>OY728132.1:1496899681-1497583159 GCA_963277665.1 Viscum album
AACTCTTTCCACATACCAAAATCCCAAAATTCTGTATACTCAAACCATGATATCACTTAGTCCTTATAACAATCATGAGCTCATGAATATTGTCAAACATTTAATTTTCTCCTTACACTACTAGAAAAGGGGGCAGTGGAGCCCCCCAGACTCGGGCGACCGCCATTGGCGGTCGCTATAGCTTACCATTAGCGACCGCCAATGGCGGTCGCTAACCTGCATAAAAAAATTTGGGGGGTTTCTGCGCCCCCCCCCCCTCGCGCCCTCGATCTCCCTCCGCCCTAACCCCCTCCCTCCCTCGCCGCTCTCCCTCGCCGCCCTCCCCTCCCCCGCCACCCGGCCTCCCCCGCCGCTCGGCCTCCCCCGCCGCTCGGCCTCCCCCGCCGCCCGCCCTCCCCCGCCGCCCGGCCTCCCCCGCCGCCCGGCCTCCCCCGCCGCCCGCCCTCCCCCCGCCGCCTGCCATCCGGCCTCCGGCCGCCGCCCTCCGCCCTCGGGCCTCCGGCCGCCGCCCTCCGGCCTCTCGGCCCTCCCCCCCCACCCCGGACGGCACCCGCACCCCGGACAGCCCCCGGCGCGCACTCCGGACCGCCCCCCGCACCCCGGACGCCTCCCTGCACCCCGGACAGCACCCCCCCCCCCCCGCGCACTCCGGACCACCCCCCGCACCCCGGACGCCTCCCCGCACCCCGAACAGCCCCCCTGCACTCGGACACCCCCCTCCGAACCCGGACAGCCCCCCCGCACCCCGGACATCCCCCCCCCCCCCCCCCCGCACTCGGACACCCCCCCTCCGAACCCGGACAGCCCCCTCACACCCCGGACAGGCCCCCCGCACCCCGTACACCCCACCCCGCACCCCCGACAGCCCCCCTGCACCCCAGACAGCCCCCCCTCCCCCGCACCCCGGACACCCTCGCACCCCAAACACCCCTGCCCGCACCCCTGACAGGCCCCCGACACCCCGGACACCCCTCCCCGCACCTCGGACAGCCCCCCCCCCCCCCCCGACCCCGGACACCCCCCCCCCCTCGCTGCCCGTCCCCCGTCCCCTCACCGCCTCCTCTCCTCCAGCTCCCCGCCACCGCCGCCGCCCGTCCCCTCCCTTGCCGCACCGCCTTTGGCTCCGGCTCCCCTTCTCTGCCTCCTCTCCCTCGCAGCACCGCCTTCGGCTCCCCTCCCTTTCAGGTTTGTAGCTCAATCAGGTAACATGAGCTTTTAGTTACATTATTATTTTATCAATGGTTCATAAAAAAATGGTTAATATTTATTTTGAATATAATTGATTTGAAAATGTAAATGTAATAAGTATTGTGTAAATGTTTGTTATACAGATATTATTATGGATAAGAGTTGGATTGATCTTCCAAATCGAACGTCTAGAGAATATTTCAATGGCATTATGCAGTTTATTGACTTCACGAGAGGATTTGAAAGTGACTATATTAGTTGTCCATGTAGAAAATGTGCTAACAGATATCAATTCACACGAGATACTGTGAGGGAGCACCTTTTCTTTAATGGATTTCTGAAAAATTATAAGAGTTGGACTCGTCATGGAGAAGAATATGTTCGTTGTCAAAATACAGATGCAGCTCAGATGGATGTTGATGCAAGGATGACTGATCCAATGCATGAAATGCTTACTGAAATGGTACGTGGGTTTGATCCTGAAGGCATTGACATCCAGAATCTTGAGACCGGTGAGATAAATCTTCACTCTGGTGCAGATCGTGATTCGAGGAGGTTTTATGAAGTACTTGATGATGCGAAAACAGAATTATATCCTGGATGTACTTCTTACAATAAACTGTCGTTTATCGTGGAGTTGTTGCATTTGAAGACTTTGAATAATTGGTCAAACACACCATTCGACATGCTTTTGGTTTTATTGAAAAAAGTTCTTCCTGTCGACGCTAAGATTCCTAAGTCGTATTACTATGCTCGTAAGTTGACAGAGAACTTAGGTTTTACATATGAGACTATAGATGCATGTGCAAACAACTGTATGTTGTTTAGAAATGAAACTGCTCATTTGGATATCTGTACGGTTTGTGGTGCTTCCAGGTGGAAAGAGAACAGGGGAAATAAGACTCATCAAAGTCAGATTGCGGTACAGGGGAAACCGATTGCCGTAAAGCAAATGCGTTACTTTCCCCTTAAACCGAGGTTGAAAAGATTTTTTATGTCATCTAAAGTTTCTAATTTAATGAGATGGCATGCAGAAAGAGTTCATGAAAGTGACATGTTAACCCACCCGGCAGACTCTCATGCATGGAAGGATTTTGATAAGAGACATCCCGACTTTGCTAAAGATGTTCGTAATGTCCGATTGGGATTGGCAGCAGATGGTTTCAATCCATTCAAGTCTATGGTTGGTGCAACTCATAGCACATGGCCCGTGGTGTTGGTTCCATATAATCTTCCTCCGTGGCTTTTTATGAAGCAACAATTTATATTACTTTCCACTCTTATTGATGGACCTAAAAGTCCGGGGGATAAGATTGATGTTTACCTTCAGCCATTGATTGATGAGTTGAATGAATTTTGGGGCGATGGTGTGATGACTTATGACTGCGAAACGAATGAAATGTTCAAACTGCATGCTGCTTTATTGTGGACAATCAATGACTTCCCAGCTTATGCAAATTTATCAGGCTGGAGTACGAAAGGGGAATTTTCTTGCCCTTGTTGCAATAAAAGTAAAAAATATGTATGGCTTAAACATTCCAAAAAATGGGCATACATGGGTCACAGGCGTTTTCTCCCTCCCCAGCACAGGTTCAGAAAGGACAGAGTGGCATTTGATGGTTCTAGAGAGTTCAGCCCAGCACCAAAGATCATGACAGGAGTCGAAATGTTATCGCAGATTGAGGAAGAAAACATCTGCACGGTATATGAAATTCAGGATTTGGTGGCTCCTCCAGTACGTAATATTCGTGCTGCGGGTAGGCAGCGCAGTCACAATTGGAAAAAGAAAAGTATTTTTTATAGTCTTCCGTATTGGAAAAATAACATGTTGAGGCATAATTTGGATGTCATGCACATTGAAAAAAATGTTTGTGATAACATATTGTGGACCATTTTAGGTGTCAGTGGAAAGTCAAAGGACCATGTTAATGCACGTCGTGATTTGGAAGAAATGGGTTTAAGGAAACAGTTGCATTTACAGTTAGCTGAGGGAAACAAGGAATATATGCCTGCTGCACAGTATTCGATGACTACAGAGGAGAAAGAGTCATTTCTTTCCATTTTGAAGATGGTCAAGGTGCCTGATGGTTACTCTTCTAATATTTCAAAGTGTGTGAATCTGACGAGCAAGACATTGCAAGGGTTGAAAAGTCATGATAATCACATATTACTTCAGCAGTTGATTTCAATCGCAATTTGTGATTGTTTATCCCCCAATGTTGTTCAGCCCTTGATTGAGATGAGTAATTTTTTTAGACAGCTTTGTTTAAGAAATCAACGAATGAGTGATTTAAAAAGTTTGCAAGACCGAATTGTACTTACACTTTGTCACTTTGAGAAACTTTCCCCCCCCCTCATTTTTCGATGTTATGGTCCACTTAACAGTGCACCTAACTGATGAAGTAATGGCTGTTGGTCCAGTGTAATTCAGGTGGATGTATCCTATTGAATGGTATTTGAGTACATTGAAAAGATTTGTACGCAACAGAGCTCGTCCAGAGGCATCAATAGCCAATGGTTATTTGATGGATGAGTGTACTACCTTTTGTGCAGAATATCTTACGGATGTTGAAACAAAATTAGATAAGCCCTCTCGGATTCATGATGGTCCAGTTGGAGAAGGAACCACATTTGATATGGACAACATCGAGTGGATACAAGCACATCGATATATCTTGTTCAATACTCCATCAGTTGCACCATTAATGCAGTAAGTATCTTATCAATGTGCTTGTATAACTTTTACATGTTTTCTTTGCATAAGTTGATCTTTTAAACATCGCGTAATCATTTGCAGGAAACACATTAATGAGATAAAAGAAGAGATGCATCGTGCGACTGAGTTGCAAATTCAACAATCTCATTATGCGGCATTTCATGATTGGTTCAAGGATTATGTATGTATAAATTGATTTTCATTATGAGTGAAGTATTAAACTAATTATTTCTACATATATCAGTATTTATTTTTATAAATTATGTAGGTTCGTAAGCTGAGGGAGTTAGGGGACCCCACGCTACCTGAAGTATTTATCCAACTGGCTGAGGGTCCATCTATAACGGCTCGTTGTTATAAAGCTATTGATGCTAATGGTTTTCGATTTCTCATTAAAGATGTTGAAGACAAATGAGCAACACAAAACAGTGGAATCGGTTGTCCCTTTGTCGATTCTGGTTATTACTATGGTCAATTGATAGACATCATTGAAGTTGTATACACACACGGTTTGAAGTACATATTGTTAAAGTGTAATTGGGTTGATCCAGTGCGTGGATGTAAAGTCGATCAATATCAGTTTTCATTGGTGAATTTTAACTATATGTTATACAGAAATAATGGACGAGTTGAGAATGAACCTTTCATCTTGACATCACAAGCGGAACAAGTATTCTTCGTTACTTTGCCTTCGGATCCAAGTTGGCAATTTGTTGTCAAAATGTCTCGGCGAGGAGTGTTTTTATTTGAAGAAGATGAACCCGAGACTATTCCGTTTGTTTACCAACAACTTGATCAACATACAGTAGTTCAACGTGAAGAAGATATTTATTGGGTCAGAGCGGCTGTTGAAGGAGAAACGGTCGATTTGAATGCTTAATGAAAGGTATAATTGTTTTCCCTCTATTCAGTAGAATGTCCTAGGATATCATAAATTATCTAATCATTTTATAAATTCTTATAAGTTTTAATCCTCACTTTTGTAAGTTAATTCAGTCATAAATATTTAGGTTGATTAACTTTCTGATTTTTTAAAATTCATTCACTACTAATTATTCAATCCATTTTTTGTTTGATTAACAGTTGTACAAGTTTGATTTATTAAGAACAATCCAATTTATCTTTTAAACACTTTGGACTCATTACTGATATTTTGTATGATTGCAGACATGTCAGGGGAAGAGGCAGAAAATCCACATCATCCATCTAAGGCATCTACGTCTCAGGGTCGAGGTATGTTTGACAGTCATTATCTATATTATTTATGTAATTAACATATATATATATATATATATATATATAACATTTGTTAATTTATATATAAAATTGTTTTCAACAGGATCAGACTCGGCTGCTTCTTCCTCTCGCGGGAGAGGCCCTGGTCATGGCATATTAGCATGGAATTCCGACACGACGATAGATGTTTCATTTGATGAGGTATTTCATCCCGTGGGACCGAATGCCCCGGCATTTATTCGTCAGTTGGGTCATATCATACGTGACCCACATCTATTTCCATTGACCACGCGTGATTGGGCTTCTATCCCTCAGGACACATTAGATCGTCTATGGAGGGAGGTTCAGGTAAGAAAATAATTTTACTATATTTTCTATTTATAAATAATACTAATATGTTTGATTATTTTCATTATAGAAAAATTTGAAAGTATGCCCTGAAGAGTTTCGGCCCGTGTGTATGAGCAAATGCCGTAAGATGTGGAAAGATTATAAAGGCAAAGTGAAGAGGGACCACTGGGTACCAAATGTGGGTGCCCCTGACATTTTGGAAAAAGTCCCGAGAGGTGTCCTCCCGGCTCAGTGGCGTGACTTGGTTGCATATTGGTCTACTGAGGGTGTTGCGGTTTGTATATTAATTATTTTGCTGTATATATATTTTCAAGAATATGTGATTTGTTTGAAATTTGAATGAATTGAATGTAGGAGGTGTCAACACGCCATTCAGAGAATCGAGCGTTGCAGGGACCAGCTCACAGGCTCGGGACTCGTCACGTGTCTCAGATCCGACATGAGGTATATATTATTCATTTTTTAATTTATTAATTAATATGGTTTTGTGTTTATATTTTTTTAATATACAGTTGCGAGGGCAAGGTGCAGCAACTGATAAAATGTCGGTGTGGATAAGGACTCGTGATCGCAATGATCCAGAGGTTGCATCATTGATAGTAAGTGTCTGTACTTACCAATAATTACATAAATCTTTATATTAACATATATATATTTATATATATTTAAATATTTCATAGGATCAATTTGAAGCTGGGTTAGAACATCTGCCAGAGGACCAGCGACAGCTTCCCATGCGACGGGATGAGATCTTTCATCGCATTATTGGTCGGGACGGGCATGGCTATAGTTTGACCTATGGAGCAGGGATTCCTCGTTCTGTAGTGTCACGCGCTGTGGTTGTCGGTCCTGCTGTTGCTCATATGACACATCAGATGTCAGATTTTGAGGCACGGCTGCGCGCTTCCGAGGAGACAAAATGCAATTGACAGCTGAGGTTAGAGCACTGTGGAAATATGTGCGTCGAGCTGATGGTACAGGGGATCGTACGACGCAGGTATATACTGTATTTATTTATTTAATTTAAATTATTTTTGTTATTAAAATATTTATAATGTTTATTTGTTGTAGGCACCTGGCCCACCAGAAGGAGGTAGCAGTGATGGCAATGCGTGACGCACCATATATTATGTTTTTTGTTTTTACAGGTAGGGTTGACATTGATGTACTGTATTTATTCATTTAAGTAATGCATTATTACCATCCATGGTGGTCTTTTAAATATTTTATACACATATTGAGTTTTTGATCAGATAATCTTGAATGATTCTACATTTGAAAAAGTCGAACTAATTCCAACAGATCAATAAATCTGATATTATAGATTATGTATTATCCAATATATTTTTTATAAATTTCTGTATGGTATCGATAAAAGAAATATGTATTAATTAGATGTTATCACTTTTATTTTTCACTTTTGTAATCAATGGGATGGCCTTTGCACCCCCGGAGAGCCCCCCGCACCCCCGTACAGCCCCCCCGCACCCCCGTACAGCCCCCCGCACCCCCGTACAACCCCCCGCACCCCCGTACGGCCCCCCGCACCCCCGTACAGCCCCCCCACCCCCTTACAGCCCCCCGCACCCCCGTACAGCCCCCCGCCACCCCCGTACAGCCCCCCCCCCCCCCCCCCCCCCGCACCCCCGTTCAGCCCCCCACACCCCCATACAACCCCCCGCACCCCCGCACAGCCCCCCCCCCCCCCCCCCGCACCCCCGTACAGCCCCCCGCACCCCCGTACAGCCCCCCGCACCCCCGTACAGCCCCCCCGCACCCCCGTACAACCCCCCGCACCCCCGTACTGCCCCCCGCCACCCCCGTACAGCCCCCCGACACCCCCGTACAGCCCCCCGACACCCCCGTATAGCCCCTCGACACCCCCGTACAACCCCCCGCACCCCCGTACAGCCCCCCTCCACCCCCGTACAGCCCCCCGCACGTTCGTACAGCCCCCCGCCACCCCCGTACAGCCCCCCGCACGTTCGTACAGCCCCCCGATTGTGTCGTTTTCAGCAGCGCGGCGCACGCTGAAATGGCGCGTTGGGGGGTCAAAACCACCCGAACGACCTCCGAATGCCACGAAACCGTACGACAACATCCGGGGCGTGAATTGTGAAATGGTCGGCCAGACGGCACCTCATTCGAAGGTGCCGTGTGACCGCGGCGGCCGGAAACGCATTTCCGGCGCCATTAAACACCAAAACGGCGTGCGGCGGTCCAATTCGGAGCAAACGTGCTCCGAACGACCTGAAACCGCACGAGAACGATAGAAATATTATTCCTGAGATGCAGGAGGAGGCCGCACATCCATCGGACATGCAGTGCGTGCGGCACGTCTGATTGTGTCGTTTTCAGCAGCGCGGCGCGCGCTGAAATGGCGCGTTGGGGGGTCAAAACCACCCGAACGAAATTCATGGGGGTTTCTATCATACATGAAATTTATTGATGTTTCCAACAGGGACAAAACATCCTAAGAGTTACAAACCATTTCGAAATGTATTAAAGGATCCAAATAGTCCCTACCAATTTTAATGAAATATAATTCAAAAAATAAATAAAATATTTAAAATAATTAACATTTTAAAATATAAGGGTTAAGGTATATATTAAAATGAAAATATCACATTGTATGTTTACATAAATTATGTGAATCTAATGAAACCACAATTTATATATTACACAACTAATTTTTATTGAAAATAATTTCTATATAAAGATGAAAACATATTTTAAAAACAATCATGAAATTAATGGATTCATGTTAAAGGGTTATACATAGGGAACAGACCTCAAACTCAATGTTCTTTTGACACTCAAATTTTTTGTATGTTTTGGCTATGATGTCGGAAACTGTATGACTGATAGTAAATATAAAAACAGAATTATAAAGTACATAAGATAATGGGTTGAATTTAACAATAAAACACATGATTATTTTAATGGAAATATATCGAGTATGATTATATCCAAGGTTATATTTAAGGCTAGATTGGAGGTATTTATTTTCCTAGAAAATGTTAGATAACTAATTCAATATGTATCCAAAAAATAATATAATTACAAAAAATAATTCACCAATTTATTTCCTACAAAATTCCAAGACTTATTACTAATTCACTTAGAATATAACATTAATGAGATCTGAATAAAAATAGATTGTACTAGCACTGAAAATATTTCATTGTTAAATTTGGTGAAGACGAAGAAATATATATCTCATTTAATAGAAATATTAAAATAATGAACTAATTAAAATATTGAATGATTCTACATTTGAAAAAGTCGAACTAATTCCAACAGATCAATAAATCTGATATTATAGATTATGTATTATCCAATATATTTTTTATAAATTTCTGTATGGTATCGATAAAAGAAATATGTATTAATTAGATGTTATCACTTTTATTTTTCACTTTTGTAATCAATGGGATGGCCTTTGCACCCCCGGAGAGCCCCCCGCACCCCCGTACTGCCCCCCGCCACCCCCGTACAGCCCCCCCCCCCGCACCCCCGTACAGCCCCTCGCACCCCCGTACAGCCCCCCGCACCCCCGTACAGCCCCCCCGCACCCCCGTACAGCCCCCCGCACCACCGTACAACCCCCCGCACCCCCGTACTGCCCCCCGCCACCCCCGTACAGCCCCCCCCCCCCCCCGCACCCCCGTACAGCCCCCCGCACCCCCGTACAGGCCCCCCGCACCCCGTACAGCCCCCCGCACCCCCGTACAGCCCCCCGCCACCCCCTACAGCCCCCCGCACCCCCGTACAGCCCCCCCCCCCCCCCCGCACCCCCGTTCAGCCCCCCGCACCCCCGTACAGCCCCCCGCACCCCGTACAGCCCCCCCGCACCCCGTACAACCCCCCGCACCCCCGTACTGCCCCCCGCCACCCCCGTACAGCCCCCCGCCACCCCCGTACAGCCCCCCGACACCCCCGTACAACCCCCCGCACCCCCGTACAGCCCCCCGCCACCCCCGTACAGCCCCCCACACCATATATTATGTTTTTTGTTTTTACTGGTAGAGTTGACATTGATGTACTGTATTTATTCATTTAAGTAATGCATTATTACCATCCATGGTGGTCTTTTAAATATTTTATACACATATTGAGTTTTTGATCAGATAATCTTGAATGATTCTACATTTGAAAAAGTCGAACTAATTCCAACAGATCAATAAATCTGATATTATAGATTATGTATTATCCAATATATTTTTTATAAATTTCTGTATGGTATCGATAAAAGAAATATGTATTAATTAGATGTTATCACTTTTATTTTTCACTTTTGTAATCAATGGGATGGCCTTTGAACCCCCGGAGAGCCCCCCGCACCCCCGTAAAGCCCCCCCCCCCCCCCCCCCCCCCGCACCCCCGTTCAGCCCCCCGCACCCCCGTACAGCCCCCCGCACCCCCGTACAGCCCCCCCGCACCCCGGTACAACCCCCCGCACCCCCGTACTGCCCCCCGCCACCCCCGTACAGCCCCCCGCCACCCCCGTACAGCCCCCCGACACCCCCGTACAACCCCCCGCACCCCCGTACAGCCCCCCGCCACCCCCGTACAGCCCCCCACACCCCCGTACAGCCCCCCGATTGTGTCGTTTTCAGCAGCGCGGCGCGCGCAGAAATGGCGCGTTGGGGGGTCAAAACCACCAGAACGACCTCCGAATGCCACGAAACCGTACGACAACATCCGGGGCGTGAATTGTGAAATGGTCGGCCAGACGACACCTCATTCAGAGGTGCCGTGTGACCGCGGCGGCTGGAAACGCGTTTCCGGCGCAATTAAACACCAAAACGGCGTGCAGCGGTCCAATTCGGAGCAAACGTGCTCCGAATGACCTGAAACCGCACGGGAATGATAGAAATATTATTCCTGAGATGCAGGAGGAGGCCGCACGTCCATCGGACGTGCGGTGCGCGCGGCACGTCCGATTGTGTCGTTTTCAGCAGTGCGACGCGCGCTTAAATGGCGCGTTGGGGGGTCAAAACCACCCGAACGACGTCCAAATGCCACGAAACCGTACGACAACATCCGGTGCGTGAATTGTGAAATGGTCGGCTAGACGGAACCTCATTCGGAGGTGCCGTGTGACTGCTGCGGCCGGAAACGCGTTTCCGGAGCCACAAAACACCAAAACGGCGTGCGGCGGTCCCATTCGGAGCAAACGTGCTCCGAACGACCTGAAACCACACGAGAACGATAGAAATATTATTCCTGAGATACAGGAGGAGGCCGCACGTCCATCGGACATGCGGTGCGCGCGACACGTCCGTTTGTGTCGTTTTCAGCAGCGCGGCGCGCGCTGAAATGGCGCGTTGGGGGGTCAAAACCACCCGAACGACCTTCGAATGCCACGAAACCGTACGAAAACATCCGGGGCGTGAATTTTGAAATGGTCGGCCAGACGGCACCTCATTCGGAAGTGCCGTGTGACTGCGGCGGCCGGAAAAGCGTTTCCGGCGCCATTAAACACCAAAACGGCGTGTGGCGGTCCAATTCGGAGAAAACGTGCTCCGAACGACCTGAAACCGCACAGGAACGATAGAAATATTATTCCTGAGATGCAAGAGGAGGCCGCACGTCCATCGGACGTGCGGTGCGCGCGGCACGTCCGATTGTGTCGTTTTCAGCAGCGCGGCGCGGGCTGAAATGGCGCGTTGGGGGGTCAAAACCACACGAACGACCTCCGAATGCCACGAAACCGTACGACAACATCCGGGGCGTGAATTGTGAAATGGTCGGCCAGACGGCACCTCATCGGAGGTGCCGTGTGACCGCGGCGGCCGGAAACGCGTTTCCGGCGCCATTAAACACCAAAACGGCGTGTGGCGGTCCAATTCGGAGCAAACGTGCTCCGAACGACCTGAAACCGCACGGGAACGATAGAAATATTATTCCTGAGATGCAGGAGGAGTCCGCACGTCCATCGGACGTGCGGTGCGCGCGGCACGTCCGATTGTGTCGTTTTCAGCAGCGCGGCGCGCGCTGAAATGGCGCGTTGGGGGGTCAACACCACCCGAACGACCTCCGAATGCCACGAAACCGTACGACAACATCTGGGGAGTGAATTGTGAAATGGTCGGCCAGAAGGCACCTCATTCAGAGGTGCCGTGTGACCGCGGCGGCCGGAAACGCGTTTCCGGCGCCATTAAACACCAAAACGGCGTGCGGCGGTCCAATTCGGAGCAAACGTGCTCCGAACGACCTGAAACCGCACGGGAACTATAGAAATATTATTCCTGAGATGCAGGAGGAGGCCTCACGTCCATCGGACGTGCGGTGCACGCGGCACGTCCGATTGTGTCGTTTTCAGCAGCGCGGCGCGCGCTGAAATGGCGCGTTGGGGGGTTAAAACCACCCGAACGACCTTCGAATGCCACGAAACCGTACAACAACATCCGGGGCGTGAATTGTGAAATGGTCGGCCATACGGCACCTCATTCGGAGGTGCCGTGTGACCGCGGCGGCCGGAAACGCGTTTCCGGCGCCATAAAACACCAAAACGGCGTGCGGCGGTCCCATTCGGAGCAAACGTGCTCCGAACGACCTGAAACCGTACGGGAATGATAGAAATATTATTCCTGAGATGCAGGAGGAGGCCGCACATCCATCGGACGTGCGGTGCACGCGGCACGTCCGATTGTGTCGTTTTCAGCAACGCGGCGCGCGCTGAAATGGCGCGTTGGGGGGTCAAAACCACCCGAACGACGTCCGAATGCCACGAAACCATACGAAAACATCCGGGGCGTGAATTGTGAAATGGTCGGCCAGACGGAACCTCATTCGGAGGTGTCGTGTGACCGCGGCGGCCGGAAACGCGTTTCCGGCGCCATAAAACACCAAAACGGCGTGCGACGGTCCCATTCGGAGCAAACGTGCTCCGAACGACCTGAAATCGCACGGGAACGATAGAAATATTATTCCTGAGATGCAGGAGGAGGCCGCACGTCAATCGGACGTGCGGTGCGCGCGGCACGTCCGATTGTGTCGTTTTCAGCAGCGCGGCGCGCGCTGAAATGGCGCGTTGGGGGGTCAAAACCACCCGAACGACCTTCGAATGCCACGAAACCGTACGACAACATCCGGGGCGTGAATTTTGAAATGGTTGGCCAGAGGGTACCTCATTCTAAGGTGCCGTGTGACCGCGGCGGCCGGAAACGCGTTTACGGCGCCTTTAAACACCAAAACGGCGTGCGGCGGTCCAATTCGGAGCAAACGTGCTCCGAACGACCTGAAACCGCACGGGAACGATAGAAATATTATTCCTGAGATGCAGGAGGAGGCTGCACGTCCATCGGACGTGCGGTGTGCGCGGCACGTCCGATTGTGTCGTTTTCAGCAGCGCGGCGCGCGCTGAAATGACGCGTTGGGGGGTCAAAACCACCTGAACGACCTCCGAATGCCACGAAACCGTAGGACAACATCCGGTGCGTGAATTGTGAAATGGTCGGCCAGACGGCACCTCATTCGGAGGTGCCGTGTGACCGCGGCGGCCGGAAACGCGTTTCCGGCGCCATTAAACACCAAAACGGCGTGCGGCGGTCCAATTCGGAGCAAACGTGCTCCGAACGACCTGAAACCGCACGGGAACGATAGAAATATTATTCTTGAGATTAAGAAGGAGGATGCACGTCCATCGGATATTGCGGTGCGCGCGGCACGTCCGATTGTGTCGTTTTCAGCAGCGCGGCGCGCGCTCAAATGGCGCGTTGGGGGGGGGGGGGTCAAAACCACCCGAACGACCTCCGAATTCCACGAAACCGTACGACAACATCCGGGGCGTGAATTGTGAAATGGTCGGCCAGACGGAACCTCATTCAGAGGTGCCGTGTGACCGCGGCGGCCGGAAACGCGTTTCCGGCGCCACAAAACACCAAAACGGCGTGCGGCGGTCCCATTCGGAAAAAGGTGCTCCGAACAACCTGAAACCGCACGGGAACGATAGAAATATTATTCCTGAGATTCAGGAGGAGGCCGCACATACATCGGACATGCGGTGCGCGCGGCACGTCCGATTGTGTCATTTTCAGCAGCGCGGCGCACGCTGAAATTGCGCGTTGGGGGGTCAAAACCACCCGAACGACCTCCGAATGCCACGAAACCGTACGACAACATCTGGGGCGTGAATTGTGAAATGGTCGGCTAGACGACACCTCATTCGGAGGTGCCGTGTGACCGCGGCGGCCGGAAACGCGTTTCTGGCGCCATTAAACACCAAAACGGCGTGCGACGGTCCAATTCGGAGCAAACGTGCTCCGAACGACCTGAAACCGCACGGGAACAATAGAAATATTATTCCTGAGATGCAGGAAGAGGCCGCACATCCATCGGACGTGCGGTGCGCGCGGCACGTCCGATTGTGTCGTTTTCAGCAGCGCGGCGCGCGCTGAAATGGCGCGTTGGGGGGTCAAAACCACCAGAACGACCTCCGAATGCCACGAAACCGTACGACAACATCCGGGGCGTGAATTGTGAAATGGTCGGCCAGACGGCACCTCATTCGGAGGTGCCGTGTGACCGCGGCGGCCGGAAACGCGTTTCCGGCGCCATTAAACACCAAAACGGCGTGCGGCGGTCCAATTCGGATCAAACGTGCTCCGAACGACCTGAAACCGCACGAGAACGATAGAAATATTATTCCTGAGATGCAGGAGGAGGCCGCACATCCATCGGACGTGCGGTGCGCGCGGCACGTCCGATTGTGTCGTTTTCAGCAGCGCGGCGCGCGCTGAAATGGCGCGTTGGGGGGTCAAACCACCCGAACGACCTCCGAATGCCACAAAACCGTACGACAACATCCGGGGCGTGAATTGTGAAATGGTCGGCCAGACGGCACCTCATTCGGAGGTGCCGTGTGACTGCGGCGGCCGGAAACGCGTTTCTGGCGCCATTAAACACCAAAACGGCGTGCGACGGTCCAATTCGGAGCAAACGTGCTCCGAACGACCTGAAACCGCACGAGAACGATAGAAATATTATTCCTGAGATGCAGGAGGAGGCCGCACGTCCATCGGACGTGCGTTGCGCGCGGCACGTCCGATTGTGTCGTTTTCAGCAGCGCGGCGCGCGCTGAAATGGCGCGTTGGGAGGTCAAAACCACCCGAACGACCTCCGAATGCCACGAAACCGTACAACAACATCTGGGGCGTGAATTGTGAAATGTTAGGCAAGACGGTACCTCATTCGGAGGTGCCGTGTGACCGCGGCGGCCTGAAACGCGTTTCCGGCGCCATTAAACACCAAAACGGCGTGCGGCGGTCCAATTCGGAGAAAACGTGCTCCGAACGACCTGAAACCGCACGGGAATGATAGAAATATTATTCCTGAGATGCAGGAGGAGGCCGCACGTCCATCGGACGTGCGGTGCGCGCGGCACGTCCGATTGTGCCGTTTTCAGCAGCGCGGCGCGCGCTGAAATGGCGCGTTGGGGGGTCAAAACCACCCGAACGACCTCCGAATGCCACGAAACCGTACGAAAACATCTGGGGCGTGAATTTTGAAATGGTCGGCCAGACGGCATCTCATTCGGAGGTGCCGTGTGACCGCGGCGGCCGGAAACGCGTTTCCGGCGCCATAAAACACCAAAACGGCGTGCGGCGGTCCCATTCGGAGCAAATGTGCTCCGAACGACCTGAAACCGCACAAGAACGATAGAAATATTATTCCTGAGATGCAGGAGGAGGCCGCACATCCATCGGACGTGCGGTGCTCCCGGCACGTCCGATTGTGTCGTTTTCAGTAGCGCGGCGCGCGCTGAAATGGCGCGTTGGGGGGTCAAAACCACCCGAACGACGTCCGAATAGCACTAAACCGTACGACAACATCCGGGGCGTGAATTGTGAAATGGTCGGCCAGACAGCACATCATTCTGAGGTGTCGTGTGACCGCGGCCGCCGGAAACGCGTTTCCGGCGCCATTAAACACCAAAACGGCGTGTGGCGGTCCAATTCGGAGCAAACGTGCTCTGAACGATCTGAAACCACACGGGAACGATAGAAATATTATTCCTGAGATACAGGAGGAGGTCTCACATCCATCGGACATGCGGTGCGCGCGGCACGTCCGATTGTGTCGTTTTCAGCAGCGCGGTGCGCGCTGAAATGGCGCGTTGGGGGGTCAAAACCACCCAAACGACCTCCGAATGCCACGAAAGCATACGAAAACATCCGGGGCGTGAATTGTGAAATGGTCGGCCAGACGGCACCTCATTCGGAGGTGCCGTGTGACCGTGGCGGCCGGAAACGCGTTTCCGGCGCCATTAAACACCAAAACGGCGTGCAGCGGTCCAATTCGGAGCAAACGTGCTCCGAACGACCTGAAACCGCACGGGAACGATAGAAATATTATTCCTGAGATGCAGGAGGAGGCCGCACGTCCACCGGACGTGCGGTGCGCGCGGCACGTCTGATTGTGTCGTTTTCAGCAGCGCGGCGCGCGCTGAAATGGCGCGTTGGGGGGTCAAAACCACCCGAACGACGTCCGAATACCACGAAACCGTACGAAAACATCCGGGGCGTGAATTTTGAAATGGTCGGCCAGACGGCACCTCATTCGGAGGTGCCGTGTGACCGCGGCGGTCGGAAACGCGTTTCTGGCGCCATAAAACACCAAAACGGCGTGCGGTGGTCCCATTCGGAGAAAACGTGCTCCGAACGACCTGAAACCGCACGGGAACGATAAAAATATTATTCCTGAGATGCAGGAGGAGGCCGCACGTCCATCGGACGTGCGGTGCGCGCGGCACGTCCGATTGTGTCGTTTTCAGCAGCGCGGCGCGCGCTGAAATGACGCGTTGGGGGGTCAAAACCACCCGAACGATGTCCGAATGCCACGAAACCGTACGACAACATCCGGGGCGTGAATTGTGAAATGGTCGGCCAGACGGCACATCATTTGGAGGTGCCGTGTGACCGCGGCCGCCGGAAACGCGTTTCCGGCGCCATTAAACACCAAAACGGCGTGTGGCGGTCCAATTCGGAGAGAACGTGCTCCGAACGATCTGAAACCGCACGGAAATGATAGAAATGTTATTCCTGAGATGCAGGAGGAGGCCGCACGTCCATCGGACGTGCGGTGCGCGCGTCACGTCCGATTGTGTCGTTTTCAGCAGCGCGGCGCGCGCTGAAATGACGCGTTGGGGGGTCAAAACCACCCGAACGACCTCCGAATGCCACGAAACCGTACGACAACATCCGGGGCGTGAATTGTGAAATGGTAGGCCAGACGGCACCTCATTCGGAGGTGCCGTGTGACCGCGGCGGCCGGAAACGCGTTTCCGGCGCCATTAAACACCAAAACGGCGTGCGGCGGTCCAATTCTTAGCAAACGTGCTCCAAACGACCTGAAACCGCACGGGAACGATAGAAATATTATTCTTGAGATGCAGGAGGAGGCCGCACGTCCATCGGACGTGCGGTACGCGCGGCACGTCCGATTGTGTCGTTTTCAGCAGCGCGGCGCGCGCTGAAATGACGCGTTGGGGGGTCAAAACCACCCGAACGACGTCCGAATGCCACGAAACCGTACGACAACATCCGGGGCGTGAATTGTGAAATGGTAGGCCAGACGGCACCTCATTCGGAGGTGCTGTGTGACCGCGGCGGCCGGAAATGCGTTTCCGGCGCCATAAAACACCAAAACGGCGTGCGACGGTCCCATTCGGAGCAAACGTGCTCCGAACGACCTGAAATGAGATTATTTCTTGAATCGAAGTTTTTAAATTATTATAGCACAATGATTTGATATTATATATATATTAAATATATATTAAAACATTTAAAATATTATATATATATATATATATTTAAAATATTGTATTTAATAGTATATATATGAATATTTATATATATATATATATATATATATTTATATTCAATTCAATAAAAAAAAATTTAAATTTTTTTTTTTAGAATAGCGACCGCCATAGGCGGTCGGTATAGGGTGCCCGACAGAGCGCCTTCAGCGACCGCCTGGCAGTCGCTAAAGGCCTCTAGCGACGAGGCAACAGCGACCGCCAATGGCGGTCGCTGCGCGGCCGCTAAAGACCTTTAACGACCGCCAATGGCGGTCGTTAATAGCTTTATTTATAGTAGTGTTATCCCTTCATTATGCGCATCTCATCTGCTTTCCAAAATATTTGCATCACTTTTCATGGTTATCGGTGCCATAAAATTATTAAAAACCAGAATATACTAATACAAAAATATTCTAATACACCATAAAAGTACCTCAACAACATTATTCTAGAATACCAATACATAAACACTTCAATCCATCCTCTTCAATGATTGTCCTGGAATAAGTCTTTCCTTGATTTAGAAGTAACTTTTTAGGTCAGGGCATTGAGTTGGGTAATGCCCATGTTCTCCACAAATAAGACATTGAACTCCACAACAGTCTGTCACTCTATGACCCTTTTCTCCACACAGATAACATATGTCCCTCCATTTGATGTATTCCTCAAGGTTCTTCTTCCCTTCTTAAGAAATCTCAATCTTCCTTTCTTTATGCTCCTCAACATGCGAACATGCATAAAAGTCTATCTTCCTCTTATTTGATGAATTAGGCATACCACTAAATTTCACCTTGTTAATCATATATTGCGATGAATGATTTAATATAATCAAAATATCTTTCTCTCTAGGAATTACAAAATTTTGTTGCTCATAGTCACCAATTTGTCCCTTGGATTCAATGTTAACCGAATTCCTTCTGGTTCCCTCCGTTGACTAAAACACAAAAAGAATTCTGTGAGTGGCAAAAATCATGCTAGGGAAAACAACATAGTAAATGGGGAGTACCCTCAATATCTAACATATTAGGTTAAATTCTAAGATCATTAACATAGTTCTAGGACTATATCCTATACGTATACTTATCCTTAGGGACATCCCTAGACATACCTTAGAAATATCTCTAGGGATCTCACTAACGTTTTTGCATCCTAGTTTCCAAAGGTTGACTAAACCATTCCTCTGATACCAACTGTAGAGACCCGAAGCTTGACGTACAAGGACATTACATTACTTTTGTGTAATACTTAATACATAAAAAACACAGACACCAAAGGACCGTAATAGTTTAGTGCCTTTGGAAACTCGGAATATAATTTTCTAATCGTGGTGAAAGATTTTCAACATCTCCCATAAAGATCTTCCCTTTTTTTTTTACCTAAAACCTTTCCTTATATCCTGGGGAAAAGAAAACATAAAAAGGGTGAGCTCAAATGATCAGTAAGGGAAAACATAGTGAACATAAAACAATCGATAAACATTTGAAAGCAAAAACTTGAACATGAAATTTAAACATCAAAATCTTGAGAACAGACATAAATCGTGGAAGTAAGTAAGGCATATATCATAATGGAACTTCAACCATGATAAAATATAATGAGAATAAAACATGTAATTTTTTCAACAATTCAACACATGTTTTGATTTCCATAGTAGCCAAGGCATTGCTGCCCATACCATCTTAGTGGACAAAGTCCCTTTCTGTATCGAGTTCACTCCTCGTTTCAGTCCTGTAACACTGAACCAGATTAACTTACCATTCTAGCCATGTCTATCTCATGAGATATAAATATTTACCCAATTCATTGGGGGGATATATAGGTCCCACCCATCTCATAATGAAATAATTCTTACATTTGCCACAAAATAAACTTAAAACATTCATAATAACCCAAAGAATAAAATGGGTTTCATAAACATCATCCCATCATCAAATAATCCATATAGAAGAAATGGATATCATTTCATAATAAGAAACGTGAGACCATGTAAATTATAGGGACATTATACTTGAAACACACACATATGAAATAATGTCATCTTATATGGGAAAATGGTTTTGATAAAACACTTGAAATGAATTCTTGAGGAAAATATCCTTTCTTCTTCAAAATCAATTTCTTTTCACAAAACGTCATGAAATTTTAAAAGAAATAGATTTTTTTGAAAATAGTCATGAAATATTTTGGAGTAATCTTCATGAAAATAAGGCTTTATAAAACCGTAAACATTCGTTCATACCGTATAAGTTAAAAAAAACATTCTTCTCATACTTTTGCCGGAAAAATCAAATAGTACCTCGTATGGTAAAAAAAAGATTCCTTACATACCATGTAGTAAAAGTAAAAAATGTTTAAAAAGGACTTTAAACATACATGAATTTTTTTTATAAAACTTGGACATGGATGATAAGTATAACCCTATTAAATACTTACGTGTAAGCAATCTCGGATAGAAAACAATTGTGATTGAAACATTATCCCTTACCTTATGTCCGATATGCTTCGTATGTGTCCGAACCTCTTGTATAATGATTTAAATAATGTCATTGACTCATTAAAGAATCATATTCATTGTTTTATATCATATATGGTTCACTTAGGTATTTATATTACCCGTTCATTTGTCAATTCCATGTTAAGGTAGTGTTTTGGGTAAAATTGTTTCTTTTATTACGTGTTTGGACATGTTGTTCTTGATATTATTATTACTTATATCATGATTTACTTACTTCCAGAATGTAAAACATGATTTATATATCATATATATTCAGTATATATATATATACATAATAGATAGATAAATGAAATGAAACACACCGTTCATGTACGCATGAACGCTGTTTTCCTTTATTTTTTGACTTGAATGGAAGTAAGTAGATGATATATATATATATATGTATACATAAATCTAGTAGCTTCATTATGTCATATATTTCATTATTATTCATTATATATACTTTATAATCATTCTTTAATGGTCAATCATGGAAAATGAATCTCATCGCGTTCGTGGAGACGTTATTCCATACGTACGCACGCGTGGTGATTTCGTTTTCCGTAGGATGGATAGATGGTGAAATAGGGTGGTTTCATACTTATAATAACATATTGAGTGATACTGATGTTATTAATTTATAAGTAAACAAATAAAGAAGAATAAGTGGAAGAAGAAATAAAGTTTAAAGAATCAGTAACGGACATTACCTCTTCTTTGAAGCGCCTTTTTGAAACCTCCTCTTAGGGTACTAAGATTGGTATTTGAAGAAGAACAGAACCTATAGGATGTTTCTAGAGAAATGGAGAAGATAAATTGGCAGGGGTTGTCCGAGATTTAAGGCTCAAAGTGGTGTGTGGAAGAGAGGGAGGAGGTGCCCTTTTATAAGGGAGGAGAGGGGCACCTTTGGAATAACTAAAAATATTATTTTATTATAAAGTCATATTCGGTTTTTAATAGCTCCAAATTGATTTATTTATAATCTAAGGTGGGGATGGGTCTAAATACTCTCATACAATAGAATTTAGACAAGTTTAGGTTTCTATTTTAACCTTATCATTTAGATTTAACTTTAAGTTAAATAATATTTCTTTTACCATGTCTTCTTGTTTTCTTACACTATAAGGTTAATAAACTTACTATAACAAGCCAAACAAACCCCAAGTTGTTTATGATTAATATATATAACATTATCTAAGTAATTTTGCCGAACCTTATATTTTTAGGAATAAAATAACAATTAATAATATAATATTTGTTTTAAAAACTATTTTATGTCAATTTTGACACTATTTGGTAATTGATTTTTGTAAAAATAATAATAGAATGATTAGTTCGAAAAAAGTTAACTAAATCAATAATAACATGTCATATTAACCTATAAAATTAGTGTAATTCATAAAAAGGATCAAATTACACTTATTTGGGTATTTATAACATCAATTATGTCAATATTTCATTAATAAGATAATTACTGCATCATCATTGTGTCATAAATAAATTAAAATATTTAAAGTCTAAAAATTAAACATAAAATACCATTATGTAGGAAATATTCTTATATTTCTAATGAATATTTATATTCGAATTTATCTTATGTATAACCTTATATTAAAAATGATTTAGTTATTAAACTTTGATTTTAACTATTTTAACCCTTCTTTAAATAAATTAATATTAAATGTCCTAATCTAATCCAAGTGGGCCTAAATGGTCATATTTTATTCCTAAGGTTGTTTTTTGTCTAATTAAACTTATCAAATAGAATTAGGACATGTTTTAGGGTAATAATAATATCATTTTTACCCTTAATTACCCTATTTACTTTTAACCGTGGTAAAAAAAAGTAAAAATTTACTATTCACCAAAAATTATTTTCATCTCATTGAACCACATTTTACATAATCAAATCAACCGTTTCTCTCGGAGTTTTTAAATTCCATTCACAAAAGCGGTAAAATTAAGTTTTATGTGAATTTGCAAATTCTCCTAGGAGGGGGGTAAAAGACGGTGAAAAGTTCAATAAAATTTTTATATATCTAAAATTCTTATAAAATGACTCCAATAACTTAAATTGAACTTATATAGGTATTATGTATCAATTTTTACCTAAAATAAATTTAAATAAAATAAATAATTATTTAAATAAAAAGTCGATTTTTGAATAGTAACCCTGTGTTTTCACTATTCATCAAAAATTGAAAGTTTTCAGAAAAATACCAAAATATCACCCTAGGCTAATTTTGATATTACGAATCCAAAAATGAAGTCCATTTTGAAAGATAAAATTTATAAAATTTCAAAAAGTGGGTATTACTATTCATAACGACTAGTTTATACAACATATCGTTGTTTAGCGAAACTCACTATTGCGTACAACACACGCTATCGTGGAAGGTCGCGATTGCATGTAATGCAAGCCAAGTCAGGGATGCGTGTTTTGAAAGCTCCTTTTGGTGTAGCATACAACACAATATATTATTGAAATTAAAAAGAATATTTTTCATAAAATCTCGAGGTGTTACATTCTACCCCCCTTAAAATGAATTTCGCCCTTGAAATTCGTTGGGGGGTTATAAATGGTTTACTACTCAAAAGTTTCATTAATAGAAACCCACATCGTAAAAAGGAATACCAAAACTTGTCTTTAAAAAATAAAGTATGAAATGTAACGGTTACCCAAATTAACTAATCACTGGGTTTCCAAATATGAGAACATAGGTGAAAATATGGATATGGAAGAGAAATCTAACTATCATGTTCTGATGGAGAATGGTAGAGAACATGGCTATGAAAAATCCAACAATCACAAAGCCCTTTATTTGTGATGATCTAGGGTACAATATAATTCATCAGATATAAGGGCACTAGGACAACATTTTTGGTTTTCAATATCATTTCCCTGAAGTTGAAAAATTTGAATTAGAAGAAATAATTGCTTACTTTTGGTACAATCTCACTGTTGTTCGTGCTTTGAAAAATTTCCACTTCATCTCTTAAAGAAATGAAGTTGAATTTGTTATTTGTGAAGTGTTAACAGATTATGTGATAGAATGATGGGTCATTCCATCTGTTTCAAACAAAAGGTTAGCAAAAGTTATCAAATATACATAAGTCCATCTATGGTGAGGTTAATCATATACGAT
This sequence comes from Viscum album, assembly GCA_963277665.1. Classification (NCBI taxonomy): domain Eukaryota; kingdom Viridiplantae; phylum Streptophyta; class Magnoliopsida; order Santalales; family Viscaceae; genus Viscum; species Viscum album. The sequence continues at coordinate 1,496,922,622 of OY728132.1, forward strand.
TCCAAAAATGAACTTATAATTCATCTATCATGCCGCTTAATAAAATAAAACTAGTTTATACTAACTAGGGACTTCCTGTAGGCCATTGGTATGCGATAAAGGCCAGTTGTACTTCAGTTGTGGGTTCGATTCACATAGCCTTGTCCGACGCGATGGGTTGTCGCCCATCCTGCAGGTTGTCCTTTTTCTAAAACTACATTACTTTAACATCCCATCAATAATATCAAAAAAATTTATATCCTTAGACAATACTAACTTATGTCAAACATAATCTATTCCAATCTTTAGGCTTATCCAAAATACTTCTGTCCAATCTCATATTATAGTGAAAACCATTACCAAAGATTTCGTATAACAAGCATGTTAATACCATCGTTGATCCCCATATATCATAAGATATGTCTTGTTGGTCACATTCCGAACATTCGAAGGCATTAATAATGTATTCTCTTGAAAAAAATGAATACCCATTAAACCTTAGGGAAAACATGAGTGCTGTCAAAAGTTAACTCTTTCCACATACCAAAATCCCAAAATTCTGTATACTCAAACCATGATATCACTTACTCTTATAACAATCATGAGCTCATGAATACTGTCAAACATTTCATTTTCTCCTTATCCTTTCATTATGCGCATATCATCTTCTTTCCAAAATATTTGAATCACTTTTCATGGTTACCAGTACCATAAAATTATTGAAAACCACAATATACCAATACACAAATATTCTAATACACCATAAAAGTACCTCAACAACATTATTCTCGAATACCAATACATAAACACTTCAATCCATCCTATTCAATGATTGTCCTGGAATAAGTCCTTCCTTGATTTAGAAGTAACTTTTTAGGTCATGGCATTGAGTTGGGTAATGCCCATGTTCTCCACAAATAAGACATTGAACTCCATAACAGTCTATCACTCTATGACCCTTTTCTCCACATAGATAACATATGTCCCTCCATTTGAGTTATTCCTCAAGGTTATTCTTCCCTTCTTTAGAAATCTCAATCTTCCTTTCTTTATGCTCCTCAACATGCGAACATGCATAAAAGTCTATCTTCCTCTTATTTGATGAATTAGGCATACCACTAAATTTCACCTTGTTAATCATATATCGCGATGACTGATTCAGCATAATCACAATATTGTTCTCTCTAGGAATTACGCAATTTTGTTGCTCATAGTCACCAATTTGTCCCTTGGATTCAATTTTAACTGAATTCCTTCTGGTTCCCTCCATTGACTAAAACACAACAAGAATTCTTTGAGTGGAAAAAATCATGCTAGGGAAAACAACATAGTAAAGGGGGAGTACCCTAAATATCTAACATCTTAGGTTAAATTCTAAGATCGTTACCATAGTTCTAGGACTATATCCTATACGTATACTTATCCTTAGGGACATCCCTAGATATACCTTAGAAATATCTCTAGGGATCTCACTAACGTTTTCGCATCCTAGTATCCAAAGGTTGAATAAACCTTTCCTCTGATACCAACTGTAGAGACTCGAAGCTTGGCGTACATGGACATGAAATTACTTTTTTCGAATAATTAATACATAACAAACATAGACACCAAAGGACCGTAATAGTTTAGTACCTTTGGAAACTCGGAATATAATCTTCTAATCGTGGTGAAATATCTTTAACATCTCCCATAAAGATTTCCCCTTTTTTTTTACCTAAAACCTTTCCTTATATCCTGGGGAAATGAAAACATAAAAATGGTGAGCTCAAATGATCAGTAAGGTCAAACATAGTGAACATAAAACAATCCATAAACATTTGAAAGCAAAAACTTGAACATGAAATTTAAACATCAAAATCTTGAGGAAAGACATAAATCGTGGAAGTAAGTAAGGCATATATTATAATGGAACATCAACCATGATAAAATATAATGGGAATAAAACATGTAATTGTGGAAACCATTCAACACATGTTATGATTTCCATAGTAGCCAAGGCATTGCTACCCAGACCATCTTAGTGGACAAAGTCCCTTTCGGAATCGAGTTCACTCCTCGTTTTAGTCCTGTAACACTGAACTAGATTAACTTACCATTCTAGCCATGTCTATCTCATGAGATATAAATCTTTACCCATTGAATTTAATGGATATACAGGTCCCACCCATATCATAATGAAATCATTCTTACTTGTTCCACAAAATAAACTTAAAACATTCATAATAACCCAAAGAATAAAATGGGTTTCATAAACAACATCCCATCATCACATAATCCATATAGAAGAAATGGATATCATTTCATAATAAGAAAAGAGAGACCATGTAAATTATAGGGATATTATACTTGAAACACACACATATGAAATAATGTCAGTTTAGATGGGAAAATGGTTTTGATAAAACACTTGAAATGAATTCTTGAGGAAAATATCCTTTCTTCTTCAAAATAAATTTCTTTTCACAAAACTTCATGCAATTTTAAAAGAAATATATTTTGTTGAAAATATTCATGAAATATTTTGGAGGAAGCTTCATGAAAATAAGGCTTTATAAAACCGTAAAAATTCGTTCATACTGTATAAGTTAAAAAAAACATTCTTCTAGTACTTTTGCCAGAAAAATCAAAAAGTACATCGTATGGTAAAAAAAAGATTCCTTAGATACAATGTAGTAAAAGTAAAAAATGGTTAAAAAGGACTTTAAACATACATGAAAACATTTTTATAAAACTTGGACTTGGATGATAAGTATAACCCCAGTAAATACTTACATATAAGCAATCTCGGATAGAAAACAATTGAGATTGAAACATTATCCCTTACCTTATATCCGATATGCTTCGAATGTATCCAAAACTCCTGTATAATGATTTGAATAATTTCATTGAATTATTACAGAATTATATTCATTGTTTTATATCATATGTGGTTCACTTAGGTATTTATATTACCCATTCATTTGTCAATTCCATGTTAAAGTAGTGTTTTGGGTAAAATTGTTTCTTTTATCGCACGTGTTTGGACTTGTTGTTCTTGATATTATTATTACTTATATAATGATTTACTTACTTAAAGAATGTAAAACATGATTTATATATCATATATATTCAGTATATATATATATACATAATAGATTGATAAATGAAATGAAACACACCGTTTATGGAGACGGTAGGCCGTACGTACGCATGAACGCTGTTTTCCTTTCTTTTTTGACTTGAATGGAAGTAAGTAGATGAAATATATATATATATATATACACATAAATCCAGTAGCTTAATTATGTCATATATTTCATTATTATTCATTATATATACTTTATAATCATTCATGAATGGTTAATCATGGAAAATGAATCTCATCGCGTTCGTGGAGACGGTATTCCGTACGTACGCACGCGCGGTGATTTCATTTTCCATAGGATGGATAGATGGTGAAATAGGGTTGTTTCATACTTATAATAACATATCATTATATGAGTGATACTAATGTTATTACTTCATAATGAAACAACTAAAGAAGAAGAAGTGGAAGAAGAAATAAAGTTGAAAGAATCGGTAACAGACATTACATCTTCTTTGAAGTGCCTTGTTGAAACCTCCTCTTAGGGCACTAAGATTTGTCTTTGAAGAAGACCAGAACCTCTAGGATGTTTCTAGGGAAGTGTAGAAAAGAAATGGTCTGGGGTTGGCCGAGCATGAAGGCTCAAAGTGGTGTGAGGAAGAGAGGGAGGAGGTTCCCTTTTATAAGGGAGGAGAGGGGCACCTTTGGAATAACTAAAAATATTATTTTATTATAAAGTCATATTCAGTTTTTAGTAGCTCCAAATTGAGTTATTTATAATATAAGTTGGGTATTGGTCTAAATAATCTCATCAAAAAGAATTTACACAAGTTTAGGTTTCTATTTTAACCTTATCATTTAGATTTAACTTTAAGTTAAATAATTTTTCTTTTACCGTGTCTTCTTGTTTGCTTACACTATAAGGTTAATAAACATAATATAACAAGTCAAACGAACCCCAAGTTGTTTATGATTAATATATATAACCTTATCTAGTCATTTTTCCGAACCTTATTTTTTTAGGAATAAAATAACAATTAATAATATAATATTTGTTTTAAAAACTATTTTATGTCAATTTTGACACTATTTGGTAATTGATTTTTGTGAAAATCATAAAAGAATGATTAGTTCGAAAAAAGTTAACTAAATAAATACTAACATGTCATATTAACCTATAAAATTAGTTTAATTCATAAAAAGTCTCAAATTACACTTTTTTTTGGGTATTTATAACATCAATTATGTTAATATTTCATTAATAAGATAATTACTGCACCATCATTGTGTCATAAATAAATTAAATTATTTAAAGTCTAAAAATTAAAAATAAAATACCATTATATAGGAAATATTTTTATCTTTCTAATGAATATTTATAGATTAATTTATCGTATGTATAACCCTATATTAAAAATTATTTAGTTATTAAACTTTGATTTTAACTATTTTAACCCGTCTTTATATAAATAAATATTAAATGTCCTAATCTAATCCAAGTGGGCCTAAATGGTCATATTTTATTCCTAAGGATGTTTCTGGTCGAATTAAACTTATCCAACAGAATTAGGACATGTTTTAGGGTAATAATAATATCATTTTTACCCTTAATTACCCTATTTACTTTTAAACGTGGTAAAAAAAAGTAAAAAGTTATTATTCACCAAAAATTATTTTAATCTCATTGAACCACATTTTACATACTGACATCAACTTTGTCTCTAGGATTTTTGAAATTCCATTCACAAAAGCGGTAAAATTAAGTTTTATGTGAATTTGCAAATTCTCCTAGGAGGTGGGTATAAGACGGTGAAAAGTTCAATAAAATTTTTATATATCTAAAATTATTATAAAATGACTCCAATGACATAAATTGAACTTATATTTATGTATCAATTTTGACCTAAAATAAATTTAAATAAAATAAGTAATTATTTAAATAAAAAGTCGGTTTTTGAATAGTAACCCAGTGTTTTCACTATTCATCAAAAATTGAAAGTTTTCAGAAAAATACCAAAATTTCACCCTAGGATAATTTTGATATTCCAAATCCAAAAATTAAGTCCATTTTTAAAGATAAAATTTATAAAATTTCAAAAATTTGCTATTACTATTCATAACGACTAGTTTATACAACATATTGTTGTTTAGCGAAACTTGTTATTGCATACAACACACGCTATCGTGGAAGGTCGCGATTGCGTGTAATGCAATCCAAGTCTGGGATGTGTGTTGTGCAAGCTTCTATTGGTGTAGAGTACAACACAAGATATTAATTAAATTAAAAAGAATATTTTTCATAAAATCTCGGGGTGTTACAAATATTATTAAAGGGAAGGAATCACAAATATGTCTTAAATCCATAAGAAAGTTCCCAATTGGGTTATAATTACCTCTTAGAAGCATTGTATGATCTCATATTACCATCCTATCCACCAATGGGTAGCTAGAGTCTCATAGGTAAATTCACAGTGAAAAATTTCCTTGGAAAATCAATTCTGCATCAACTAAAAAACATCATGGTCACGAATGCACATAAAAAAAAGAATAATTAACCTATTGCGACTCATTTAATATTGAGAGTGATCTATAGAACATGTACTCTTACTTATGATGATATATTAATGGGTATTATTTTTTTATATTTTTAAAAACCCTTTTAGAACTCCCATCGATCTAAATGGTTTCATCACACCATGAACTAGTGAATTTTTTATACCCTGGATAGACATATTTCATGACTGTAATTTTTTTTATCCATATGGACTAGAAGGGGGAATTAAAAAATTTAGATCCTTTGGTGCTAGTTGGTGAGTCCACTAGTGTGGGAGTACTATCTATACTACATTATCCCAACATTGGAGGGGTATTATGAAATCCTATAGGAGAAGTAACCACATTGGTCATCCTATTAATGATGAGGTATTAAGAAGGTTGTGGCCCTTACTTCCATGTCCAATAAATTTAAGAGCATGTCCCTATAGAGTGAAAATGTATACCATCCATATGTAAAATAATAATATTAGTATTTAAACAACATTCTTACAACTTTCCAATATTATCCTATGAGGGATTATTCTAATTTCCATCATTACCAACACAACATAGCCTCATCCTCTCGAAACATTATTAAAGAGTCCCTATCAGATATTTAAATCCTGATAGTATAAACTAGGTAACCCAAAAGGAGGTCCCAAAAAGAAATATAGGTTACCAGGGTGTATAAATATTCACATAATATTGTTTATATTCAGGAGGTCCACCAATATATCTAAGCAATAACTGATGGAAGGACTCTTATCCTCATCCACACTAGAAAACTGCCATTGATATATTCCATTGGAAACATTTGAGTAGAATAATAACCCTACTCACCTAGAAGTGTTCTACTAGAATATAGATCCAGAAATCATAAAGCATGATCAAATTCCGTTCTATATTTGGGAATATCATTGGCATATTCCATAACTAGAAAAACAAGCTACTGCCACAGACCTATAGCCACAGTTTTAAAATTCCGTCTTTAGGTGGTTATAACCACAGTTATGTGGCATATAGCCACATTTTTAAAACCATAGATATAGGACAGTTTTACATGGGATATAGCCACTGTTATGGGGCCTATATCCATGATTTTCAAAATAGTGGATATAGGCCACTTTTTTCAAGGGTTATAGTCACAGCTTTTTAAAACAGTGGCTATTGGTCTCCCACGCTTCTGCGGGAAAAATATTTTGCCACCCAAAAATGGAGGGAAGATATATTACCACTATTTTAAGGATATTTCCACATTTTTTATTAATATATATATTAATATATATATATATATACCGAAATTGTTCTACAGTGTAGTGGTGAGGTTGCTGATACGGAAAGCAGATGTGCAGGGATAAAAACTTTATAGGCACCTATTTTTTAGGCTATTGCTATGGGTTTTCACTGTGGTTATAAGTCAACTGCCATGGCGGAAAATTTTAAGGCCTATTGACCATTTTTTGAAAACTGTAGAAATAGGTTAGACCCTACTTCCATATAGATAGCGCACACGGTTGGGAAAACTATGGTCGTAGGCTACAACCGTGATTTTTGGACCTCTTAAAATGGTTTTGAATGGTGACAATAGCACTTTTTTCCAGTTGTCTTATATTGGTGACCACAAAGTAGAAATATACCATTTATTGCATTAAAGAATCCCATTAAAATAACATGTTCAAATCCACATTTTGGGACTATATGGATTCTTACTCAGTAGAAAGTCATTGACATATTTTCATGGTTATAGAATAGTAGTAACATATACATCCTTATCACATAGAACATTTACTTTAATATCCTAGTGGATGCATCTGAATTGGATTATATCCATGAAACCCAAAAAAATATGAATAATAAAGTCATATTTATCAAAAAACTGTAGAATGTTATCATATCCTCATCCCTATACAAATATATAGTTCACACATTACAGAAACAATGTAATAGCATGCTGATATCCCTTCTACCATTCAAAAATATATTTATCATATTCTTCCAACATCATGGGAGTCTCCTAGGATGGATCCCTATCATAAAAGTTACTACCCACATTGTGTAACTATCCTTACTATCATTGTTTCATCCCAGGGAACCTCATTGATAGAATCCACAATAATATCTCATTTGGGGAAATCTACAATTATAAAACTGGATAATATCCTTGTTCCCAGTATTATTATTGAGGGTTTTCAAAATATATTACTATAATCCAAAGAAACAATCAAATCCCTGTCAATATAAAAAATTATATATGGTTTCAAAAATCCTACCTATAACATTATCATAAATAATTATATAGTTCATCCCTATGGTACTATCCATGTGGTTCCATCCCATGTAAATATGGAGATCAACCATAGAGGTTCCCCCCAATGTTGTAGGCTATATAGGTCCTCCTAATAGAGTAAATATCATCCAGAGAGGAGTTCCTCTACATGGAAACTCATAAATAGCTGGTACCCATAAATATCCTACATATAGGAACCAAGATGATAGCTGTAGTGGTCCTCCCTAGGTATGTGTTTTGAGGATCCTCTATACAATGAATAAGACCATTAATGTGTAGGTCCCCTATATGAATTAATTTCTAGGAACAATAACTGTTGATATCCTCTACGTGGTTCTCATTAAATAGGTCGAACTCACAATGATTCATATTCCTGACCCAAAGGTCCTTCTTATGTCACAAATACTCCATGTTTTTCCTCACACTGAGAGGCCCATGATACATTAAGGAAAACTATTCTATGAACCTTATTATTATCTAGTGAAATATTATCCCAATCGAAGAATCATTTGAGTTGATAGTTGGTGTCAATTCATCCACCATATTGATCACTCTATAATGAAATTAATAAGTATTTTAATGATCCAACCAATATGAATAAATATTAGAGAATAAGAATTTATTTAAAATCATGTTGAATAATCCTTTAGAAAGGTTAAAGAGAACACCGTGGTCTTATAGACTTAATTGTGTGAGGATATCATACCAATCATGTTCCATCACATCTCCAATCCTCTTATTATATTTCATAAGAGATGAAAGTGGATAATATAACCTTAATACATCACAATTTTTGGGTGACACTATGTCATATTAATTCTAAACTCATTTTCTATGGAGGGAAAACATACTATTTCCTAGAGATAAATAATGTTGTCTCCATGTACACATTCTTACCGTTTTAGTATCATAGAATCCAAAAGTTGGAAAGCAGCATGACTACTTCAAATATGACTATCCCAGTGGAATGAAGTCCATCTAATAGGTAGTCACTAACATCCCAACTTATGTGAAAATAATAGGGTGGGGAGAATATGGTGCTCTATGTTTCATCTGAATCATCGAACAATAAGGACCATTAGGGAAGGAAACATACATATTCTTTAATTAAAGAAAAGTCTCAGGAAAAGGATTTGTATATGATTTTTTATTTTCCAATAAATCCCTACTATTATTAAGGCCTGGATGAGGTGTACCTAGTAATGATGAGTTATTTATTCACTCTTACATCAACATTCCAATAAGGAAAACAGGATATTGACCTAATAAATGAAACAACTACAACCATAAATAAATCATTGGGGGAATGTATTTTTCACTGAAACTAGAAATAAACCTAGATCATGGTTGTATAGAGGATTTAATGGTTAATTAGTATATAATAGAACATGAATCAAATATATTTTTTGGTCAAAAACAGTTTATAGTACATGGTAATTTTTTCCAGTACTCCTACCATTGAGATCATATAATCCAATATATATCTCTAACATTACTATGAAAAACAAAAATCAACTAAATCCTACAATGTTGGGGCGAATTAATAACACCTCCACCTCTTTCAAGTATGTATTATTCTATAGGTTATTAAAAAAATCATAGGAAACACCCTTATAGCTTATTTAACTTTTAATGTTATCCACCGCATTAGGACCACACTAAATGTGATATTCAAGTGAATCCCATAGTATGACCATTAAAAAAATTCTTCTTGGTAATATTCGGAGGGAGAATGTGAATCCTCATAGGTTTTGTTTGACAAATTTGTATATGAAGAAGTAAAATTTCTAGGAGGATTATAATTTTTTCATTGAATGATTTTTGGATGATGAATAATATTCCAGTAAATATTATTATAATATGATCCAAATTGCATGATATGCATTGATCGATATCATTAGGTTCAACCTCATTGAAAACACATGACATGTCACTGACACATAATTGAATATTGAGAAAGACACCTATAAAATATGGTTCAAATTTAAGTACATGAATAAAGAATGCATCATTAGAATCAGAGGAAAACTCAAAATCAAGAAGTTCCTCCAAATATTCATCTACCACATTCATAATAGGATTTAATCAAAGATAGAAGGAATGATTTTTATAAATCCTACCCGACACTTGATGAAGATGATCTAATTTCATCTAAGGATAGTCTAGATTAATAAGAATATGAGTTTGATATATTTAACTATTTCAATACAAAATTTAAAATTGGAAACATTATTACTAGGTATAACTTTTAAACAAAGACCAATATTTCATCTAAAGTGAACATCCAACAAGAAGGAGGGACTAAAATAATAAGTAGAAATTATAACTACCTATCTGAGGACTATTATAAATTTTGGTGGATACCACTACCATTTTTGGAAATCTATCCCAAGACATATCGAGCTGAGTATCCACATAATACATAGGTGAGCCAAAAATGTGAAGCTCCACCCACTACATCCACTCGAATTATGACCCAAAGAACGTCCCTCCAAAACTCATCAATTATATCAAGTGACTCTATACATGACAAGAAGTCATGGATGTGTGGAACACACTAATACAATTGAAAATTAAGTCATATCCAAAATCGGTGGACTTTAATCATCTGAAATCTTATTTCATCAGTCCATAATACACAATATTTAATGGAATGGGAGTTTTAGAGTAAAATATATTATTCATTGAGCCTTGATGTATCCCTATGATAGGTATTTTTGATAAATATAATGGAGTGAATCACTGGTGTTTAATATAGACATTGTAGGTATCATTATTCATCAAGTATAAAAGACAACCAGATGGGTCTATCTGTAACTAAGTAAAATTATGTAAATGTTCCAATAACAATTAAGCTCCATAATGAAGAAAAATAATAATATTAAGCCTATTTATTCTAAAAAATTATGAAAACAAGAGGGTCTCAAAATTCATATACAAGTGGAAGGTACTAAACTTCACTTTGAATATGAATCACCTATAAGTGTAGCGTCTAAGTATTTGTATAGAAAAATATATTCAATGCATTTCAATAATCCAAATCACATTGAAATAACCTTATAGTTTCTTATAATTATCAACTATTGTACAATTCTTTAAAAATTATATTTAACACTATAAGGAAAAATCATCAACAATAATATTAAAATATGAGAAGAAACCTAGAAAATCAAAGGCCACAAAAATCACAATCTATCTAAGGCCAATCCTTACTCTAGTTCCTTGGCCCACTCAGTATCATACAGTAAAACCCATAAATAATAGAGGATATTGGAGTGCCCTCTTTAGGATGGAGATAAATATTAATGTCACCTAATTTTTTATGATGAGAATAATAAAGTTTACTCACTATTAAAATAACACGTTTCATGGTGTTTCACCACTTCACTAGAGAACAAGCTACTCAAACATTCAAAGATTAGAAAAATAAAGTTAGAAATGTTAAATGAACTAATAAATTATTTACACATTAATTAATTTTTGGGGCACAAAAATTTTGATTTATTAATATTTAAGGATATATACCAAAATATTATAGACTCTGGAATGGTTATGTTGGGTACACCCCCAACAAAGGTGTCATGTGTCTCTACTTCCTCATCGAGAGAATAAGAGAGTGGAAAAAATCTTAGATTGAAATGTGATTAAATTAAACTATTATATAACTAAAGAATCAATCATCCATGAATAATATATACTTAAGGATCAACTAAACTAGCCAATTTTGACCTCAGTTCCCCCTTCATTATCTAAGATGTAAAAGTCATCATTATATTCTTTTAAGTGTTTAAATAATCAATATTGATAGAAAATATAATAGGAAGAAGATCCATTTTACACACACATAATGATTCAAAATATATCATACATATTATCCCCCATCACTATGTGGATGAGAAATATCCCACAAAATGAGGAAATAAGAGCTTCCCTATCCTTCTAGGTTCTAATTATATGGAAAGTCAGAATATAACTTTGTCTATGTCATTGACATGATAGATCAATTCTATAATTAGGATGATACATATGAATATGTTTCCCATCATTAATTTTGGAAGAGGTCATAAATGGGGATGATTTTGGGTGTGAATTGAGGTCATAAAAGATTCCATTGTCCATGCATCATTTCTACAGAATCCATATATGTATCCAAAACCATAAGGTAAGCACTCTAACTAGATCAAAATTAACACTTAAATGATCATGAATCATGCAAGGATTGTTCATATGAAATTATAATAGTGTATTTACTATTATACATATTATTTTTAGGTAAACATTGATGTCTGGAAAGACTAATTCAACCTAACCAAAAAACCATAAATATCGTTAAATATTGAGTGGTGAATGGAGTTGCTAGTGGGGTCATTTTTTACCATAACACCTCAAGATAGAGAAAAGTATCCTAGAAGGATACATCAACCCATAGTAAATAATTATGGATTCTTTAAGAATCATTACATGATCTCGTCCACGCTATAAATTTTAGACGTCTTTCACATTTCAATAGAAATTAAGGAAACCTTCATCAAGGTCCTTTTAATCCCTCATGATTTTTAAACTGAATTTGATGTAGCCAATAAATATCATAAAGATACGACCTCTCCCAAATGATAAATAATACTTTACTTAAAAGAATAAGGATGAGAATATTCCATACTTGGAAACTTCATACCCTTGTACAACTTTAGAATACTTGATGAAACAACATTTATCAGTCCATATTAGATGCCCTAGACCCACACTCTGGGATATGGTTCAAGAAATAAATGATTTACACATATGGTTTAATAAAATGTGAGATTAAAGAATCATAATACACATATATTATTCATAATACTTGAAATCAATGAATTTTTATAAAAATTTCACACAATCCAAAATCCCAATGGTTTAGTTTCTTGAGATATTAGTTACATGATCTTATTATTTTACAAAAAGTTAATAAAAATCCCAAAAAAATATACTTCTCATGTGATATAATTTTATAAACATCATACAATATATTATTATTCATATATTAGTGAAAGAAAAAATGACAGTGTGACCATAAAAGCTGTATAAGGGTAAAAAAATAGATAACATTTGAATATTATAATTGAGAAAATGATAATAATCTGGGTATCAGAACATAATGAAGGGGTGTGGACAAAACATATGAGAATCATACCCAATATATCATAGATAATAAATAACAATTCATGTAATATGTATTTTGGTATATCATAACAAAATATTAATAGAGGTGTGGTATCATGTGTCAATAATCATGATACATAAAAACATAACATATGTATAAGAATTTGGCATACCCGCAAGCCTAAAAAATCATTCCGTATGCTAAATATTTATTCCAAGACCATCATCACATCGTATAAAGTGTCCTATAGTGGATTGGATTTTCTCCAAAATCCCTAACATGTCTACTATGACACCACATAAATTTACAATATTTTCCTTTTATAATAAATATAATTTTGTTTTTGGAATGCTTTATACACAATGTTAAACTCACGAGACTGAATTATCTTGCATTATATGTAAGAACGAGTTTTACCAACTTTTAATAGAGAACCTATTTTAAAACTAAGTTTTGACAATTTTATGAATTTTATATTTTAAATTAAACATAATTTTTTAATTCATAATGTTGAAATAAGCTTACAGTGACTTTTTTGTATTTTTCTTGGAATCTTCAATTTTTAATGAATAGTAAAAATTACGGTAATTTAGTTAAAAATAAAATTTTCATCAAAATAATAATAAATGATAAATTATAATTTTATATTTATTTTAGGGTCATATTAAATAAAGTATACATCTATATAAATAATTGAGTTCATTAGAATAAATTTTACATTGAAATTGATTATAAAAATTTAACAAACATTTGAACGTTTTTCTAATTTAAAACCCTATTATCTCGCCTCCTTTGCCCGATTAGAATTAATCTTAATTTTACCACTTATTTTATTTGAATTTTGAAAATATTATATACAAGGATTTAATTAGGGTGATATTTTTTTTTTCTAATAAGATTAACTTAATTTTTTGACCAAAATGAATAGTGAATGTGATTAAAATTAATTATGTTGATTAAGGTTTGATTAAGCTCAACAAGAGACTAAAACTTAATATTAAGGACCAAAATGACTTGGAAACTTTCTCAAAAGCCATTGGTTTCCATATATATGACCATTTCCCCACTTTTTTCTAAATATATGGGTTATTGTGATATTATTAAATGGATGTGCCTGATATAAAAGGGCATGTAAGGAAAAAGACAAAAAAGAAAAATTCCTTACCTTTAACATTTATAAAACATTAAGATATGTAAAAACATCAATTTTTTAGTTATAGATATTATTTGAAAATATATATGGGTTATTTTTTATCCTAATATATTAGAAATAATTTTTTGATATGGTTTAGGTACTAAAAATGCTTAAGAAACACTAATGTAGTGATAATTTACTTAATAATTAACTAAAATAAATGATACTATAAATATTAAAAGTGAAGTTAATGTATTGAAATATTTTATTTTTTCTTTTTGAATATATCATGTTACAAAAATTTAAACCTAATATATTTTAATTCCAATATAATATTTATATTTTAAAATTAACAATAAATAAATAATATCAAAATTTACATTATTATTATTGTTCAAAAAATGAATCTTATTAAATGATTTAAAAATAATAGAAAACATATATTATGAAAAGTTATTTTTAAGGGTTAATAAAATTTAAATATGGTATATTAATGGATCAATTAATCTTTTATAATTAATATATTGGCCTATATACTATAAAAACATTGTCAATATGGTCTGGGTGGAAGCAACATTTTAGTGCATCACATGCCCTTGTTGTAAAATTAATTTCCAAAACACATGGGAATTTAATTTTAAAAATTATATATAATATTTATAATTCAGTGGTTTTGTATTTTATAATAAATATCAATTTATTTTATAATTAATGGTTAAATTAATTATGTTATAAAACTAGATGCTTTAATAAAAATTAAAATGATAAAATTGGAGAATTGTAGAAGTTAAGGAAACAAATTATTAAAATGAACATATTTTTGTTTGGATGAGGTATTTATATAACATTATTATCCTATAATCCATAATTTTCCATTTTGTAGGCACTTGGGTAATATTTACCCCCAATGTTGAATACATTTTGGCATTTACAAAAGTGTCACTCCCTCTCACTATAAAATGGAAAGAACTCAACTCCTTCATCATACATCTCAATCCACATTAACTCATCCAACCATGGTACAAATAGTCTCCAAAAATTAATCCCATAGTACCTCACATTGTACAAAAACAATTCAAGGATGCTTTTGGTACAAACCAAAAGTTGTTACCTGATTAAGAGGTAACACCTTTTCCCATGCTTTCTAATTTTATTTCCATTCACCACTCTCTATACTCTTCACATTATTTTATTAAATATCAAAAAATGTATAAAAAAATATACTAGGATGTTTTTACGATATGGTTTATACCTACACTTACAAAAACCTTTATCTAATGAGTAATAAACATATTGTTTCTATGTACGGCGAACTACTGCCTCACAAAATGACGATTGTTCAATTTCCCATACCCCCTATCATGGTGGACATTATGATGGAAACTCTATTTATATATGATATATATTTTATTTATGATGTCTAATTATTCTTTATTTTTTATTTATAATATACCATTATGCCATTCATTTTTTTAAATATGATAATTTCATTTGAGGAAGTGTGGACTACCACCCCCTCAAAGTGATATGATTCATTCATTCCATACATGGAACATATAAATGATGTTTTTAATAAACCTATATAAAATATATAAGATATATATGATACTGGGATTATAATATACAAATGTATCATTTAGTTTTAATTATTTTAACACAAAAACAAAATTAAGGTAGCGTTCATGCATGCGTAAGGAAAACTCTCTCCATGAACGATGCACTTCATTTCTAATCTCCAAATATTATGAACCATTATAAATAAATATGTAATGAATACATAATATAATTTTGTATTTTTTTTCATTATGTATATGATGAAACCATGATATATTTTATAGAAAAACAAATAACAAGTTAAAACATACTCGACAAACTAGAAAATTAACACCATAAATAGTCAAAATAATGGAAGATGGAAAAAAATAGATAATAAAATATTTTAAGTAGTTAATATATGATATTATAAACATGAGTATGGTTATGGTATTAGTATGTAAAATATTTTAAAATACTATATAGGAGGATAAATATCAGACAACAAATGGATGGTTAAGGTAAGAGATTTTGTCTCAATTTACATTCCATTGAGACATAATTTTTGTTATGCACCAATTCACTCTTTTGTAGTGTATATATTTCACTATGATAGGTTGTATCATAATTCTCCTTACTATAATGATGTTATTTTATTCATTTAATTCATGTGAAATTATGATTTAATGTTTTCAATGTGGTATAGGACACATCATAATGTTTAAATATTATTTTTCCACAAGAATGATTTAATGTCCACAACCCTTATTATTACTTATCCACTTATAAGGTATAATTGATAAATCCATATAAATTATTAAATATGGATATTTGGTAAGACAAATTATTATTTAATATATGGAGTTCTTTGTATTTTTAGTCAAGGGTTGTGGACCATTTAATGACGGCCCTATGGGTTAGGGACTGGTGAATGAAATCCCCATGATGCATCAGATGTCTCATGAGACGAAATAGTTTTCTAGTGGTCTTAGATGGGTTTTTACCCTATAAATAAACATTCTTTTGAATGTTATTGATGTTATTAGTTCCATTTAATTAGGAAAAATTTTGTCTAATAATTATCCATTTAAATCATTTAGAAGTAGTTATTATTTATCCATGAGATTATGCGTCGACATATATATGTGTTAATTTCATTCTTAGTTTATTGATTAATGTCATGTGTTTCCATTTATTACCAGTCTATAATGTTTATTCCATATCTAGTTGAATTAATGGATGTTTACTCTATTACATACCTTTCAATATCGATTTATTCATTATTGGTTCTTTTTTATTTACCCTTACTAATCATTTGAGATCACCATTATTATTTTTCATTCCCCAGGTTATAAAGAAGATAATTTTGATTAAGCTTTAAAAGATGCAATTTATTTCCTTTTTTTAATATATCATGTTTCTATTTCTTATTTCCCAGTTTATTATGGGTATCATGTGTGTAATATGGATTTCCAAGGCTCCTAAACTAAATGGTAATTTAGGATTTCATTCCTTGTAATAATTCCAATGTAATATAATAATGCACTGGATCTGGTCTTCTCGGGTCTGGGAATTATATTTAGTATCAAAAGAAGTTTAGAAACAACATTGGAAATTTCATTTATAAAACCTAGAATATGGAGCACAACCATAATATAGAAAATGAGAATAAGTGTAGAAGAACTTCCTAGAATTTTGTTAAAGTAATGATTATGTGGTAATTCCTAGTAATATATCTTTTTCAAGATACTACATGTGAACGTGGTTCTGTAATAGATTTATCTAGGAGTAACAACTCTGATAAGGTGTTCAGGGCCTGACTCCTGGTAACCCTGTACATGAAAATGGGCCTTACTATATACCTAGTTTGAAACTATAAGGGGATATGCTTAGGATAATGTACATGTTATTTACATACCATTATGAAGGATTTATTCCCAAAAGTAACCAAAGATTATGTCTTAAGAATATATGATGCATAAATTTATGTTATGTTATATACCAGGTCTAGATTATAGAATTTTCATAATTTTAGGAGCATATCTACTTTATGTCATTATTTAGAAATTAATTCTTGTAGAAGTAATGCAAAACTCACCGATGAATGAGATCCAAATAGTAATAAGGGAAAAATATTTCATAGTCTTAAGCCTATATTTAAAAGGTAAATAGTCTAGAAAAACATTCTCATCATATGAGGACATATTATAATGTGATGATGATATGTGAAAATAATTATCCAAGTCTTCTGTTTTTGATGGAAACCAAGATAAAAACAATCCATCTAAGTACCATTAAAAAGGGAACGAGTCAAAGAAGCTGAAGAAAATGAAGGATTTTATGACATATGATAATTATGGAAAGAAACACTTTGGTACATGCTTGAAGGGAATCAGGGTTTTTATATGTTTAGAGAAAAAGGGCACCAAGATCGTTTTTTTGCATGGGTATGAAAATGGTTTCCAAAGTACAATGCTTCAACTGAAAGTAGATGGGACACTATGTGAATGAATGTTTCATGCATCAAATGAATAAACCCCAAATAAAGGTATTGGATAGTGATGATGTTATGATAGTTTCACAGATGAAGAGTAATGATTAATGTACTTGTTCAAGAATTATTTCATTTGATTATTTTATCAGCAATGTACTGGTTATAAGAATTATGGACTATATGAGGATTGTACTACAGTACATTTCCCTTAAGTATTTTATATTATTTGTTGAATGGTACTAAGAAAAATTATTCATTATAAAGTTACACTTTTTAGAAAAAACATGATTAAAGGAAACAAAAACCATTAATATTGTCCTAATGTTAAGATAATGGTGAAGAAATTATTTATTTTGATAAGTTCTAACTACCATGGAATTGAATAAAGAAATTTTGACAAGTGGTATATTCTATCCCTTATGGAGTTTACAACACTTTTAGATTTAAGGAATATATTTCATAACATGTGTCTTGCATAAGGAATAAGGAAAAATGCATGTTTCCAATAATTTTTTATGGTAATTAATGTTATTACCTGTAACACCCCAAGCTTTCACGATACACTTTTCTTTCAATAATGCAATAGCTTGTATTGTACGCAACCTCGAGTTCTAACACACCACGACCAATAAAAGTAGTCTTCATGAATAGTAATACCTACTTTTTTAAATTTTATAAATTTTATCTTTCTAAATGGACTTCATTTTTGGATTCAGAATATCGAAATTAGCCTATTTTGAATTTTTGGTATTTTTCTGAGAACATCCAATTTTTTTATGAATAGTGAAAAATACTTGAAAAACAACTTTTTTAGTTAAAATAATTTATAGTGATAAATTATAATATTGAGTGGCTTTAAAGTATAATTAGAAAACATTTTTACCATTTTATCCAATGGTGTTCATTAGAATTAATTTCACTTTGAAATTGGACATAAACAATTGTCAATCTTTTGATATATATTGTTTCTTAAAAACACGCTATTTGTTTTGACAATGGGAATTAATTATAAAATTAATCAATTCAACTTATATGTTTGGAATTTTGTAAAATAGACATCATTTTTGAATTCAGAATATCAATTATAGCTTAGGGTGAAATTTTGGAATTGTTCTGAAAAACTTCAATTTTTGATGAATAGTGAAACCACCAAGTGGTAGTTAAAAAACTAATTATTCATTTAAATGAAACATTACCACTTCTGTGATTTGATTTTCAAAAATCCGACATACATGGTTTTCATTAGGAAGTAAAATGTGGTTCAATGGGATTAAAATAATTTTTTTGGTGAATAGTAACTTTTAAGTTTAATTAATCACGAATAAAGGTAATTGGTGAAATTTAAGGTAAAAATGATATTATAAAAAATATGAAAATACCTTTAAACTTGTCCGAACCTTATTGGATGAGTCATGGATGACCAGGAAAATCCATGGGTCAACTTGGGGACCCCATGGAGCCACTTGAGTAATAAAATGACATTAATAACTTTTTATTTAAAGTAAAAACAAAATTGTCACAAACATGTGTTGTTTTACTAAAACAATTATTAAATGGGGCAATATAAGTTAAATTTTAGACTATAAATATTAACTAGAAAGATAAAACGATTTCCTACATCATGATATTTTTATTATAATTTTTAGACATTAAATAAATTAATTTTTTATGACACCCTGATGATGCAACGATTACCTCATTAATTAACGGTTTAAATAAAATTAAAAGATAATGTAAAATCTAAGACTTAAACTTGTCAAAAACCTATTGGATGAGTATATTTTGAACCATTATCACCTTATACTCGAAATGTATAATTGTGGGAACTTTTAAATCCTAAAAACACTTCCTAATAATGTAACATTTCATGACTTTCCAAGAGTGCCCCTCCTCTCCTCTTATAAAAGGCCCCCACCACTACCACCTTAGTCACACCCTCAAAGCCATTTGGCTCAGCCAAATTCTACCCAAATACTCTCTCAAATTCCTTCTCTTACTCCTAGAAGCCTCAATTTGGGCATAAGTCTTCCCAAAGAAGCCTTTTGCTCAAATAAAAAAGAGTTACCCGATTTTAAGGTAATGTATTCTCTTGTGTTCTTTTATTTTATTTTGATTCTCCAACACCCTAAATTACTTTTATTACTTTATTTTTTAACAAAACCAGTATCTTAAATATACAAGGATTTTTTTATGAGAAGGACTTGATTTAAACATACACACACACTCTTCTAATGGTTAATGAACATACTGTTTCTGTGGGTTGCGAAATACTGCCTCACAAAATGATGATTGTTCAATATTCTTTTAACACCTCTCATGGTGGAAATTATGATGAAACTATTTTTTATATATGATATATATTATGTTTATGTTTTCCTAATGATTCTTTATTTCTCATTTATGGCATACCTTTATGATTTCCATTATGGGTAAACGCGACAATTTCATTTTAGGAAGTGGGGACTACCGCCCCCTCAAAGTGATTTGAATCATTAATGCCATATGTGGGATGTATAAAAGATGGAGTAAATTATATTATATATTATAATATACTGGAATTATAATACAATTTTATATCATTATGATTTCATTCCATTAAATACAAAATATAAATGAAAGTAGCATTCATGCGTACGTACGGCTTACCGTCTCCATGAACGGTGCATTTCATTTCTTACCTCTAAATGTTACGTAATATTATGAATGAATGTATATACTGGATATATATGATATATATGATATATACATCATGAATATAATTCTATATATAGTGGTTATTTTACCACATGAACAACTTGTAATTATAAGAAGTTTATTTTTGACTCAAGTACCAAAGATCGACAAAACGACCATTATTAACATAAATAATTACATAATGTTCATAACATGGTAATAAGAGATATAAAAGGAATAATGAACTTGAAAAAGGTTCTTAAGCATGTAGAAATTAAATCTAGTTTATTATTCAGGAGATTAAAGAATGATTGAGTCAAGTCGGACACGAGGTAAGGGAACTTCTTAACCCAATTTCGGTTCTTTGGGTTAATCTCCTACTTTCAAATTATGTCATGATAATATTATATCCTATCTTGTATTTTTACTTTCTTTATGTGTACTTATAGTGAATACACATAATATATCTATTTTATTTAAAAAATGATCTTTTTAAGGACTTCATCTCAATCTCCATTCACCGAGGCATATTTTGTTTTATACACAAATTTCTTTTATACGGTGTATAAACCCTTTTGACTTTTACGTTTATTCAAAATGAATCTTTTTATACGAATTGTTTTAATAAATCACAAAAAGGAATGTTTTTCTTGTCGTACTTATGCGGCGACAATGACTTCTCCACCGCCGTGACCATTATTTGAGTTTCGGCTTCCTCAACAAGCCATAACTTTTTTTTAAATGAAAAATAAATACCAAGTTTTAATTTTATTTTATTTTGGTATTGAAAATGGTTTTGATAATGTTTTTATTATATCAATTTGTTGTATTGATATCTTATGATTGAAATGTGGAAATGTTATGTTTCCTTTATGCATGTTTTATGTGATATGATTATGTTATGGTTTATGATATGTTTAAACCTGTTCATATGAGGAATGCATTAGAATTAATAAGTGACGGGTGGAGCCTACTATAGCTCCTCGATGCATCGGCAGGTCTCATGAGACAAACTAGTGTTTTGGCACGAGGCCTTGACAAAATCTTGTTTGTGGTCGTGGCACGAGGCCCTGGCTATGTGGTTATGATATTCTGGCATTATGCATTCCATCATTATGAAAGTAGTTATTGATATTGCATGTGATTATTCGACCAGTAGAATATCCATGTGAATAAGTAAATGACATTATCTCATTTTAAATTTAACATATTATGTTGAAGTTCAAGTTTAAAAGGCTTTTGTTTTAGTCATATATTTCCTTAAATGTTTATTTTTATTTATGAAAACTTCCGCTATATGGTTATCCTTACTGAGCATCTGAGCTCACCCCTTTAAATGTTTTATTTTTCTCAGGATGTGAAGAAATATTTTATGACTGACCTACAGGGATAGTCTGAAAGGAATAGAAGTGTGGACTATGAAGACTATGTTATTGTGATTTTCACTTTATGATGTAATGTAAAATTTATGAATGTATCTAGTGTTTCCAAGGCTACTAAACTAATCGGTCTTTTGAGACTTGATCGTTTGTGATCATACCAATGTTATGAAATAATGCACCGACTCTAGGTAACTGGGGTCGGGGCATTACAGTTAGTATCAGAGGTAGTTTAGTACTAACCTTGGAAGCAATATTTAGAAAAACTCTGATTAGAGCACATAGCCATAATATAGAATTTGAGGATTAGTATAGAAGAACTTCCTAGAATTTTGTTGTTGTAGAGATTTTGTGAGTTTTCTGAGCAATACATCCCTGACTGGATACGAGCAGGTAGAGGCGGCTCTGGCACAAATGTACCTAGGGGTAAAACCTGAAAAAACCGCTTTGAGCTAGACTCGAACGAGAACTGGTGCACGACAACGGGCCTTGCTGCACTCTTGGTTACGACACTCCTAGGGGATATGCTTAGGATAATTCTCAGTTTTTTACAAACCATTATGAAGGGTTTATGAGTATATACTTCCTCAAAGAAAATATTTCTTTTTTATGATTATGGATTATATCCATAAATAGTTCAATTTATGTTAAGTGTTTTACAAGTATGGAATTACGTATTTTGATTCATAAACTGATCTAGTTTATGCCATTGTTTAGAAATGACGCCTAGTGGAAGGAATGGAAACCGTTTCAATGCACGCACTCCATGTAGGGATTGCCCTCCTGCTCAAGATAATTATAGTGGAGTTAGAGATACAACTGGTACTAATCAAATTATCACCATACTGGGATAAATCACTCGGGTTATGAATAATAACCTTACTTGTATGGAGCACCCTGATCCGAAACACGGAGGATCAATGTTAGACCGCTTCATGAGGCAAAAACCACCAACATTTAATGGGGGTACAAATCCATTAGTATCTGAGCAATGGATAAACTCCTTAGAGAAAATA
This sequence comes from Viscum album, assembly GCA_963277665.1. Classification (NCBI taxonomy): domain Eukaryota; kingdom Viridiplantae; phylum Streptophyta; class Magnoliopsida; order Santalales; family Viscaceae; genus Viscum; species Viscum album. Next base: position 1,496,945,857 of record OY728132.1, read on the forward strand.
TTCCACGCCTTGGGGAGTAGCGAAATGGAGAAGGTTGTCATGGCAGTTTACCGACTCACTGGAGATGCCAATCAATGGTGGTCGCTGATTCAAAACACGAAAGAAGATGAAGAAGTATCTAATATGGAATGGAGGGAGTTCAAAGAGATTTTCTTAGAAAAATACTTTCCTTGTGACCATCAAGCAGATATGGAAAGGCAATTTCCGAGTCTGAGACAAAAGGAGGATGAGAATGTTGCAAAGTATGAGGCCAACTTTACAAGGTTAGCAAGACATGCTGCAAATTATATACTTAACCCAAGAAGTAAGATCAATCATTTCTTTGATGGGTTAAAACCGTTTCTCCATCGAGCATTAGTCTCACAAACCTTCTCATCATATGAAGATATAGTATCATGTTCTATCAAGACAGAAAAGGAATTCTCTAAATCTTATGACAATAAAGTAAAGTAAGAGAAGAAAAGAATAGTGGAACAAGAGACAGATAAAGGGAAAAAGGGAAAGACAGATTTTCCATTATGCGATAATTGTGGGAAGAATCACCCCGGTACTTGCCTAAAAGGAATGAGAGTTTGTTATAAATGTGGAGAAAAAGTTCACCAAGCTCATGATTTCAAGGGAAAGAAAGAGGCTATCAATGTTTAATTCTACAATTGTAAGGAAATGGGTCTTTATGCAAATGAATTTCCTAAGCGTCAGAAAAACTTACCTAAAAAAAGGCCAAGGGATCAAGGAAAATCTTATGTTGTTATTACAGTTGAAGTGGAATAATTAATGTATTGGTGCTTTTGGACTCAAGGATTATATTCTGGTTATAAGAATAATGTGATATATATGAGGATTGTTCTACAGTACTTGTTTTTTTCATTAAGGTTTTAGTATGATGAAGGTAATCATATTTTTGGTATGTGACAATAAGGGAAACTTTACTTTGTTTGGGGAATCTGATGTTACAATTGATTTTGGAATTTAGAGACCTTTTAGAGAAATTATGGATAGAGGTATTTTGGATAATTATAAGGGTTGGAATGAATTAAGTTGAACTGTGGATAGTATTGTTTAAGGTTAAAACATTTCTGAAGACTATTTTTGGAATATTATAATACTATAGTTTTAGGAAAAGGACAACCTGTAGGTTGGGGGATAACCTGTCATGTCGGACAAAGCTGCAGGAATCGAACCCACAACCATAGTGCGACATGCCTTTATTACATACCACAAGCCTATAGGAAGTCCCTGGTTATTACAAAATAGTTTTCCTAATCTAAATGGTATGTGGTAATATTTGGAACCTTCTACAATTAGGATAAATAGAATATTTTTGAGTTATGTTACCATTTGGAGTGAAAGATGGGTTTGTGGTAAAAATTTATTAAAGAATGAAAGTCTACATGACAAGTAAGTATATTTACTTACATTCTTAGTAAATCTCTTAAATAAATTCCTCAACTTTATGAAAGGTAACTTAAAAAAAAACATTTTCTGTTAACTTTTCCAACTGGGGATTCAATGACCGTTTAACCAATCACAAGTTTGTGATTTTCTTGTGGCTAACTTTCTCTTAATACTATTCTCTAAAACTCTCCATCAGACCTTGATGGTTTTTTTCCTCCATATTCATATTTTCATAGAATCCTAGTATGGGATATCTCGGGTGACCTTTGTACTTCTCTTTATTTCTTTTAAAGTTACATTTTTATTAACCCTATTTTCGATGTGGGTTTTCCAAAAAGTTATTTTCTATTTTAAACCTTTTATTTTCAAAGAAAAATTTCAAATTTCGAGGACGCATTTTATTAAAGGAGGGGAGAATGTAACACCCCAAGCTTTCACGATATGCTTTTCTTTCAACAATGCAATAGTTGCATTGTATGCAACCTCGAGTTCTAACACACCGCGACCAATAAAAGTAGCCGTCATGAATAGTAATACCTACTTTTTGAAATTTTATAAATTTTATCTTTCAAAATGGACTTCATATTTGGATTCATAATATCAAAATTAGCCTATGTTGAATTTTTGGTATTTTTCTGAGAACTTCCAATTTTTTTATGAATAGTGAAAAATACTTAAAAAATAACTTTTTTAATCAAAATAATTTATAGTGATAAATTATACTATTGAGTGGTTTTAAAGTATAATTAGAATATATTTTTACCATTTTATCCAATGGTGTTCATTAGAATTAATTTCACTTTGAAATTGGACATAAACAATTGTCAATCTTTTGATATATATCATTTCTTAAAAACACGCTATTTGTTGTGACAGCGGGAATTAATTATAAAATTAATTATTGAAGCTTATATTTTTGGAATTTTTTAAAATGGATATCATTTTTGAATTCAGAATATCAATTATATCTTAGGGTGAAATTTTGGCATTTTTCTGAAAAACTTCAATTTTTGATGAATAGTGAAACCACTAAGTGGTAGTTAAAAAACTAATTTTTCGTTTAAATGAAACATTACCACTTTTGTGATTTTATTTTAAAAAATAAAAAATACATGGTTGTAATTATGAAGTAAAATGTGGTTCAATAGATTAAAATAATTTTTTGGTGAATAGTAACTTTTAAGTTTAATTAATCGCGATTAAAGGTAATTAGTGAAATTTAAGGTAAAAATGATATTATAAAAATATTAAAATACCTTTACACTTGTCCTACCCTTATTTTATGAGTCATGGACGACCAATAAAATCCATGGGTCAACTTGGGGACCCCATGGAGCAACTTGGGTAAGAAAATGACATTAATAACTTTTTATTTAAAGTAAAAAAAAAATTGTCACAAACATGTGTTGTTTTACTAAAAAAATTATTAAATGGGGTTATATATGTTCCCTTTTCGACTATTAATATTCATTGTAAAGATAAAAAGATTTCCTACATCATGATATTTTTTTTTATAATTTTTAGACATTAAATAAATTAAATTTTTTATGACACCATGATGATGCAGCGATTACCTCATTAATTAACGATTTAAATGAAATGAAAAGATAATGTAAAATATTAGACTTACACTTGTAAAAAACCGATTGTGTGAGTATATTTAGAACTATTATCACATTAGACTCGAAATATATAATTGTGGGACATTTGAAATCCAAAAAACACTTCATAATAATGTAACATTTCATGACTTTCCAAGAGTGCCCCTCCTCTCCTCTTATAAAAGGCCCCCATAACTACCACCTTATTCACACCATCAAAGCCATTTGGCTCGGCCAACCTCTGCCCAAATACTCTCTCAAATTCCCTCTATTACTCCTAGAATCCTCACTTTGGTCAGAAGTCTTCCCAATGAAGCCTTTGGATCAAATCAAAAAGAGTTACCTGATTTTAAGGTAATGTCTTCTCTTGTGTTCTTTTGTTTTATTTTGCTTGTCCAACCCCCTAAAATCTTTTTATTACTTTATTTTGTAACAAAACAAGAATTTTCAATATACTAGGATGTTTTTATGAGAATTATTTGATTTAAACTTACACACACCTTCGTCTAATGGTTAATGAACATACTGTTTCTGTGGGTGGCGAAATACTGCCTCACGAAACGATGATTGTTAAATATTCTTTTAACACCTCTCATGGTGGCCATTATGATGAAACAATTTTTTATATATGATATATGTTATCTTTATGTTTTCCTTATGATTATTTATTTCTCATTTATGGCATACCTTTATGATTTCCATTATGGGTAAACATGATAATTTCATTTTAGGAAGTGCGGACTACCGCCCCCTCAAAGTGATTTGAATCGTTAATGACATATGTGGGACGTATAAAGGATGGAGTAAATGATATTATATATTATATTATAATGTAATTATAATACATCTTTGTATCATTATGATTTCATTCCATTAAATATGAAATATAAATGAAAGTAGCGTTCATGCGTACGTATGACTTACCGTCTCCATGAACGGTGCATTTCATTTCTTACCTCTAAATGTTACGAAATATTATGAATGAATGTATATACTGGATATATATGATATATATGATATCTAGATCATGAATATAATTCTGGATATAATGGATATTTTACCACATGAACAACTTGTAATTATAAGAAGTTTATTTTTGACTCAAGTACCAAAGATTGACAAAACGACCGTTATTAATATAAATAATTACATAATGTTCATAACATGGTAATAAGTGATATAAAAGAAATAATGAACTTGAAAAATGTTCTTAAGAAAGTATAAATTAACTCTAGTTTATTATTTAGGAGATTAAATAATGATCGAGTCAAGTCGAACACGAGGTAAGGGAACTTCTTAACCCAATTTCCGTTCTTTGGGTTAATCTCCTACTTTCAAATTATGTCATGATATTATTATGTCCTATCTTGTATTTTTTACTTTATTTATGTTTACTTATAGTGAATACAAATAGTAGATCTATTTTATATAAATTATGATCTTTGTAAGGACTTCGTCTCAATCTCCATTCACTGAGGCATATTTTGTTTTATACACAAATTTCTTTTATACGGTGTATAAACCCCTTTGACTTTTATGTTTATTCAAAAGGAATCTTTTTATACGAAGAATTTTACTTTTATTTTGGTATTGAAAATGGTTTTGATAATGTTTTTATTATATCAATGTGTTGTATTGATATCTTGTGATTGAAATGTGGAAATGTTATGTTTCCTTTATGCATGTTTTATGTGATACGATTATGTTATGGTTTATGATATGTTTAAACCTGTTAATATGAGGAATGCATTGGAATTAATAAGTGGCGGGTGGAGCCCGCTATAGCTCCTCGATGCATCGGCAGGTCTCATGAGACAAACTAGTGTCTTGGCACGAGGTCTTGACAAAATCTTATTTGTGGTCTTGGCACGAGGCCTTGGCTACGTGGTTATGATAGTCTGACATTATGAATTCCATCATTATGAAAGTGGTTATTGATATTGCATGTGATTATTCAACCAGTAGAATATCTATGTGAATAAGTAAATGGAATTATCTCATTTTACTTTTTCCATATTATGTTGAAGTTCAAGTTTAACATGCTTTTGTTTTAGTCATACATTTCCTTAAATGTTTATGTTTATTTATGAAAGCTTCCGCTATATTGTTATCCTTACTGAGCATCTGAGCTCACCCCTTTCAATGTTTTATTTTTCCCAGGATGTGAAGAAATATTTTATGACTGACCTACAGGGATAGTTTGAAGGGGATAGAAGTGTGGACTATGGAGACTATGTTATTGTGATTTTTCACTTTATGATGTAATGTAACATTTATGAATGTATCTAGTGTTTCCAAGGATACTAAACTAACTGGTCTTTCGAGACTTGATCTTTTGTGATCATGCCAATGTTACGCAATAATGCACCTACTCTGGGTGACTGGGGTCAGGGCGTTACATTACCAAATTCCAAGAGGATACATGATGATGTTATTCACATGTTTGTAATGTGAAAATTTTTAGTTGATTCATGTTTATTAAAGTATAATGATAATTTCACTTTGGAAGTTCAATGAATTTTATTTAGAAGTAATTTCATAATGATCTATTATAAAAGTTAATTTTTTATAAAATGGTTTAATATGATCATTGGATGATATTTGAGAGGGTAATGTATTACTTCACTATATTTCACATCTCGTGCTAAATGATGAAGTAGAAATAATTCAAGGAGTAATAACACAAAATGATTGTGTTTAAGTTTATTAAAATATATTCTTATACAGAGAAAGAATCTATTAATTATAGTAAAAATGGTTTAAAAAATCCTTATTATCATCATTTTGTATGATATTAATGACCATTAATTATAATTATGGTTTATAGTTTTGTGGTCAATAACTTTCATCTGAACAGGTTCTCTAGCAGCCCCCATCAGAACTTGATTGATATATTTTTCTTCTATATCCATGTTTCCACTTTCCACCAATGTTATCCTATTTGGGAACTTAGATACATGAACTTTTTAATTTCCTTTATATATTAATAAGTAGATGTGTTATTAACCCTATGTACGATGTGGGTTTATCAACAATAGTTACATTCAAATATTAATCCCCTGATTACAGACATAAATTTTAAAATAAGAGGACATAATTTCACTAAGGTTTGGATAATGTGACACCCTAAGAGTTAGAAAATTTTCCTTTTAGAATAAATATAATTTTGTTGTTGTGATGCTTTATACACAATGTTAAACATATGAAACTGAATTAGCTTTTGTTATATGCAAGACTAAGTTACACATGCTTTTAAATGAAAACCTATTTTAAAACATAATTTTTACACTTTTATGAATTTTACTTTAAAAATTAAACATCATTTTTTAATTCATAATGACAAAATTGTCTTATAGTGTATTTTTGGGATTTTTCTGTGAAACCTTATTTTTTTATGAATAATATATATTACTATAATTTAGATGAAAACAACCTTTTCATTTAAATAATTATTAATGATTAATTATATTTTAGATTTGTTTTAAAGTCACATTATTTTAATTATAAAACTATTTATGCAATTATATGCACTAAAATCAATTTTACATTGAAATTTAATATAAAAACTGAACAAATGTTTGAACATTTTTCTAGTTTAAAACCTCATTATCTCACCTCGTCTTTGGGATTAGCATTAATATTAATTTTCCCACATTTGTGATTTTAAATTTAAATATACGACAAACACAGATGTAATTAGGATTATATTTTTGGTCTAATAAGATCAACTTAAATTTATTAAAAAAATGATTAATGAATGTGATTAAAATTAATTATGTTGATTAAGGTATGATTAAGCTTAATAATAGAATAAAACTTAATATTAAGGTCCAAAATGACATGTAATCTTGTCTAAAATCCATTGGTTATAGAAAATTTGACCATCAACCTACTTGGTTTTAAATATATGGGTAATTTTGAGATTATTATATAGAAGTTTCCTATATAAAAGGGTAAGTAAGGAAAAAGAAAAAAAATTAAATCCTTCCTTACCTTTATCATTTATGAAACATTAAGATATGTAATAAACATCATATTTTCAGTTATAGATATCATTTTAAATGATAAATAGGTTATTTTTATCATAATAAATTTTAAATAATTTTTAGATATGGTCTAGGTACTTAAAATTCTTAAGAAACTCAAATGTAGTGATTATTTAGTTAATAATTAACAAAAAATGATACAATAAATATTAAAAATGAAGTTAATTTATTGAATTATTGCCTTTATTTATTTTTTTATACAAATATATCATGTTACACACATGTAAACCTAATTTATTTTAATTCCAAAATAAGATTTATATTTTAAAATTTACATTATATAAATAATGTCAAAATTGACATTATTATTATTTTACAATAAATGAATCTTATTAAATGTTTTAAAATTAATAAAAATACTATATTATTCTAAGTTATTTTTTACGGGTCAATAATACTTAATATTTCTTATTAATTTACCAATTAGTCTTTTATAATTAACATATTGACCCATATATTGTAAAAACATTGTCAACATTGTCTGTGTTCAAGTAGTGTTTTAGTGCATCACATGCACTTGTTGTAAAATTAATTTCCAAAAAACATGGGAATTTTATTTCATAAATTAGATATAATTTTAATAATTCAATTAATATATATTTTCCAATAAATATCACTTTAATTTAGTCTTAATGGTTAAATTAAATTTATTATAAAACTAAATGCTTTAATAAAACTAAAATGATAAAATTGGGGAATCTTTGAAGTTGAGGAATAAAATTATTAAAATGCACATATTTATTTGTGTATGAAGTTTTTCTCAAATTTAATTATCCTTTATTCCATTATTTTTCCATTTTGGAGTTATTTTAGGTAATATTGACCCCCAATAATTAATACCTTTTGGTATTAACAAAAGCGCCACTCCCCCTCTACTATAAAAAGCCAAGAACTCTACTCATTACTCACAAAAATAAAGCCTCATTGGATCTCCCAAAAATTATACAAATAGTATACCAACATCCATAACCTATACCTATAAGCCTCCCCTTGGTAATAAATAAATAGAAGGATGATTTTGGTACAAACCAAAAGAGGATACCTGATTAAGAGGTAATGCCTTCTCTCATGCTTTCTAATTTTATTTCCATTCTCTACTCCCTATAATATAATTATTATATTATTACATAACAAATCTAGTATCCTTGATATAATATAATTATTTTATGATAACATTTATAACTACACTTACACACAACTTCATCTAATGGGTAACGAATATACTATTTTTCAGTACAATGAACTAATGCCTCATGAAATGATGATTGTTCAATTTTCCAATACCACCTCTCATGGTTGCCATTATTATAGAAAATTTATTTATCTATGATATTTATGTTATTTATTATGTCTCATTAATCGGTATTTTTTATTTATAACATACCTTTATGCTATCTAAGATGTGTAAATACAATAATTCCATTTGAGGAAGTGTGGACTACCACCCCCTCCAAGCGATATGATTTATTCGTGGCATACATGGAATGTATAAAAGAAATTTTCAATAAACATATATAACATATATAAAATATATATGATAATAGAATTATAATATACCTATGTATAATTTTGTTTTAATAATTTTAATACAACAAATAAATGAAAGTCGCGTTCATGCGTTTGTATGGCCTACCGTCTCCATGAACGGTGCACTTCAAGTCTAATATCAAAATATTATGAACCATTAGAAACACATATTTAATGAATATATAAGATAATTTATCCATGTTTTACATTATTTATATGATTAAACCATGATATATTTGATAAAAATAACAAATAAAAATTTAAAACATACTCAACAAACAAGGAAAATAACACCTAGAATAGTCAAAAAATGGAAGATTGTTAAAAAACGGGTAATAAAATAGTGTATGTAGTTAATATATGATTTTATAAACATGATTATGGTATGTTATTAGTATGTAAAATATTTTAAACAACTAAATTGGAGGCTAAATACCACAAAACAAAAGGATAGTTAATGTAATGGATTTTGTCTCAATTTACATTCCATTGAGACATAATTTTTTTTATCCACAAATTCAATTTAATTTGGTGTATATATTTCCCTTTTACATGTTTTATAATATATAAAATTACTATAATGATTTTATAAGTTTCATTTAATTCATGTGGAATTATGATTTTAAAGATTCAATGTAGTATGGTACACATGGAATATTTAAATATTATTTTTCCCCAAGAACGATTTAATGTCCAAAACCCATGTTGTTACTTATCATCATTTAAGGTATTATTGATAAATATGTAGTCATTATTCAAAAGGGATATTTCATAAGAAATATTATTATTAAATAGGAGGAATGCTTTGGACTGGTAGACACAGTTTTTAAACCATTTTTAATGAAATCCATATGGGTTGGGGACTGATGAATGAAAGCCCCTCGATGCATTGAAGTATCATGAGACAAAATAGTTATCTATCCACCATATATGTGTTTTTACAATATTGGTAAACTATATTGTGAATAGAATTGACAGTACTGGTTCCATGTACCTATGAAACATGATGTCTAATAATTTAGCATTTCCCTTATTGAAAATTAGTTATTATTTATCCATGAGATTTTGCATTGACATATCTATGGATTTATTTCATTTTTGGTTTATTGATTAATGGAATATGTTTCAGTTTATTATCTTTCCATAATGTATATTCCATATGTAGTTGTATAAATATAATGTTTATTTAGTTACATACCTTTCCATATCAATTGATTCAATATTTCTTCCATTTTATTTACCCTTACTAGGCATTTGAGCTCACCCTTATTATGTTTCTTTCCCCATGTTATGAAGAAGAGAATTTTTATTAATAATTCAAGGATGATGTTTATTTTTTTTAAATGTATCATTTTTTTATTTTGAATTTATCATTGTATTATCGGTATCATTTATGTAATCTTTCTTTCTACGACTTCGATACTAAATGGTGATTTGGGATTTGATTCCTAGTAATAATGCCAATGTAATGTAATAATTAACCATATCTGGGAATTTGGGATCTAGTATTTACATCAAAACATGAGATATAATGTGTTACCCAATGAATTTAAGTGATGTATAATTTTTATCCCACCTATCACACAGTGGACACCATACACTAGGTTTTTATGTTTACCCCAATTTATTTTTCATATCATGGGATATAAATCTTTAACCAATGAATTAGAGGGATATATAACTCTTGTACCACCCATCATATAATGATAAAAAAAAATGTCTTCCACTTGAACATGAAATTACACATAATTTCATCGTTTTAAAATTAACCCATGTAAATAACTGGGTTTTATGTAAAATTCCACAATTCCTTATCATAATCCATTTATATAAAAGGTGGACGGAATTATTAGATCATATATATAGTAATTCATAAAAACCTCCTCCAATAGATCGAATATAACGACCTATACTTTACATATATTGTTATTAATTCAAAATTGGATCACACTTATTACAACATATAACAAAACCATGAAAGGACCGTATAGGTATATTGTCTTTAGAAACTGAGAAACATAAACAACTGGTTCATAAATCATCTAAAATGTCTCCATTTTATTTTATCATATGTAGAGTCCCTTTTGGCATATGTTACTTAATACCATTCTTCCAGAACTGGGGAAAAGAAAACATACAAAGGGTGAGCTCAAATGCTCAGTAAGGGTAAACAAAAGAAATATTAATCATATCATATTCATAAGAACATAACATTTTGAAAATAATAACCTGAAAAAGAGATCATAATATCATAACATGGGATAAATCATGGTAGTGAAATGTAATCCCAATAATCATAACATGAAACCTTTTGGCATACACACATAATCATAAAGAATCATTTCTTATTAGTCAAGACTCATTTCAAAGACTATCTTAGCGGACAAAGTCCATTTCTGAACCGAGTTCACTCCTCATTTTAGTCATGTATCACTGAACCGGATTAACCTGTCGTTCCAACCATGTCTATCTCATGAGATATAAATCTTTACCCAATGCATTAGAGGGATATATATGTCCCACTCATCTCATAATGATACAATTCTTATGTGTGCCACAAGATCATAAATCATACATCATAAAATAACCCATGTCATAAAAATGGGATTATTAAACATCATGCCATCATAAAATAATCCATATAAGATAAAAAGGACATCATAAAAATAATTCCATCATATCATAATCGAATCAATGTAAAATAGGGATAGAAACAGAACCCCATATTATCTTATATGGAAAATAATTTTGATAAAACACTTGAACTCCATTCTTGAGAAAAATATCCTTTCTACTTCAAAAAAACATTTTTCTTTTCTTAACATGTCATACAATTTCAAAAAAAGAAGTTGATTAAAAATAAAATTTAAAAATTGTAAAGGAAGATTCATTGAAATATTTTTCTATGAAATCATAAAAATCCATTCATGCCGTATAAGTTAAAAAAAACATTCTTCTCATACTTTGGCCGAAAAAGTCTAAAAGTATCTCGTACTTAAAATGACAAAAGATTCCTTTCATATCTTTTACTAAAAATCCACAAATAGGTAAAATTGGATTTAAACAATTGTAGGAGGATAGAAATAATATTACATATTGAGGAAACATGGATGTGGATGATAAATATGCCCCATTAAATACCAAAGTATAAACAATCTCAGATAAAAATTGATATTGTGATATTTCCCTTACCTAAGGTCCAATATGCTTTGTAAGTGTACGAAACTCCTGTATAATGATTTAAATAATGTCATTAACTTATTATAGAATCATATTAATTGTTATTATATCATACATGGTCATATTCTTATATTCTTATTAGTAATATTTGATTGCTACTTGTTATTCAGGTGTTCATTGCTTTATGTTCTTATGCATGTCTTGTCGAATAAATTCTTATTCCTATTTTTATGTTATAAATACATAATTTAAACAATGGTAGTAGTATAATATATATCATATTTATTCATTCAATTTATTTATATAATCATTTTTCAACGAAGTTCATGTAGAACAAGTCGCATCACATCGTGGAGACGGTAGGCCGTACGTACGCACAAGGGATGATATCGTTCCCATGATTCTGGAATTGTATTGAAGTGTATGTATAATATTTCAGAATAAATATAGGTTTAAAATAATAATATATATTAATTCCTTACACCATTATAACCATCCAAGTAATGTGGTGGTGGAAAACAGATTACACCACGGCGTGGAGACGGTATTCCGTACGTACGCACGCGCGGTGATTTCATTTTCTGTAGGATGGATAGAATGTGAAATAGGGTTGTTTAATATTTATAATAAAATATCAGTATATGAGTGATACTGATGTTATTACTTCATTATGAAACAACTAAATAATAGGAAGTATAAGAATAAATAAATTTGAAAGAATCAGTAACAGATATTACCTCCTCTTTGACACGCCTCTATGAAACCTCCTCTTAGGTCACTAAAATTGGTCTTTGAAGAAGACCAGGACCTCTAGTATGTTTATAGGGAAGTTTATAAGATAAATTTTCAGGGGTTGGATGATATTGAAGGCTCAAAGTGGTGTGGGAAGAATAGGGAGGAGGTTCCCTTTTATAAGGGAGGAGAGGGGCACCTTATGAAAAACTTAAAATATTATTTTATTATAAAGTCATATTCGGTTTTTAATAGCTCCAAATTGATTTATTTCAAAGATAAGGTGGGGATGGGTCTAAATCATCTCAACCAATAGATTTTAGACAAGTTTAGGTTACTATTTTAACCTTATCATTTAGATTTAACTCTAAGTTGAATAATTTAACTTTTACCGTGTCTTCTTGTTTTCTTACACTGTATGGTTAATAAACTTAATATAACAAGATAAACGTACCCCAAGTGGTTCATTATTAATATATATGACCTTATATAAGTCATTTAGATAACCTTAGATTTTTAGGAATATAATAACAATTAATAATATAATATTTTTTTAAATAACTATTTTATGTCAATTTTGAAACAATTTGGTAATTGATTTTTTTGAAACTCATAACAGCATGATTAATTCGAAAAAAGTTAATAAAATCCATATTACATGTCATATTAACCTATAAAATTATTGGAATTTATAAAAAGTCTCAAATTACATTTATTTGGGTATTTATAATATCATTTATGTTAATATTTCATTAATAAGGTAATTACTGTATCATCATTGTGTCATAAATAGATTAAATTATTTAATTTCTAAAAATTATAAATAAAATACCATTATGTAGAAAATACTTTTAGGTTTATAATTAATATTTATAGTTGAATTTATCTTATTTATAACCCTATATTAAAAATGTTTTAGTTATTAAACATTGATTTTAAGTATTTTAAATCTTCTTTAAATAAAATAATAATAAATATCATAATCTAATCCAAGTGGACCTAGATGGTCATATTTTATTCCTAATGTTGTTTTTTTGTCGAATTAAACTTATCCAATAGAATTAGTACATGTTTTAGGGTAATAATAATATCATTTTTACCCATAATTCGTCTATTTACTTTTAACCGTGGTAAAAAAAGTAAAAAGTTACTATTCACCAAAAATTATTTTTATCTTATTGAACCATATTTTACTCCTTGATATTAACCATGTCTCTCAGATTTTCGAAATTCCACTCACAGAAGTGGTAAAATTAAGTTTTATATAAATTTTCAAATTCTCCTAGGAGGTGGGTACAAGACAGTGAAAAGTTTAATAAAATTTTTATATATCTAAAATTATTATAAAATGACTCCAATTAATTACATTGAACTTATATAGGTATTAAGTATTAATTTTTACTTAAAATAAATTTAAATAAAATAAATAATTATTTAAATAAAAAGTTGGTTTTTAAATAGTAACCCAGTTTTTTCACTATTCATCAAAAATTGAATGTTTTCAGAAAAATACCAAAAATTAACCCTAGGATAATTTTGATATTCCGAATCCAAAAATGAAGTCCATTTTAAAATATAAAACTTATAAAATTTCAAAAATTGGGTATTACTATTCATAATGGATTGTTTATATAATATTTTAATAACATATCGTTGTTTAGTGAAACTCGGTATTGTGTACAACACAAGCTATCGAGGAAGGTTTCTCTTGTGTGTAACGCAATCCAAGATAGTGTTGTGTGTATTGAAAGATTCCTTTATATAACATTATACATAAAAACAAATTATTCCCATAAAATCTCGGGTGTTACATTTTACCCCCCTTAAAATGAATTTCTTCCTCAAAATTCGTCACTTTGTAACAAACAGATGAGGATACCTCTACCTTATCATATCCTCAAGTTCCCATGTAGCTTCTTCTTAATTTACAGTCCCTCCATAAAACTTTCACCAAGTGACTGGTCTTGTTCCGTAGGTCTTTTTTTCTACGATCCAGAATCTCTATCGGTTGTTCTTTATAAGAAAGATCTTTCTCTAGTGGTACAACTTCTGAGCTGAGTACATGTGAAGGATCAGGTATGTACTTTCTCAGGAGAGATACATGGAACACATCATGAACTTGAGAGAGATTCGGTGGAAGTTCCAATCAGTAAGCTACCTTCTCATCACGATCCAGTATTTCAAAAGGACCAATATACCTAGGGCACAACTTGCCCTTCTTTCCAAATCTCATTACTCTCTTCCAAGGAGATATTAATAAGAACACTTTATCACCCACTTCAAACTCTAGGTCTTTTCTTAGGTTATAAATATTTTGTCGACTTTGAGCTTCTCTTATGTGTTGTTGAATAGATCTGACCTTTTCTTCCATCTCATCAACAAGATCAGGTCCTAATAGCTTTCTTTCCCTAACTTCATCCCAGCAAGTTGGAGTCCTGTAATTCTTTCTATGGAGATCTTCATAAGGATCCATCTAAATACTATAGTGAAAGATATTATTATAATAAAATTACACCAAAGTTAGGTGTTGATCCCAACCACCTTTGAAATCCATAGATCAAACTCTTAACATATCTTCTAGAGTTTGAATTTTTCTCTCAGACTCACTGTCTGTCTGAGGATGATAAGCATTGCTGAAACTCAACTCTGTATCTAGAGTATGCTGAAGACTTCGCCAGAACTTTTAGGTAAACCTCGGATCCCAATCAGATATAATGGAAAGTGGTACTCCATGCAATCTTACCACTTCCTTCACATATATCCTAGCAAGATGATCAAGAGAGAAATCTTCTCTAATAGCAATGAAGTGTGCCGACTTCGTAAGATGATAAACTATATCCCATATAGAATTATTTCCTTTGGATGTTTTAGGAAGTCCAGTGACAAAGTCCATAGTGATGTTTTCCCATTTCCATTCTGGTATGGGTAATGATTGTAACATCCCCTTAGACTTCTGTCTCTTAGCTTTAACTTGCTGACAAACCAAGCATCAAGAGACATATTCAGCAACATCTCTTTTCATCCCATCCCACCAGAAGTACTCTTTCAGGTCCCTATACATCTTCGTGCTTCCAGGGTGAATAGAGAATGAAGAACTATGAGCCTCATCCAATAGCTACTTCTTTAATTCTAGTATGGGAGGAACACAAACCCGATTCCTGAACCTTATTATCCCATTACAATCAAGGTTGAATTCAGGAACATTTCTCACCTTCTTTTGTAACTCTAAATCTTCTTTCTGTGCCTCTTTAATCTTCGCATGTATAGATGGTTGAACATTCATTTGAGAAAGATAATATTTTCCCCCTTCCATTATAATTCCAAGATCTATCCTTTGTAAATCCATAAATATTGGATCTTTTGTGATCCTCATCATGGATAATCTAGCATGGTCTTATCGACTTAATGCATCTTCCACCTTATTTGCTTTCCTATGGTGGTAATGAATTGAGCATTGTAATCCTTAATCAGCTCCAACCATATTATTTGACGCATATTCAGCTCCTTTTGTGTGAAAATATACTTTAAAATTTTATGATCAGTATAAATATCACACCTTTCACCATAAAGATAATACCTCCAAATATTTAATGCAAAGGTTACCGCAGCTAAATACAAATCATGAGTAGGGTAATTTTTCTCATTTATTTTCAATTGTAGTGAGGCATAAGCTATCACCATATCATTTTTCATGAGAACACACCCCAATCCCTTCTTGGATGAATGACTATAGATCACAAACCTTTCTCCACTACAAGGCAGTGTGAGCATAGGTGCACTGGATAAAATTCTTTTTAACTCGTTGAAATTCTCTTCACACTCCTCTGTCCAAACGATCTTAACTCCTTTTCGAGTAAACCTGATGAGTGGATTAGATAATCGTGAAAAATCTTTCACAATACATCGGTAATATCCATCCAAACTAAGAAAAATTCGGATCTCAGTTACTGTTGTTGGTCTTGACCATCTTTCGATAACCTCTGTTTTTGCTGGATCCACAGATATCCCCTGTTTTGATATTATGTGACCCAAAAATGCAACTTTTTGAAGCCAAAGTTCACACTTGGTAAATTTGTCATAAAGATTCTCCTTTCTCAGGGTCTTCAATACAATTATCAAGTGATATTCATGTTCTTCCTTACTCTTTGAATAGACAAGAATATCATCTATAAATACTACCACAAACTAATCAAGATAGTCTCTAAAGAATCTATTCATTAGATCCATGAAGATAGAAGGGGCATTAGTAAGACCAAATGGCATCACTATAAATTAATAGTGTCTATACCTTGTACGGAAAGCCATCTTTGGTATATCCTCCCTTTTGACCCTTAATTGATGATACCCTGAATGAAGATCAATCTTGGAAAAGTATTGAGCTCCGCGTAGTTGGTAAAATAATCATCAATGCATGAGAGAGGTTATTTGTTCTTTATATTGATCTTGTTAAGTTCTCGATAATCAATGCAGATTCTCATTGATCCATCATTCTTCTTAACAAACATAACAGGTGCTCCCCAAGGTGACGCACTAGGGTGTATGAATCCCTTATCAAGATTCTCTTGGAGTTTCTTCTTCAATTCCAGCAAATCAATTGGGGACATTCTATAAGGTGTCTTTGAAATGGGGATAGAACCCTGTATGAGTTCAATTGAAAACTCAACTTCACGATTTGGTGGGAGACCTGGAAATTCCTCTGGAAAGACATCATCAAACTCCCGTAAAATGGGCATATTCTTAATCGTGAGTTTCTCACCAACAATTTGAGATAAATAACCTTCATTTAGTAGAATCAAGACCCATAAGATGGAAGAAATTTCCACTGTAAGGTTATGTTCATCCTTGCATCGATATATGATCATAGATTGATCTGAAATATGAAATGTGACTTCCCTTATTTGGAAATTAATATGAGATCCATATAAAGAAAACCAATCCATGCCAATAATCACATCAAATTCCACTATAGGAAGGATCACAAGATTTTCAGGAAGCACTTTACCACAAACTTCAATCGGAGAAGAATTATAAACTTTTGATGTGACTGTTGTGCCATTAGGATTTTTCACAGCTAACTCAACATCTAATTGTTGAGGTAATATGGAGATACCCTTAGAAAATTATTCAGAAATAAAAGAGTGGGTAAATCTAGAATCAAATAAAACATTTTCTACTTTAGAGTGGATGGTAAGTATACTTTTTACCACTTCGTTATTGTACTCCATATCATTGATAGAAATTGCATGTGACTTTCCTTTGTCTTTAGTCTTAAGAGTTTGTTGATGCTGATCATCATCAACAACCCTTGAATCAGGGCATTGATTAGCATAATGCCCCATTTCCTTGCACTTGTAACATTGAAGTGTAGGAGGTGCACTCTGTGTTGCCTTTTCCTTGTTCGCATCACTAGACATATTCTTCCCATCATTACGACATTCAAATGCCTGATGACCTTATTTTCCACATTTGAAACATTTACTTGTCCCTTTAAGACAAATCCCTCCATGTTTCTTTCCACACTTTGAGCATAAGGGAAAACTCATCTTCTTTTCAGTGTACTATTTAGATTTTCCTTTGAATTCCATTTTCCTCTTCTTATCAAACGCATATGACTGATGGGTTACTCCAATCTCCATCTCAACCTTGAGAGCACATCAAACGATTTCCTTGTATCTATTGAAGTCCCTTATGGATAACTCCCTTAGAAGACTTGGTTTTAAGCCACTAAAGAATTGATCGATCTTACTCTCAGGTTGGATAATAATCCCATAAACGTACCTTGAAAGTCTTGTAAAATTTTCTCCGTAGGTACCAAC
Source organism: Viscum album (assembly GCA_963277665.1). Lineage (NCBI taxonomy): Eukaryota > Viridiplantae > Streptophyta > Magnoliopsida > Santalales > Viscaceae > Viscum > Viscum album. The sequence continues at coordinate 1,496,964,154 of OY728132.1, forward strand.
AGATTCATCATCCTTTTTCTTTAGTTCAAGAAACTCCTTATCCATCTTTGTTCAAAGAATACAAGGGAAGTACTTATTGGAAAATAAGTTCTTGATATTGTCCCATTCCATGGACTCAATTTCATCCCATTTCCTCATATTCTTAATAAGATTCCACCATTGATCAGATTCACCTTCCAAACAATATACTGCTAAGATAACTTTATCATGTTTAGAGCATTGAAGAACTGAAGATATATTTTTAGTAGTACTGATCCATTTTTCAGCAACTAATGGATCGGTAGACCTGCTGAATGAGGGTGGACACTGCCTCATGAAGGATTCAACAGAATGTTTCTCCTTTGATCGTTTGGAATTCATGCATGATTCATAGCTTGAAAAAGTTGTGTGAGGATGGCTATAAGATTTTTCATTCCATATCCCATAACGTTTGGTTGCTCAGGGGGACAATCATTGCATTGCCCATTGCATTCAGCATTAACACGGTTTCTTCTGGTTCTAGCCATTGAATAAAACCAATAAGCATAGTGTGAGAAACACTAATCATAATAGGGAAACCACATAATCAAGAATAAAATTTCACACTTAAGGTCTTATCATAGGTTATTCATGGCCATTTCTAAAACACTAAGATTGTGTTCTATGCTTAGACTTATCCTTAGGGTTCTTACTAAGGCTTTCACATCCTAGTTTCCAAAGGTTGACTATACCCTTTGATACCAACTATAACGACCCATACTTTACATATATTGTTATTACTTCAAAATTGAAGAACACTTATTATAACATATAACAAAACTATGAAAGGACCGTATAGGTATAGTGTCTTTAGAAACTGGGAAACATAAACAACTGGTTCATAAATCATCTACACTATCTCCATTTTATTTTATCATATCTAGAGTATAACGACCCATACTTTACATACATTGTTAATACATCAAAATTTAAGCACACTTATTACAACATATGACAAAACCACAATGGACCGTATAGGTATAGTGTCTTTAGAAACTGGGAAACATAAACAACTGGTTCATAAATCTTTTACAGTGTCTCCCATTTATTTCATCATATTCTACTTAATATCCATCTTCCTGACCTGGGGAAAAGAAAACATAAAAGGGTGATCTCAAATGCTCAGCAAGGGCAAATAAAGGAAATAAAATTCATATCATATCTTTTTGAAAATCATAACCTGCAAAAGAGATCATAATATCTTAACATGGAACAAATCATAGAAGTGAAAATGAGATCCCCATAATCATAACATAAAACTTGAAACTTTGTGGCATGCACACATAATCATGGAAAATCATTTCTTGTTAGTCATGACTCATTGCCAAGACTATCTTAGTGGACAAAGTCCCTTTCTGAACCGAGTTCACTCCTCGTTTCAGTCCTGTATCACTGAACCAAAATAACCTTCCGTTCCAGCCATGTCTATCTCATGAGATATAAAATATTTACCCAATGCATTGGAGGGAGATATAGGTCCCACCCATCTTATAATGAATCCTTTCTTATGTGTGCCACATAATCAAAAATGGGATTCTTGAAACATCATGACATCATAAAACAATTCATATAAGATAAAGGAATTCATAAAAATATTTCCATCACAACATAATCAAATCCATGAAATAATAGGGATAAAAACAGAACCCTTTTATTATCTTAGATGGAAAATAATTTTGATAAAATACTTGAACTCCATTATTGAGGAAAATATCCTTTCTACTTCAAAAACATTTTTCCTTTCATAACATGTCATACGACTTTAAAATAAAAGAAGTTGATTATAAATAAAATTGATAACTTGTAAAGGAAGCTTCTTGGAAATAATGTTTTAAAAATCCATCCATGCCGTATAAGTTAAAAAAAACATTCTTCGTACTTTTGTCGGAAAAGTCAAAAAGTACCTCGTACGACAAAAGATTCCTTTCATACATATTACTAAAAACTCACCGAAGGGTAAAAATGGATTTAAACAATTGTAGGTGGATAATATTACATATTTATGAAACATGGATGTGGATGATAAAATACACCCCGGTGAATACTTACGAATAAACAATCTCGGATAAAAATGAGATTGTGATATTTCCCTTACCTTAGGTCCGATTTGCTTTGTACGTGTCCGAAGCTCCTGTATAATGGTTTAAATAATTTTATTGACTTATTACAGAATATGATATCATATATGGTCATATTATTAGCTTCTTGTTAGTAATATTTCATTGTTACTTTTTACTCGGGTCTTTATAACTTTTTGTTCTTATGCGTGTTTTGTCGAATAAATTCTTATTCTTATCTTTAGGTTATAGATAATTCATTTACAGAATGGTATTAGTGTAGTATATACCATATTAATTCATTCAATTCATTTATATAATCATTATGAAATGAAGATCATGTAGAACGAGTCGCATCACATCGTGGAGACGGTATTCCGTACGTACGCACGAGTGATGATATCGTTCCTATGATCGTGGAATTGTATTGGAGTATATATATATTATTTCAGTATCAATATTACTTCATAATAATCATATATAGTTACTCATTACACCATTATACCCATCCTTGTAAGGTGATGGTGGAAAATAGATTACACCACGGCGTGGAGACGGTATTCCGTACGTACGCACGCGCGGTGATTTCATTTTTCCGTAGGATGGATAGAAGGTGAATTAGGGTTGTTTCATATTTATAATAACATATCAGTATGTAAGTAATACTGATGTTATTACTTTATCATGAAACAACTAAAGAACAAGAAGTTGAAGAAGAAAGAAATTGAAAAGATCGGTAATGGATATTACCTCTTCTTTGGAACGCCTCTTTGAATCCTCCGCTTAAGGAACTAAGATTGGTCTTTGGAGAAGACGAAGACCTCTAGGATTATTCTAGGGAAGTGTAGAGGAGAAAATGGCAGGGGTTGGCCGAGCTTGAGTGCTCAAATTGGTGTGAGGAGGAGGGGGAGGAGGTGCCCTTTTATAAGGGAGGAGAGGGGCACCTTAGGAATATCTCAAAATATTATTTTATATTAAAGTAAAAATCGGTTTATAATGGTTCCAAAGGGTCTTATTTCGAAGCTAAAATGGGGATGGGTCGAAATCCTATAAACCAATAAGATTTATACAAGTTTAGGGTATTATTTTAACCTTATCAATTAGATTTAACTCTAAGTTAATTAATTTAACTTTTACTGTGTCTTTTTGTTTTCTTTCACTATATGGTTAATACACTTACTATAACATGCCAAACGAACCCCAAATTGTTTATTATTAATATATATATCCTTATATAAGTCATTTGGCTGAACCGTAGATTTTTAGGAATAAAATAACAATTAAAAATATAATATTTGATTTAAAAACTATTTTGTGTCAATTTTGACACTATTTGATATATGATTTTTGTGAAAGTCATAACAGAATTATATGTTCGAACCAAGTTGATTAAATCAACATTAATATATCATAGTAACCTAGAAAATTAGTGGAATTCATAAAAAGTCTAAAATTACATTTAATTTGGTGTTTATAACATCATTTATGTCAATATTTCATTAATAAGATAATTACTGCATCATCATTGTGTCATACATAAATTAAATTATTTAATGTCTAAAAATTACAAATAAAATACCATTATGTAGGAAATATTTTTAGCTTTCTAATGAATATTTATAGTCAAATTTATCTTATGTATAACCCCATATTAAAAATTATTTACTTATTAAACTTTGATTTTAACTATTTTAACCCTTCTTTAAATAAATTAATAATAAATGTCCTAATCTAATCCAAGTGGGCCTAAATGGTCATATTTTATTCCTAAGTTTGTTTTTGGTCGAATTACACTTGTCCAATAGAATTAGGACATGTGTTAGGGTAATATTGATATCATATTTACCCTTAGTTACCCTATTTACTATTAACCGCGGTAAAAATAGTAAAAAGTTACTATTCACCAAAAAATTATTTTCATCTCATTGAACCACATTTTAGTCCTTGATATTAACCGTGTCTCTCGGATTTTTGAAATTCCATTCACAGAAGCGGTAAAATTAAGTTTTATGCAAAATTCAGTTTTTAACCTACCACTTAGTGGTTTCACTATTCATCAAAAATTGAAAGTTTTCAGAAAAATACAAAAATTTCACCCTAGGCTAATTTCGATATTCTGAGTCCAAAAATGAAGTCCATTTTGAAAAATAAAATTTATAAAATTTCAAAAAGTGGTTATTACTATTCATAACGGCTAGTTTTAATAGCAAATTGTTGTTTAGTGAAACTCGGTATTGCGTACGATGCAAGCTATCGAGGAAGGTCGCGATTGCGTGTAAAGAAAGCCAAGCAAGTGTTGTGTAGAAAAAGATTCCTTTGATGATTTATATAACATAAAAGTCTCGGGTGTTACATAGAGTCCCTTTTGGCATATCTTACTTAATACCCTTCTTCCTGATCTGGGGAAAAGAAAACATACAAAGGGTGAGCTCAAATGCTCAGTATGGGTAAACAAAAGAAATATTAATCATATCATATTCATAAGAACATATCATTTTGAAAATATTAAGCTGTAAAAGAGATCATAATATCATAACATGAGATAAATCATGGTAGTGAAATGTAATCCCAATAATCATAACATGAAACCTTGTGGAATACACACATAATCAAAGAGAATCATTTCTTATTAGTCAAGACTCATTTCCAAGACTATCTTAGTGAACAAATTCCATTTCTGAACCGAGTTCACTCCTCGTTTCAATCCTATATCACTGAACCAAATTAACCTACCATTCCAACCATGTCTATCTCATGAGATATAAATCTTTACCCAATGAATTGGAGGGAGATATATGTCCCACCCATCTCATAATGATACCATTCTTATGTGTTCCACCAGATCATAAATCATACATCACAACATAACCCATGTAATAAAAATGGGATTCTTAAACATCATGCCATCATAACATAATCCATATAAGATAAAAAGGAAATCATAAAAATAATTCCATCATATCATAATCAAATCATTGTAAAATAGGGATAGAAACAGAACCCCATATTATCTTAGATGGAAAATAATTTTGATAAAACACTTGAACTCCATTTTTGAGGAAAATATCATTTCTACTTCAAAAAAACATTTTTCCTTTCTTAACTTGTCATACAATTTTTAAAAAATAATTTTATTAAAAATAAACTTGAAAACTTGTAAAGTAAGCTTCATGGAAATAATTTTACATGAAATCATAAAAATCCATTCATGCTGTATAAGTTAAAAAAACATTCTTCTCGTACTTTGGCAGAAAAAGTCAAAAAGTATCTCATACTTAAAACGAAAACAGATTCCTTTCATATCTTTTACTAAAAATCCACCAATAGGTAAAATTATATTTAAACAATTGTAGGAGGATAGAAATAATATTACATATTGAGGAAACAGGGATGTGGATGATAAATATGCCCCAGTAAATACCTAAGTATATACAATCTCGGATGAAAATTGAGATTGCGATATTTTCCCTTACCTTAGGTATGATATGCTTTGTACGTGTCCAAACCTCCTGTATAATTATTTAAATAATGTCACTGACTTATTAAAGAATCATATTAATTGTTATTATATCATAAATGGTCATATTCTTATTTTCTTATTAGTAATATTTGATTGCTACTTATTATTCGGGTGTTCATTGCTTTATGTTCTTATGCATGTCTTGTCAAATAAATTATTATTACTCTTTTTAGGTTATAGCTACATCATTTACAGAATGGTATTAGTATAATATATATCATATTTATTCATTCAATTTATTTATATAATCATTTTTCAACGAATCTCATGTAGAAAGAGTCGTATCACATCGTTGAGACGGTAGGCCGTACGTACGCACGAGTGATGATATCGTTCCCATGATTGTGGAATTGTATTGAAGTGTATGTATACTATTTCAGAATCAATATTTCTTTACAATAATCATATATATTAATTATTTACACCATTATAACCATCCAATTAAGGTGGTGGTGGAAAACATATTACACCACGGCGTGGAGACGGTATTCCGTACGTACGCACGTGTGATGATTTCATTTTCCGTAGGATGGATAGAAGGTGAAATAGGGTTGTTTCATATTTATAATAACATATCATTATATGAGTGATACTAATGTTATTACTTCATTATGAAACAACTAAATAAGAGGAAGTAGAAGAAGAAATAAATTTAAAAGAATCGGTAAAAGATATTACCTCCTCTTCGACACGCCTTTTTGAAACCTCCTCTTAGGGCACTAAAATTGGTCTTTGAAGAAGACCAGAACCTCTAGTATGTTTCTAGGGAAGTTGAGAAGAGAAATTGGTAGGGGTTGGCCGAGCTTGAAGGCTCAAAGTAGTTTGAGGAGGAGAGGGAGGAGGTGCCCTTTTATAAGGGAGGAGAGGGGCACCTTAGAAAAAACATAAAATATTATATTATTATAAAGTCATATTTGGGTTTTAATAGCTAAAAATTGATTTATTTCGAAGCTAAGCTGGGTATGGGTCAAGATTCGCTCAACCAATAGATTTTAGGCAAGTTTAGGTTACTATTTTAACCTTATCATTTAGATTTTACTCTAAGTTAAATAATTTAACTTTTACCATGTCTTCTTGTTTTCTTACACTATATGGTTAATAAACATACTATAATAAGCCAAAAGAACCCCAAGTGGTTCATTATTAATATATATAACTTTATATAAGTCATTTGGCTAAAACTTATATTTTTAATAATATAATAACAATTAATAATATAATATTGTTTTTAAAAACTATTTTATGTCAATTTTGAAACTATTTGGTAATTGATTTTTGTGAAAATCATAACAGCATGATTAGTTCGAACAAAGTTAATAAAATCAATACTAACATGTCATATTAACATATAAAATTAGTGTAATTTATAAAAAGTCTCAAATTACATTTTTTGGGTATTTATAATATCAATTATGTTAATATTTCATTAATAAGGTAATTACTGCATCATCATTGCGTCATAAATAAATTAAATTATTTAATGTCTAAAAATTATAAATAAAATACCATTATGTAGGAAATATTTTGAAGGTTTCTAAGGAATATTTATAGTCAAATTTATATTATTCATAACCCTATTTTAAAAATGTTTTAGTTATTAAACTTTGATTTTAACTATTTTAACTCTTCTTTAAATAAAATAATAATAAATATCATAATCTAATCCAAGTAGACCTAAATGGTCATATTTTATTCCTAAGGTTGTTTTTGGTCGAATTAAACTTATCCAATAAATTATCCCATGTGTTAGGGTAATAATAATATCATTTTTACCCTTAATTACCGTATTTACTTTTAACCGTGGTAAAAAAAGTAAAAAGTTACTATTCACCAAAAATTATTTTTATCTTATTGAACCACATTTTACTCCTTGATATTAACCATGTCTCTCAGATTTTTGAAATTCCACTCACAGAAGCGGTAAAATTATGTTTTATGTAAATTTTCAAATTCTCCTAGGAGGTGGGTAAAAGAAGGTGAAAAGTCCAATAAAATTTTTATATATCTATAATTATTATAAAATGACTTCAATGAATTATATTGAACTTATATAGGTATTAAGTATCAATTTTGACCTGAAATAAATTTAAATAAAATAAATAATTATTTAAATAAAAAGTCAGTTTTTAAATAGTAACCCAGTGTTTTCATCAAAAATTGAAAGTTTTCAGAAAAATACAAAAAATTCACGCTAGGCTAATTTTGATATTCCAAATCCAAAAATGAAGTCCATTTTTAAAGATAAAACTTATAAAATTTCAAAAATTTGGTATTACTATTCATAACGGCTAGTTTATGTAATATTTTAATAACATATCGTTGTTTAGTGAAACTCGGTATTGTGTACTATGCAATCTACCGAGGATGGTTTCTCTTGCATGTAACGCAAGCCAAAACAGTGTTGTTTGTATTGAAAGATTCCTTTATATAACATTATAAATAAAAACAAAATATTTCTCATAAAATCTTGGGTGTTTCACTGAAGGCCTTCAATTTTTATTTATTTTGATAATCCACCTTTCAAGGGGTGAGGTGGAACCCTTACAAGGCCCATAGGCGTAAGTATTACATGGACCATAGGCCTTAGAGTAATTAATTTGACCGTAGGCTTCAAACATTACATACAACCCAGACTAACTACTTGGAACTGCTCCTCCCCAGCATCTTCATCATGAAATCAGCTCTCCACCTTCGCATGGATGTTTGACTAGGCATTCCCGTGCATGCACAGGCTTGTCCCGATGGTAGGTTCCGTACCCTCTCATTCTTGGAATCCATTTATCTTCTGATATGGTGAAAGATCCTTGCTCATCCTCCTTGTAGTGCTTGTTCCTCGTAGGTCATCTTGTTTACATCTGCACTTAAGGTTCCCCGAAGGCTTTGTGGTGGCCCGAAGGCCTTACTGACCAGAAGGCCTGGGTGGCCCGAAGGCCTTAAAGGACTCTGGGACCAAATCGGTGGCCGGAAGGCCTAAACGGGGGCATATTCCCAGCTGCTATAGTGCCAAAAAAGTGTGATGATTGTGGGGAAATTTTTTCATGAGGATAATGTTAAGAAGTAATATTATATTAATACTTTTATAAAGAGGGTCAAAGCAATTAGAAATTGACCTAAATGAAAAACACATAAAATGAATCCTGTCAAAATTTTGTTATGAAATTCAGTGAAAATTTTAAATTAAAAAAATAAATAATATTAGTATAAATAATTTTTTTATAAAATTTAACATTGAATATGAATATGGAGGACAATGATTATCGATTACAAATAAGAGAAAAAATAAGCTCCACTTAAATGAATATTTTTTACTGAAATGTAAATTAATGGATGTGAATTTCTAAGAAGATAAGTAAAATAATAATATATGCAAAGGAAGATAAAATAAATATTTTTTATAGATAATTAAAATATAATTTCCTAAAATTGTAATTTTAAAATAGACAATATTGATTTCAAACTTAGATTGGAAAAGAAACTATTACCCTGGAAATCTTCTTAGGAGGCCCCATTATAACTCCCTATATAAAAATTATGTTCATTAATCATTTTAATAAGAATTTTATTTATATTTATTTTATATAATACCATTCATTTAAAATTCCTTCTTAAGAAAATATTACTTTTTTATAGTAAAAATTAGTATCCGGGTGTTAATTGTTCCATTATCAATACCTGATTCTATTCAGATGTTCCAGTATTTGATCCTAGACCATGGGTTAATCATATAAAGGGATTTTATGAATATTTAACATATTTATTTGAAATATTTTTTTATTTCCATGGAAATTTCATGAACTTATAGTGATAGTTTTCATAAAATTCTTTTCAATACCCTTTTGTGAATTTTAAAATAGTAAAATCATTAGATTTTATTAATGAATATAATTACACATATTTACATTATATAATTTTCAATACATATTATGTTAATAATTATTAAGTAATATTACAAATATTTCTGTTATATTTTTCATTTATGATGTAATCTTTACAACATCATTCATGTAGGCGGTAAAAGAGACCCCAAAAAAAAACAACACGTTATAACAATTGAATGTGAATAAACATGTTATTATATAGAAATAATATCAATTTTATAGAAGTTTAATGGTTATAAAAACATGTTATTAAATAAATAAATCAAAGTCAGGAAGTTTTAGATAAATAATATAAAGAATAATGATTAATGAGAAGATAAAACTTATATTGAAGTATTGAGTATCCTCTTAGAGATCCTCTTGGAAATGATAGATTAAGGTATTTCCATTGTTACCAAAGGTTCCAAAATAAGATATAGGTGTATGAGGATGATAAAATGGGAAACTATTAAAGAGAAATTTTTATAAAATTTGTTCTTGGATTTGGGTATAGTATTTTTTTCTCTTCTACATGAGAAGGGGTGGTATTTTTTAAAATGCTCACTTCTAAATATAAAAGGAATGTCATATTCAAGGAAGGTAAATCAAAAATTACTAATTAACATATAGAATATATTTTTAAGTATATAATTCCCTCATCCACCCAATAATTGATAATTGATAAGGATATTTTTATGATATTATCTATTAATTTTTCTTTTTAAGTTATTTTAGCCATTACCATGGTGATTATGATTTACCCTGTTAAATTTTTTTATTAAAAAAAATTATGTTGATCATATTACATAATTTGAATATATAGATCTAAAATATAAAATCCATTTTAATTTTTTTCTTATAATTGATAAAATTATTTTCAAAATAATAAATGTATTTTGTATAAATATTGTTTGTAGGGAAATATATTTTTAGTCAAAAATAAATTATTTTTTCTTACCAAATAATAATAATTGGATGAATGTATATTTAATTAGTTATATATAAAAAATAAATTTCATTAAAATCACTCTTAAATTGTGATAAGTTTAATTAATACAGAAAAAAAACAAAATAAAGAAAAAAACATTTAAAATTTATCAACTTTAATCACGTCAATTATTTTTCATGTAAAAAAATGATTTAATTAATTTATAATTATTAGAATATTTATTTTATAATAATAAATCATTTTTCAAAAATAACTTATAATTAATAAAAAACTATATTTATAATAAAAAAAGGTAATTATTTATTATTATTTTATTTATTTCCATAATTGTGTTTTTTTAATTTTTAAAAATAATTAGTAAATTTAAATGTTTATATTATATAAAAGTATATCCAAATTCCATATACCCAATGAATATATATCCAAAATCCTTCTGTATATTGAGAATCTATCTAATAGTTTTATTAAATTTCTATATATAACCTTAAATAATTCTTTTAAATAATTCTTCTTAATCATTTACATCATTATAAAAATGATTTTTATATCACTAAATTTTTAATTATTTCCACATTTATTATCATATTTATGATCTTTAATTAAAAAAAAAGAGGATAAGTATATCTTGTTTTAGTAATTTTTTAATTTAATTTTGGAATTATTCCTTTTTTACTTTTCTTAATGATTTTTTATTTTGATTCTCATAATGTTTTAATATTTATCATTCATTGTATTATTATGACTAAATAAAATTAATCATGGATTATTTTTAATATACACTTCATGTAAAATATTCGTTTTAATATAGTATTTATTTACAAGGAAATTAATATCAAAACATCATGGTGTTAAATAATACTCTATTAACCAAATTCTATCATCATAATTTTAATTATCTCTCACTAATGAAAATGGAAAAGGGTATCAAATAGATATAAATGACATAAGAGATAATTTCAGATGAGATATAAAACTCACTCTATTTTCTAATAATATGAAAATATTCTTTTCCCTCGTTTTAGGAATAAAACTAAAATTGATTTTCTCCCCAATCATTTGAATTAAATTCCCCTATTTATTGGGTATTATGATCCATATAATTTAGGTGATTCCCAAATGTATTTTATAGTCAAAAATTTAATTATATATAATATTAGTATGATTTTGGATATGAAGTATGAATTCCCTATCAAAATAATTGTTATATAATCTATATATATATATAGAAAATCCATGACCATATCACATCAAATTTGTTTAAATAGAATATAAGATTATTTTCAAGAACCATATTCATGTAATCATTTATTAAATATGTGGTACATAAATGGGATGAAATAATCATACCACAAATATTTTTTATTGATAATTAAATATCTAATCTTTGGGGATATGATTTGATGCTATTGGAAAACATCCTAAATATGATTGAGTTGGTAGATCTAGGATTTAATAAGACATTTTATGTTTTAAATTAGACTATTAATATACCTTAACAACTATAGAAGTCAAACTCATACATGGATTCCCTTTTTTACATTGGCCATAGATGTTTTTAATATCAACTTTCATCATTAAACCTTTCACTAGTGAACTGATATGAATAATTTCAACACTCTATACAATTAAATCATTGTATTTTTTGTGGTTATTTAGGTTGATCATAATTTTTAATTTTTCAAATCCCTTCAAAATTAATGTTCTTAATTTCCTTCTCTCCTACACTTGAATGATTCACCCACTAATTTGATAAAATTATCCATTATTATTTCAAAATATTTGTTATGTAGGATGATGAATATTCATTTGTAAATGGATTGTGTAATTTTATTTTTTATGACACTCAATTTTCTTATTTTTTTTCCCAAAAACCACAAGAATAATCGGTGTATCCAATTTCCATTTTTACTTTGAGAGAACATAAAATTATTTTTCCATACCAACCAAATTCCCTTATATCTATAACTTTCCAATGAAATAGTTTAAAAACATTAAAGAATTAATTAACAATTCTTTAACAATCAATGATAAATTTAGAGGCATAACCTCAAAGTCTGATGATTTTATCTTCATATGTATCAATGGATTCAGCCTCATTTTTTCAAATTGGGAAATTATAAATTTATTTTGTTACTATTATATTTGGGAAAATATTTATAAACAAAAATTATTAAAATATTCTCATTATAAAGAGTTTATTTCTACCTCTAGAAATTTATTCTTAATGAGATTCCACTATTTATATTCCTCACCTTATGAATGATAAATGTCTAAAAAACCATAAAATACAATAAAAACTAATTGGTGGAAAACTATATTTTCTATTTTTTAGTCACGTTCATGGAAATTATTGTTTCAAAATGCTTATAAAATGTATTTTGTCTTTTCTTATAAAATGTATTGTTTCAAAATGCTTATGAAGTATTTCAATCTATATCTCATCCCATTTGGTTGTAAACTAGGGAAATTTCCATGTATTCCATAAAACCCAATATTAACTCAGTTTTTCCTAGACCAAAAAATTCACTAATACTAAAAATGGTAGTGTGAGTATAAAAATTAAATAATTAAGGTATTAAATCATTTGATAAAGGAAATTTATTGTAAGATTTAAAAAATTACAGAACCATCAATTATTCCTATGACATATTAGGTTCTTTATTCCTCATTTTTTTGTTCATCATAGATTGTTTTAGGTTCTATCCTATAATTTTTCAAAACCAAATCCCCAAAAATAACTAAAAAATGATATGATACCAACAATAACCCCCATACCCATACTCAAGGATTCATTGGTTGAAATAAAATAGATTACAAATATATTATGATACTAATTGATGATACCCAATAATAGTAAAAAAAATATTTTAAACAGTCCTCACAATTTAACCATTTTTTTAAAAAAATCACAAAATCCCCAATCCTAGTGATTCAGTGTCTTTTGATATCAGTTATATGATGTTATTATTTTGAAAAAATATTCAATATTTCCCACAAATATTTTTCTATTGTCATAATATTTTATACACATTATAAATAATACACTTCCTCATAACATAGGGAATGTAAACATAATAAATGGGTGATCTCAAATGCTTGTAAGGGGTTAACATAATAGAAAAAAAATCAAGAATCATAAATTGTATTAAGATGTTCATTTGTGTATAAGAATATAATTGAGGTGTTTGGTAAAAAAATTAGAGAATCATACCCAATAAACATGTATCATAAAACATATTTCCGGGAATTTTTTTGTAATAACTTAAGGCATGAGTATTTGGATTGTGGAAACCTCAATCAAATCAAGATCCATGAAAACATAAAAATTGGATAATGAAGTGGAATATACATAGTTATATAAGATTATTCATTTTATCAAGGATCACATACAATTCCATCATCATAGAGTGGATAAATTTCTATAGTGGTATTAGTTTACTACCAAAACGCTCACATATTGGCCATGATATATAAGGATTTATCCAAGTCATTGCGAATACAATTTTTTCACACACCCATCACTTAGTATAAAATATCCCTTAGGGGTTTTTTTTCACTTAACATTACCTATCATCCCAAAAAATATAAATAATTACATAATTAATTAGAGGGTTATATAATTCTATTAAAACCAATCACATAATGAAAAACAAACATATGTGTTCAACATGTATATTAAAACATTTATAATTCCATCATTTCTTAATTAACCCACTGAAAGAAATGAGTTTCATGAAAAAAATAAAAAAACATGATTTCAATCCATCCATAGATTAAAGGTTGATCATATGAACATAAAATACCCATAGTGAAGAATATAAAATAATAAATTATTTTGACATTGATGGAAAACACTCTATAAGATAATTAGAAAAGTAATTTGAAAAAATTAGAAGAAATATCATTTTTGTTTTTTGATAAATTACATTTAAAAAGGGAAAATCACCAAAAAAGGGAATAAAATTTAATTGAAAAAAAATGAAAAAAATTAAAATAATTATTCATCAATAAAAATATAGAAGATGGTGGGAAAATTTTTTCATGATTTTTATTATTATATAGAAATATTATTTTTACACTATTTTAAAGAGATTCAAATAAAATTTTATTCAACATGTGTCTAAAAAGTTTAAAAATATTACTTTAGGAAATTTTTTATGACATTTAAATGAAATAAAAAATAAAAATAATCAATATAATAACTATATAAAATTAAATTAATAATATTAAATAAGCAATATGAATAAGGAGGAAAATGATTTTCGACCCAACAGAAGGGATAAGGTTGGCTCCACTTACATGTATCTTTTCAGATGAGTATTGATGAAAATGAATTAAAATATTAGTAATCTTTTTAAACCCAAAATAAACTCATAGGATGAGAAAATATATGTGGTTAAAGAGGGAAATAATAAATAACTACTCCTAATATAAATTTAAACATAGATATTCTCGATTTAAAAGTGAGATTAGAAAATAAATCCATAGCTCGGACCTCTGCTCAGTTAAAAAGACAATAAAACCATACATAATAATTATACATTTATTTTTATTATTGAAAATAATCTATTTTATAGTTATTTTATTTAATACCATTAATTTATTATTAATTGTTACCTATATAGTAATTTTTTATAGTTAAAATTAACATATAGGTGTTAAATGTTTCATTTTCCACACATGATTTGGGTTGGTGCTTCTGGTCATTTATCCATGATCATTGTTTCATAATCTATAGGATGTTAAATAATATTTCAAATAATATTTAAATATATTTATAGAGTCTAATGGTAATTTTTTTGAACTTATGGGGGAGTTTCAGGTGAATTATATAAAAGTATTTTTTTTGAATTTTGATTTAATAAATTGAATTGATTTTATTAATAAATATATTTATATATATTACCACTATAGAATTATGAAATATATATATATATAAATAATCATTATTATGTCATATCATTGGTATTTATTTTATCTTTTTCATTTAAGAAGTAAAATTTATAAGTTCATTCATATAGGTCGTAAAACTATCTAAAATAAAGACACTCCATAATGATTGAAGGAGTAAGAACATATTATTATATAATAATAATTTGACTTTTAAATAATATTAATTTTTTCAAAAATATAATACTAATGTAATAACCCTTACTCTAGATGTTTTAGATAAATAAGATAAAGAATAATGATTAAGTAGAAGTGAACACTTACGTTGAAGACTTAAATCTCCTCTTAAAGAGACTATTAGATTTGAAAGATTTGGGACATCATCTTGTGACTAGATGATCCAAAACATGATTGAGGGTTTGTAATGATATAATTTGTTCTATTATTGAAGATAAATTTAAATAAATGGTGCTCTTTGGGGTGGGAAGAAGAGGTTTCTTTTTATAGGTTAGAAAGGGTGGTATTTTTGTAAATACACATTTTATAATATAAGATAAAGGTCATATTACAGAAAGGTGGAAGTAAAATATATAAATTGAATTAAATATTAGATAATGTTGATAATTACCTCACACAGACATATATAAATAAGGATTCCATTATATTTTATTAACTTATCTCTTTATTTAACCCATTTATCTTATTTTAGTCTTTACTATGGAGACTATGTTTTACACT
The DNA here is from genome assembly GCA_963277665.1 of Viscum album. NCBI lineage: Eukaryota > Viridiplantae > Streptophyta > Magnoliopsida > Santalales > Viscaceae > Viscum > Viscum album. The sequence goes on from OY728132.1 coordinate 1,496,980,183, forward strand.
GGTATTTTTTATATCTAAAATTAAATTCATATTATTACCTAATTTTTATGTGATAATTCCAAATTATGATATCAATTTTTGTATTCAATTTCATTAAGTGATAAAAATTAATTTCCAAATAATAAATGTTTATCACATAATTAATATTTTTAAGAAAAAATATTTTATTCCAAAAAGTAAATTTATTCTTATTGCGAACAAGATAATAAAAATGAGGTGGATTTAATTTTTTTTAATTTCATTTATAATAAATAACTTTCATTTAAATAGTTCTTTAATTTTTATCAGTTAAATTATTAATACAAAAAAATTAAACTATGAAAAATAAATCTTCAAAAATTATCCATTTTTTAACATTAAATGAATTTAATAACATTCCATTATTTATATTCTAACCATTAAATTTTATTAATCAATAAGTATTATGTTATTTCATTGAAAACATAAAATAAATATTTTAAAATAATATACAAATAATAAAAATACATATTTTTATTAGAAAACATTCTAATTAGTTATTATCTTTTTTTATTTGAATAATTATAAATATATTTATTTATACATATTGATGAAAATATAAACAAGTTTAATATACCTATTGAATATAAAGTTATCCAAAAACCGTAGATATAATTATTATATATCCAACAACTATTTATCTAATAACTATATATCTAAAAAACTTATTTCCAATGACTATATATATGAAGGTTATATTACATTCCGATATATTTCCTTAAATACATGTATAGAATCATCCATCCTAGTAATTTACATCATTATAAAAATTTATATTTTATGTATAATGTTTTCCCATGCTTTCATAGTTATAATTAGAGGTATGATCTTTAATTCAAACCATAATATCAAGGAATTCATATTAGTGTCACTTTTTTATCTTAGGGATTTGTCCATTTTGTAAACTTTTTAATGATGTTTCATATTATATTATCATAATGTATTAACAGTTATCATTTCCTATAATATTTTTTCTCAATTTAATTTTTTTGCTTCATTTTAGTTTGGTGTTCCAAGTGAAACAAACTATTCATCAAAAATATTTCCTTGATGGTAAATTTATATTAAAATCATGTGGTGTTACATCCTAATTAATTATGAATCATAGATCAATCTTATTCCAATCAGAACACTTATGTTCTTGGGTTATAATGTAGATTACTTTTCATAACCTATCTTGATAACCCGTGAACATGAAAAGTTTGAATAAAAATGATAAGATAATATTAAGGTGAGGGACAAATTTGGTGAATTCATTTCTAACTCTGGGTTCATGGTCATTTTCCAAGACACATAATTATTTGAAGGTTTTGGATCCATACTTATAATTAAATTCCCTTTTCATAAGACAAATTCCTAATATATGTAATCCCTCATTTTTATTTCCTAAACCTTTTATTACATGGAAAAAAATACAAGATCAAAAAAATATTAGTTTCATGGAAAATTGTAACATAATATAAGAAAACATAAAAAATTCTTCAAATACATGTGAATGTATTATTCATGGTTTCACCCTAATTCACTTTTACTAGATCTCATAACCTGAGTACATACATTAATGTATAGAGTTGAGGATGATCCCAGAAAGGGAATAAGAAAGGGAAACAATTATCGTCTAATTATAAGGAATATTAGTAAGAACATGAGTTATGACAATAAAACATGATCAAGAGAAGATGTGGAATATCATAATAAACTGAACATGAGTCATAACATGGAAATTTGTATACAACATTTAAATTAGATTGAAATTATAAAATCACTAAGGTTTTTCACAAAGGTTTCATAAATCAAAACTATCGTATACAACACTTACTTACCCAATGTGTTAGTGCTCTATCAGCAATCACCATTAATATGTCATAATTTAATGTGATCTAAATTGATCATAATAATAAATTTTGACAATAACCTAAGGATAATAATGTACGTATTGGATATATAACTATTGAGTACATATATTATTAAATGATTGACCATAAGATAAATTTTGACCCATGGAAAGGGAATATGGGTTTCATTTATGCAGATCAATTAATAAATAAATTATATCAAAATCTTAGTGAATTTCAAAGAATAAAGAAATGATTTATTTGTATTTAGAATATAATAAGTTTTTTTATTTACAATAAAGAAATTTTAAAAGTAAATTTAGCAGTATAATGAGAAAAAAAAATTATTGAAAGAAGGTATAATGGTGGAGGAAGAAGGAATCGTGTGGATTTTTTTTGAAGTAAGGGTATGATAAAAAATATAATAAAATGATGTAACACACCCTTTATAAAATTTACACAAAAATAGTTACCTGAATGGAAAAAACATGATGATATTTCCCTTACTAGGAAATGTTGCTTTTAAATACTGAGGATTGAACCTTGGGGGATTAAAAAAACTTTAGGGGACTCTTGAGGAGGAAAAATTAACATAACAATGCAGAGGATAGATTTTTGGGTGAAGAGGAATGAAAAAATGTGTGGGTATTTGTAGAAAAAGTGGAGTAATTGTTTAATAATATCCAAATATAGGTATCAGAAATCTAGGTTATGAAAAATAAAGAACTATTATTTTACCCATATTTTTACTCATGGTATTGAAAATTTTAGTAACATTATGTGATATTTTAATCCATAAGAACCCAAAAAAAATTTAATACTTATTTGGACAAGGAAAATTAATGTTTTGATAAAGTAATTTTTTTTAAATACAATTTTCCTTTTTAGAATTTAGAAAGTAACATATTGTTTTAAAAATTGATTATACATTTTAAAATACATAATATTTTTAAAATAACCCATTTGGGGTCATGTATTATGGTTGATTAATTTGAAAATCATTATGAAATAAATATAATGTCATAAAACAGACAAAAAATCAAAAACTATATTTTTTTTACTATTCACTAAAAAGGATTTTTAGAAAATTCACAAAAATTTACCCTCACCAAATTTTGAGAAGGTGATTTTAAAAATTATATTTATTTTCTAAAATGGTTTAATAAATATGATCATTAAAATTTTTAAATATAAACATTTTTATTTCTTAAAAAATTATCACTTTCTAAGACACATTAAATTTTTTTTATGATTATAAAAATTTTATAGGAATTTATAAAATTATTTAATCATATTTATTTAAATAAGAGTGTTTTATAAGAATATTTCATTAAAAAATATTATATATAATACCTGATCTTATTATAAATAGTTTAGATGTTTAAATAATATATTTATAACATTAATTCTTTCAGGATTCAATTTTTCAAAATCTCCTTTGAAAAAAGTACTTTATAAAACAAAATTATTATCAAAATGGGATCTGTTGAATACAATCTTTATTTTTTTAATTGAAATTACACATTAAGAAACTAATTCCAAAATAATAAACCCCCTATTACTATTGCGTATCCCCTAAGGGTAAGGTGTGTGATTACAATAGTTTCATGGTGTGGATCTTGTAATATTGACTGAGTGGTAATCTCCACTAACTTGAAATTATATCATATTTTATTTTTTTCATTCATCACTTGGTGAATCTCAGAATGGGATTTTTCAATGGTGATCCATAGTAATGATACCTCCCTCACATATTCTGAAGGATTTGATTAAAATGGGATGAATATACTAGTTGAGTCCATCATTTCTCCTTTATCCCTTAATTTTATTTTTTCATTTCAACATATAAGTAGTAATTATAATGGTAAAATTATTACCAATGGTTATAGTTACCAAAGGTCAAATTTTATAATGGTTATATTGTCCAACAGTCATATTTAAAAACCTATAATATAATTTTTAGATCCCAATAGTCACATTTACCATCATACCATACAAATCCAACTTCATTCTTTCACTCAGTATACACTACAATTCCTCCTAAGGTTATATTTTTATTTTACAAGATTTTGATTTGTTTCTCAATATTTTGTTTCATCTATATATTATTCTCTGTTAGACTAAGGATTCTAGTAGATTTGGGTGATCCACATTTTCCATTTTATATTTTCCATTTCATATTTTTTTGTCCAATTATAATGTTTGGAATTTTAAATGGTTTATTAGGTGAATAATGTAATCCTCTTTATTAATGACATATGCGTTTTATAGATTCTCTATATTTCTTAAATTTATAATATAATATTATATAACAAATATTTTAGCTGGAAACAAATATCATTTAAAAATACTAGGTCATTACATTCTTCCCCACATTAGAAATTTCATCCCCAAAATTCCAACTCATATTCTCAATTTTAAAATAGGCAAGGGTACTTTTATTCCACTAATTATACTAGTTCCCATGTATTGTATTAATACTTGTGGTTTATCCACAACTCTTTGACAAGGTTATTTATCTTGTTAAATATAATTATGTCTCTAAAATCCAAGATGATCACCTCTTTCTTCTCATAAGATTCCCATTATTGCTAAACAAAATGGCTATATTCAATTATGATATCTAAATAAAAACATTTTATCCAACATCCTAATCCAAGTCACATCCATAGTTTTTGGTATATATATTATATCATATTTGAGAATATTTGACATGTTTTTTGATGACATGAACCTTATTTATCATCTCTTTCACAAAATTAGATTCATGTAGCTTTGTCTCACCAATTTCATACCGTCAAGTATGAGATCTACATCAGTTCCAATATATATCTTCATAGGGTTCCATATCAATACTCGACTGAAATTTCTTGATGTATGATTACTCAATTAATGGGAGGTGTTGATTTCAAATTCCTTTAAATTCAATTGGTCAAGCTCTATGAATTTCCTGATTTGTATGAATATTACTTTCATATTGTCTATCATACTATAAGTGATATGCAGTACAAAAGTTATTTTTGGTATTTTGAGCACAATGAATACTTCTCTAGAATTTATATGTGTACCATGGATCCCAATTATTATTGATTTATAGTGGAACCCCATGTATCCTCACAACATCTGTTTCGTATATCATGGAATTTTTTTCAAGAGATAAATCTTCCTAAATATTAATAAATGGTTAGTCTTGGTGAGTTGATCCAATTTAAACTATATAACATTATTTATATTATATGGTCTTGGGAGACCAGTAAAGAAGTCCATAGTGATATTTTTTGCCTTCCATGTTTGTATGTGAAATGATTACAATAACCCTTTTAAAATATTTCACTCTTCCTTCACATTTTCATAAACTAAGCACTGTGCAGTGTAATGTGCAATATCCTTTTTCATATTATCCCACAAATAATGGTAAAAAAGGTCCATATAAATTTCATTTCATCCATGATGTATAGATAATGTTGATCAATGATATTCATCCATCAACTCCATATTTATCGCTAAAATATAAGTGGCACTTTAACTTTTACAAAATTTCAATACATCTTCATGATCAATATTGAACCTAGGAAAATTACCATTCTTCATATCCTCAATCATCTTTTATATCAAAGGACACTCTATTTTCTCTCTCTTGATCTTATCTAGTAATGATCATTGAGAAATAATTTGGGATAGGATTTATGATATCCCTTCCAATATGATTGCTATGTCCAATATTAATAGGTCTTTGATTAATGGATATAATTGAATCCTTATTATTACCATCACAATAGAGTCTTTACTACTTAATTCATCAAGGGATTTTCTTTATATTATCGGGTGAGATTAAATTTGAAATTCATAGTCTTTGATAAGATAAAACCATAACCTATGTCTCATGTTCAATTCCATTTTTTTGAATATATACTTCCTTCTTTATTATTATCTGTATATATCACATTTTCTTATAAAAACATTACCTCAATATCTTTATAGTCGAATTGACTATAACTAACATTATATCATGCGTTGGATAATTCTCATCATGGGTCTTTAACTATAGAGATTCATAAGTTATCTTATTTTCATTTTTACGAGTATACACCCAAGACCTTTAATAAATTCATCACTATAAATAACAAAAACTTCTCTAAAATTGGATTGAGTTATGATAGGTAAAATAACTAATCTCTTCTTCAGTTCTTGGAAATAATTTCCGCACTGCTTTGTCCTAATAAACTTTTCTTCTTTTCTAGTTAGCATAGTTAGTGGATTTAAAATTCATGATCTATTTTTCACAAACAATAAATAATATCCTATTTAACCAAGGAAACTATAGATCTCAATTATTTTTGTAGGGTGATGAAACTCTTCTATAGCCTTTTGTTGATGAGGTCAACTGAGATTCCATCAATTGATATAATGTTCCATAATAATGTAACTTTTTATAATGATAATCCATATTTTCCAAATTTTAAAAATAGCTTCCCATTCAAGAGAGTTTTAAATATAACCCTTAAATGATCCTCATTCTCCTCATAAAATTTAAAATATATCAGAATATAATCAATAAAAACTTGCATGAATTTATCAATATTTAACATAATGACTATATTCAACAAATCCTTAAATATAAAAGGAGCCTTACTAAATACAAAATTCATAACAAACAACTCATAGCACATATATGTAGTTCAGAAGGAATTATTTTAAATATCTTTGTTCTTCACCTTCCTTGATGGTACCGATATCAGAGGAAAATATTGGAGATGAATTTATTCCCATAATGATGGTCTAATAAGACATCAGTCCTTGGGAGAGGGTACTTGTTCTTCAATGTGAACCCATTAAATTCTATATAAGAAATTCGTTGCCGAATTGATCCATCCTTCTTCTTTACAAATAGAACATATTTTCCCCAATGGGACACACATGGTCAAATAAATCCATTTTCCAAAATAACTTGACATTTTTATATAATTCCTCTAAATCCACATTTTCCATTTTATATGGGGTTGTAGATATCGTCTTGGAGACAAGTACATGTTTAATGGATAACACTACCTATCATTCTTGGGGAGTTCTAGGTAACTCTTCTTTAAATAGATCAAGGTATTCATGAATGATGAGAAGGTTTTCTATCCTTGTACTTTCATCTACTTATCCTTGTTCACTGATAATCTATATAAAGTAGGGGTGCTTCTAGACACAATTCATGTCTCGATATCTCTCCTTTAAAAATAAATTTTTGTTGTCCATTCATAATTATTTGAATTTTATTACTTCTATAGTAAATTTTTCATTATACTATTAGACCAAGTGCATCCCTAGTATATATCCAAATTCAACTATGGTAATGACTACAAGATTTGCGATGACATTATACTCACCAAAGTAAAAAACTAGAGTTTCTATATGAATTTGATTCTAGAATAAACCATTAAGGAGTATTGACTAATAATTATACTTATAGAATGTTAGGTGTTGATTATATATTATTTTCAATCATGGATAAAGTAAATGAATGCATAGATCTAGAATCAAACAGTTTACCTTCTAGAATTGAAAACACAACAAGTGTAACTTCCACCACATAATTTGAAGCCTCTATATAGGCCATCCTAATTTCAAAAGCCTAGACTTCCTCCCTTGTAAGTTTTATAATTTTATGATGGTTTCCCTCTATTATGTTCTAATTTAGAAAATTATTATGAAAGTTATTAATATTTATACACTTAAAGAATTTAATTTCAGTCTAGACCCCCACCATCAACAATTTTTCATTAGTATTGGGAAGTTGATGATTAGCCTCACCACAAAAGTTATGAAAAATATTTCCAAGTCTTCCACACTTTTATCTATTTACAATAGATATAAATTTGTTCCTATAATGATTAATCCCATATTTTTTCACCAAGTAATTTCCACTTTCTTTCCCCCTCTTCTATGATCAATATTCTTCCATGAGATTAGATCCATTTCTCTTTTATTTTCATTCAACCTTTGTGACCACTGAATCTATCCATGCTATAAATCAATATTCATAATTCTACACATTGTATACTCAATTATTTTATTGTACTTATTTCTTATATTCCTCTACAGATGGGGTCTTCGTCCGCTAAAGAATCTATAATAATTTCCCTTAGGATCCATACTAAATCTAGAGGTATATCGAGAAAGTATAGTAAATTTAATTTCATAGAATCACATTGATTCATTTTCCATATTATTTATCTCTAGGAATTACTTCTCTATTTTTGTTTGAATCAAATATGGAACATATTTATTGAAATATATTCCCTTCGACTCTTCCCACTCTATTGAATCAATATCCCTTATCAAATTCTTATTTTTAAGCAATTTACACCATTGATAAGATTCTATTTAATAGTGGTATTATAAAAGGGTGTATTTCTATAGTTATGAATAATGGAGAAAAGAAAATAACTTTTCTATAGATGTAATCCATTTTCAGCAATCAATGGGTCCATAAATCCAATTATTGAAGGTGGTTATTGATGTATGGAGGAATCTATGGAAGGTTGTTCTATTATAGGTTTATCTGAACAGTCAACTTGATTCAATTTATTATTCACAACATGAGATAGTTAAATCATCATACATATGAAGTTTTCCATTCAATATTCCCTTATAACTTCATGTGATTTTGTGATTTTTTTGAATTAAATTAATATTTTTTATATTTATTCATTTCAAACAACAATGAATATATATTTTGTTTTATAAAAGAACTAATTTTGGATTTCATTATACACAACAAAAAGTTAATCTTTAACAACATGTAACCCCATGATTAACTTTTGGTACATGCTAAAATGTGTTTAGATTATGTTAAACACAATTTTGAGTATCTTTGATAGCTCATGTTACACCCATGGTCATGTTTTACCAAACAAAAATATATTATTAATATTGTCATTATGATATTATTATAGCCACCACCTAGATATTATATTGGATGTTATGAATAAAAATAACTAATGTGTGAAAATATTATTTACACGTGTATATTAAATCAGTTCTTTGGTTATCAATTAGTACGAAATGAATGTAAGAAATATTTGAAATTAATGAAATTCCTTTTTCAATGAAATCTATTCCTCTATATACAGAAACAATTTTATCTCTATAAATTAAAAAAATAAATTATGTTAAAAAAAATTATGTTATATATTAAATATTTTTTTGACACTCATCGAGTTGGTTTTATAGGCATAAGATAAGAATAAATAAAACTTTTTGAATAAGATTTTTTTTTCAAAAAGTTAAATTTATGACCTTTTAATGGGTAACCAATTTTAAATATAGTTATGAATGATTTTATATTTTTATTTGAAGAAATAAACATTATTTTTAAAAGAAAAATTTCAAAATTTTCATTTTGTGATTTTTGGTATTTTTTCTTTGAATTGTATTTCTTCATGTATAATGTAAAAATACTAAATTTTAATTCAAAACATTATTTTTGAATAATTTATTTATATTCCAAAATTTTACTCTATTTTACATTTAATGTATAATTAGATCAACAATAGTACTATTAATCCAATTTATGTCATTACAACCAATTTCACATTGAAATTGGATAAAGAAACATTTTATGATTTTGGATCATTTCAGTTTAAAACCCCATAGTCTCATCCCATCTATAGGATTATTTTTAAATTAATTTCTAAAAATTAAATGATTATAACTTAAAAAATGTATTCAATATTTGTAATCATCATAATTTATAATGTCTAATAAGTTCACCTAAATTTCAGAACAAATTGATTAGTGAATGTATGTAAAATTAATTACAGTGATTAAGGTAAAAATGACATTACTTAATGGATAAACTTGATTCATAAAATTCTAAATAACCTAGACACTTTTCCAAACTAACTTTTCTTGAAATAGTCTTACTAAGGAAATTATTATCTAAAAATTGGGAAATAATTTGAAGAAAATTGTAAAATACTATAATTTTATATAGATTTCTCAGGCTTTCTTACAGGTATTTTTTTCCTTGTGTTGAGTACTTTTCAATTGGGTTTTCCTTTGGGTGTTTTTGGGTGAAAATATGAGAAATGTTATAGAAAGAGGTCATTGCATAGTCGGTACATGGTTTTCTCTAACCATACACCCTTGGCCAACAAACCATGCAACCCTGGATAGTGTGGATTTTCATGGCTGGGGCATGGTTTGTCAAAAAATGCTCCCTCATAGGAGAAACAATGCCCCCCAGAAGTGGTTCATAGATAGGTACATAGTTAGGGTAAACCAAGGGAAAGAAGTAACAATCCATGCGTACAAGATTTTAATCCACCTAAAATTACTAAAAAAATTCCCAAACCCCTATCAAATAACCCCAAATGGCCTATATCAATCCATAATTGATTTATCTAAATTCTAGATCCCCAATAATGGATTCCAAGGAAATTTGAACTCTTTTATTAGTGATTGAAATCCTAGTTAGAAGATCTGCATGTCATTGGGTATGTGGTTTCAGCCCAATTGATTTCCTTTATTGTTTATGTTCCACTCCAATTATATTGGCGGGTTATTATCCTCAATTTGGTTGGATCTAGATCTATATTTTTTGAATATAGATATAGGATCAAGGATCTAAATCCAAAATTAAAAGATCTTTATTTTATCAATATTTTATTTAGGTTTTATATCTGAATTTTGTTCGACATCATTATTCTGTAGAAATTGAGGATTTTCATTGGGTGAACATTTTTTAATGAATTGAGGTATGTGTTCTACAATTGAAATCCCAAATTCTTTATTTTCATTATGTGTGGTTAATTTTATAATTTCTATTAGATGTTTAGAAATTGAGTTCTTAGTTGAATTGATTAATATGGTAAATTAATTATTTAAAGAGGTGTGAAATTTTGTGATTTTGGGAATTATAAGTACTGATAAATAATTGGTGAATTAATTAAGAGATATTGAGTTTTTTGATTTGATATAATTAATTAATCAATTAATAATGAGATATTGGGATTTTTGGTTGATATATGTATTTGTTGAATTAATTATGGGTTGTCGAATAGGGGGATAATGATTGATTAATTGGTGATTCAATTAACGTGTATTATATGATTAATTAATTGGAAAAATAATTATAGGGAATTATTAGGTGAACTAATTGATGAATTATCAAAAAGAATGAGAATATTACTTATTTTATGAATTAATAAATGGGATAATTGGAATATAAAATCTTTGAATTTAATTAATTATTTTGTTAATTATTTAATGTGTTGTTGTCACATATGTGATACTGTAATACTATGTATCATTGAATTGTTAATGGTAACATGGAAATTTAATTAAGTATTATGTATGGAAACATACTCGTACAATTATGTATTATTAGATGGTGAATTATAACAATGAAATTCTCCCAAGTATTATAAATGGTAACATGATCATTCAATTATATATTGTGAAATTGAGAATGGTAGTATGGTAATTCACTTTTGAAAATAAGAATGGTAACATGGTCATTCAATTGTGAAAATGGTGAATGGTAACACAGAAATTCACATAAGAAAATAATTACAGCGAAATAAAAATTTAAATGTGAATTGTAATGTGGACTAATAACATGGATATTCAGACATGTGATATCCCTTGGGGATAGTTTATACTCTATCATGGGTCCAAGAAGTTATTGAGGTTCGTGTGTCCTTAAGAACCTAGGGGTTTATATGGTTAAATAAAGAATAATTAATAATTTTAACCTTGGGGTTTATATTGTTAAATAAAAAATAATTAATAATTTGATAACTATTTACTTATGAATTATAATTATTTCTTTATACAAATTGATACACTTATATTGAATGGATATTTTTTTAGAATCTGTTGGTGGTGGCCTACTGAGTTGTACTCAAAACCTACTTGGATTGCCTGATTGGTAACTGGATATATTTAATGATTAGAGGATAAGATAAGGGAAAATCCCTATGTTAGATGAATGAGTTGCGTGAGAACATGGATGAGGAACAAAATGCAGATCAGGATCTATGTTGGATTCATGAGTGTCCACTTATTTGAGTTTTCATTCTAACACTTGACACATACATTCTCATGGAAAATATATTGCTCAGTTTTTATATTTTATTTCCAGTTTTGGTCATCTTGTGAGATTGGAATCTTTCTGGTTATGATTATATATTTTGTTATTATTTAATTTTTTTCTATTGGTGATATAATATAACCAGTAGGGTATGGTATCCCCATGACTGATATTAGACCTTCGCTACTAGTCAGTAGCCTTTAAAGTACAGGGACACATTCTTGAGGTCATGTGATTGACCGACTTGGGGAACCAATGTGTGGCTCTTGGGCTAGGATGTTACAAAGTGGTATTAGATCCCAATTTTCTTTTTCTTTTTATTTTATCTCACTGTTTGGAAAAGTTATACATGAAACTAATAAAATTCAGGCCCTGGCTATGAGCTCTTTCATGAAATTAGCTAACCCATGTATGGGTAAGAATCTAAGGACCAAGGGTGGGATTGTTGTTTTCTATTATAGTTTAATATTATTTTACCTTGGGTGACACACTTTTTGTGTAATTTGATAATAGTTATTGATATTTTCCGATACTTGACTTATGGAACAAAATACAATAGGGTTGAGTTTTCATTCATTATTCTAGGCACTCAAGATAATTTTTTGACATGCATAATTTTAGGCATGCATGGGAAAATAGGTTATGGGCTAGTTGTCGAACCTGAACTATTTTTCCTTTCTTGTGAAATTAAAATGAAAAATTTTCCTAAGATAAAAATGAAAAAGATTTTAAAAATATGAAATATGAGAATATATGGGTGTCTAAATGAGAAACTTTAACAATGATAATGTGTATACCCTTGTAAACCATGTCTTAGGTGTATGATTTTTAAGGGTAGTGATAGTGACTTGGTTTTGATTGTGTGGGGAGGTTTAGGGAAAGAACTTATTGTTTCTTATTATTTTTTTTTTAAATTTTCAAATACATGTTAAAGTTTTTTTATATGTCATGAGACATGTGTTTGGAATTTTAGAGAGTATTTCATCATGATGACGATTGTTCAAAGGATAAGTAGAGGACATGGATAAGGATGATTCTTCAGTGGTAAAACCTAAGGCACCGATCATGATCGGTGGTGAAGTAGGGGAGAAGATCGTAGAGAACTTTAGTCGATTCAAAAAACTAATGGAAATATACCTTGGGAGGGTTGTGAATAGCATGTGTTAATTTAAATGTGAGTTCCAGTTATATCACACTTCAAATTTTACTCGGAATGGAGTACCTAAAAGATGTGAGATATGGATTGAGTCTATAAATATGATACATTAACATATAGAGACACTTCATAAGAAGAAGGGGAGGTCAGAAGCTTATATTATATAGGGATTAGTGAATTACTGGTGAGACATTTAGGTACAAACTGAGCATGATAAGGGTATGTTATCTAAGGAAATCATTATAATGTTCATAGAGAATTTCGATCCAGAGACACTGAGGTTAGAGAGAGTTTCTAAGTTCATGAGGTTGAATGAGGGGATTATTTCCATCAGGGACTATGAATGACCCCTTACATAGTTGTAGTTATTTTATCTAGTGTTGGAAGGGGATGTAATGACTACAATGGGAGATTTCTTGGATAGACTTAAATGAGATATTAAATCCAAATTTAAACTTTTTTGGTTAAATAAGTTTACTGAGGTGGTGGATCAGGCTCTCATAGAATAAGGAAACATAAGGGAGGATTCCAATTCTAGACATGTAGTTTCTACTAGATGATTAAGAGGTACATCATCTGAGAGAAATAATCGTCATTAAGAGTGTGTTAGTCATGGGAATCATTGGAATAGTGGTTAAGGGGAAGGGTGAGTCACTTGGGACCTTACTCGGATTGTATACCACCAGTGCAGCATGTAAGACCACTATAATAGATATTGTCCCAAAATACCAGTAGAGTGTCGATCTTGTGGCTAGATGTGGAATTTGTTGATGTTCTATAGGAATCCATGACAGATTGGTTTTGATTGAGGAGCTAGATCAATACATACTGTGGTAAATGGATATTCTACCCCAAATCAAGATGACAGTTAGTGTTCTACTAGTTGTGGTTGTAGAGGTAGTGGATGTGGAGATTCTGGGAAAGAGACCAAGTTTTAGTAGAGTAGTGCATCTCATGGTACTCAAGTAGAGTTTTAGGATGAGGGGAAGGGTAGTTTCTTATAGTTCATGCTACCCTAGTGGCTAGCATGGCTGGTTCATCAATAGTGAGAGTAAATATTATTCTAGATTCTATATATGCTAGTTCCCAATTGGATACTCTTAACTCCCATTTCTTAATTCATACTAAACATGTAAGTGGATTGAGCATGTTGGTGGAGTATTTGAGAAGAGTTATGATAATAGATACAACATTGGGAGTATGGTCTAGACACATCTACTTATTCAAAGGATTCACTATTGAATTTTGGGAGTTTTGTTTTCTATGGGATCTTTACATATTGGAAATGTCAGGCTTTGACATATTATGGTATGGAATAGTCTGTAGTATACTGATCACATGTAGATTATTACCGAAGGAGAGTAACCCTTACTCCTCTTATGGGTGAAAGTTATATTCACTATGTAGAGTGGGATATCTTGGTAGGATGAGCCGGTAAATTACTTAGAAACTAGTAGGGAAAAAATCCCAGGTATCTTGTATAGTTCTAGATAATAGTGGTGTAAAGAAAGATGTTTTTATACCTGCAGTGTATCAGTTTCAGTATATGTTCCTGATGACTTCATAGGGTTTCCACCTAAGAGATATACGTAATTAACTATTGATATAATGTCGAGGGCTAAGTTAGTTTCTATTACACCATAAAGAATGGAACCACAATAGATTCAAGAGATCAAGACCCAGTTGGAAGAGTAGGATGATAAAGGATTTATCCATATAAGTACATCTCTATGAGGTTTAACAATATTGTTTTATAAGGATGCTAATGGGACTCTATGTTTATGTGATGATTACTGAATGTTGAGGTAGATAAAAGTGAAGATAAATTATCCTCTTCCATATATCAATGATAAATTTTAGCAAATGATAAAGACTTGTGTATTTTCAAATATAGAAATGAGATCACAGTATCATCAGTTGAGAGTTAGAACTTCTGATATACCAAGGACTCATTTCAGAAGAAGGTATGTCCTATATGAGTTCTTTGCAATGTTGTTTGGGTTGACAAGAACACTAGTAGTGTTTATGGTCTTGATTAATATGTTCTTTCATCTATACCTAGATCATTTTTTGGTAGTTCATTTTGATGATATCTTAGTGTACTCTAAAACTCATAACGGTCATGCCAAACATCTTAACATATTTTTGAGTATATTGAGAGAGAATTATCTATATGTCAAGCTATCAAAGTTTCATTTTTTCATTGATCATGTACACTTCTAGGGTCACATAATATCAGTAGAAGGTGTGTCAATAGACCTAGATAAGGTGTAGGTAGAGTTGATTCAATAAGTTTCCTTTTGTATTTTTCATTCCATTATGTTTTGAAAATAAAAAAAAAAATATTAAGGAAACTAATATTTCCCTAAGAAATATTTTCTAAATGAATTTTTTATCTAATAATGGTTTTGACCTTACCAATGTTCTTAAATGTATTATCTAATATTTTCTCAAACCAAGTCTAAGCATCTTTTTCTTAAAGAAAAAAATTAATCCTTATCAAACTCAGAACCATACAGTTCCTTTGAATCTGATTTCCCCAGAATTGTGAATCCAATTTCATCTAAAATTAGTCTCTAATTTCTTTTGAAATGAGAATCCTATTTCTTCTTAAATAACACTCCTATTTCATCTGAAATTTATCTTTGTTTTCTTCTGAAATCAGACTCCAATTTCTTCTCAAATCATACTTCGATTTCTTTTAAAATCCAATGTTGATTTTGTATGAAATAAGACTATTATTTATTTTGAAATCAGACTCCAATTTATTCTGAAATCAGACTTCAATTTGTTTTAAAATCAGAATCCAATTTCCTCTAAAATCTGACCTTGAATTCTTTATAAATCATACTATGATTCTCTATTATTTTAGAATCTAATTGACAATATTTCTTAGACTAATATTTTAAATATCTTAAGAATACAATTAAATTCTTTTCTTACTGATATCATATTTCCTTAATTTAACATTTTATTATATTAGATCCTAAATATCTTAAATTTTTTAATAATGGTAATGTTTCTCATAGTTTTTATATAAAATTATGTCATCCAATATATTTTAACATAATAATTTTCAGAGTGCCACATGTATAGGACCCTCTTAAATTCAAGGAAAAATATTACTATTAGAGGAGAAGTCGATAGTTGGATATTTTACCTAAAAATATATAGTCATTTGAATGAAATTAGAGCTAGAGTTTTTGTTAAGAGATGTTCATCTATAAAATGAATTGATACTTTGTGAAAGATCTCCTCAAATATTCCTAGTGAAAATGTTGTGGGCAACTTGTTCAAGATGAGAATATCTTGTTTAACCTGCCTAGTGCAAATCCAATTGCTGCTATTATTAATCGAGGGCTTATGTGGATAAGAATAAAGAGGTACTGATCACCTTTGAGATTGAGGGATTTTGGGGATATCAATATAGACACCAATCTTCATATCAAGGGCCTACCTTGGTGTGGGTAAGATAGTCTTTATTGAAAGTATATATCAATTGACCTTCATACAATGTTGTTTGACACCCTTCTCTTTTGGTTAGAATATTTCTTATATAAATGTTTTAATTCAACTGCATTTTATTAAATATATGAAGTGTATCTTTCTTACACTGTCTTATTCTTGTATACAATGATATAAGTAAGATTTTATATGCTTTAAGGTAGAATCTTCCCACAAGTAAAATTGTCTTATGTTTCTTTGTTAGATCCATATTGTCGGATCCAAAGATATTTAGTTTATTTGTTAAAAACTAAAGAGGTTTTGTGAATCCATATTGTTTAAATTTGTTAAACATAGATTTTATTAAGGATAAAAACAAAAGTTTTTAAACCTAAAATTCAACCCCCTCTTCTAATTGAGAAATCAAGATACACATTTCAATCCAACAATTTTTATCATAGAAGGTATTTGAAATGTTATAATTGTATATAAGTTTCTCTTTATCAACTTTAATTTCATTAATTTATTTATTCATGTTTTTCCTAAATATTTTTCTTTATAAACTTTTGTAACTAATCCTTTTTGTGGAAAATATATTTTGTATTTTTTTTAAGAATGGAAGGAATGAACGTTTGATCAAAACTTAAATAAAACCAGACCCCCATTATTTTTTGGAAATGACTATGAATAATAGAGAGATAGGATAAATACCTTTATTATCAATACTAGTATTGATAACTTTGTTATGTTAATTAGAGACTACAAGACTCCAGATAACAATATCTGAAAATTCAAAAATCAAGAAAAACAAGAGTATTAGCTTAACTTTAATGTAAGAAATGATTTATTATGTTCTATGAACAAGAAATTATATAGTTAGATTTCAACATGTGAAGTTACTAATAGCATCTGGAATAAATTTGAAGTTACAAATTTTGGAACAACCAAGGTCATTGAAACAATAAGAGATCTTCGTAGAGTTAAATATCATGGATTTATTTTTACGAATAGAGAATCTATGTATAATGTTCATCAATGATTTATAAACATTTTCAATAGCCTGCATCCTATGGGTGAGAAAGGACATGATGATGAGATTCATGTGGATAATATAATAGATATTATTCCCAATGAGTGGGAATCCAAAATTACAGTGATTGTTGAGAATAGAAATGTTTTAAACATCACTCTTGATGAGTTGTTAGAGACTCTTCAAAAGTATAAAACTATAATGAAGAGATATGAAAATATCAATAATAAAAATAATGGAAATGGAAGTGTTTATTTCACTACTACATCAAATCATATGAAATCCAAGATTCCTGAAAGAGTTACTGTATGAAAATATTATAAAGGTGCTTTTATATCAGAATCAAGTGATAGTGATCATTTTGTGAAAGAGAATTACAATATTTCTTGAATAACAAACAATATTGTGGGAAATAATGATTTCTAATATAGATACAAGAAGAAATAGTGAAACGATAAGATAGATTCAGAAGAGACTTGTTATGAATACAAGAGGGAATGTCATATTAGACCGGACATTCTTATACTCAAAAGGAAGGAAAGAAAGGATAGGAATTCAGAAAGAAACACGAAGAACTATAAAAAGTTTGACTCTAAGAATTTTCTCAAAGATAATGACACCTGGAATGCTAGTGGGGGTTATTCTTCTGATAAATTATTTGATATTGAATCTTCTAGACATAAGAATATTTCTCTAATGGATAAAATACCTACTAAAAATCAATGTCTCATGGATAAGGTAAATACTATTGAATCTTTAACGAATATTTCATTATGTGCTAATTATCCTAATGAAGAACATTATGTGTCTTTGGATGAAGAATATTCCTCTCCAAAATATATTACTCTACCTACATTTGAAGATGTATATAGGTTTATCGTGTTACTTCTTAATGAAAATAGTAAGATTAATAAGAAACATGATGGGGAAAATTCTAGAATCTATATTTTAACAAAATAAGTATTAGATCTTTCAAAATATCTTAATCAGAAAACCCTCGATTTTTAAAATGTTTCTAAAAAACCTTAAGAAATTAAATTATTAAATATATAAACTTTCTATGGATCTTGGAAAAGTTATTTCTAAGAAAAATATTTATAAGACTAACCAAAATTCTAAGACAAATGACTATTAGGATAAGAATTTAGTCATCAAACTAAAATCAAAATTTTTTTCCTTAATGAAACTTTTGTCAAACTTTACTCATGGAAATGAAGGTTTTAATAAAATGTATTCACACATTCATCATCTAAGGAATTGTTTTGGAATTTGTTATTCTATTTCAAAACCAATTTTTAGTCACAACTATTTTATACCCAAATGTGATCCTTTATTCACTAAGTTTAAATGTGGTAGAGATTGGGATAAAAAAATTTCTTTTAATAAAACCCAATGCTTAGGTTTTCATAAAGCTCATTTTTTTAGAAAGTGTGGATAACTAATATTTTACTATCTAAAATTTACAAATCCAAGAAATTTTAGATTCATAAAGTTTGACTATTTTATTTTTAGGAAAACAAAGGAAGTGCCAATATCAATACATAGTACATGGATAGTGGATGTTCCTAGAACATGAGTGGTAATAAAAATGTATTTGAAAATATTATCAATATTAAAGGTGGAAAAGTATATATTGAGACAATTACCAAGTAGAAATTGTTGGTTTAGGTAGTTTTGTTCTTCTTGGAAAAGATTTTATTTAAAATGTTTCATTTATAAAATGTATTAAGAAAAACCTTATAAGAATAAGTAAATTATGTGATAAAGGTTACCTTGTGAATTTTAGGAATGGTTAATTCCTAGTACACAATTACAAGGAAGAGTTTATTCTCTTTTCCCATAGGCATGAGAATGTTTACACACTAAACATAAAATACCATAGAAGCCAAGACATACCATGAATTATTGCAATGGAATATCAATATTGGTTATGGAATACAAGATTAGAAAACTGTAAACATAGGAACATATTAAAACTATCAATGAAATGTTTCTATTAGGGATCTACCAAAGCATAGATTTGATTCTTCAAAAGATTGTGATCCATGTCTATATAGAATGAAACATAAGTAAGGATTTAAATAAATCAATGAATTATAAACATGTGATGCATTAAATCTAGTGTATATATATATTTTTGTTCTAACAAAAACATGAAGTATTGGAGGAAAATTATATGTATTTGTTTTAGTTAATGATTACACTAGATTTAAATGGTTTTATTTTTTATCAAATAAATCTAAAGCCTTTTCTTATTTTAAATCTTTTTCACCCAAAGATAAAAATGAGAAAAACCTTTATTTGATAACCATTTGTAGTGATCATGGGGGGGGGGGGGGATTTGAAAATTTAGATTTTGAAACTTTTTGTTGTATGAAAGGAATTACTCATAACTTCTTAGCTCAATAAACTCCTCCACAAAATGTTGTTATTAAAAGAAGAAATTGTATCCTTCAAGAGATAACAAGAACAATGTTGAGTTAATATTCTATTACCAAACTCATTTGGTCTGAATCTGTTTGTACTGCGTGATATACTATGATTCAAGTTTTAATCAGACATTTTCTTAATAAAACACCATATGATTTTTGGACTAGTCGAAAACCGAATGTTTCTTACTTAAAAGTATTTGGATATTATATATTCATCTTGAAAACTAAAAATAAATTACAAAAATTCACACCCAAATCTGATGAAAAAATTTTCATAGGATATTCCACTTATTCTATGTCCTATATAGTTTTTAACAAAAAATTATTCTATTGTTGAAGAACTAGTAGATGATAAATTTTATGAAACTAGTCATTTTGTTTTTAAACAACCTCAACCTACATCTTTATATGTGTTTTAAAAAACTGATTATCAAATATTGAAGGATATTCATTCTAATACAGTAAATACTCAAGAAATTTTTTCCTTAAGTATTTACCTCATAATATAATTTACGTTATGTTGTTGAATATGTTTGAAAAAAACCAAATAAGGTGATTCCTGAGAATCATCCCAATGATAGTATTATTGGTGATATAAATAAACCTATAATGACTAGATGTTTTCTATGAAATGAATTAGAGCATCTACCATTTATTTTCAAATTAGAACCTAAAGTACTAATGATTCTTTAGTAGATGATGATTGGATCAAAGCTACACAACATGATGTAAATGAATTCAAAGGGAATAAAGCTTGGAACTTGTACGAAAGACCTAAAGAAACATCTGTAATAAGAGTAAAGTTTGTCTTCAGAAATAAGTGTGAAGAAAATGGAATCATTGTAAGAAAAAAATAAAGATTTATTGATAAAGGATATAATCAACAAGAAGGAATAGACTATAAAAAAACCTACACTCTATAAGATATAATGAAATCTATTCGTATTCTACTAGCCTTTACAACATTTTTCAATTTCAAATATTTTCAAATGGACGTGAAGTGTGATTTCCATAATAGATATGTTCAAGAAGAAGTTTATGTTAAACAACCTCCTGGGTTTTGAGGCACAAAATATCTTGAACATGTTTGCAAACATACCAAAGCATTATATGACCCGAAAAAAGCCCATAGTGCCTAGTATTAAAGACTTACTGAATTTTTGGTAAAAACTAGTTATGTTAAGGGAACTTCTGATGCAACCATTTTTAAAATAAAATATAAAAAAATGTTTTGATTATTCAATTTAATGTTGATGACATATATTTATATCTACTCAACAATCTTTAATTGATTTATTTGCGAATCTTATGAAATTGGAGTTTAAAATGACTATGATGGGTGAGTTAACATTTTTATTGGTTTTCAAAATTTTAAAATACTAGAATGAAATTTTATATCTCAAAATATGAATATTAAATATATTATTAAGAATTATGGATATGAAAAAACTAAATGAATATGTACTCTAATTGGTACCTCAAACACTATAAATCATGATGAATCTGTGAAACCAGTAGATCACAGATCTTTTAGAGGTATGATCAAAAGTCTATTATACATAACAGCTAGTAATCCAAACTTAATGTTTTTAGTATGTTTATGTGCAATATAACAATCTCATAAAAAAAAATCCCATTTAAAATAATTAAAAATAATTATTTTCTATTTGAAGGGAACCAGGGATTTAGGACTTTTCTATTAATCTAGAAATGATGTTGTTTTAATATGTTTTTTGGATGCATAATTTCATAGATTTATAATGTCTAGGAAAAGTACGTTTGGAACATGTCATTTCTTATGAGATTATTTATTTTCTTGGTTATGAATGAAAAAACACTCAGAAGAACTTTCCAATGGTGAAGCTAAATATGCATCAGCTAGAAGTCATTGTACTCAAGTGTTGTTGATGCAACACACACTCACAGACAATGTAATGATTCTAAAAAAAACACAAATAATGTGTGATAATAACAGTTCCATTACCATATGAAAAACCTTGCACATCAATCTCATGAAAAACATATCCACATAAGGCATCACTTTCTTAGGGATCAAACACTTAAATAATATATCATTCTCTAATTTATCGTAATGAAAGATCAATTTGCTGACATATTTAAATTTTGTTAAAACTTATCTACTAACATTAAGAAACTTCTTTTTATAAGGGGAGTATATATGTTTAATTTTTTATATCCTTTTCCAATTTTTTTTCGGAACCTAAAGTGTTTTCTTTCTATAATAAAACTTTATAGAACCTATAATATATAGGAAGAACCTTATCAATACTAACATATCCTTATAACCAATATATAATGTATGTTTCCTTACTTATATGATCATAATTTGTTTTTTGTTTGTTGGTATTTCAATCTTGTTTTAGAAAAAACCTTATCAGATTCACTTTCCTGAAAATATCATTTTTCCTAAAATCGTCATAATATTGGAATCTATAACCCCTTAACCAGCATTGATATCAACCATCAGATCAGATCAAGAAAATATCAACCGTTGGATAAAACCTTGTATAAGAACCGTCACAGCAAAGCCAATATAATGAACCCCTTATTCGTGTCCCACATCGATTTTCTAATAATTGTTTATACAAATCTCTTCCACCATTTAAGTGATTCATTTATTTTTCTCATCTATTCAACTCCTAATGTCTCTTGGTGTTTCCTCGCAGACTCTAATGGGCTCGAACAAGGAACTCAAGGATTGGCTAATAATCAGGGAAAGGTTGGTGGGCCTGAATTTTATTGCTAAGTATGACTCCTTGATTTCAAAAATAATAAAGAATAATTCATTGGAATTCCTCTTAGTATCCAATAAAAAGAATCAACATTAGGTGTATAATGATTTGATTACAAAATTTTATGATATAGTTCATTTTTATGTACAATGAGGAAAATAAATGTTTTCGTTCAAGAGTTATGGAAGGACTTATTCATTGTCTTTCACGAAGGTTGAAAGTATCTAGGATATACCTTATGAATTGAATCCAACTTTTTCTCACATAGGTTTCTAGATAAACAAGTTTCTTTTGAGAATGTTAAGGCTATTGAGTGCCTTGGGCTTAAAGAAGTAAAGACACTTAATATCAATAATCTTTGAACAAACCATTGATTTGTTTCTCTTTGGATGAATGATTTTCTTATTCCAAGATAAGGGGACAAGAATTCAATTAAGATAAGTTACATCTTCATGATGGAATTTTTGGGGAATGTAAGATGTTGAAACTCATCGAGTATATTCTTTTGACCATCAGTAATATTAATAATCAAACCATCAAGTCTCAAATAATTATGTACCATGAGATCTTATCTAAGATCATTGTATTTTTCTTATAATACTTCAAAATATTGTGAATCTTAATGAAAAAAACCAATAGCAATATGTTGTTAAGTGATGATACTTTTTGAAGGATGAGGATTGGTTTCAGTGACAACTTAGGATAATTCTTTGAACTTTCAGATAATGATGAGGAAGATTCCAATAAGAAAGGATAAGTTAGTGAGCATTATAAGTCCACCCATATGGAAAGAAAATCCAAAGAGGCTAAACCGAAGGAACAAGAACCATCCCCTGAACAAGCATCTTCTCCACTGAATCATAAGAAACAAAAGACATTTTTTGATGAAGTTGTTGCTAAATGGAGAGAGCTAAAAAAGAAGAGAAAGGATGGTTATATAGTTTTTGGATTAGATCATGACAGGGGTAAGGGTTAAAGTTCATGGAGATAAAGATCATGAGAGGAAATCCAAATAAAATAAGCTAATTAATAAAAATTAAGAAGATTAAATTATCAAAACATTGCTAAAAGATATGAAAAATGCCTCTAAACAAGTTCTTATTACATAATCATCGTTGAAAGAAACTGAGACTCCAGTAACAAATAAGAGAAAAAATGATATTTAAATCCTGGAACCCATTGTTGAAGAGGAAGAAATCCAAGAAGAATAAGAATAAGAATAAGAATATGAGGAGAGTGATGATAATAAGAATGATTGAAGAATATCAAGAGAAGGAGATTCCTTCTGACATATTGTCTATAAGAACATCCTAAGATGAATATAACAAAATAATTTTATAAGAAAAAATTGTTCAGAAAGATGATCTTTCATAGGATGAGGTTAAAAAAGTTCATTAATAAGATGAAATAAGTGATGATGATATTTTTTAACAAGTTGTTGATGACAAGGATGATAAAGAAATAGGTGATAATGGTGTTGATTAATAAGTTGTTGATGATGATGATAAAATCGTTAAAGTTTATAATAGTGAGAATTAGACTCAAAAAGTTGAGAGGGAAATATCTAAATATGAGAAAGGTAAGCAAGTTTTTTATAAATCATCAATGAAATTTGTTTTTGAAAAATTAAATAAGAATGTTGTTGGAATATAAAAAATAAATATGATGAGAAATATAAAGTTCCCTCTATAACAAAAGAATCTTTCTTGGAGTCTTCATCTTCTTTAGGACATGATTTTTTGGTTCAGTTTCTAAATAATCCTTTGAAGTCCATTAATTTTTAATAATCATTGATTCTAGATGTCAACTGATTCATGAGATAGTCAATCATGAGTAAGATACAAAAAATAATCTTATAGAAAATTTTATCAAACATGAATCCATGTTCAAGACTTTTCAAATTAGGTAGGATTCTCATATGAGATTTTGCAAAGAAATATCTATGTAGTCCATGCCATTTATATACGATAATAAAATTTTTGATAACTTCACTGAATCAGTTAATTATTTCTCTGATAAGTCTGATATAAGGATCAAGAATTACTCAACATGTTTTTATGAGAAACTAAAGGAAGAACAAGCTGGCCTCCAATAGGAAGATAAATATCAGAATGGTAATCTAATTGTTATTTCTATCAATATGAAAAGTTAAAGGGAACTCATGTAAGAAATAGATGAATAAATCAATGATCATGAAGATTTAATCAAGTCAGAAGCCTAAATAACGAGGTCTTAGGAAGAAAGAATCCAAGATCATGAAAATAAAAATCAGGATCATTAATTGTTGATAATTTTTTTTAATATGATCATAAATAATTGAATAATTTGAAATATATCTTTAAAAATATGTTTTGAAATGAAAAAAATAAGGATGTATAATTTTTTTCAAATTTGATCTTTTGTTATATTTTCTATTATGACAAATTTGGGATCATAATTAAATTTTTTATCTTTACATTAATTTCCCTTGTTTATTTCATAAATCTTCATGAAAAATTATTTTATTTCCCCTGATTCCTTTTTGAAAATCACATAGGGGAGAGAAGAATATTCAAAAAGAATATTAAGATAAAGGAAGGAAATACCTATGAAAGTGGGAGATTACTTAAATTTATAGATTGTTTTATATGAAAGAACCACGTTATTCTTGATTTATATATAATAATATATCGATCCTATGCAACATGAAACACATAGATTATCATGTGGTATATGAAAAACTATTTTTGGATTGTGTTATACAGAATGCAAAGTTCCTTCATTAGCTTAGCTTACACGCATGACCAATTTTTACCAGACTACATCTTATTGTTAATAATACTATTAAAATATTATTATATTTCTCTCCAAGCCATTGGAATTATGGTTATGAATAAGATTAATAAAATTTCAAAAATATTTTGTACACATGTTTATAAGAATAATTATTTAGTGTCCCATTTATTATAAAGGAAAATAAAACCCTTTTTAAAATATATGATATCATTAGGTGTAAAACTATTTTTATGAAATCAAACAAACTTCACCTTAATAAAAAAATTAAAACAATTTTGATAATTTTTAATGAAATATATGTATATTATATTCATTCAACCATTTTATGGTTATCTTATGTGTTTTATAGATAAGAGATAATAATAAATCCAATTTTGTGAATAAAAGATGTATTTTTATAAAACATAATTTTAACACTTTTAATGGTGAACCTATTTTAAATATGGCTCTTTACACTATTATAAAATTTATATTATACAAAAAAACCATATTTTTTAATGCGTAATGTGAAAATTATCTTAGGTTTAATTTTTTGTATTTTCCTGAGAAGTTTTATTTTTTGATGAATAGTGAAAATAATGAATTATTAATTCAAGATTGCATTTTCATCTAAATTATTTTCATATTAAAATTATATTTTAATTAGTTATTAAACAAAAAATTGATCAATTATGTGTAAATTAATCCAATTTAGGTCATTGGAGCCAATTTCAATTATACCAAAAAAATCGGTTCCAGTTAAACCGTACCCATAAAATATTAATGAAAAAGTAAATGTACAATGTCAGGTAGAGTGAGGGGTTTTAAAAATATGGGAATGAGACACTCCCCTCATATCAGCATCCACCAAAGATGAAAAAAATAAGGATCTCAAAAGGACCATATGGTAGTTATTTCTGTGACTGCCCTCTTTAACCAGGCATCAACCACATGACTGGACTCCCGACATGCATGAGTGATCATTAAGTTCAGATTCTTTACCTGATTAAGATATCCAATACAGTGAGGTAGAATTATCCATGGACCATCATGGGTTCTTGTCTTGAGAGCATGTACCACAAGTTTGGAGTCTGATTCAATCCATAAGAGATTCCATCTATGAAAGACAATATGCTTAACAACATAAATAATGGCCCACAGTTCTGCTTCATAATCAATTTCCTTTTACCATCATTTAATGTGTTAGATTTTTCCGTTTATTATTTTAAATATTATATGGAATTATCTCAAGACCGGGAGCGAAGACGGTACATCATTCTGTGGTCCAGTGAGCCCGGAATGGTGGTTTAAAATTTTTAAGTTAAGTGAGTCGGCACTGGTGCGCGGTTGTGGAAGTTTCCAAATAGATTCCCATATTAAAAATCTGAGCACACCGGTGCGTCCGGGACAACGACTTTACCTAAGAACAAGCCTAAAATCAACCGGTGCGGGTCGAGGAAAAAATATAATTTTCAAACATTTTAGTAAATATAATAAAATAAAATAAAATAAAAATATAAGTGTTTATTTTATTTTATGGAAACAACCACTGCAACGCGGAAAAAGGGGAAGCTGTTTCCTTAATTAAATGCTGTGGCATAATGATAAATAAATGGAAATTTGACTCATTAATACGCAGCGGCAGGACGTCTGTTTCCTTAACTAATGGCGCGTCATAATGACTCAAGAATAGGCAAGTAGGAGTCATTATTATCGCCACGTAACTAAGTGCCAATCTTGTTTCCCTTTTTAAAGGGTTAAACAAATGTTGATCGTTGGAAACATCAGAGAGGAACCTCTGCAGAATCCACGACGCGTTGGAACAAACTCTCGGCGACGAACGATGACGGATCGAAGTAGAGAATCGCTACGCCAACAACGTTGAAGGATCTCGATGACAATGGCAGCGCAACGCCTTTGTCAATGATCGATCCTTTCGAAAGGTAGGGGTTTTTTATTTAAATTTATTTTCTCCATTTTTGAGTTTAAACCACGAACGCGGATCAACCAGGAACAAGTTGATCCATGGATTCATGCGTTCTTATGGGAGGGATTTCTTTGGGATGATTTTGGGGAATTAATCCATGCTTTATTTATGTTGATCTCTGCTCTATTTAAACCTATTAACGGGAGCAGATCAATGCCGTGACGAATGACGATGGAGGTTCATTCCTCAATATTGTTTACTGGATTTCTCCCCTCATTCTTTCTCGCGCGTTCTTTGCGTTCTTCATGGGGCGACGAACAAAGGATCATTACGCATCTGTTCTACAACGTAACGATCCCAAATCGAAGGTTCAGTACCGCAACGACCATGTGGAGGTGTGGCAACGATAGTGGACTACGAATCAGACCAGATTGGGAAAGGGCATCCTTCGAGCGTTCTTTTTGAGGGAAGATCAAAAAACGTTTTCGAAGCTGATCAGAGGTCCAAAAACACCGAAAGCAGCTTCATGGTGATGGGGCGACCAAAAAATGAAGGTTTTGCAGCAATCGGGTGGCCAGATTGATGATCAGAGCAGCACTGGAGGCGCGCCGGCGAAGTGCTTCGATTGTGGAAATTTCCAGAACACACGACATGTACTTCTGACGAACATGCCGTGTAGTACTAGCAGTAGCAGCTAGGGTTTTGGGGTCAGAGAGGAATAACACAGCGTGTGACCCCAGTCACACGGCATGTTGGACTTTCCCCGAAGCTCGGCGTGTACTTTGTGTAGTACACAGACACGGGATGATCTACATGGCTTCAGGCGGCACGACGTGTATAACTTGGCAAAGGCGGCTACGCGGAGCTTGGTGTGTATCCTGGGGATACACAGACATGGGATGGAGTACATGACCGTGTACTCCATCACACAACTAGGCGAGGCCAGTAACGTAGGTCACCCCGTTTGTAGAGTACACAGGTTGGAGTACACGGGTTGATGACCGTGTACGGGCACATGGCCAGAGTACGCAGAGCCAACCCCAGTTACCCAGAAATGGCGTGTACACTATAATACACTCAGTGTACTTAGTTTTTCCTACACGACCAGCCTATGACATGGGTCGTTGTACACGGGCAGTACCCGGGGTCAGACAACACGGCGTGTATATTTTTTCTACACGCCGTGTACTTTTTGGAAAACGGCTTGGTCCTCTTGTTCACCATGCCTTGGACATCTTTCATTTAGGATAGTGCCCCTTCTTGTTGTTCCCTTGAAGGTCAGGCATCATTCCCTCATGCAGGAATATGATCCCTTCAGTAGGACTTTCTGTGATAGAGTCATGCATCCATCTGAGAGGCCTGGATCGAGATCCTTTATCCATTTCTGACCCTAGGTAGAGTCAGACATCGACGTGACCAACCTTACTGGGCATTTATCCTCTTTCTAGCTGGTGTATCACCTAACTGGTGAATCCGGATGAGTCGTGGTATCCTCCATGGCCCTGGAAGTGATCCTCATCTGTGTATCGTGATCTTTCCCACTCAGGAGTGTCTCTCCCGTAATGAGTGCTTCTATCTACCGTAATCTTTTCACTTAGGAGTGCATCTCTCGTAATGAGTGTATCTATCTCTCGTGGCAGTTCCCAACAAACAAAACTTCTCGGACGGACATCATCATAGATATATGAATCAAGGAGTGTGTTCTCCCGGAATGAGTGCATCATGGAATCTTCGAACAGAATCCCTAGCGGGGTATGAGGTTGTGTGACTTGTCTCTAGACCACAGGTATGGGTTTTAAGTATATCTAGTTTTTTCTATATGTTCTGTAGACATATACTTTGCATAGATGACTGTACCTTCACTTTGTGTATTGCTTTGTTGTTTTCGGGGTCCTCTACTAAGTATTGTTATACTCACCCCTGCACGAGCTTTTCCCGCACGTCTGGTGTCTTGTGCAGATGAGCGGCGTTTTAATAGAGTCCAGGGTGGACCAGGGCAGGACCGAGCTTTCTGAGTTCCTTATAGGCCGAGGCATTCCTACAGCCATGAGCAGTAGTCCCAGTACCTTTTGTGCTTACAGGTTGGACTTTGCAGTTTTCAGACTCTTGTTTTTGGTGGGCTTGTATTCTGGCCCAGTTTACTTTTATAGTACTCTACCTTTCGTCGTACTCTGTTGGTTGGGGTTTAGCTATATGCATTCATTTTGTTCCTTAGTGTTTTACATTTCAGCATTTGTGGGCTTGGAGATGTGTGCGTGTGTACAGGTACTTAGGAAATGCCTCCCATGTTAGTGATATACCTACTCGGTGCTAGTCACCAGCCCCTGGCCTATTGAAGGCGAGCTTGGGGAGTCACGGCGTGGGCCCCACTAGGAAGGGTCATGGCAGAGTGGTATCAGAGGTGGTCAGTTCTACCTTAGGACCAAGAGTCTGTGAGTTTGGTTTGGGGAAACAATGTTGAGTGTTTCAGGTTCAGCTTTCAGGCCAAAGACCCCAGTGTTGGTGCGACAGCTGACGTATCCATACA
Organism: Viscum album; assembly: GCA_963277665.1. Classification (NCBI taxonomy): domain Eukaryota; kingdom Viridiplantae; phylum Streptophyta; class Magnoliopsida; order Santalales; family Viscaceae; genus Viscum; species Viscum album. The sequence continues at coordinate 1,497,010,143 of OY728132.1, forward strand.
CTAGGACTCTGATAACCTGCTTTTTGACTCGGTACACGAAAGAACTGGTTGCGAGGGGGGAAATAAAAGGTACGTGCATCACATAGGAATGATTTGTGTTTTCCATATCATTTGTGTCAGCTATCCAGATATACTCATTTACCATAGTACATCTTGTTTGTTTACAGGATGCCTTTGTGACACATACCCGCTAGGGTTCAGCAGCACGATCAAGAGGATGACCCCATCAGTGATGAGGCTTCGATACAAGGACCAGCTCCCCAGGCGTTGCCACCAGGTGGTGCACCTGCTATACCACCACCAGTGGAGTAGCTAGTGGTACCCGCGGTACCGACCGGCGAGGAGCACATGCTCATCGTGCTCCATGACTTTCAGAGACAGAGACACCTCAGGTTCCAAGGTGAGCCCGACCCTGAGGCGGCTGAGGACTGGCTTGATGCGGTGACCAGATTTTTCCGTCTAGTGAGGACACCGGCAGACCAGATGGTGATCCTAGGAGCGAGCCTTCTTCAGGGTTCGACCAGACGATGGTGGAGTCTGACCACACAGACTCATGACGAGGAGACTCTTTCATGGATGGAGTTTGAGCGACTCTTCCGGGAGGAGTTCTCTCCGGTTAAGCTGAGATCTATGCTCATCTAGGAGCTTCTTCAGCTCTAGCAGGGCAATATGACAGTAGCTGACTATTCATCGAGGTTCACCAACCTCACCAGGTGCTTGATGAATATGGTCAGGGATCATTATTTCAGAGCTCAGACCTTTGAACGAGGTCTACGAAGTGACATCCGAGCTAGTGTCGTGCCTTTATGCATTTCGAATTATGCTGGAGTGCTCGAGGGAGGTTTGGTGGTCAAGAGCTTCTTGGAGGAGCAGAGGCAGCTGAAGTTAGTCAGCATTAGGAAGACAGGTGCGAAGACCCCGACAGTAAGGAGACGATGTCAGGCATAGGGATCTGGATGTGGGAAACGTCATAAGAGGACCTAGGACAGGGGATCGGCAGTCCATGGCTCTTAGGCTGGATCCAGTCAGCCTAAGGAGAAGCGATGATACACATGTGATGGTAGGGGACATCTCGCTATATATTTCCTGACCCGTCGAGCTGCTGACAGGGAAGCAGTGGATGAACCACCAAGGCAGAGGCAGAGAACAGAGCAGGCAGACCCGCCAGGTGACAAACGTGGAAGAGGAGCAGGGAGAGCTGCAGGTGGTGGCAGATGCATCGACTTACTTGCACCACCACCCCCAGGAGGTCCGCACTAGGCTCAGGGAGATGGGGGATAGGGGCGAGGAAAACTACATGCGGTCAAGGCATACGAACCAGGGGCACTAGGGATGATTCAAGGTACGATCTGTGTCTTTTCTACCTTAGATTTTGTACTCATAGACACAGGTTCAACTCATTTCCTTATATCCTCATGTCTTTTATGAAACCTCGAGATTCCGGTAGAACCTTTGACTCTATCCTTACGCTTGGAGACACCTACAAGAGGAGACTCGACGATCATGAACCTTTGCAGGCAGTGTGATCTTACCCTCGGAGTCGATAGCTTTGGTTGGAACCTCTTGTTGGTAGCGTCGAGGCCTTACAACTTCATTCTCGGTATGGATTGGTTATCTTAGGTCCATGCCTAGATTGACTGTTTTAGGCGAAGAGTGCGATGTGTCCACCGTGATGGAATGAGGTTTTCCTTTATCGGAGAAAAGGAAACCCAGGTAGCACAAAATGGGCTCATGCATAGGATGGTTCAACCGATCACTCATGAGTTTGCTAGCCTTACCCTCAGAGGAGTAGATGTTGTGAGCTCTCAGTTCCCAGTAGTGGTGGCGGAGTATGAGGATGTCTTTCTTGAAGATGTTCCAGGATTACCTCCCCGCCGAGAAATTGAATTCTGAATTGACTTACACCCCGGTACGACAACGATTTCCTCATCGGCATATTGAATGGCTCCCATAGAGCTTCGCAAGCTGAGGGTGTAGTTGGAGGATTTGCAGAGCAAGGGTTTCGTAAGACCCAGGGTCTCACCCTGGGCAGCCCCAGTCTTGTTTGCCAAAAAGGCAGACGAGAGTTTGAGGTTGTGTGTGGATTACCGGTGCCTGAACCAGGTAATGGTGAAGAAAAAGTATCCACTGCCGAGGACTTATGACCTCTTCGATCAGCTAAGATGGGCACAGTGGTTCTTGAAGTCTGACCTTCGATCAGGCTATCACCATCTACAAGTGCGGGATGAGGATATACCGAAGACGGATTTCAGATGACTCTATGGTAACTATGAGTACTTGGTGATGCCCTTTGGCATGAAGAACTCCCCCGTAGTGTTCATGGGGCTGATTAACTAAATCTTCCAGCTGTACTTGGACCGGTTCATAGTGGTCTTCATTGACGACATGCTTGTGTACTCGGCGTCAGAGGAGGAGCACGCGAGACACCTACAGATGGTTCTGGATGTACTGCGGGAGCACCAACTTTATGGGAAGCTCTCAAAGTGCCAGTTCTGGATTCAGAAGGTCCACTTTATGAAAATGTCATCTCAGCAGATGGAGTAGCTGTGGACCCAACAAAGGTGGAGGTTGTGTTAGCATGAGAGCCACCCTGGAGTATGACGGAGGTGTGGAGCTTCCTTGGGTTGGCAGAATATTATCGGAGATTCATTCCTGATTTATCTCAGATATCAGCACCGATGAAGACTTTGACCAGGAAGGGGCAACCCTTTATATGGACAGAGAAGTGCCAGCAGGCTTTCGAGAATTTGTGACAGAGTTTGATGAGCGCCCCAGTCTTGAGATTTCCAGAGGAGGGTGTCGAGTACGTAGTTTTCTGCGACACATCAGGGACCGGGCTCGGATGTGTCCTGATGTAGTGGCATGCAGTGATTGCTTATGGTTCGCGCCAGCTTAGGCCACATGAGCAGAACTATGCGACCCATAATCTCGAGTTGGCAGTGGTAGTCTTCGCATTGAAGATGCGGCGACACCACCTTATGGGCGAGTGGTTCATTGTCTACTCTGACCACAAGATCCTCAAGTAGATCTTCTCATAAAAGGATTTAAATCTGAGGTTGAGGCGTTGGCTAGAGTTACTCTAGGACTATGATTTAGAGATCATCTATACTCCTGGAAAGGGGAACAAGGTGGAAGTTTCTCTTAGCAGAAGTTCGAGCTCACAACTGTTAAGTGAGGTGATACATCAGTTAGCCGCGTTACAGTTATCCTTCATGGATGGGGGGGATACAACTTACCTACAGTTGATGGTTGTCACCCCTCCACTCTTACAGCGAGTTAGGGAGGCACAACTTGGGGATGTCGACTGTGTAGCTTCATGTGCTCAGTTATCCATGGGACATGCACCTGATGAATATTCCCAAGGTGGGGAGCGCGTTCTTATTTTCAGAGGGCGCACTGTTGTACCGGTGGCATTGCAGGAGGAGATCCTAAGGGAGTTTCATATATCCCCTTCGGCGGTACATCTCGGAGTGGAAAAGATGTACCAGGATCTCCGACGACAATTCTGGTGGTTATTCATGAAGAGGGAAGTAGCGGATTTCGTTTCTCGATGACTCACATGCCAGCAGGTGAAGGCTGAGCACCAAGTTCTAGAGGTATTAGCTCACCCCCTGGATGTTCCCGAGTGTAAGTGGGATAGAATATCGATGGACTTCATGATGGGCTTACCACGAACGTCCAAGGGGCATGATTCCATATGGGTGATCATTGACCGACTCACCAAGTCAGCCCACTTCCTAGACATCAGGGAGTAGAGTTCCGTAGAGAGCTTGGGACGCCTCTACGTGTAGGAGATAGTTCAGCTTCATGGAGTCCCTTCGACTATAGTATCAGACCGAGACGCCTGATTCACATCCCAGTTGTGGAAAGTATTGCAGGAGGACTTTGGGACTCAGTTAAGCTTGAGAACAATGTTTCATCCCCAAACGGATGGTCAGACGGAGAGGACCATTCAGGTTCGGGAGGATATGTTATGAGCCTGCATCTTGGACTTTAGTCGTAGTTGGGAGGACCACCTACCACTGGTGGAGTTTTCGTACAACAATAGCTACCACTCCACCATCGGTATGGCACCGTTCTAGGCCTTGTATGGGAGACCTTGCCGGTCACCGCTTTGATGGACCGACCCCGGAGAGTCAACACTCATGGGTCCAGAGTTAGTGTGAGCTACCAAAGAGAAGGTTCAGATCATAAAAGAGCAGATGAAGACTGCACAGAGCTGGCATAAGTCTTATGTTGACAGGCAACGGAGACCCTTGGAGTTCGAAGAGGGAGACCACGTCTTTCTTCAGGTCTCACCTTGACGAGGGTTGCAGAGATTTGGCCGAGGAGGCAAGCTATCTCTGAGGTTCATCAGACCTTTCCAAATTCTGTGTAGAGTTGGCGAGGTGGCGTACCACCTAGCTCTACCTCCATAGTTGCATTGGGTACATGATGTCTTCCACGTGTCGCAGCTGAGGAGGTACGTGCACGACCAATCACACGTCATCGACTGGGGTGAGCTGGACATCGAGGATGGAGTGACCTTTGCGGAGTACCCGGTGGAGATTGAGGATCGACAGGAGATGATCCTTCGTGGGTGATCGATTCACTTGGTGTGCGTCCAATGGCAGCACGAGAATCTTCAGGAGAGCACGTGGGAGCAGGAGGCCCAGATTCGTGCCCAGTACCCACATCTTTTTGAGTAGCCCTTGTTTTGGCTTTTCGAGGACGTAAATCCCCAAGGTGGGGAGAATGTAATATCTTGTATTTTTTCGTTTATTATTTTAAATATTATATGGAATTATCTCAAGACCGGGAACGAAGACGGCACATAATTCTGTGGTCCAGTGAGTCCGGAATGGTGGTTTGAACATTTTAAGTTAAGTGAGTCGGCACTTGTGTGCGGTTGTGGCAGTTTCCAAACAGATGCCCGGATTAAAAATCTGATCACACTATTGTGTCCGGGACAACGAATTTACCTAAGAACGAGCCTAACCTCGATCGGCGCGGGTCGAGGGAAAAGATAATTTTCGGAAGTTTTAGTAAATAAAATAAAATAAAATAAAATATAAATATAAATGTTTATTTTATTTTATGGAAACAACTGTTGCAGCGTGGAAAAAGGGGAAGATTTTTCTTTAATTAAATTCTGTGGAATAATGATAAATAAATGGAATGTTGGACTCTTTAATATGCAGCGATGAGACGTCTGTTTCCTTAACTAATGGCGTGTTATAATGTCTTAAGAATAGGAAAGTAAGAGTCATTATTATCACTGCGTAATTAAGTGCCAATCCCATTTCCCTTTTTAAAGGGTTGAACAATTGTTGATTGTTGGCAATGTCAGAGAGGAACCTCTTCAGAATCCACGGTGCATTGGAGAAAACTCTTGGCGACGAACGACGAAGAATCGAAGTCGAGAATCACTACGACAACAATGTTGAAGGATCTCAATGACAACGGCAGCGTGTCACCTTCATCAACGATCGATCCTTTCGAAAGTTAGTGGTTTGTTATTTAAATTTCTTTTCCCTGTTTTTGAGTTTAAACCATGAACACGGATCAACCATGAAAAAATTGATCCGCCGATTCATGCGTTCTTGCGGGAGGGATTTCTTTGGGATGATTTTGGGGAATTAATCCATGCTTTATTTATGTTGATATCTGCTCTGTTTAAACCTATTAACGGGAGTGGATCAAAGTCATGACGAACGACGATGGAGGTTCATTCCTCAATTTTGATTATTGGATTTCTCCCCTCATTCTTTCTCACGCGTTCTTCGCGTTCTTCGTGGGGTGACGAACAATGGATCGTTGTGCATCCGTTCTGCGATGTAACAATCCCAAATTGAAGGTTTGGCACCGCAATGACCTTTTGGAGGTGCAGCGACAATGGCGGACGACGAATTGGACCGGATCGGGAAAGGAAGTCCTTCGAGCGTTCTTCATGTGGGAAGATCAAAAAATGTTTTCGGAGCTGATCAGAGGTCCAAAAACAATGGAAGTGGATTCGTGGTGACGGGGCGACCAAAACCTGAAGGTTTCGTGGTGATCGGGCGGCTGTATTGACGATCGGAGCAGCATGGGTGGCGCGCCAGCGAAGAGATTCGGTTCTGGAAATTTCCAGAACACACGGCGTGTACTTCCGAAGAACACACCATGTAGTACTGGCGGCGATAGATAGGGTTTTGGGGTCAGAGAGGAATAACAAGGTGTGTGACCCCGGTCACACGACATGTTGGAATTTCCCCTAAGCTCATCATGTACTTTGGGTAGTACACGGACACAGGATGATCTACACGGCTTCAGGTGGCACAACGTGTACATCTTGACAGAGGCGGCTACATGGAGCTCGGTGTGTATCCCGGGGATACATGGACATAGGATGGAGTACATGACCGTGTACTCCATCACACGGCCAAGTGAGTCCAGTAATGTGGGTCACCCCATGTGCAGAGTACACGGGTTGGAGTACACGAGTTTATGACCATGTACGGGCACATATTCAGAGTACAAGGAGCCAACCCCAGTTACCCAGAGACGTCCTGTACACCGTACTACACGCCGTGTACTTAGTTTTTCCTATAGGACCAGCCTATGACATGGGCCGTTGTATACGGGCAGTACCTGGGGTCAGAAAACACGGTGTGTATATTTTTCTACATGTCGTGTAATTTTTGGAAAATGGCTTGGTCCTCTTGTTCACCGTACCTTGGACATCATTTGTTTGGGTTAGTGCCCCTTCTTGTTGTTCCACTGAATGTGAGGCATCATTGACTCATGTAGTAATTTGATCCCTTCAGTAGGACTTTCTGTGATAGAGTCAGGCATCCATCCGAGAGGACTGGATCGAGATCCTCTATCCATTCCTGACCCTAGGTAGAGTTAGGCATCAACATGACCAACCTTACCGGGCGTTGATCCTCTACCTAGCTGGTGTATCACCTAACTGATGAATCCGGATGAGTCGCGGTATCCGCCATGGCCCTGGCAGTGATCCTCATCTGTGTATCGTGATCTTTCCCACTCAGGAGTGTGTCTCCCGTAATGAGTATAGCTATCTTTTGTGGTGGTTCCCGATGAACATCACTTCTCAGACGGATGTCAACAGATCTATATGACCTGTGGAGTGTGTTCTCCCGGAACGAGTGCATCATGGAATCTTCGAACAGAATCCCTAGTGGGGTATGCAGTTGTGTGACTTGTCTCAAGACCATGGGTCTGGGTTTTGAGTATATCTGGTTTGTTCTATATGTTATGTATACATATACTATGCATAGATGATTGTACCTTCACATTGTGTATTGCTTTGTGGTTTTCGAGGTCCTCTACTAAGTATTGTTATACTCACCCTTGCACGAGATTTGCCCGCACGTCTGGTGTCTTGTGTAGACGAGCAGCCTTTTGAAAGAGTCCAGGGCAGACCAGTACAGGACTGAGCTTTCTGAGTTCCCTACAGGCCGAGGCATTCTTATGTCCATGAGCAGCAGTCCTAGTACCTTTTTTTTATAGGTTGGACTTTGTAGTTTTCAAACTCGGTGGGCTTGTATTCTGTCCTAGTTTACTTTTACAGTAATCTACCTTTCTTCATACTCTGTTGGTTGGGGTTTAGCTGTATGCATGAATTTTGTTCCTTAGTGTTTTACATTTCAGAATTTGTGGGCTTGGAGATGTGTGCGTGTGTACAGGTACTTAGGTAATGCCTCCCATGTTAGTGATATGCCTAATCGGTGCTAGTCACCAGCCCCTGGCCTATTAGAGGCGGGCTTGGGGATTCACGGCGCAGGCCCCACTGGGATGGGTTGTGACACATCACGTGTCTAGGATTAATTTTATATTAATTCCTTCCACATTTGATATTAGAATTTGGGAAAATTGATTCCATATTTAGAGTCAAAATAATTTATAATATCTAATATATTGAAATTAGTTTTTACCAAAATGATCACTGAAATTAATTAGAATTAATTACAACAGTTAAGGTAAAATGAGTTTACTTAGTGGTTAAACAATAATTTATGTGTCTAAATAAGCTAGAAAATTTTTCAAAAGACATTATATGGTCGTATTTCGACCATTTCCTCCCTTGGATTGAAAATATAAAATTATTGGTGGAATATGATTCTTGGGAGACCTCTCAATAGTGTTTAAAATTTTATATTTACATGAATGTCACTCCTCCTGCACTATAATAGGGAACCCCCTAACTTCTTCACACCACTCAATTCATTTGGATCATCCAAAACCTATCCAAATACCATTAAAAAATCCCCCCTTTCATCATATAATACTACCTTTGGGAATAAATCAAACCAAAGAGTCCCTTGGGTGTGAAACAAGAGGATATTCCTAGTGAAGATGAGATTTTAATATGTTTGAGGAAAGTCAAGGCTTAAGTTAATTTGTTTCTTGTCTCAAATTTCATTCCAGGATATTATTCCTTATTCAGCACTTATTTCATATGTGCGGTGTATATAATTCTCTAAAATGTACTGTATGATTCTTATTCTTAATTTTATGGGTATTTACATGTACATTTTATGATATTTATTTCATGGGGTTTATGGTTCAAAAGATACCAAATCATTAAATAATTTTTTCCCAATTTACCTTATTATATATATATGCCAAGTTATGCATATATATATTTTTCTATGGGGTGTATATACTACCATTTATCTTGTTATATCATTGATATCCTTCTTTATATGATATTTTAATATTCATTTAATGATTTTCCTTCTTGGGGATTTTGATTCAAAGCTACCAAAGTGGTAAAAATTTATTTCTACAATCCCATCATTTATCAAGATTATTTATGATTATTCTTCCATTGATGTAAAGTTATGATCCATATCTCAAAAAAACCATATATTTTTTTTGGGTCTATTTATTTATGATATATTTATGTATTGGAACAATTTTTAAACTATTTTTTACTTTATATATTTAAGAAAATAGTTTTTTGGAAATATGAATTTATTTTTCATTTCAGTCGGAAATATTTGTTTTTCCAAAATAATGTTTTCTAAAAACATTAAAAATCCATATATGTTTTCAATGTTATTTTAAAATAAAATATTTTCAAAAAGTTTTCAATATTAATTTATATGTTTTCAGATTATTTTAAATAAAATGTTTTCAAACATGTTTTCAATCATCCATTATATGTTTCTATGGTTATTTTCATATAAAATGGTTTCAAAATGTTTTATATTTTAAAAATAATTTTCCAATGAACAAAGGATATTTTCTTTATAAAAACATTTACTGGATTTTAACTAGCTTCCATTATAATTTTTTCAATGTATTTTAAAATGAAAGTGATTTTTAAAAGGATTCATTTTTTTAAAAGTGGGTTTCAATAATTTTTTTTTCTATTAGAAGTATTCCAAGTGAGATTAAAGAATACTTCCACATATACATTGAAAAAAATTGATATAGTTTATTCCTTACTGGGGATACGATCAAAGGAAACCATTATTATTTATTATTTTAATATTTTTGGTTAAAATGACATGATATTTATGCAACCTATTTCTCTTCCATATGTTACACTATTATAAAATCATTATGAAAACATATTCCTTTCATGGGTTATTGTATGATTAAATGATTATGAAACCTGTATCTTTTTCACAAGTTAGGATATGGTGAAATGTTTATAATACCCATTTCATTTAATGGGTTATGATAATATTTTTATGAAACAATTCTCTTTTTATGGGCCATGATATGATGATGTTCTTATTATCTTGTGTCAAATGGAAGTATGATTTCATTATGTGATGGGTGAGACCTATATCTTCCTCCATTGAATTGGTAATGATAAAATTTTCATTATATCAAAGTGTATACATGATGGAATGAAATTAACAAAACAAAAGGGTACATAGGAGGGTATCCCAAGCCCAAAAAAATATGGTATTCACATGGTAATCCCAATACCACATTCATAGGGTACATGCGAGGGAATACCATGCATGAAAAAAGGGTACATGGGACAAAATTCCTAGCCCAAAATAATAGGGTACATGGGAGAGCATCCAAATCCCAAAAAATAAGGTACATGGGAAGGAATCTCAATCCCAAAACAATAGGGTACAGGGTAGGGCATCCCATAGAAAAATAAGAGGGTACATGGGAAGGAATTCCATGCCCGAAACAAGTGGGTACACCAGAGGGAATCACATGATTGAAACTAGAGTGTACACTGGAGGGAATCCCAATCACAAACTAGGTACATGGGTGATTATCCCAAAACTAACATGTTATAAAGGTCTTGGTAGGTATCCTTGACATATTATTTTATATGCTTATGTGTATGCCACAATTCTATGTCTTATTCCTATGTTATGCTCTTAAGGACTATTCTATTGATTCCCATATAAATCATGTCTTATAAACTTAAAATATTTATGTTATGACTCTTGATTATGATCCTTGATATGTAGGGTTTGATATTCTACTATTATGATCATGTTCTCATACCCTTATGCTCATTTTATTCTTACATATCTCCATTGATTATCCATACTGAAAATCTAATCTCACCCCTTTCTTTTGTTCCCTTTCCCCATGTTTTGTAGAAAGGTTTTTAATAGAAGTAAAAAGGGAAAGATCCTTATAGGATATGTTGAATATATTTGACCAAACTAGAATATGTTTCATTTTTACAATGATACTAAACTATTATGGTCATTGGTCATGTATTTTTGCAATGTGAAAAATATTCATCTAAAATAATGAAAAATCCATGTATGTTAATCATGGGTTTCTATATTAATTACCATTCATAAGGGGTGTTTATCTCAAATGGTTGGGGAGAAACATGAAATTGATAATACAAAAATTTCTTGGAAATTTATTCATCTATTCTAGAAGAGTTTTCTATCCTTCCACCAAAATGTGATGTTGAGATATTAATATAACTCACACCAGGATCCATTCTAATTTCATAGACTCTCTATAGAATAGCCCCTATTGAGTTGAAGTAATTGGAGAATAATCTCCTTGAAAACAAAGATAAAGGAACTATTCATCCAAGTGTATCACTTTGGGGTGAAACTATTAATTTATTTAAAAATAAATATGGATTAATTAGACTATATAATGATTATTTATAGATTAAAAATATCAAAATTAATAACAAGTATCCTCTTCACTATTTTGATGACTTTTTGGATCAACTATGTAAATATTGATACATCTTTATGATTTTCCTATGTCCTGGATATTAGTAATTCAGGGTTAAGAAGGATAACATACCTAAGATGAAATTCCATTCAATGTATGGACACTATTAATATATAGTTATGACTTTTTGTCGTACCAATTACCCTATAATATTCATGGATTTAATAAATATAGCCTTTGAGGATTATGTTGATCAGTTTTTGGTGTCATTATAGATGATATTATTACACACTAAAAGAGAAAGTAAGAGAAGGAATAAAACATGATACTATTTCTAAAAAACCTAAGGATAAATAGTATGAACATTTTACAAAGTGTGAATTTTGGTTGCAAAAGGTTTCTTTTTTCAGTCACATAATAACAAGAGAAGGTATATAAATATATCCACCAAAGAAGGAGGCCATTGAATGTTGGACTAGTACAAACATGATGAATAAGATACATATATTTCTTGTTTTAGCTATATATTATTTATAGTTTGTGGATATATTCTCCCTGCAATCTATTCATCTAACCATGTTGACTCAAAAGGGATCCAAGTTCCTCTGGACAGAAGAATGTGAGTAAATATTAAAGGAACATAAGAGAAGGTTTGTAAGTACACCAATGATTACATTACCCTATAGTGGATAAGGGTTCATATTATATAGTTATGCATCCATGAAAGTATTGTGATGTTTTCTTATTAGGAATGACATGTTTATTACTGATGCCTCATAAAAATTGAATATTCATGATAAAAATTACCAAACTCGTGACTTGGATTGAACTATGGTAATTATTTCAATAGAGGTATAGAGGTAACATATTTATGGAAAAAAGTGTTATATATATTATGATAATTTATTTTTTAATTATATATTCACAATAAATGATTTGAACATGAACCACAGAATATTGTTAAAACTGATAATGGATTTTGACAACTCAGTACATTACCACCATAGGAAAGTGAACAAGGTGGCCAATGCATTATTTCCAAAGGATCATGAAATATTATCCATAATGAGGATATAAAAATCCAATATTTCTATATTTTAAAAGTATGGATTTGGAAGATCTGATGGAAGTGAAAAAAATACTATCTTCCTCAATTGAATGATCAACCATCTGTATAAGTGATGATTAAAGAGGCATCGAAGAAAGATATAAAGATGCAAAGTAAAGTTATAAAATTTTATATATTTAGCCATTATCATGATGGAATAGTAATTTTAGGAACCATTTATGCATTATTACAATTATAGACTTTAAAAACGAGCTATTAGAGAAAGCTCATAGTTCTTACTTCTAGATGAATAAAGATGCATATATTTTTGACAGAATTCTTTGAGTTAGATAGAATGAAGTGATTTATTTTAGAGTTTATAACTCTATGCATGGTATAAAAATAATTTAATGATGAAAGGAAAATGTTTAAGGGTATACAATTTCAATTAACCATACCATAATGAAAATGGGAGAACATCTTTAGGTATTTTCTCATTTGACACCCCAAAAACATCAAAAGGTAATAATTATATTTCGGTGTTATTAGATATTCATGCTAATTAATCACACCTCCCCACTATCATAAAAATATTCTATTTGGATCGGCTTATAATATATACATTAAATAAATGGTAAGGTTTCATAGATTACCACATTCCATTGCATATTATTAGTATCCAATGTTTACCTCAATGTTATAGATATGTCCTCTGCAATAATTAGATATCAATTTTAGTTTTAGTATATCTTATCATTATTATATTGGAGGATAGTCTAGAAGAGAAATTCAAACCCCAGAGGATATGTTAATATCTTGTTATATGGATTTCAGATGTTTCTTGTATCAACACCTTCCTCTAGTTGAGTTTTTATAAAATAGTATACTTCGCACAAGAATTAGTATGGCTCCTTATGAATCCCTCAAATGATAGAAATATAGAGATCTGATGTGTTGGAATGATGTTGGTGAAAGAATGATAATTGGGACCTAATATAACTAAAGAAATGGAAAAGAAGGTTAGATTCATTATGTGGCATATTAAGTCATCTACGAGTTGGAAGAAAAGATATAATGAAAATTTCTGACATGATATATAATTTTATGTTTGTGATAATATGTTTCTAAGAATGTATCCCTTGAATAAGGTTGTAAGATTCGGGAAGAACATGAAAGTGATTTCTAGATATATCGACCTCGTTGAAAATTTTAATCATATATATATTGTATACAATCGCTTGCAACTTCCCCCGATCCTATCTTATTTCTATGATGTGTTTGATGTATCTTTCATAAGGATATACATACCTGACCCATCACATGAACTGAACTCATAGGTCACACCATTAGATAAAGATAATTCTTATTAGGAACAATCATCGGACATTCTATATCTTATAGATAAATTTAATTGATACAATACCACTAATCATGTCAATGTTTTTTTAGAGAAACCACCAGTTTGAAGAAGTTATGTTAGAACATGAGGATATAACGAAGAACAATTATCTAACTTTTTTGTATATCAGGGATGAATTTTGAGATATAAATTCAATTCGGGGGGGGGGGGGGGTTGAATGTAACAAAAAAATTTATGAATTTTTTGAATAAATTAAATTAAATTTATATCTTTCATTACACACAACACTCTGTAAGGATTTTTCTATATGCAAAAATGGCTTATCTTTTATTACACACAACACTGAGTTATAAAAAAACCATTATATATTTATTTAAAACTGAACATTAAATCATATCCATTAATGTTACTAATATGAATATAAATAAATAATTTTTAAATATTATGTGTGATTCTATTATATACATAAAAGGTAATATAATAATGTACATACTTTTTAGTAATGTATTTATATGTTTTAAAGATACCATTTTTTCAATAAAACCAATTTTTTTTCCTTTTTTTAAACAATAATAAAAATAATCTTTGGCACTTATAGAAAATTAATTTGATAAAATAAAATTACTTTTTTTAATTCTTCATGTTAAAATTATCTTACATTTAATTGTTTTTGTATTTTTATGAAATAGTAGTATTCTATGAATAATGAAAAATATTGTATTTTAATTGAAAACTTCCATTTTGTTTTATTTATTTATAAAGAAAAATTATGTTTTATGTTGGATATAAAGTAAAATTTGTTACACAATACATATATTAATCCAATTCAATTCATTGGAATCAATTTCACATTCTTATATGATATGAAAAATTTATAAACTTTGGTCATTTTCACTTTAAAAACATACTTTCTCAACACATCTGCATGGTTAATTTTAAATTAATTTATGGATATTAAATTAATGTAATTTGGATGAATAGGCTCCATATTTTAAATAAAAATCATTTATATTTTCTAATAATTAAAACTAAAAAATTTACAAAAAAATTTACCAAATTAAGAAAAAATGAAATATCATTGTCATTTTAAAAATGGGTTCATCAGGGCTTAGATTAAAATGATAAGGGTAAAATTTTACTATCCACAAGTATAAAAAATATTTTATGGACTTATATACACCTTATATTATATAATAACTCAATTTGAAAAATTTTGGATACATTTTTCATATAGAAAACTTTGTCAGAATTCTCTAGTTAAAAATTTTACAAGAGTGTCACTCCTCCTCAACTTTAAAAGGAAACTTAATATCCTCCAGCATTATAAAATTTGAACCTTATTGTTCCATAAAATACCTACCCAAATCTCCACTTAAAATCCATAACCTAATAATAAAATCCTTATTTTGGGGAGAAATCCATCGTATGAGTGCTTTTATTGTAAACTTGCAGAGGATACCCGAAGAAGAGGAAACATTCATCCACAAACATATTTGTTTTATTCGTTCCTCAACATATTTAATTTTTTTATATAATTATTTTATAATTAAAATAGTATATTACATATTTTTAGTGGTTTTTATTATATCTTCATGACCTAAAATCCTCTATAATTCCATCAAATAGGTTACGAAATCGCCATTCATATGTACAGTGGACTATTGCCTCACGAACCGATGTTGTTGTTTTTCCATTACAACCTATCAAGGAAAGTTATAATAATGTTTTTATAGTTTATATATTATATATTATATTCATGATTTTATTATGCTTTTATAATTATTATATCACACAAACCATTATTCTTTCCATTTTGTGGGAATGCAATAACATCGTTCGTGTGTATATTGGACTACTCCCTCACGAAGGGATGCGATTCATTCACACTTTACATGGAATGTATAAATTATGATTTTAATAAACATATGTGATATATATGAAATAAAAATTATAATTTAATAATACTATATCATTTAATTTTCTTTCTTTCAAACCAATAGGAAAACGAAAAATAGTCTTCCTGTGTATGTACGGCCTACCATCTCAATGAACGGTGAATTTCATTTAATATTAGTAAAATTTCACGAGCTAAAATAAGATATATATAATGAATATATATATAAATATTAATTTAATACAATTATTATCATTATATAAATGATGTATCCATGCACATATTAAGAAAAATAGTGAATTATCAAATCAAAACATATATACAAAACAAAGCGGCTAATACCCCAAACATGACTTTGACGTAGTATTGTTAATAAATGAGAAATAAAATGTAATAAGAAAAGCATATATGTATTGATATATATGAATATGGTCTATTAATATATTTATAATACACTTATTTTCATTATAGTGGAGGTTGAATACATGTGATGTAAGTCAATAATTATGGTATGGGGATTTTCGCCTCACTTTTTACTTTTGTTAGACACATACTATATTCACCACCTCTTTCTTAAATGTGTTTTATACAATACTTATGACATTTTATAACACTAATTTACTTTATTTAATGCTATTAGAAGTTACTATTGATCTAATTCTTTTATGGGGATCATTATTCGAATGTTACTCTGGCAATATGGTATATTTGTCTCAATTTTTCTTCTTTGAGATGAATGTTATGTTATAATCATATATTAATTCATGAAGTGTATATATAGCCCATTTTAAAAGTAATATTATGAAATTATTCATCCTAATGGTTTTTAGGTTTCAAATTTTTCTATTATTTCACATGTCTTATGATTAATGTTTATGAAAGTGGTAATGATTTTAAGTTATAATCTCAAAATTTTTTAGGATTTTTTATGATTAAGTATCCAGTATTGAAATATCATGACCTAAATCTCCATAATTCTCATGAATTTTATTCTCCTATTGTTATTAAATATATATTCATGTAATTTTACCATTTTTAGACAATTTTTGACTTATGATAATTAAGGAAATGTTTTTAAGAAAATCCGACTTTATTTTTGTATTTAGTAAGAAATCGGGTTTCCTTCAAAACCATGTTTTCTAAAACTATTTTCAAACATTTTTTTATTATTCTATTATGATTTCTAAAATTAATTCTTACTCATGTTTTAACTTTTTTTTAAAACAATGTTTTGAATTAAATCCTTATATCATTTTCTAAAACAATGAATATTTGGATTTTACCATAAATGAGTATGGAACATTCATTTTAAGGCGTATGAAATGAATTTAATTTTACAACATCATGACCAACCATTGATTCATAGATTCCTTTAAAATTATTTAATTTTTATTTCAAGGAAATTATTATATATTTTTTAAAAACAATTTAAATTTTTTTCTATAATAAGAAAATATATTTTCCCCCGGAACGTTCTAAATAAATTTAAAAATTATTTTCTATCTAAGATGAAATCTATTGTTGTTCTTATTCCTTACCATGGATACGATTCTAGAATAACATTAATATTATTTCTCAAAATTTGTTATGTTTTGATTGAAATTTTTTTATGAAACTCATTCTTCTTCCACAAGTTATATCATGAATAAAACATTTTTGAAACTCACTTTTTTTATAGGTAATTATATAAATAAATTTAATCTTTTGTTATATTTTATATTATGAAAAATTTAAGATATTAATGATTTTTTTTATCTTTCAATTGCTTCTTCTTATATGTTTCCTAAATTTTCATGAACAATTTTGTTCTTTCCCTCCATTACTTTTTGAAAAGAATGTTTATATAGAAAAGAATTTTTATATAGAACAAGATCGATATATTTTCATGTATAAATCACAAAGTTGTAGAAAATAATGTTTAAAAAGAATATCAAGATAAAGGAAGGAAATGCCTAAGGGGGAGATTACTTAAATTTATAGAATGTTTTATATGAATTCACCATGTTATTCTTTATTTATACATGAAAATATATCGATCTTGTTCTATATAAACCCATTAGATTAGAATTTGTTATATGAAACACTATTGGTTGATTTTTTTATACACAATGCAATGTTCCTTGAACATCTTAGCTTACATGAATAACCTAGTTTTACCCAACTATGCCAAACTGTTAATAATATTATTAAAATATTAATATATTTCTCACCTATCCATTGGAATTATGGTTATGAATAACATTAATTAAATTCTAATTTTTTTAAGCATATATATACGAATAATTATTTAGTGGCCCATTTACTAGAAAGGAAAATACAACCCTATTTAAAATATATGATATCTTTGGCTGGAAAAATATTTTTATGAGATGAAAAAATTTCACCTTAATAAATTAATCAATTAATTTTTTGATAAATTAATTTAAATAAATATATGTATATTATATTAGTTCAACAATTTTATATTCCTCTTATGTGTTTTCTAGAGAATAGATAATAATAAATCTAATTTTATGATTAAAAGATGTATTTTTATAAAATGTAATTCTAATGATTTTATTGGTGAACCTATTTTAAATATAAAATTTTTCACTCCTATAAAATATATTGGATACAAAAAACTATATTTTTGAATGCGTAATTTCAAAATTATATGTGGTTGATTTTTTTGTTTTCATGAGAAGTTTATTTTTTTATGAATAGTGGAAATACTGAATTCTTAATTCAAAAATCCATTTTCATTCCTAGTAAAATTATATTTTAATTGGTTATTAAATCACAAAAAGATTAATTATGCATAAATTAATCCAATTTAGGTCATTGGATCCAATTTCAAATATACTAGAAAAATTGTGTCTGGTTAAACCATACCCATAAAAGATAAATGAAAAAGTAAAGGTACAAAGTCAAGCATAACAAGGGGTCTTAAAAATTCAGTAATGAGACACACCCCTCATATTAGCCTCCACCAAACATGCTAAAAAATAAGGAGCTCTAAAGGACCAAAAGGTAGTTATTTTCGTGACTTCCCTCTTGGAAAGGCATCCACCAATTGATTAGCCTTCCAGTAGGCATGAGTGATCATTAAGTCCAGATACGTCACCTAATTAATACATCCAATACAGTGAGTAATATTTCTCCATGGAATATCTCGGGTTCTCGTCTTGAGAGCATGTACCGCAAGTTCAAAGTCTGATTCAATCTATAGTGGATTCTAGTTATGAAATAAAGCATGCTTAATAGCATAAACAATGGCCCATAGTTTTGCTTCATAATCAATTTCCCTTTCACATCACATCTCTATGAATAATTTTTAATTAATTCCACCCACATATGTGATTAGAATTTGTGAAAATGGATTCCATATTTAGAGTCAAAATAATTTATAATTTCCAAAATTGTGAAATTAGTTTTTACAAAAATGATCAGTGAAATTATTTAAAATTAATTACAAAAATTAAGGTAAAATGAGTTTACTTAGAGGTTAAACATTAAATTATTTAGAAAAATATGATATAAACATGTTCAAAAGACATTTGATGGTCATATTTTGACCATATCCTCCCTTGGATTGAAAATGGAAAATTATTTGAGGAACATTATGCTTGGGAGACCTCTAAATAGTGTTTAACATTTTATATTTACATGAATTTCAATCATCCTGCACTATAAAAGGGAACCCCCTAACATCTTCAGACCTATTATGTAATTTGGATCATCCAAAACCCACCAAAATACCCTTAAAAATACATCCTTTCATCATAGAATACTCCGTTTAGGAATAAATCAAACCAAAGATCCCCTTTGGTGTGAACCAAGATGAGTTAACCAGTGAAGATGATATTTGAATGTGTATGAAGAAATTCATGGCTTAAGATAAGGGGTTTCTAGTCTCCCATTTCATTCTATGATACTTATTATTTATTCACCACTCATTTCATATGTTTGGTGAATATACTTATCTTGAATGTATTTTATTATTATTGTTCCTAATTTTATAGGTATTTACATATCCATTTTATGATATTTATTCATGGTGCTTATGGTTCAAATGATACCAAATCGTTAAATAAATTTTATCTCAATTTGACTTATTTTATATATATTCCATGTTGTGCACATATATTTTTTCTATGGGGTGTATATATTTCCATTTAACATGTTATATCATTAATATCATTCTTTTCATGATATTTTAAGATTCATTTAATTATGTTCCTTCTTGGGGATTAGGATTCAAAACTATCAAAGTGGTAATATATTACTTCAATAATCTCATCATTTATCTGGATTATTTATTATTATTCTTCCATTGAGGTATAATTATGATCCATATCTCAAGAAAACTAATTAATTCTCATCTCTTCTATTTATTTATGATATATTTATGTAATGGTACAATTTTTACACTCTTTTTTTACTTCATATATTTTAAAAAAGAGTTTTTAGAAAATATTAATTTAATCTCACAATATTAATCTCATGATATTATTTTTTAAGTTATAATTTTTCTTGTATTTTTTTGTAATCTTAGTCTGTCCACCAAAATAATATTTTCAAACACTATTTATGTGTAACTCTTTACAAAATAAATAGTTTTTGTTACTCACCCAAAAATAGTATTTATATATTCATACATATATATATGCATCATATATATAATGTATATGAACTATTCATGTAATATTTTTGAGTTATATAAGATTCTTAATCCTTATATTAGTAATCTTGGAGAGAAATATGGCAATATAGAGTCTCATTTCTATCCAATGAATAATCCTCTAAGTTGGTAATGTGGTTACTCTTGAATTTAATAAATAAATGATATATAATTTAAAATGAATATCCAAAGCATCTCACAAATATATAGGCCCTAAAACTGTAAAGGATTTGTGTTTTTGAAGACTAGATAATTAACAAACTTATTTTACTAATCTTCTTTGATATCTCCCATAAAAATAAATTCTGATATGTTACCAAAATACCCTCATCTAACTTAATACCTTTCATCATAACATGGGGAAAAATAAATATAAGAAAGGGTGAGATCAAATTCATAGAAATGGTAAACATGGGAAGCAAAAATTCCAAGATCAGAAGAGAACATAAAACGTTCTTAAGGGCGTGAGAACATAATCATTATACATAAAGTTCATACCCAAATATATAAACATCAAATTATGAGTCATGGTATAATTCATTGTCATAAGATAAGAAATAATACATAAAATTGAGGAATATCAAAAAAATTATAATTCTTGAGAGAATAACCTGTGAATTAGAATATTTCATAAAAAGGTGGGATAAAAATATGCATAGTAATAATATATCAATGATACCCCCAATAAATTTATCACATCACTTTTCAAGGCTATATAGGAATACATTCATTGCATAGAAGGCATATTCTAAAATCCAGTTTACCTTCTTGTACTTTATATAAATACCCATATAAAATCATGCATATTTCATAACCACCCATGTTCTATTTTAGCTCATAATATGTAAATTATTACTAAATTCATTGATGGGAATAATAGTCCTAAAAGTCACATAATTATTTACAATTAAACTATATGACACATGAATATAATATTATTCATTAATCCTTTATATAATAATTAACTAATGAGAAATAAATGGGTTTCCAAAAACCATAATAAATACATCATCAATATAAACCATACAAATAAAGGAATTAGAAGGTATTATAAGTGTAACACCCCGATATTGTAAAATATGAGCATCACATTCGATAGCATGTATGATACATAACACCAAGTATGGAATGAAATATTAAATCTAGACACATTATGATATATTTACTATTTTATATAAATTTTATAAATTTGATATCTTGAAATTCACCCAATACAGAGGTCGCTTGCATTGCATGCACTAATGATTTTTTTCGATAACTTGTGTTACAGGCAATACCATGTTTCATTGAATACTATTAATATTATTATTTAAAATTAAAACTATCCCCTATCCATTAAATTTTGTCTAATAAATACTATTAATTAACTAATGGAAATATAGTTCTTAATTCATTGGTTACTAATTATTTAGAAACAACTATAGAAACCAATTGAATATAAAGGAAGTGTTTTTATAAAAAAACAATTTTTATCATCTAAAGGCCTTTTATATAAATAAATTAAATAAATTAATATTATTGGAATATATTAACTAATTTTATATATTAAATATTTAAAAAAATTTAAAAAAAATTCATCCAATATATTTTATTATCATAATATAAAAATGAATCAAATTTCATGCTTACAACTGTATTTTTCTAAAGACATTATTACCGCCTTTTAATGGTTCACTTGTTTGAAAATTAAATTTCAAAACTTTTAAAATTATATTTGGAAAAATATATATTATTTTCTAAATATTAATTTAAAAATAATCTTTTGGTGAATTCCTGGTATTTTTTTTATCAATTCTCATTTTTTGATGACTAATTAAAAATACTAAATTTTAATTGAAAACTTACTTTTCATCTAATTAATTTATAATGTTAAATTATATTTAGGATCAGTTTTAAATTATAAATATATAAATTATACAAATATTAATCCAATTTAGTAAATATATATAATTTTTATACTGAATTTAGATATAAAACATAGTAAACTATTTAACATTTTCAATTTAAAAATCAGCTTTCTCATCCCTCATGTGGGATTATTTTTAAATTAATTTTTTCCACATATATGGTCTGAAATTATAAAAATTAATTAAATAATTATTAATCATAATATTTTATAACATAAAATATTTTGATCATAATTTTCGACCAAAATTATTCGTGAAGGAAGTTAAAATTAAATACAACGATTAAGAGAAAAACAAGTTTACCAAGGGAATACACTTTTATCTTAGGTGTCCAAATGACCTAGAAAATTGTCCAAACCCCATTTAGTTTTTATATTCCGAAATTATAACATATTTAATGACATTTTTTTATTATCATGTCAATATGACATGGAATAAATGTGGTTGGAATTCAACCTTTTTAAAAATTAAAAGAGTGACACTCAACACACTTATAAAAGGACACACACACTCTTCCTCTATTCGTATATTCAATCCACATTGGTTTAAGAAACCCCTACCAAAGTTAATTTCAAAATTTTCTTACCTAATACTCTAATCCTTTTTGGTCCTATAAAACCTTTTAAGGTTTTAGTGCAAACCGAAGGAAGATACATGAAGAGGAGGTACTGATCCTCAAAAAGTGTTTTTATTTTATTTCCTTCTCCACCTCATTCAATTCATTTTACACCATTCTTATATAACAAAATATGTATATTAAATATACTAAGATGTTTTTATATGAATTTTATGATAAAAAAATTCACACACTTTCATCAAATGGGATATAAAATCATCATTCATATGTATGGTGGACTACCGCCTCACGAACTAATGGCATTCATTTTTCCATCAACAATTTAAATGTTTGGAAAAAATGATGGATTAAAAGTTTATATATGATATTTATGATTCTATAATTCACCTAAAAATTATTATATCACACATATTAGTATGTTTTCTATTTTTAGGAATTTGATAATGCTACTCGTTTGTACGACGTACAATCACCTCGTGAAACAACTTGGTTCATTCATTCATTACATGTTAATACACGTATATTACATATATAAAATAATAATGATACTAATATATATATATATATATATATATTACATATTTCATTATGATATGTAAATGGAAACCACGTTCATGCCTATGTATGACCTATAGTCCCCAAGAATTGCGTATTTCATTTCGTATCACCACATTTTATAGATTACTATCAATATACATATAATAAATATAAATTATATTTAAACCATGTATTAAATTCTATATATTATTAAATTTTGATCAATTTAATATAAACAAAAAATTACAACTCAAAACATACTAAAAAAATAATGCAATTACTACTCAAAAAGATGAAAATAACGAACGATTATTAACAAATAACTCATAATATGTTATAAAAGGATCAAATATGATATCATAAATAATAATATTTATCTATAATAATTTAGTACAATTTTTAATATAATTATAAATTATTTTATAGAATATTTAAGAAAAATGAAGAATAAAGTAAGGGATTTCTTAAATCAATATCCACACATTGGGTGAAACTCATACTTTGTTGATTATGTCATGATAAGATTATGTATATAATGAATTTTTAATTTCTAGATTTTTTATTTACACATTTTTAATTTTTATTTATAGTTGATACACATAATTGACACATTGATTAATTATCTCTTCATTGTTACAATCATTTTAGGGGTTTTCTTCATAATTAAATTTCTTCGAGATTGTTTAAACATGAGTTCAAATTGAAGGAAATTATTTTATCATTATTTAAGAATACCTTTAATTTTCTTCTCCTTTATTAATTTAATATTATTTTCAATTAATAGTACAATTTTTCTACTCATTGATACTAAAAATGTTTTATAATTTTTTAAGAAAACCCGAATTCAATTCTCTTTTCGGCCAGAGGCCTGATTTATTCTAAAAAATGTTTTATAAAAATGTTTTAAATTTTTTTGTAAACATTTAAAAATTATTTATTAAATTTTATTTATCAATTGTTTGTTTTTGAAAAAAAATTAATGTAATATTTTTTTCTTTCCAAATAAGGCACATTTTATGCCTTTTAACATAAAAAAGCAATGTTATTTACTACATGTAAACAATAACACAGAGACATAAAGTCCTTTATTTTAAGATTTGTTTTCATGTTTATTAATATTTTTTTGAAGAAATGTTTTTAAATGTGAATTTTAATGAAAAGGATTTTCAATAAAAAAATCAAAATGAAAATGCAATTTTTATAAATAATGTTTGTAATGTTCTTATTATAGTATTTATATTCATAAATCCCAATAAAAATTCACTTTACTTAAATAGCTATATATTGGAATGATATAATTGTTATTATTTATACAGATGGTTTATAATTAGTTTAATATTGGATGTATTATTTTGAGGACATTCACTTTACTCTGTATGGTCTATTATTATGTTTACTGATTGGGTAAATTATTTATATTTTTTATAATAGTTTTAATATATATCTTTATATTAACTATGTTTCAATTATTTCATATTGGGATGTATTGGATTCTATATGTGATGATTGGGGCCTGATATAGCCCCTGGATGCATCATTATGTTTAATGCGACAAACTATATATAGTTTTGGTTGATACCTTCAAATTTATTAGATTCTTGGCATAAATATTTGAGAGTTTTATATGTCTTGGAATGAATCCTCAATAGAATGTTACATATATAAATCATTGTGCATTCCATCATTTTGAATTCTATTATAGATATTCCAATTGATTATTAAATTATTTACAATATCCACAAATTACTTTCTTACTCATGTGATTATTTATATAGAATTATTTCATCTCTTTTTACTGTTCCTATATTAATTTTATGTTATTAATTTAATGTAATATATTTTAATTATATTCCCTTCCATTTTAATTTTGTCTTATTTATATTTTTTTGTATAGTTACCATTACTGATCATTTCATATCACTCTTGTTTTGATTCCATTTCCTAGGATTTCATGAAGTTTACTATGTCTGATGTGGGAGGATATTCTATATGGAAATAAATTATTCTTGAAAAAAATTACATCGTAATTTTTTTATTGAATTTTAATTCAAGATTCATGCATGTGTCTAGATTACCAAGCATATTAAACTATTAGGTATTTTTGCATGTGATTTTCTTTTATCTTGTATCGATGTAATGGTAGCTGTCACTAGCCCTAGTTTTCTATGGTTTGGGACAATATAGTTGGCATGAGAGAAATTTTAGTTGAAACCTTGGGAAATAGATTTAGGAAAACATAAATTAGGTAACATAATAGTATAATATTATTTGAGTATAATTATAAAAGAACATCGATAATAAACCATGTTTATTATTATGAGATGAGATGTGCAAACAACTTTCAATTTATGTTAAGAATTTCACTAGTTTTGGGATTATAAATTATATTTTACAAATACATTATTAAATATCTTTTATGTAGTTATTTATAAATAGATAATCATATATTGAATGTGAACCTCACTAAATGTGACCCAAAGAGTGAGAATGATCATGTCTTTTATGGTCTTAATCTAAAATTCTGAATAAAACTAGTATCCCAATTTGTTTTATCAAATAAGGATAGAATATCATGTGTTTATGGGACATATAAATATATATCAGAGTATTATGGATTTTTAGGTAATAAAAAGAAAAATAGGATTCCTCGAAAAAAGATAGATAAAGGGAAGAAGGGGAAGAATTATTTCCCACAAGTGATAATTATGGAAAGAAACACAATGGTACTTACTTAATTGGATTGGAAGTTTTCTACTATTATGGAGAGAAAGAACAAAATGATTTTGAATGAAATGGTAAGAAAAAGTTTCTAATTTTTAATGCTTCGACTATAGGGATATGGGGTACTATGAAAATGATTTCTCCCTGAATTAATGGAATATACCTCAAAAGCAAATAATGAATTAAGGTCAAGTATATAATATTGATACAAATGATGAGGAATAATTAATATAGTTCTGTTTAGATTCAATAATTTTGTCATTTAAGTATTTTTTCAATGATGTACTGGTTATGAGAATCATAAAATATGTAATCATTGTAATACATTACTATTTCATTAGGTATTTGAGAGAACATGTTGAATGATATAAATAACCAAAAAAATGATTCAGTGATAAGATGAAATTCTTGGATAACATATGAATGAGGGAAATGATACCCTTAATATGTTCTTGATTCTGAGATAACGATGGTTGTATAAAGAGAAGATTGATATGGATAAAGTAAATCAGATATTACTGACTACCTTTGAAGTAATTAATGATTTATTGGAAAAGTTGTTATGTTATGATTAATGGAGTCTACATCATTTTTGAATTTATTAAATATATCCAATAACCTATGTTTTACATAAGAAATAATTAAAATGGATTTTAATTCAATAATGTTTTATGCTAATTCAATTTATTACCATGTTTTAAGAGAATATAAGATAAAAGTATACACTGGGTTGGTACGTGATGATTAAGATCCAATTTATTTTTTCAGTTTAATATAATGTTTATTTAGAAAAATTACTTATAAATATGGTCAAACATATTTTGGTAAAGATTTAAGGATATCAATTTATTGATAGATTAAATTGAAATTCAGGTGATATTGGATAACTATTTCTAACCATTTTGGTTTTATTAAATACAGGTGGAATATATTGTTAGTGTTTTAAGGATCATATACTCTATTAAATGGTAATTTTTCTCCTTTAGACATAAAATTTATTTGTTGGATACAAACTTTATAGAATAAGGTATGAATTGAAAATTGATCAATGTATAAAAAAATTTGAAATTGTTCTTATGAAATAGAAATTTATTATGTAAGTATAATTCCATATATTCGTATATATTGAAAAAATTCCTCAAATTTAAGAAAATGGGTCTTGAAACAAAAATGTTATCATAATACATACATTATTTTAGAATCAATGGTATTTTAAATTGCCACATATTTATAGTTTTGAGACCCCAAACATTCCACTCATCACTCACTTTCTTATGATCAATTATCTCAACCACTCCCTATAAATATTTATTATTTTATTCTATGTCCATATTATAACATGCCCCCAATGTTCTTTTTTATAGAAGCATAGTTAAGAGTTTTCTTAGATTAATTTTCTACATCAATTTTTCTATTATTAAGAAGATATTTTTAACTCTTTTTTGATGATTTTTTCTTTTCAAAAATGGTATTCCCAAATGACAAACCCTTTACTATAATGATCAAGTTTAAAGTGTGAGGATGCAATTTATTTAACGTCAGGAGAATGTATCATTCAGAAATTTCAAATTATAAACACCATATTCGATAACATTATTGAAATATAACACCAATCATAGAAAATAATATAACAACTGAATACATTAAAATATATTTTCTATTTTAGAAAAAATTAAATATATTATATAGATTCCAATGTATGCAATACTGAGTTATCTTGTGTCGCATGAAACAACGAATTTATTTGATAGCATGTGCTATACAAAAGACTATGTTTTACTGAATAATATTAATATTATTATATAAAATAAAAATTATCTTATAGCATATAAATTAGAGATAACAAATATAATTAACTAATTTAAGAAAATATATGGTAAAATTTATTTGTTTCTAATTAATTATAATCTAATATAAAAAACAATTTAATATAAAATATATGTATTTATAATATACTAAATGAATTTTATATTAATAAATTAAAATATTTATTATTATAAGATAATAATAATGAAATTTAGATATTTATATTCAATACCTTTTTTACATTAATCCCTTAGATTTTACAGGGAAAATATGAGGACAAATCAAATTTTAGGCATAAAAGGATGTATTTTTGAAAAGGTAGTTTTTCATCCTTTTAATGGTGCACTTGTTGTAATTTTTTTTAAAAATTTAATAAATTTTATTTGTAAAGATAATCATAGTTTTTTAAATCATAATTTCATCATTATATCATGATAAATTTTTGGTATTTTTTTGAGAAATATTATTTTTTGATTAATATTGAAGTATACTGAATTTTTATTCAAAATTGAATTTTTAAATAAATAATTTTTAAAGATAAATTATATTTGAAATTTGTTTTAAAAATATATTAGATAAACTGTATATTTATTAATTCAATTTATGTCATAGTAATTATTTTTATATTTATTATATATATAAAAACTTAGTAAACTTATGAACATTTTGACATTAAAACCCAACTCTCTCGTCCCATCTACGAGATGAATTTTAAATTAATTTTTCCAAATTGGTTGTTTTAATTTAAAAAATAAATAAATTAATTATGAATTAGAATAATTTAAATTATATAATATGTTTAACATAATTTTTTACCAAATTTATTAGTGAATAATCTAAAATTAATCATAGTGATAAAGAGAAAATTGAGTTCACTGATGAACTAGAAATTATTATTAAGAAGTAAATAACCTAGAAACTTGCCCAAAATACCATTGAATGGTCAAATATATACCTTATACATTATATTTTATTGATTTTTCTATTATTGGATTCAAATGAGACAGAAAAAACATGGGTGGAATTCTCCCATTTCAGAAATTAGAAGAGTGACACTCACCCCAATTATAAAAGGCCACCCCTCTCCTACTATCTTCACATATTCAAACCATGTTTATTTGGAAAATTACTAAGAGAATAACATAAATAATTTATATACCTCATTATATAGGCCTTATTTTCTTCATAAAATAAACCTTTTATGGTTTTAGTTCAAACCTAATAATGATTCCCAAAGAATATATTGATCTTCTAAAAGTGTTTTTATTTTATTTCCTTCCACACCTCCTTCAATTAAAATTATACCTTGATTATATTATGACCTAAGTATATTAAATATAATAATATTTTTTTTATTATAGTATCATTACCTACATGTTTACATAGCTCCATCCAATGGGTTACAAAATAATCCTTCATGAGTACGGTAGACAACCACCTAAAAAACTAATGTTATTAGTTTTTTCATTACCACTTTTAAAGGTTGGGAATAATGATGGATTT
The DNA here is from genome assembly GCA_963277665.1 of Viscum album. NCBI lineage: Eukaryota > Viridiplantae > Streptophyta > Magnoliopsida > Santalales > Viscaceae > Viscum > Viscum album. The sequence continues at coordinate 1,497,039,274 of OY728132.1, forward strand.
AACTTTTATATATGGTATATATGATATTTATGATGTTATTATTCTTAATTTATTATTATATCACACATAATTTCATGCTTTCCATTTTTTGGGAATATGATAATGTCGCTCAGGTGTATGGTGGATTGATACATCATGAAACGATGCGAATCATTCAAGATTTACATGGAATTTTTTAAGGATGAGTATAATAAAAATATTTTATATATATGAAATAAAAATGATACTTTTATAACACAAAAATACACACACACATATATATCATTTATTTTTATTTCTTTCAATATGTCAAGATAATTGAAACGATTTTCATTCATGCGTATGACCTACCATCTCCATGAATAGTATATTTAATTTCCTAGTAACAAACTTTATGGATTACTATAAATAAATTTATAATTAATATATATTATTTTTAAATCTTGTTTTAAATTCTAGAGATAAATAAATAATGATCTAGGTAAGGAGAAAAATAAATTTATATGCCAAAAGATACTCAAATAATGAAGAAGTTATTACCTGAAACTGAGAAAATATTGAAATATTATTTATGAAAAAGTAGTAATATGTAATAAAAGGGTAAAATATATCATAAATATTAATATGGTTCTTGAATAAGTTAATAAAATTTTAAATAATAAACTAGTGGTTAAGGAATGTTTAACTAAAAGAAATCCTAAGATGTGTGATTTATTCACTCAATTTCTACTAATTGGTTTAACTCCTCCTTTATTGATTATATCATACTAATATCATGTGTACAATGAATCTTGAATATCAATTTTCTCATGTTTTATGTTAATTTATAGTTGATACACATAATCGACACCTTGATTAATTCTCATTTCATTGTTTTGATCATTTTAATGGTTTATTTCACAATCTCATTTTATTCACGATTATTTAGACATGAATCTCCATTAAAGAAAATTATTTGAACAATATTTAATAATCCCATTAATGTTATTCCCCTGGGTTATTAATTATTATTTTAATGTAATATTAGAATTTTTCTACCCTTTTTTATATAATATTTTTTAGAAAATGTTTTTATGAAAACGAGACATAATATATATCCTCGATTGGAAACATTTTTTCCTCAACAACTATGTTTTCTAAAAAAATCAAATTTTTTATCATTTCAAAATGATTTATTAAAATAAATTATAATCCATCTTTTCTCTTTCAAAATGTTTTTAAATGAATATTGTTTTCTCTTTATAAAAAGGCACATTTCTAACCTATTTTTCATGAAGAAGTAATGTTCTTTACTAAATGTATGAAATTACCCACTAAATTGACAATCATTTCATTGAAGCCTCATTTGAATGTTTACAATTATATTTTTGATGGTTATTTTTTAAATTAATTTTCAATGAAAGGGATTAAAAAAATTAGAATTATTTTTTCTTAAAGAGTTTTTAATGATATTATTATGGTATTTATATTAATCAGTGAAAAAAACCCTATAACCATACTCTAATAGGAACATATTTTAATGATATAATTTTTATTATCTCTTCATATTCTTTATGATCTATTTAACTGGGGTTGTAATTTTTTGATACCTTTCACTTTACTCTGGATGATATATGATTATGTTTACAGATTGGCGAATTTATTTACAATTAGTTTTCAAGTTATAATATGAGTGTTTATGTTAATAACATTTCACACATTAATATGAATAATGAGTTAGATTTCATATGTTATGGGTAGACCCCTATAGCAACTCGATACATCGGTAGGTTTCATGAGACAAAATTGAAATGGTTATAGTGGATGCATTCCCATTTATATTATTATCAGAACGATGCTTTGATGGTATTAAATTCTTGGAATGAGGCCTTAAATTTATTATATGTCTTGGAATGAAGAATTTATGGTATATTCAAGATATCCATAATTGTTCATTCCATCATTATTAAATCAATTATTGACATTCCATATGATTATTATATCAGTTAGAATATATGTGTTTGTGTTTCATGCTCATGTGATTATTTATATGGAATTATTTGATCACTATTTTTTAGCCATTATAATCTCTTATTATTATTTTAATTGAATTTTTTTATTTACTTTTCCATTTTTATTATGCCTTATTTAGCTTCTATTGTACAGTTACCCTTACTGATAATTTGATCTCACCATAATTTTGTTTCCTTTCCACATGATTCCATTAAGTTTACTATGATTGATATAAATGTATATTCTATATGGAATAAATTTATTCTAAAAAATGATTTTGTAATGGATGTATTCAATTGTAATTAAAGACACATTTATGTGTCTAGTTTACCAAAACTACTAAACGATTCACTATACTCGGACATGATATCCTTTTATCTTATGATAATATAATGGTATTAAGAAATGTCTATAGGCTACTGGGTTTAGGGATGAAAAAATAATATTATATCCCCAGTGAATATTGAAAATCTATAAAGGATGTTAAATTAAATAAATAATATCTTTTTTGAAAGAATTTAAAATATGATTTAAAAATTTGGAGAAAACTCCTTTTTATTTTTGAAACATTTAAAACCTAAAAAAATTAAAATAGGGAAATATATTTTAATTTTAAAATATTTTAATTTTATAACTAAGGTCTCACTATGAATGAATTATTTTACATATGAATATTATGTGCATGTCATATACATTAAATGAGAAAATTCTATTAACACTTTCATAAAAATTCAAAGTGATTCATTTGTAAAAAATTTGAAAATATTAATTTTATTAATTCTAAAATACTGTAAAAATAATTTGAAATTAAAATTTTAAAACATTAAATTATAGATAAACCTTCTATATAAATATGTAGAACATGGATATAGAAAAGAGGTATTCCTAATATAATATAGGAAATAAGTCGTATTTTCTTAGAAAAAATCTTAATTGTTTTAATTACTAAAGAGAGGATAATTAAAGTAAAACATGATAACTAATGAAATAAATATATTAGAATAAATAAATTTTATTTTAATGATAAGTATAATTTAATTTCCATTATTATAAATTAAACATATAAAATCCTATATAAATCGGATTATAACATAAACCCTTACCTCGATTCCTTTATTTTTTTGTATATTCCCTTACAATCTTATATAATAAATTTTCATTATATATATATATATTGTTAAAATATTAATGCTTATCTTATAATAATTCATCCACATATAATTTTAAATTACCCATTTACTAAAAATTATCCATTAAAATAAATATTTAGGTGTTAAATGTTATGATTTATATAAAAGTTTTAGTTTTTTGATTCCAGTAATTACTGCTTATTAATTGTTTCCCAATCTCTAAAATATTTATCATTAAATAAATATCATATTAATTGACAATATAAACTTTAATAACATTCATATAAGTAAGATATATAAAAAAGAATTATATCCCTTCATATAGATTGTAGTTATTATATACCAATGAATGACATTTTAATTGCCCAATGATTAGAATTAATAAATTTAAATAATAATATATCATTATTTAATAATAATAATATCATAAATATCATATTTATTCGTTTAATATATTCTTATTACTATCGTTGATTAGTGGAAATGAAACATGAAACAGATCACTTCATGGAAGTGGTAGTCCACACATACGTACGAGCGACATCCTCATTTTCCATTGAATTGGATTACAAGAAGGTAGATAATATTATATCATTAATGATAAAAAATTATGTTATAAAATAAATATTTATACATTAAGTCTATCTATATAATCATTCATTAGAGAAGTTGATGAAAAATAAAATACATCGCTTCATAGAGATGGTAGTGTATACGTAGGCATGGACAATTTTTTTACATTTCATTGGATATAAAGGAGATATAAAATGGATATAAAATTAAAATAAAAAAATCTAATTATATTAAATATAAAAATATAAATATTTTCATGATGGATGTAGAATATTTTTTGGAGTTTACTGATTAAAGAAACTCAAAATAGATCAGTAAATACAATTACCAAATTTTCTTGTATCTTCCTTTATCATAAACCTAATGATTTTTTTATATTTTATTTAAGTGAAAAAACTACCTGTAGGATGATGGTAGTAATTTTGGGATAGTATCTATTCATTTATTGCATAAAATATAGTGCTCATGTTGGGTGGATAAGTGATTAAATGAGGTTCCATTTTATAAGTTATGTGGGTGGAAAACTTGTAAATAATTTAAAATTTGTTACATAATATATGTCTTAGTCAAGTAATATGGCTACAAATTGTTAAAATTTTAAATATAAAATGTATAAGTTCAAAATAAAATAAAACAATGGGATTTATATTTATTTTGTATTTTAGAACTTATGTTAAACTCCTTTTAACAATTTCACCCTATACTATGGTAACAATATCTTAACCATGATATCAATTCATTATGGTTAAAAATTAAATTTAATATATCACAAAATATTAATTATTTTTTTTCCAAATATGGAATATATTTAAAAAGATTCAATTCCATGAGTTGGAGGGAATTAATTCTAATATCTACGTACAAAATTTGTAAAAACCATTTCAAATAAAATTCCTTTTAAGCATAAAAATTATTCTATTATCATTCATTTCCTATCATAAAACATTTTATAAATATTAATATAAATTATTTAACATATTATATTAATATTTAATTAATTTAATTCATCAATACTGATCAATAATATTTATTATGATAAAACTATTTATAAAAATAGAAATTGTATTCGAAAAAAATATATATTCATACCATCACCTGAATTTATCTTCATTTCTAACCAATCAATAATAAATTTATAAATGAATATTAATTTTATTACATAAATTATAAAATTTGTTAATCATTTATATGTATTTTTCAATATATTTTATTCATATAAAAATACATAATACGTTGATTTTTTTTGAAAAATTAAGCCTTATTATATTATTTCCATTAAAATTTGGGTACTAATTTCTTAATAAATAAAAATAAAATTACTAAAGAAAATTTTTACACATTATTTTAGTAATTTTTTTATTCTTATTCATACCCTCCTAACCAATGGATATGTGATAAAATTCATTTTTAATACTAATATTTCATTAGTAAATCAAGGTTCGTCTAAGCTTGGTGTGGCATGTAATGAAAGATACCAGAACATTAAAATTGAAGAGAAATATGAATTATAAAATTTTAGTGGTTATATTCTGCCACCCAACCTCTCTAAAAAAGATTTACCCTAAAAATTGTATTACTCTAATACAAACAATTAATGAAACATTTCCCCATCACATTATCAGGTTCCCACATAGATTTCTCAAACTTATAGTTATGTAAAAAAACATTAACCATATGAGTGGTCTTTTTTTGTATCACTTTATCTCATAAATAAATAATATAAAATGGTTACTACCCATAAAAAAGATAAAAATCTAGTGGTAATCCCTATTATTTTGTAAAATGTGAAGGATCAGGTATGTACCTCCTCTAACTAGGAAGAGGTTTGACAGAAGCATGAAGTGGTAAGATACCTCACCAATATGATCAATGATCTAAAAGGGAGAGATATATCTAGGTATTATATTTAACTTTTTTATATGTCTCATAACCTTCTTACAATGTTATATTCGAAATAATACCTTATCAAAAACTTTTTTCTCAAGATCTCATCTGTGATTGTCAACATAACTTTTCTGTTGAATTTAAGCTTCTATGATGTGATATTGAATGGATAAACCATTTTCTTCCATTTCCACATCTATCTAAAGTCCCATTATATTATGTTCTCCAACATTATCCAATCATGTTGGATTACATCTCTTAAATATATATTTATCTTTATAAAAATCCTTCTTAATGCTTGAGTGGAAACTATTTTTTAAGAAAGATCATCTAGGGAAAGCTATTGATCCAAAAAACTATTTATATCCATAGAAAAAGATCATAGAATACCATATTTTATTTTAATAACCTTCTTTTACTGACCATCTATTTGAGGATGATATTCAATGCTAATGTTCAACTATTTATTCAATGATTATTAAAGACTCTTGTAAAAACATTGATGTAAACCATGAATCTCAATCAGATATATTATAATATGGTACTCAATGAATCCTTACCACTTATATATTTTATTTCTTATAATTCTAATTAATTCTATACATTCTCTAATTCAAATAAAATATATTGAGTTTATAATGTAAAAAAAAACATTCCAAATGAAATTATGGATTTTATATGACCAGGGGAGTCCTACGATTAAATCCATGATGATGTTTTCATATACCAATTCTTATATAGGTAATTAACATAATATCCCCTTACAAATCTGATTTTCAAACTCATCTTTTTGAAATACCAGGCACTGATATATATACTTTATAATATCTCTATTCATGTTGTACCACAAATAATACCATTTAATATAACTATACATGTTCATGCATATAGGATGAATATAGAATTATGAACTATTTGATTCACCCAATAACACATTATTAAACTTTTTTATTTAAGGGACACATCTAATGTTTTTTATTATAATCATTCATTCATAGTGAAGGTTTATCTCTTGAATAATCCTCACCTTCTTTTGCAGCCCCACATCTTCCTCATGTTAATCCTTAATCATCAAATTAACGAATATCTGTACATTCATCTATGAAATATTATATATTTTTAAATTTATTCTGGTATTAAGGACTATTATATAGAAGTATATAATTATTAGATAAATTTCCATCCTTTCTATGGAAAAAAGTGCACAGTCCTTCCAACTCAGACCATTGGATACATTGTTTCCTTCCTATGGTTGTAACATATTGAGAAGTTATAATTTTTAAAAAACTCCAACCATATCATTTCTTATAAATTCAACTCTTCTTCTGTGAAAATATACATTAATATTTTGTGATCATTATATATATCAGACCATTCACTATATAGATAATACTTCTATATATTCAATGGAATAAATTTTACTACTAGTTTGAAATCATGAATTTGGTAATTCATCTTATGAATATTACATTTTCATAGTTATATGATACTACCAAGTTATTATGCATAATAAAACTTCCTAGTCCATCCCTTTACACAAAACTATATATCACAAACCCTTGTATACTCAAAGTTAGTATAAGAATATGTGTAGAAACCATACATTTCATTAGTTCCTTTTAAGTTTATTCACATTCATATGTACATATGAACTTAAATTTCTTCTATGTCAAAATAGTTATTGGATTTGATATCCATGAGAAATTTTACACATAATTCCAGTAGTGTCTATACAACCTAATATAACTATGTATTTTTGTCATTATTGTTCATTTTGGATATTTTCCCAAAAATGATATATTATATAGCCAAAATTAAGACTTGCTAAATTTAGAATACATTTCTTCATTATTAATTATATTCAATACAATAATCAAATAATCTTTATACACTACATTTAACTTTTAATATATAATATTATCCTCTATATTGATTATCCAAAACTAATAAAGGTAATATATAAAGATTTTATTTCTTATATCCATGAAGAAAAAGAGGTAATAATTTTTGTCCAAATTCATCACAATAAATTCATAATAACTATACTTTATAAGTAATGATATATTAGGTTTATCTTATTTATTTAACCTCAATTGATGATATCAAAAATCAAAGTAAATCATTGAAAATTATTGAGCTCTAATAAGTTGATTAGGAAATTTAAGATTTTATGGTAGATGATACTTTTTCTTGAGAATGATCTTGTTAACATCAAGATGATTAATTTAAAGATGCATTAACCTATATTTATTCTTATTAAAAATATTAGGTTCACACCATGTTGATGAACTAATGTGTAAGAATATCTTTTTTTTAGATTTACCTATAATTATTCATCTAATTCTAGAAAATCATTTTCTTGTCATTATATAAGGATTATTTTAAATATTGTTGAACCAAGTATGAATGTTATTGAAAACTCAACATTATGATTTAGGGGAAGACTAGGAAACACCTCAAGAAATACATCAACATATTCTTTTACAGTAGTTATATCTTCAATGTTGAGTTTTTTCCCAACCATTTGAGATAAATTACCCTTTTGAATGGGTTATAAGACCCATATAATGGAATTAACTTCAATTGTGTATTTATGTTTATCCTCACACTAATAAATAATCATATATTTATTATAAATATAATATATGGATTCCCTCCATTGGAAATCAATATGGGGTCTATGTAGATATCAAATCCATTCCCAAAATCACATAAAAGTACACTATATGTTGAATAAAAAAGATTTAGAAAGCATATTCAAACAATAATCTATCAATGAGGATTTATAGGATTGATGTGTAATCCTCAATCATATAAGTTTTAACTGATAATTTAATATATAATTATTTGTGTGGTGATTTGGTAATCTTAGAAGATTACTCAAATAAAATAGATTGGGTATAAACTGAATCAAATATTACATTTATAGTTCTAGAGTAGATGACCAGTGTTCCTTTCACCACTATATTCTCATGACACACTTTATTAGTTATATTTTCATATTCCTTCCCTTTATCCTTTATGTTAGGATATTTTTGAAGTTGATTTTCATCATTAACACTTTGTTTCATGCACATGTTAGAATAATAATGATACACCATGAAATTAATGAATTTCATTGTGGATAATGCATTTATTTGAGCTTTCCTGCATTGATCGCATTGAATGACTTCTTCAAATCACATCATCATTCTCATCCTTGATGAACTTCTCTTATAAACAATATGAAATTACCAATTCTAGGGAGAGAGTTTCTCCAAATCTTCTTTCCAAAATTTTGGAAGAAAGGAATATTATTTTTCATTCATCCATGGATTTTATTCATTGAATTTCCTCAAAAATAGATATTTCTCTTCATATCTCCAAATCCATGAGAACAGTGAGAGTTTATACTCTCCATTTCAACCATGAGAGAACATCATAATATTTCCTCACACCTATAAAAGTCACTAATATCCAATTCTTTTCATAGAAATGTTTTTATATAATAAAATAATTGTTCAAATTTTCTTCTAGGGCCGATGATCAATCAATAAGTGGACCATGCCAGTTTGGTGAAATTGTTTTCATAGGTAATAATGGGGTTTTCATCATTTTTTTTCAACTCATGGAAATATATTTCAATTATCATTTGAAGAGTTTAGGGAAAACATATTGAAAAATACATTCTCATAGTAATTTCATCTTATAGTGTCAATTTCTTCATATTGGATAGTATTATTGATATTATTCCATAATTGATCAGTTTCACCTTACAAAAAATACACATATCAAACATAATTCACATTTTCTAAGTAATAGAGATTAGATAATATCTTTTCTATATCATTGATCAATTTATAAATGATTAGTGCATTGAAAGGACCACTGTGGTAAGGTGGATGTTTCTATATAAAAGACTCAATTGTGAGTTATTCTTATATTTGAATATTTTTCATATTCATATGATTCATGATATTATTCATGTCTTGAGAGAGTTTGGTGAGAATAAATATATGCTTTCACAACCCATTACTAATTTAATTTGGTGGAAAACAAGAATGTTCAATTCGTTAACTACAACATTCATTATTTACATGATTCCTCATTGTTCCAATGATAGACTAAAATAAAAAATATTTGAGTGGTTATCGAGAAAAAATAATTATAGTAATTAATCATATTATAATGAAATTAATTCTTAATATATCCAAAATTATGACACCTTTTTATCAACCAAAGACACTATTATTTCATCCTATATCAAATTCAATTCATAAAAGTTTGTATAAGGGTTTACCCTCTTATTACTAACCACTATAAATAACTAAAACCTTTCCTAATAACAACTGAAGTGACCACAACACTACATATATTAATATTACTTAATTTTATACAATTATTCAATAAATATCATAATGTACCATGACCTGAAACATAAAATTTTAATTTCTTTGGAGGATAGATACACAATCAAACTATTTTTTAAAATATCTTTGACATCTCCCAAAAACATCATTCATATATTCTACCCTTATAGAATAATCTTACTTAATACACTTTATCATAACATGGTGAAATTTAAACATAATAATGGGTGGAAAAAAATGAATAGTAAGGGTAACATGGGATACATCAATTCAAAGATAATAAGTGATCAAAAATGTTCATAAGGTTATGATAAAATAACCATAGTGCATAAATTTCAAACCCAATTACATAAATATTAAATCATAATTCATGTTATAATGTTTTTCATAACATAAGGCAGTAGTCATATGGGTGTAGAAATTCAAAAATATTATTATCCATGAGAGAATAATAGAAGTATTAGAGTATTTCATAATAATTTGGAATAAAAAAAAGAATTAAAATCACATTTCATTAATACCCACAAAGTCATTTATCACATCATATTTCAAATCTGTCAACCATGACATTCAACACATAATAGGATAGGGATAACCAATTGTTTACATTCATAGGCTTGGGATAAAAAAAATATATATATCCCCTTGGGAATGGGATAACCACTTATGTATACTTTGAGTTAATAGAACACAAAACATTAACCAATGGTTTATGATTCTATAATGGACCCACCTATAATTTAATTATAAACTGTTTATACATATTACAAAAGAACATAACATAATTCTTTATTCCTCCATAAGCTTAATTAAACCATGATAAAGAAATGGTTTTCATGAAAAAATCATTTAAAAATCATCACCATAAACCATCCTTGTAATGGAAATCAATGGTATCATAAGATCATGTCCATACTGATACATAGTAACATAGATGAAAATTATCTACAATGAAATCATTTAACAAACTATTTCAAATAAAAGAGAAAACATCCCATTTCAGCTTTTAAAATCTAAAAGCATAAATTACTAAAAAAGGGAATATTATTTTCTACGATAAACCATTGAAAATTTTTAAGTATGATTTAAGATAAAGTAAACTAATGACAATGACAATAATTGTTAATGTTGTCTACATTAATACAAATTATTTTCCCATATTTTTGTAAAAATTAAAATGTGATTTGTATTAAAAATATTTGAAAATATTAATTATAATAATTTATTAAAAAAGATAAAGGTATTGAAAATTAAATTTATAAAAAAACCAACTACATGAGGAAAATACATAAAGAAATTTGAATAACATGTATTTGGAAGAGAATTATACCTAAGTGAAAAGTGTAAGTAAGGTCAACATTTCTGTAAAAAAATATTGATAATATTGATAATGAAAGAGGGGAAAATGAAATGAAAATATAGAAAACACATAAATAACTTCTTTATAGGAAAATATATATTTTTTAAATTATAATTATTATATATTATCCTTTATTTTAAATTTAAGACAAAAAATCCCCAATGTAATGAAATTTTATGATAAACTTATACCTCATGTCTTAACTTCCTTCATACACAATATTAATATAACTTATAATAAATTTATATTTATAGAAAATATTTACTAGAAAAACAAAAAAAAACTTATAATACAATATATAATCATTATAATATCCAATTTCTCGTCTATAAAAAATTATTCATAATAATTAACATTTCACTGTTAACTGTTTTGTTTCCCATGAATGTTTTAATTAGAAGGTTTTGGTCCTTTCAAATTGATCACCATTTCACCAAAAAAATATTAATCATGACATATGTTTCATATTTATTCATTATATATAGTTTTATAAACATTCATATTATGTTGATATGAAAAATGAATTATACCACTTCGTGCAGATAATAGTTTGTAAGTACACATGAGTGATGTTTTTATTTTCGAATGAATGGAAATAAATAACGTTAATTGATAATTTATATTTCTCATATCATAATAGTATCATATATATATATATATATCATATATATTAATTAAATATATTCTTATTACCATCGATGTTATGTAGAAATGAACATGGAATCACATCACTTCATGGAGGTGGTGGTCCACACATACACATGAGCGACGTTATATCATTAAAAAATAAATGACTTTAAGAGAGTTGATAATATTTTATCATTATATAATCATAATTAGGTTGTAAATATAATATATATACATTAAATACATGTATATAACCATCTATGTGAGATAGTGAGGACAAATAAAATACGTCCCCTTATAAAGATGGTTGTCTGTATGTATGATTGAGTGATGTTTTTATTTTCCATTAAATACAATTGAGATGTAAAATTATTGTACAAATATCATAAAAATATCTCAATATAGTTGGGATGGTTATTTGATAATTTTAATATGGATATAGAAGATTGGTCGGAGTAAAAAAATAAAAAATTGCAAAATAGATAGGTAAAGTCAATTTCATATTCATCAGGTATATTCATTTATATTACATTCTAATCCTTCATGAGATTGTACATTGGTAAAACCAAGAACACTATTATGTGAGGATGAATTTTTGGAATGATTTTGGGTATGTATTTTCTAAACAATTGTGATCATGTGGTGTAGATAAGTGAGAAGAGGAGATTCTATTTTATAAGTAAGATGGGTGGGAAACATGTAAATACAAGAACAATTATTATATAATATATGTATTAATAAATTAAAGTGTCCCCAAATTGAAAAATTTTAGAAGATAAGAATTTTAAGGTCAAATACAATAAACTAATAAGGTTTAACTAAGTTTTTGTGTTATTTTAAATCTTATCTCTGAAGATAACCCCATTTAAACCATTTTAATCCTTACCATGGAAATAATATTGTTACCATGGTAACTATTCAGTAAGAAAAAAACATAGTTAAAAATATTTCCTAATATTAATTATGATGATTCCAAATATTTAATCTTTTATATAAGATTCAACTCTTATAATTAGAAAATTAAATTCTAATATCCTCACACAAAACACGTAAAAACCATTTTTAGAGAAATTTCATTTTTAAATATAAAAATTTGTTTATACTCAATAATTTCCTAGTAAAAACCATTATTTAAATGTTAACATATTTTATTGAAACTATAATCAACACTTTCAATTAAAAACATTAATCAACAGTGATTTAGCCAATATATTATGATAAATTACATTGTGCATAAAAGAAACTATTTTCTAATGAATAAAAACAATTTTTACATTAAAATGAATTTATCATCATTTATAACCAATTAATAATAAATTTATAAATTATTAGTCCATTTTTATATACATTATCAAAATATTTCATTATTTATTAGTAGTGATCAATTATTTTATTTTAAAGTAAAAAATAATAATATATAGAAAATATAATTCTTTAAAAAATAGGAAATATTATATTCTTATCATTAAATTTTGAGTAATTATTTCCTAATAATTATTCAATAAATTTTCAATAAGTAATACATTAATAATATTTTTTATAATTCATTTTTTCCTTTTTAGACCCGCCAATGCAACGGTTATGCATTAATAATAACATTTAATAAAAATATTTCAATATAATATCATGGGTTGTCTAAGATTATGTTTGCTTATAATGAATTCTATCAAACACATCAAATTAATGATAAATATATGTTATAAAATTTTGGGGTGTTATAAGTACGTAATATTATCTGATGTCCCTCTACCCGGGGACACATTCCTTAAGATAGAATTTAATGAATCCTATACCTAAAACCTAATATTCATAAACTATATTGAACAACTAAATTCATGTCCATAACATCAAATAAAAAGCAGAGTTAATAGTATATGAAAAACAAAATTCCTGATGTTTCATAACATGTAATGAATTACTCTATCTCTCAGAATAAAATTAACCAATAAAACATATTTAACATCAATAATCTTGTAAACAAGTTATAACTATTAATAAAATGGGTAATATAAATTAAATAAATGAATAATTAAAATATAAAAAAATTAATAATAATTAAAAAACTAATTATTAAATTTTTATAATAATATATTTATATTATAGAAATTTTATAATTTTAAATATGAAAACTTTAAATTCATTCCAATACAAAATCATTAATTCTATTTATTATTATAGGAAGGAATAAGAAAAATAATTCTTGGTACTTGTTATATATTATTTAAAATTAAACTATAAATGATGGGTTTCGAGTTTGTGAAGGATGAAAAAATCCAAAAAAAATATATTAGATAATCAAACTAACACATTACAAATGAATTATGTCTTATTATGTCTCTATACCCTTCATTGAGAACCATCTCGATTTTACAGGTGTTATCCTATATTTCCATGATTTGAATGCATCCCTGATGGGATATAATTATCTTATTCCAAATAATCTTCTTTCTCAACTGAATCTAACACAAGCTCAGAATCCTCCTTAATTTTGATATCATTATTTGTGATCTTTTCAAATATACACCCTTTAGAGAGACCTATTGGATATCCATAATATAATTATTTTTTAAAGCATATTTTTATGATTCCCCATCTAGTGAATATGGATGATCCATATTATGAGACAATAGAGGGTTTGGACCACCTTATTTCATCGATATATGTTCATTTTCCTGTTTTAGGGGTCCAAATGAACAATCCAAGGTATTAGAAATGTTTTATTATGAAAACCATCATTTTTAATGCTTTCAAGATGGGCCCAATAAAATTCATGAAAAGTAATAGATTCAAGCATTGTAAAGATGTTAGGAATTACAAATACATTTAAACAAGAATGATATGTCCTCTATTCTTATATTTCAACCCTAGATTTCAATAATTTTATAGAAGCACTGCAATAAACATCCTTGAAATGTTGATATATTATGCAAGAAAATCCCTTAGTGTCATCTTGGACAATATGCACTGTAACTCCCAGAATTCCTTCAGTTTGAGAAGAATCTAGGGAATCATGTGTGACTGGATTTTTAGTCACCTCTAAATAATATTTACAGTTTATCCCCAAACATAAAACATGCACCATTCCCTATAAAATATTTCTAGTGGCCACATCCTACCCTGGATGACATTCAACAAAATTCCTTAGGTTATTCACCTTAACAAGTAATGAATAATCAAGAAAAGGGACTTATTTCCCTTTTATCAAGTGATATTTGGAATTTTTACTCACAAAAAATCTAGGAATAAAAAATCTCATCATTTTCTTGCGTCCAGTAATCGGCATCGGTGTGATTCTCAAATAACATTCCGTGTGACTCAGCAAAATTTTTACCCATGTTCCGGGATGGTTGTAGGATATTATCCCAATACGATCCTGAAAGTTTGTTGCACACTCCCTTTGGAGACTTTACCTTTTCTTCATTGGCTTAAACTATGATAATATCATCCATACACTTCAAGATAGAAGTATATATATCATAAACAATATTCTTGAAAGAAAAACCTTCTCTAAGAATTGGTGATGCTACACTTTCCTATACATGTATAGCCTTTCCAAGTAAAACATCCCCTGATCCCTCAACCCTATACATAGGGTTTATTGTCTCATTGATGGGATTTTAAAATTTTCAATTTCTAATCACATAGATATATTTCTTTCTATTTGGACAATTCAATTTAGAGTGACATCCATAATCTGAGTCTCCAATAAAGTTTGAAATGCTATAGAAATATAAAAGTTATTCAAATACAATTGATAATTATACTTTCTTATTGGTATCCATAATTATGATTATATCAACATGTTTGAAACATAAATAAATTACAACAAAAGATAATATTATGAAAAAATATTTCCAGTCCTATCTCTCTATCAAATTTTATAGGGATTCTTACATTATAAGTGTTGTACCGAAAAATGTTTGGGATACAAAAGAACTAACATTATCCCTTAATCTGGAGAATGAAATTAAAAATTGAATTCATTTATAAATTATTGTTTAATAATGGTTCCCAATCCTAAAGTATTTTTTTAATTTTATTGTATGTGATTTAAAACCCATTCTCTATGCCATTAATTTCAAATCTTTTGAGGGGAAAATGTGAAAAAATAATATTCCATGTAACTTGATCTTCTAACCATAAACCCCCCAAAATAATGTAATATGACATTTCATTTCCTCTAATTTATAGGTATTTAATTTCTATATACACATTAAATGTGCAACAATTGATAACATACATTATTCAAGGAATTTATTAAGAATTAACAAGTCATCTTTGATGAGGGCTTGGGTTCCTTCCTTCATGATCCCCATGGAAGGTTAGATCCAACTAAAATTCTAGAAAAATCTCCCATCACTATTAGTATCACCCGTCATCTTTCTAACCAAGATCATTTACTTTCCATCGGTGGCACAATCTTTTATGGAGGAAGGATTATTCTTCTCATCATAGGAGTAAATCCTCTTTCCAAATCCCACCCAAACCTTTACGGAGCTGGAATCCCTATATCCAACTAATGGAATATCATCCTCAGAGAATTATACAAGGCCAATCAAAAACACATCTGAGTTTAAGTACAAGTTAAATCCCATTTTTTGTGTCTTAAATAACATTCAAAACAACACACTCAAATTAGAAAAATTCTTATTTATTAATTATATAAAATTAATAAATTAAATATAATCAAAATTATACTATAACATACTTTTTTAATTATAACCCTTTATAAATTTCTCTAATTATTTTTAAATAAACACTTCATTTCTAGATTTGGAGGTATTTTATAAAACATCTTATGTGTATTTTAAATATTAAAAATTAACAGTTAGAATCTTTTATATATAATTATTCATAAATATTTATATATAATTAATTATATATAAATTATTAATTATTAATTTTTTTAATTTAAAATATTGTTGAACTAATATTAATTACGACTTTTAAATAATTTATAAATTATAAATCAATTAAAATTATAAAATATTTTTTCAAACTTATTCTATTTACCTTAAAGCATAATCCCATTTTTTTATAATGAATTCCTCAAAAAATTATTACATAAAATACCTATGTAAGGGTATATTTACTGTACCCTTATACAATGATTTATGTGTAAGGATACTCAAATTCTACCTCTATATGAACAATTCACATAAAGGTAAAACTTGGATGACCCTTACGAGAAAACCCCTCACATAATGGTAAGCCAAAAATTACCTTTATATTAACTCTTTCATATAATGAAATATCATGAACAACCAACACATGAACCCTTCAAGTATAGGCCAATATTAGAATACACTTACGTGATCCATGTGTGTATTGGTAACCTTTTATATCACCTTTATGTGTTTGAGCTATAAACTGGTAAAACATCAATTACTATTATGCATCCATCCTATGTAAACTACAAAAAATATTGTATATTTCTATGTTCTCAGAATGTGAAAATAATACATGATCAAAAAATTCATTGAGGGTGTTAGGGTTGCAGTAAGGGTGATCTATAGCCATAGTTTAATATCATTGTCATCTATCTTAGTCAATTTAGACCATATCCATTGATGTTTTTTTTTAAAAAGGGCTTGGTGTGTTTTGAACCCTACACCTATAAGGAATATAATCTTAGATTAAACCAATGTGCTATATTGGACTTTATTTATAAATATAATTTTATGTATTATTATTAAAAATATCTACGACCGTGGTGCTTGTGTTTGTAACCCCCTATAACCAGTTTTTATGTGATCATGACTGTAGGACTAGACCACAATGCCTATCACTACGATCCATCAAACACTATCAAAGTGGGTTTTTTTGGGATGGACCTACAACCATGGTTAAGTGTAAATAGTTTTGGTAGCCATATCTAAGAGGGATTATATAAATATTTTCTGTATGATTGTGTGCATATGATTTTCCCACCATTTTTAAATTGAAATTATTTTCTTGAGGGAGAGAGTGAGAATCTCTAATTATAGTTTCAACATTGGATCATGATGGAAGGAGGAATATGTCCACTGTATTTGACTAACCATAGTGTTATTATAGGATAAAATCACCATTTTGGGATTACAATAGATATAACAATAGTCGGAGATAGGGTTTTCAATGGTGGTAAAGGTAACAACTCAGTAACCTCGATTCATCCCAACTACATACATGTAATTCCTTGGTTACCTATACGTGTCCCAGCGACGTAAAGTTAAAAATATATATATAATTTTAATAAAACACAAAATTTTGTTATATTATTTTTTTAATTATTACTTACATGAAATATTTTAGATATATAATGCATGGGATGGATTTGAACAAATAATGGAAACTTATTAGGGTCTAATGAAAATTATTTGATGAAGTGTAAGTGATCAAAATATAGTAACAAAGGATCTTTGTGAAAGAATTGTAAAACACCCAAACATGAAATGATGAATACCATAAATATAATTCCTTATACTAAAGAAGTGGATACAATGGCCTTGTTCTATGTTCAATATGTTATATAAAGAACCAAAAGTGGAATAAAAATGCCTCCCACCTCAAGAGTTTCCCACAGGTTGATAAGAATATCATCATAATAGAGGTATTATTCTTAACCAATGATTTTCTATCACCTTAATGTGAAAATAAAAATGAATAGGAGGTTATTTTGTTTCAATGTGGATAGAATAAACATCCATGCCCACTTACTTTGCATGAAAGTGGTTTATATATGTTTCAATGATTATTTAAACTACTTGTATCTATTATTTCATGAAAATGAAAGAATAAATTATTTATCTGTTATATGCATTCATAATATTAATAATTCACCTCATATATATTTTATCTTATGAAATAGTTTGATAAATTATAGATTAGATGGAATATGGATTGAGTGTCTAGGCTTCATGGATTAAAATTCCATAACCATGCATAAAAATCACAACTTTCTTGGATGTCCAAATTCAAATTATTTATATCATATTTAAATATATTTATATACATGAATTTAGGGTATATATCCAAAAAAATGTTAATTTTCATTAAAACTTTCATTTTTATCATTTTATATGGTCTCCAAATTAAAAAAATGAAAAACTCAATACATGTAATATATTTTATCTGAAAAATATTATGAAAATAGGAAAACACTTACATTTAATTATATAAAACACACAAATTATTATATAATTTTTTTCATTATTCTCCCCTTTTTGTGACACTTGAAATATGTGATTTAAAGAATAATGGAGTTTTATGTATAATAACTATTTAACATATTAAATAAATGGTTTTTATTATGAAATAGTATGTTATTTTATGAATGAAAACAAACTAATATAAACGTTAATTTAACAATGAATGTGATTAAAATAGATTATTAATTGAATAAATTTTCATTTATTACGATGAAGAGTAAGAAAATAATTTACTATAAAGAATATAATATAATAATATTTAACAAAAATCAATGATTACAATTTTTATGCTTATTTGTTCTAGATTATCAAGATGTCAGAATTGTTAAAGATTCTAAAATTAAAAGGTTTGAAATTTTAATTGTTATGATGACATTTAATATCTACATGTAATGTTTTATAGGGATATAATATGATTTTATGTTTTTATGTTTATAATAGTTATGAATTTTTAGTATATTGAAGAGTTTTAAAAGATATAATAAGATCAATATGAGTGGGTAATGTTGGTTCACCATTTATAATGTGTTTTAAAGGAGGATAATTTTCAATAATAAGAATTATCTTCCTTATATAATTCTCTAATTGGCCAATTATTCCTCAATCATATCCAAGAATAAGAAAAATCATTGATCAAGACATCTAATAAACTATATACTCTTGGGTATTTTTGGTGGATAATTTTTTTTCCAACAAGGAGGGCTTTTAGACCTTTTTTATTATTTTAGAAATAAGTGGATCAATATAAATTTGAACCACATGTCTCCAATGATAAAATTTATTTTTTAAAATATTCATATTTAATTTATATAAAAAAATGTATCATTTTTTTGTATAATCATACATTTTCATTAATTCTATTATTAAAATAATGTATCTTTTTCTGGTCTAATATATTTCATTTCAATTTATTCTATAATTTCAATTTTAATTATTTAAGAATGAATGTGGTGTTATAAGATAATTATCTAATGATTGATATGATATGAAAATTTTTACAACATTATCATCTGTTATATTTAAGCATTCATAAATCATGTTTATTTTTTTTTCAAATTATAAACTACAGAAATTTTATAAACATTCAAGGTAGTTTCAAAAAGGGACAATTTATAAATTTATTTTATTCCTTTAATGACCTCATCATAATTGGTTCAAATAAAAAATATAGTTACCTTCATGTGGAGTATCAAGGAGACTTATAATCTCATAATAAGTAAAAATAAATTTTAGTTGATTAATCATTATTTGAAATAATTCATGGATGTCACATAACCATGACTTGAATTAATTATAAATTAAATGTATTTATCAAAAAATATAAATAAAAGGACTTAAAAACAAATATAGTCTCATAGTTAGTTTTATGTTTCATTTAAAAAAATTCAAAACAATTTATAATCAATATGTCTACTTTTAAGAACTTGATTCGTTCATTCAAAAACTAAAGCACTATTGGGCATAAGAAAACATGAAATATTTATAATTTTTTATTTCCATTTCTAAAATTTAAGAAATTAATTTGAATAAAATAACATATTAAAAATAAATCATTTGAATATCTTTAGTGTCTTATGGATATATTTCATGATGAATTTTATTTTGATAAGTATTTATGAATCTCAATACCACTTTAGAGGTCTTTGAAAAATACCCTAACAAATTTCAACATAAAAAAGATCTATAAAATATTTTGGACTATTCTGCATATTTTTATTAGGTATTAATCATTGGATAATTAAAACATAACAATTAATGCTTTAAAAATCATATTTTTAAATTTTATCTGCATTCGAATTGTTTAAAATATTTCGTTTGATTTTAAAAGAATTCATTGTTATATATATTGCATAAAATTCTTCTATATAGACAAAAATATAAAAAAATAAAAGAACGCATATTTTAAAATTATATTAATTATAATACATAAATAATTTTAAATGATAATTAATAAAATAGAAATGAAAATAATATTAAATTTCTCCAAATAAAATTAATTAAAGCCGATTATTTTTTTAATAAACACAATTTATCACGGGAATGATATTTTATAAAATTATTTACAATATAAATTTTTAATCTTAATAAATTGAAGAAAAAGTTGAATTTTGGTATGATACCTCTAAAAATTATATTTATTATAATGATGTTTAGTCCATTAATGACTTATTAAATTTTATGAAATATTAGTAACATTAATATTATCACACTTGATTTTAAACATTACTAAAAAATCAATATCATTTTAATGTTTTTTAGATATAAAAAAATTATATACAATATCCATAACCTTAAATATATCAATCTTCAATAGTAGAAATTTAAATAAAATAATTATTTCTCTATAATAATTAATAAAGAAAACTTCTAGAAAATGATGCATACCTCAAGAAATTATCCTATCAAGATTGAAAATTCCAAAAAAATAATAATAAAAAATTACCTCAAATCAATAGTTAATAAGATAAATTGTGAAAATATTTATTTTTTATTTTAAATATCATTACATTCCTTTAGTAACTATTAAATGCGATTATTCTAGATTTTATTGAAACTCAAACACATGAAAATAAACTTAATTTGAGGACAATTTAAATAAGATACAATCAAAATATAATAGTACATATGTAGATGATAATGTTAATAGGTTTTGAAACATCATCCACATATATTTTTATTAAATTATTAGTGATAGAATTATATAACTCGGTATTTTAACGCTTAAATTTTTTAAAATTTTATTTTTATTAATGGTTTAATTTATATGGGTTCTTATATTATTTTGACATATTTTTGAAACATTTTAATGAAATTAATTCCTTTACCATACCCATCTCATTATTTAAAATATCTTAATAATAATTATAAATATTTGAGTAAGTTAATATAAATATAATATCATGAACATAATTTTTTACAAATAATGTTTTTTAAAATGTATTTAATTTTGATGAAATAAAGATATATCATCCCTTAAAAACCCACTTTCCCAAAAATTGTTTTGTCCCAGGATGGATATTGTTGATTTTATTTGTTTTTTATATTATTTCATGTATTAATATGATTTGAAAAAATTAAGATAACTTGACTTTAGTAGAATTCTATAATTTGAGATATTTTAAGATCTATTTAGAGTATATTATCATTGAAGATACAAATTATATTTTTTTGGAATAATATAATTAGTGGATGGTAATCTATCAGGATAATGGGTTGGTTGGTTACATGTACTAATAAATCATTTAAATTTTTTGGAGGTATTTTTAGGAACTGATTTAATTATTGTGGAATTTTTCAGAAGTATTTTCATTGACAAAAATTATTTTTTAAGTAATATATGGGGGATACACACCTTATGATATAAAGATATTGTTTTGGGAATATATACTATAGGAGGTGACTAAAAGTAAAAGATAACTGATATGTATTAAAATTTTATGAACAAGGGAAAATGTATTCATTGAGAAAATTATGTAAATGGAGATTCTTTTCATGGTTTTGTAATGAAATTCAAATCATAAGAAAGTTACTTGTATGAAAAATCTATAAAAATATTCATTTTAAAAACTTTTTATAAAGTAATTAATAGTATAAAATTACCTTAATAATTCATTTAATCATTTATAAGAAAATCCATAAAATATTATTTACAACATAGACATGGAGGAGAATTATTCCAAACCAAAATGAAGATATAAGGTCCGATCTACATGTAAACATCATTTTAGTCTAATTAATATTAAAGGGAGGTTAAAGGGAAAGAAAAAAAATTAAATCCCAGAAAAAATAAAAGGATAATAAAATAAAAAGATTCTAAGAGATAAAGAACAATCATTTTTTGAAATATGAATTCAAATATATATATTCTCAATTTGAAATTGATATTGGAAAGAAACTCTTAGATCATTGATAATTTTTTAATAAAAAGGCCTTAAATGTAAGAAAATTATAAAAACTTTAAAATCACAATGATGAAATAAAAAAAAAGTTAAAATACAATGTTGAGGTATTATGGACACAACATAATTAATGAAGATAGTGGATTTAGAATAAATCTCAATTATAAAAAATTGATATGATAAACCATTATCTTTAGTCTCGACATGAATGAAAGAACATTAACCTCATATATAATAAAAATAAATATATTTATCACTTATTTATAAATATTATCCATATATATATCCCTTTATACTCTCCAATAACAATTAATAATTATATATATAATATTTAGTTTTTTATATTCATCATTTTATGTTAATAATTTTTCTTATTTCGTTCAAATTTCACAATAGTGATGTCAGTCCTTATTCGTTGATACTATGGTAATAATTAAAATTTTAGTTAATGTTGGGGAATCATTTTTTTCCAATGGTTTATTCATTCCCATGTTCATTTTATGGATGATGTGGGTATGGGTTGTGTGAATGAAATGCATAATGAGCTTGTTTCAGGTAATTCAAAAATAAAAATAAGTTATTTTATAACGAACATATATTTTTGTGTCATACCTACATAATATTATTAATGATATAATTTTATCCTTAATTTCAAATATAAACATAATTAGTTTCTTGATACTTATTCATATTGAAAATGATGATGTTGAAATAGCATCATTAATTTAGGTGGTTTAACTAACCCAAACATGAACATGTTATATTAATGAATTTGAAATAATATAGAGTTATATAAAATAAATTAATTTTATTCAAAATAATAATGATGTCAATATATAATCATTATAGTGTATAAATGTATGTATAAATATATTATTTTAAAGGTAATTGACAAATATGGAAAATTACTAGAGACTTTTATGAATTCTCCCTTTCTTAACATGGTTTCCATCAAAATTAATGATTTGGACTTCATTTTTGAAATAAAAATATTCCAAAATTTTAATAAGGATATATGAGTGGAAAATTGATATTAACTCAAGAGATAAATGATTTATTTGACATTTTTGGAAGGGTATATGATGAGTCCTTATATATATAATTTTAAAGGGTACTTCCATCAATTCTTATTCCTTAATGTATAAGGTTTTCATTTTTAAAAGAATATGGAAACAAAGTTAAAATATAATGGAGTTTGAATAATTTTTTATGATAAATAATTCACATTTTAATATAAATATAATGTTTTATGATATTTGGGGTATTTACCACTTAGTTTCCCACTTTTTACAACATTTTACCCTTACCATGACAACTAAATGTTTTTCCATAATAACATAATTTTATGCCTAAAATTGAAATGGGCTAACCTACAAAATTTTAAAATAATTATTAAAAAATCAATGAATTTAATCTAGTTTTATTTATAAATATGTAAATTTTATCTTTTATACAAAAACATAAAATATATAGAAGAAAACAATTTTAATGAAAAATAAATTTATAAAACTTATATGTTCTTGTAGTTATTTCATATAATAAATAAATGTGTAATAATATATTGGTTTATAAATTGAATTTTTTTATAATCATCGTATTAAAGTGATCAATTTAATTTATTAAGATAAAAATAAACAACAACTTATGAACAATCCTGTGAAAAATATCCCCTTTGATCATTAAATAATTTTAATCGCATCCCCATAAAATAAATTATTTAACTTTTAACCACTAAACTTTATAAATTCATTAGAATATTTATTTTGAATTTTTAAACACAAAAAAAAAATTCAATAATAATAATATTATTATTATTATTATGTAACCCATATAAATATATTTATATAATAAAATATTTGAATTAAATTTTACCTTTTTGTTTCATTATTTGTTTTGGAATTATACTATTTTCAATTTTTACTATAAATTTTAAAAAATCAATATAATTGTTGGATACATGCATACAAAATAAATAATATCCATTGACTATATTTCCAATGTTCGTAGTTCCAATTTCTTTATATCAAAATATGATATATATAACCTAAATATTTTGAGTTCAATATATAGAATTAAAAAATCACAAAAATCATTAATCATATTTACTGATCTCTTGATAATTATATTATATTTATAATGTTTTCTGTTATTTCCATAGTTGAAACTGGGGTGATTATCTTCATGGGAACCCCAAGTAATCCAAATTTATGTTCATGGTGTTTTTATTTTCTTATAAATTTATTTCTTTAGTAATTTTTATAATAAATCATTATATTTTATTCTAAAATTGTATTAATATTCATCTCTAATAAAAATATTTATTCATAATAAAATATACTTATCTTTGTTTTAGGTTATTGTTTCATGTGAAACAAGATATTCAATAATCTATTTATTTAAAGTAAAATTCAAACTAAAATTTAAGGGTGTTACACTGGAATTATAAGGCCATATAACGAGGGCCGTCTCAATGAATTTATGAGAAAATAGGATTGTAGTCCAAGAACCCAACATGGAGCATTGAATATCATTTCATTGGAAATTATACATTATTCACATGAGTGATATGATATCTATCTATTATCATCAAGGAGTATTCTCTATCATAGTAAAACTTAAGTATGGAATAAATTCCTTCCCATTTAAACTTCAATATTAAGTGTTTCATCTAAAGGATCTTAGATGTTCACAAACCCATAACTATTTCTCCTTGGATTAATGAGTTGAGATGATCCTTCAAATTTAATGATTCTAGGACTCATTTTTGCTGAATCTCAGGGATGTGTGGTGTCAGTAAAATATTTTCACCAACTACATCTAATTTATCATGTTTTATCTATGACTTATCATCATCATATTTTTTTTATCAATGATGAAAAAGTGGGGTGATGAAAATTAGACATTTATGGTGAAAAATTATTTTGTCTAGAATATAAGATAGTATGGGGTGTCTTGTGTTGTGATATATTTTTTTGTGATAATCTTATAAATAATACATAAGTTTATATAGAATATATTAATTGTATTGTGGCACAATATTTTCAAGGTTATGAGACAAAGGTTTTTTTAAGTCATGTATCTGTATATTTATCATTGCATGAAAGTGGGATGAGTAGTTATACTGAATGTTATAACTCAAATAAATGTTCATCAATTAATAATAATATAATGTGCTTTCATTCTCCATCATTATTTTATATGGGGCACCAACACTGGTAATGATATGAGACTTCCCAAAACTTATGAAATATTTCATTATAAATTATTTGAGGGAACTAATTCATCCCAATTTGATAAAGAAATAGAGAAAGTATGGAATAAATTAAGTTGTTTTGATGTGGATGGTGGGATTCAATCCATGAAATGTTTCCCATATATTTAAAATTTCAAGTTGTATTTAATGTTGTGAATTTTGTTTTGGGGATGATGGTAGAAATTGGATTGTATTTCGATAGTATTAATTTTCTACCTAAATTATATAATTCCATGCATCATTAAAGGGAAAAATTTCCCAAGTCTTTAGAATTGAATGAAAATAATTTCTCCTAAATGGGGAATGACACAAGTGTTAACATTAAATTCATTCATAATTAATAGTGTCTATTCTACTACAATATACTTAACGAGGTAACCATAAAATCCTTATTTATATAGGATACTTTAAGAATTTGGACGATCATAAAGGAAAACATTTTCCACCATCCAATGGATCAATTCTATATTGGATCAACATGTGGGTGAATCCCTCCTTTAAGGTACTCAATTATAAAAGAAATCAAACCGATTGTTTCTTTTGTTTGTGAGTGTATAGGATTTATTTGACTTAGAGTGGTGTTGACTTCATTTATTTTTTCCATATCACTAGTGATAAATTGATAGAAAACACTATAATGTTCGATATGAATGGTTTTATCCCCTATTATAGGTAGATAAGTCTATAGGTGAATATTATTGTTTATTTTATTTATTATTCCATGATCACAATATGTGATATAATGTTTTGGTAGAGGGGAATTTAAATATAAAATATTATAGTAATCAATAAAGTGAATCAACTCTTTCATCTTGATTATATAGTCACCATAAATTTACTTGATCACAATTATATATTTCATTCAATATTTAATTGTTCCACCAATATTTTTAGGCCCATTTAGAAGACGTTAATTGTAAATACCCATAAAATTCAAGGGAAATTTTTTCTTAATTTTCTTTGGAATTTTAAAAGAACGCGGTTTCAGACGGCACTTGATTCCGAGGCCCGGTGTTCCCGGAATTTCTATCTGAAGTTTAGCTCAGGTATGTTCAGTGAACGAACGAGCGGGAATTTCTAACTTTTGAACCGGTGCCCAGAATTGAATTCTGAGGGCACCGATGGAACCGCAGCGCCGGTAATTGCTTAGGAACTCCTATTTCGGAGTTGCGTTTACACGAGGGGAGTTTTTAATTTTTGTGGTAGTTGAAAATAAAAATTTAACAATTTTTATTTTTCCCACTTGGTAGTTTTATCCTAAGTAAGGATGTTGGGGGTGGGACCCACTTCTGATAACCAACCTTGAGAGGATAAGGTAGGGTGGGACCCACACGAGCCCAACCCCTCACTTTCCTAACCCCTCTAAACCCCTGATTTAAGTTTTGCTAACTTATCTCCTCATTAATTTTATAACATCTTATGTTATAACTTAAGTGAGTTAAATGTGGGTTTTGAATTTTCAAACTCTTGAAATTCAAAAACCTATGTTGGGTTAATAAAATAAGTGGGAGGATTATTTTATTTTGGGGTTAGTTTTTCTTATGGTGGAGACTTGGGAGGAAAGGGCTAAGGGTTTGAGGAAGTATTCTTCTTCTTCAACTTCGACGAAGAACGTGAAGAACATCTCGGACTCCGATGAAGAACACCGTCCTTAGCGAAGAACATCTCTGCCGAAGAACGTGAAGAACTTCTCCAACAACGTTTCCTCTTCGGACACACCTCGACGACAACGGAATTGGGTAGTGAGCGACGACGGCTTCGCCTTCCCCCGAGTCAGACGAACGCCGACATCCCCCTTCAACGTCGTCATCCTCGCGACGCCATACCGCGATGAACCTCGAACGACAACGCATCCTTCTGATCGGCTTATACCCAAGGTACGGGTTCAATTTTTTTTAAGCTGGTGATTCTTTCCTTCGAATATGAAAGATAAATCTGACAGCCATGTTCCAATTTTTATTTAAATTAAAAATTTTGAAGGTTAAATGTTTTACGTTTCGGCCAACTGCTATCGATATAACGGGAGGGGATCGGTCCGCACAAACACGGCCGATACCCCTCCCCCCTTTGCTATTCATCATTTTGATTAGCGAAGACGGTAATGCATCGTTGCACCGCGCTTGAGAGAAAGGAGACGTGAACGATGCGGGCCACGACGAAGAAACGCGACGCCGTCACACTGCGTCGAGGGTACGAACGAGGCCGCGGCCGGAGTCGGGCCGCGGTGGAAGGACGCGGCGTCGTCACGTCGCGCCGGACGAATTTACAGCCATCCTGGAAGTAGCGGCCGGAAAAAACCACCCACCGGAGAATTCGAAGAAGGCGGCTGGAAGACGCGGGGACCGCGGGGTCCCGCGGCGAGAACCGGCTGGCCCCGCACTGGCCGGCCGTTACTGGCAGAAATCCGGGGGGTTACACCACCCGGTGTTACAAGGCGCGGTCCCCCTTAATGGGGGCTTCCGTTTTCATAAAGGAGGGGGCAACACCCCTCCCTTGGCGCATGTGCGGCGCAAAGGCCGCGCTAGCCGCGCCGCCGCACCAGCCGCCCCGCCGCGCCACTTGTCGGGCTGTGCCGCTGGCCGGGCTGCACCGCCGGCCGGGTCGGGCCGTCGGCCCAGGTCGGGTCGGCCCAGGGGGTACTGGGCCGGGCCGGGCCGGGCCCAGACCCCCCATAACTCGGACTTTTCTGTAAAAATGCTCATAACTCGGGCTACAGACCTCCGATCGACGCGCCGTTAGTGGAGAAACAATCCTTGGAACGAGACGGTCATTTCGGTATATCGCACTCAAGGTTTTGGAATACTTTGAGTTCGGCCAGGTTGTTTCGGATACGAAACCAACCGGGCCCTCGGAGCGGAAACGCTTATATCTTCAGCTCTGGATGTCCGATTGATGTGCCGTCGACTTTAATGGATTCCTCTAAGTGAGAAAGATCTTTTGGATTACTCCCCTCGAGGTTTGGATGTCGTCAGAGAGCGTTTGGGTTGGTTCGCTCATGAAACCAACCGGGCCCCTGGAACGAAAAATCCAATAACTCACAGACCGGGCGTCATATTGACGCACCGTCTGTCTCGTTGTTTTCCTCTTGATGAGACGGAACTTTTGGCATACTTCGCCCAAGTTTTGGTTTCTGTTGGATAGTGGCCGAGTTAGATTGCACCCGAAATCCAACCGGGCCCCTCAGACGAAAAGGCTAATAACTCACAGACCGGGCGTCCGATTGACGCGCCGTCTGTTGCGTTGAGACCCCTATGACGAGGCGGTTCTTTGAGAAACTTATTCG
Organism: Viscum album; assembly: GCA_963277665.1. Taxonomy (NCBI): domain Eukaryota; kingdom Viridiplantae; phylum Streptophyta; class Magnoliopsida; order Santalales; family Viscaceae; genus Viscum; species Viscum album. The sequence goes on from OY728132.1 coordinate 1,497,068,793, forward strand.
TGGGAGTTTGAGATACTTGGAGAATCGACCTGTAGCTCGTGGAGCGGACCCTCCCAGAGACGAGCGTGCGGAGTACGGAGACCGTGTAGCAGACTAAGAACTGACGACTGCTTGACCGACTCGACTTGGAGTGAGTCGACTAGCCCAGTGGACGGAGCACTACTTTGTGAGGTGAAGACCCATGGCGGACGGAGCACTACCTGTGTGACAGTACAGACCCGCGGTACTCATCCGGAGGGTACCTTAGCAGGCTACTAGGGGGTGTGCACTACTGTGTTTGGGTGGCATACCCTGGTGGGAAGAACTACTATGTTTGGGTGGCTGACCCGTGGTACTCGACAGGAGGAGTACCTCAGCAGACTTAGGTTAGTGAGCAGTACATTGGAGTCGTGACAGGACCACTATACACTCCAGAGACGAAGCTCTTCAGCAGTTACGGTTTCGATATTGAAAATCCTGGTTTGAGCTGAGTCTATGACCTTTGTGTTTACCTCATGATTGAGATGGGTCACTTGATAACTTAGGTATTTGTATGGGCATAAACCTCGGTAGTGGTTATCCATTGATTTCATGATCTTGGTGTTTTCCTCATGATTGAGATGGGTTACTTGAAAACTTAGGTATATGCATGGGAATATACCTAAGTAGATGTTATCTGTTGAGATATTCTTTGTGGTTATCCATGTTGGTTTTAGTGAGACCTTGAGGGTCTCGGGGTCCCTATTGAGTATCATTATACTCACCCCTGCACGGGCTATGCCTACACCTCGTTGTGTTGGTTGCAGACGACGGGCAGTGCTGACGGAGGCCGAGTGTTCGAGGGCTGGATGGTACCCGGAGGTGGACTACACGACGAGCTAGTATCCGGAGGTGGACTTCATGGCGAGACGACACTCGGAGGAGGTTGACGAGCGAGAGAATTGTGGAGGCTATCTGTACCTACCTTTCAGGTAGGATCCGTGGTGGACGATCCAGGAGCTGCGTCATCTGTACCTACCCTTCAAGTAGGATCCGAGGAGGACGACCCAGGAGCCGCTTCCGTCCCTCCAGCTGTTGTCTTTTTCTATTGTACTTTGTTCAGTTTTAGTTGTACTTTCTTTTGGTTTTGTATTCTGGCTCATTTACCTTTCAACACTTCTCTTTGTACTTAGTGTTTTACTTCCTCTTGTACTCTGTAATGTTTTGTTTACTTTTATAAAGGAAATTACTTCTCAGTTATCGGGATTTACGCCTTTAGTTCTAGTCGCCAACCCCTGGCCTATGGAAGGCGGGCTTGGGGTAGTCACGGCACGGGCCCCGAGGATGGGTCGTGACAAATTGGTATCAGAGGAGTCGGTTCTACCGCAGAACTTATACTCGGATATTTTTTCTTCTGTGAAACAATAGTGTTAAGAGTACCGAGTGTGGTTTTCAGTTTAGGGAGTCCAGTGTTGGTGCGGGCGGCCGACGTATCCATACACCAGAACCCTGACAACTGATTTCTGACTTTGTGCACGAAAACACTTATTGCGTGTGTGTTTCCAGAAGATTTATTTAAATATCAGCTCAAACCAGGTCAGCTCACCAGGTATAATCATTTGACCGTGTCACGTTGTTTCTTTCAGGATGCCTTTTCTCGGACGACCAGCTAGAGCCCAGAGGGATGTGCGTACTGACAGCCTGCTGAGTGACGAGGCTTCGGTACAGGGCCCTCTTGTAGTTGAGGCACCAGCGGAGGCACCAGCGGTACTACCATACCTTGGGCCACCGATGCCACCAGCCCCAGCAGTAGGCGATGCACGCCACTTGAGTGCGCTGCACGATTTCCAGCGCCAGAGGCCACCCAGGTTCCGGGGAGAGACGGACCCGCAGGTGGCTGAGGATTGGATGGAGGCTGTGGTGAGAGTCTTCAGGCTAGTGGGGACGCCTATAGACTTCATGGTGATCTTTGCTTCCAGCCTCCTTCAGGCAGCATCAGGCAGGTGGTGGAGCCACTTGTTTCAGTTTTGCGATGGGATGACCTTCGCATGGGAAGACTTTGAGACCTTCTTTAGGGTGGAGTTTGTGCCAGTAGCTCTACACCCCGAGCGTGTACAGGAGCTTCTGCCTTTGCCACATGATTTTCGATCAGTAGCCGAGTCATCTGTGGGTAGTAGACAGATGATGCAGAGGTCCAGGAAGACCAGACCAGCAGTTGGATGATCTTGGGTTTTAGGACCGGTGGTGCGGGGCACCCGGGGTGGGGTCAGAACCAGGCTTTCCAGAAACAGACAGTGTTACTCATGCGGCGGGAAGGGTCACCTGACACGTGACTGTCCGACTCCCCGCACAGTTGATCCGCAGGCGTTGGAGGAGCCACTGAGACAGAAGAAGCAGCGGGTGCTTGAGCAACAGCCAAGTAGTAGACAAGGCAGTAGAGCTCCGGGAGCAGGTGGACAGGACCAGAACTAGTGGATACGTCTCTTGTACTTCTAGTTCCATGTTTCTGTTGTATTCATGTCTTTGTACTATGTGCTGCAATAATAAAAAGACACTTATCTTTGTGATGTTTTCTTTCCTGTCCCTTTTGTTTAGTTAATACTGAGTGGTCCCGGTTAAAACTGCTGACTTGACCCTCACTTTCGAGATTTCTACTGGAGAAGACCCAGTGACCTCACACTGATACTGACAGTGTGACTCGACCCTTGGAGGCGAGAGTGACAGTTGGATCTCTTGGTAGTTACGTCGAGGCCTTACGACGTCATCCATGGTATGAATGCAACATTCAAGTCAGGATTGACTGTATTAGGCAATGGGCGTGGTTCATCTAGGGGATGAGACCGAGTTTTTCTTTTCGACAGAGGAGAAATTTTAGCAACTCTTTCAGATCATAGGTGAAGAAGGTGCAGACCATCCAGGAGCAGATGAAGACTGCACAGTGCAGTAAGAAACAGGAAACCGGCACCAGTCTTGGAGACTCGGGCATGTTAAATGTTTCCATAAGAGGAAGCTTAAAAGAGAGATGAGTCTGCGAAGCAGCAGACATGGAGGTAGAGCTAGGAGAGCAGCATGAGGTGGTGTACATATTAACATGATACAACCACCCGCCTTAGTTATCCCCGCCAGGCTAAGGGAGATGGAGGGCGGAGGAAGAGTGCGGCTGCATGCGGTCAAGGAGTGTGACCCAATGGCTCTAAAAAATGATTCAAGGGACAGTCTGTGTCCACTACTAGCTATTGTAGTAACAAACGTCGATATGAATCATTCCTCGCTTCCACAAATCTTGTCCCAGTCCTAGAGTTTCCGGTAAGCAGTGGACTTGACCCTCACGTCTGGAGATACCTTGGGAGGAGACTCGATAATCACACTTACGCCGACGGTGTGGTCCGACCCTCGAGGTGAGAGTATTGGTTGGAATCTCTTGGTGGCAGCGTCGAGGCCTTACGACGTTGGTTTGAGTATAGACTGGGCAATCACAGTTCATACACAAATTGACGGTATTAGGCAAAAAGGTTGTGGTTTAACTACGGCGTCAGGATGGGTTTTCCTTGGTCGGCGAAAAGGAAACCCCAGGCAGCATAGGATAACTCATGCACAGGAGGGTGCGACCGATCACTCTTGATTCGGTCAACCTTACCCTCGTGGCAGCAGTCATTTCGAGTTTCAGTTCTAACAGGAATTGGAGAACTCTAGAGTTCCAGGATGACGATCACATCCTTATACGGGTCTCACCTCGACAAGGTTTACGGAGATGTGGCCAAGGCGGAAAGTTATCTTCGAGGTTCAATGGACCTTTCTAGGTCCTCAACTGGGTAGGCGAGGTGGTTTACCGCTTGAACCATCCACCTCAGTTGCACAAGGTGCACGACGTCTTCCACGTATCTCAACTGAAGAAATACGTGCTCGACCTTTCGCATATCATCGACCATGAGGAGCTGGACGATGGCGATGAGATGTTTTTCACGGAGGTTCTAGTGGGTATCGAGGATCGACAGGAGCGGATCCTACGAGGACGATCGATTCCTCGGGTGCGCTTTCTTCGCAGTACGGAACCTCCAGGTAAGCACATGGGAGCGGAAGGCTCAGGTGCATGTTCAATACCGCTTTTGTGACCCTAGTTTGTGTTGAAGCTTTACGGGGACGTAAAGCCCTGAGGTGGGAGTAATGTAAAGACCCGTAAAATTCAAGGAAATTTTTTTCTTAATTTTCTTTGGAATTTTACAAGAACGCGGTTTCAGACGGCACTTGATTCCGAGGCCCAGTGTGCCCGGAATTTCTATCCGAAGTTTAGCTCGGGTATGTTCAATGAACGAACGAGTGGGAATTTCTAACTTTTGAACTGGTGCCCGGAATTGAATTCTGAGGGCACCGATGGAACCGCAACGCTGGTAATTGCTTAGGAACTCTTGTTTCGGAGTTTCGTTTACATGAGGGGAGTTTTTAATTTTTGTGGTAGTTGAAAATAAAAATTTAACAATTTTTATTTTTCCCACTTGGTAGTTTAATCCTAAGTAAGGATGTTGGGGGTGGGACCCAATTGTGATAACCAACCTTGAGAGGATAAGGTAGGGTGGGACCCACATGAGCCCAACCCCTCACTTTCCTAACCCATATAAACCCCCCATTTAAGTTTTGCTAACTTATTTCCTCATTAATTTTATAACATCTTATGTTATAACTTAAGTGAGTTAAATGTGGGTTTTGAATTTTCAAACTCTTGAAATTCAAAAACCTATGTTGGGTGAATAAAATAAGTGGGAGGATTATTTTATTTTGGGGTTAGTTTTTCTTGTGGTGGAGACTTGGGAGGAAAGGGCTAAGGGTTTGAGGAAGTCTTCTTCTTCTTCAACTTCGACGAAGAACATGAAGAACATCTCAGACTCCGACGAAGAACCCCATCCTTAGCGAAGAACATCTCCGCCGAAGAACGCGAAGAACTTCTCCAACGACGTTTCCTCTTCGGATGCACCTCAATGACAATGGAATTAGGTAGCGAATGACGACTGCTTGGCCTTCCCTCGAGTCGGACGAACGCCGACATCCCCCTTAGATGTCGTCATCCTTGCAACGCCATACTGCGACGAACCTCGAACGACGACGCCTCCTTCCGATCGGCTTATACCCAAGGTAGGGGTTTGATTAATTTTTTTTAAGATGGTGATTCTTTCCTTTGGATATGAAAGATAAATTTGACAGCCATGTTCCAATTTTTATTTAAATTAAATATTTTGATGGTTAAACGTTTTACATTTCGGCCAACTGCTATCGATATAACGGGAGGGGATCGGTCCGCAGAAACACTGCCGATACCCCTCCCCCCTTTGCTATTCTTCATTTTGATTAGCGAAGACGGTAATGCATCATTGCACCGCGCTTGAGAGAAAGGAGACGTGAATGATGCGGGCCATGATGAAGAAACACGACGTCATCACGCTGCGTCGAGGGTACGAACGAGGCCGCGGCCGGAGTCAGGCCGCGGCGGAAGGACGCGGTGTCGTCACGCCACGCCGGAAGAATTTGTAGCCATCCTGGAAGTAGCGGCCGGAAAAACCACCCACCGAAGAATTCGATGAAGGCGGCCGGAACTCCGGCCGCCGGCGCCAAAAGACGCGGGACCGCGGGGTCCCACGGCGAGAACGGGCCGGCCCCGCGATGGCTGGCCATTACTGGTAGAAATCCGGGGGGTTACACCCCCCAGTGTTACAAGGCGCGGTCCCCTTAATGGGGGCCTCCATTTTCATAAAGGAGGGGCAACACCCCTCCATTGGCGCATGTGCGGCGCAAAGGCCGCGCTCGCCGCGCCGCCGAGCCAGCCGCACTGCCGCGCCGCCGCGCCGGCCGCACCGCCGCGCCGCCGGCCGGGCCATGCCGCCGGCCGGGTCGGGCCGTCAGACCGGGTCGACCCGGTTCGGGTCGGCCCAGGGGGTACTAGGTCGGGCCGGGTCGGGCCCAGACCCCCCATAACTCGGACTTTTCTGTACAAACGCTCATAACTCGGGATACGGACCTCCGATCGACGCGCCGTCAGTGGCGACACGATCCTTGAAACGAGACGACCGTTTCGGTATATTGCACTCAAGGTTTCAGAATACTTTGAGTTCGGCCGGGTTGGTTCCGATACGAAACCAACCGGGCCCTCGGAGCAGAAACACTTATATCTTCAGCTCCGGACATCCGATTAACATTCCGTCGACTTTAATGGATTACTCTAAGTGAGAAGGATCTTTTGGATTACTCCTCTTGAGGTTTGGATGCCATCGGAGGGCGGTTGGGTTGGTTCGCTCACGAAACCAACCGGGCCCCTGGAACGAAAAAGCCAATAACTCACAGACCGGGCGTCCGATTGGCGCGCCATCTGTCTCGTTGTTTTCCTCTTGATGAGACAGAAATTTTGGCATACTTCACCCAAGTTTTGGTTGTTGTTGGATAGTGGCCGAGTTGGATTGCACCCGAAATCCAACCGGGCCCCTGAGACGAAAAGACTAATAACTCACAGACCGGGCGTCCGATTGACGCGCCGTCTGTTGCGTTGAGACCCCTATGACGAGGCGGTTATTTGAGATACTTCTTCGTGGGACTTTGATATACTTGGAGTATCTACCTGTAGCTCGTGGAGCGGACCCTCCCAGAGACGAGCGTGCGGAGTACGAAGACCGTGTAGCCGACTGAGACCTGACGACTGCTTGACCGACTCGACTTGGAGTGAGTCGACTAGCCCAGTGGACGGAGCACTACTTTGTGAGGTGCATACCCATAGAGGACGGAGCACAACCTATGTGACAGTGCAGACCCGATGTACTCGTCCGGAGAGTACCTCAGCAGGCTACTAGGGGGTGTGCACTACTGTGTTTGGGTGGCATACCCCGGCAAGAAGCACTATTGTGTTTGGGTGACTGACCCGCGGTACTCGACAGGAGGAGTACCTCAGCAGTCTGAGGTTAGTGAGCAGTACATCAGAGTCGTGACAGGACCACTGTACACTCCAGAGACAGAGCTCTTCAGCAGTTACAGTTTCGATAATGAAAATCCTGGTTTGAGTTGAGTCTATGACCTTTGTGTGTACCTCATGATGGAGATGGTTCACTTGATAACTTAGGTATATGTATGGGCATATACCTGGGTAGTGGTTATCCGTTGATTTCATGATCTTGGTGTTTTCCTCATGATTGAGATGGGTTACTTGATAACTTAGGTATATGAATGGGCATATACCTAAGTAGAGGTTATATGTTTATATCTTCTTTGTGGTTATCCATGTTGGTTTTAGTGAGGCCTTGAGGGTCTCGGGGTCCCTACTGAGTATCGTTATACTCACCCCTACACGGGCTATGCCCGCACCTCATTGTGTTGGTTGCAGATGACGGGCAGTGCTGACGGAGGCCGAGTGTTCGAGGGCTGGACGGTACCCGGAGGTGGACTACACGACGAGCCAGTATCTGGAGGTGGACTTCACGGCGAGACGACACTTGGAGGAGGTTGACGAGCGAGAGCGTTGTGGAGGATATCTATACCTACCCTTCAGGTAGGATCTGTGGTAGACGATCCAGGAGTTGCACCATCTGTACCTACCCTTCAGGTAGGATCCGAGGAGGACGACCCAGGAGCCACTTCCTTCCCTCCAGTTTTTGTCTTTTTCTGTTGTACTTTGTTCAGTTGTAGTTGTACTTTCTTTTGGGTTTGTATTCTAGCCCATTTACCTTTTAGCACTTCTCTTTTTTACTTAGTGTTTTACTTCCGCTTGTACTCTGTAGTGTTTTGTTTACTTTTATAAAGGCAATTCCTTCCCAGTTATCGGGATTTACGCCTTTGGTGCTAGTCGCCAGCCCCTGGCCTATGGAAGGAGGGCTTGGGGTAGTCACGGCACGGGCCCCGAGGACGGGTCGTGACATTAATGGGGGATTAATATTCTACCCCATTCTTGGTACATCCTTCTAATAGTTTAAATGAGTGAAATATATCTGATATTTTTACTGATAAAAAAAATCCCTAAGTTAGACATATTGTGCTTCTTGTTTTCTATCATTTTTCATATTCAGGTAATAGAGGTTATTTTAATGTATATATCCCATGTATCAGAGGTTTCATGGATAGATAATAAATTTATATTATAGAGTTTCATATCCAATAACAAATTATCTAAGATAATATTCATTATGAGGAAAAATGATAATAATTTTCCTTTGATCACATTCTAAGGCATGAAACTGATATCAAAATACATCAAAATGACATCCCACTATATTATACACTGATTTAACATTTTGAAACTAAGGATATATTTGAGTATATAAAAATGAGGAATGTGGTGGGCCTTGTGGTGATGCAAATAGTGTCTCAAATTCTTCACTATAAAATTAAAATTAATGAAATTAATCTAGATATTGGAATATCATGTCTCTCTATAGAATATCATCCTTCTACAAAAATAGACACTATTCTATATTCCCACCTTATTAATCTGATCATGGAGAGAACCAATAGACCATTCCATGGTCTCTATAAATAAAATGAGGGGCTACCATTGTATAGGTGGAATCATGTCCAACGGGTGATGAAGTTACTATTTTAGATCATCATATTATATATGAAAATCATAATTCCAATGATAATAAACCCCTTTATTAATTATCTTTTTGAGGGGAAAATACTTTTTCAAATGATTTAGAATGATGTGTCTAATATTTAAAATACATCCCTAATGTTTGCTTAATTCCGTATGGTTTTAAGGTGGAGGTTTACCAAGTGTTTACGCGTTCTTTTTCAGTTTAATATTGATTATATGTTGAAATACTATGATTCTAAATATTTTCTATTATTTTTACCAAAAAATAATTTCAAGAGAATAATATTATAGTTTTGTTGAAATAATTTATTTAATATTTCTTGAAAATATACAAGACGATCACACCAGTATAGATATTTAACAAATGAATCATTGACCTATCACTCCAGGATTTCCTTATAAATTAAATTAAAATATGTTTCATAAAAAATTAAAATATAGTTCCCACATTATTAAAATAAAAGGTATATGCATGGTAATTTTATACCAATTGAGGTTCTATAAATAGAGTAACCTCCTCATATTTATAACACATTTAGATCTAGTAATAGAAAGAATACCTCTCCATATGGGGAGGGATTTGAATCTATATGTTTCATTAATATTTAGTTATAAGATAAAATTCAATAAATAATACATTAGGTAGAGATATATGGTTTCCAAAAAGTTAATTAAAACACATATTTACCCATTAATTTTCTTTATGGGGATGATGTTTTTGAGCCACTTTTAGTTTGGAACTTCCTGGGTGAATTTGGATTTGGTTATCTCATCAACTTTAGTTTCCACCTTAGAAGCAGGATTCAAATGAATTATCTATACTTCCTATTTATAGTCCTGATGCTCATCAGGAAGATCCAAATAAAGGGTGACTAATTGGATATCCCAACCAAAAATCTCTATAAAATTCCATAAATATACATATCAATATTTTATTAACAAATATATATATTTATACTATTCTTATGAAATCAAAGAGACACTGATCAATGTTTTTAATAAATCATTCTTGATAGAATTATGTACTTATCTAAGATCATCAAAGGTAGTCAAGGTGACTTCCTCTAATTATATAGGACCATATTTGATGTCATACTCCTATTCACCACTATCATTAGAAGAAGATATATTTTTACAATATGATCTAGAAGGCGATTTAGGGGAATTGTAACTCCCATTGGGATCACATCCTTTTTCTGAGTGGCTGTGATTTTCTATAGTATATGAAACCATGAGAATGAGAGATAATTTACCTAAAAATTATACTCTTATATTAGGATTCATTTACAATCTCTTGAGGATACATGAATATGTCGTCCAAAAATTGCCCAGAATTATACTTGACTAAGGATTATTAGGGGAAATATTGATAAACATGAGTTATATGCTATTCTTTTCCATTATAAGTGGTGTATTAATAAAGGAAACATTTTCATGACCATCATTTAAAAAGAAAGTGATTAGGGGTTCATGGAAACTATAACATAGTGGTATCCCTAATTATTAATTTTTTACTCAATTTTATTAATGGGAATATTCAAATATTAATTATGTTTTTTATGTGGACTTATAATATTGATTTTTAGGGCACTAGGTGTATCTATCCATGCAGAATTATTTAATATTGACTATATACACTCCCATTTATAGTAACATGTGTCTATGTTCTGAGATTCATAGTATTTCATAGGGGAACTATCACCATAAAACACTTCATCTTTTATATTAATATGGAATTTATTGAATTAGTGATGTAATGAGTGCACTATTTTGTGTATATAGAGCCATGAAATCCCTAAAAGACAATTAAAATCATTTATATATAACAACCATGTCTTTATTGTGGGAAATTATCTCCTCAGGTAGGGTTTTGAGATTTACACTCATGTGGGGTATTTTATCACTCTTGTGAAACCCATGGATATTCATATTATTGGGATACAAATCAAAGTCATAATGGAAAAGATGTTGAAGGGGTCAAATTGAGATAAGTTTAATCCCAGAGCAATTATCAAAAAATAATTTCTTTATGTTAATATCATCAATAATTCTTAATATTTACTAGTGTTTGATGTTACAATGTATATAATTTGCATGATCTTGATCTATGAATGAAATTACTCTTTGGAATTCATCAGATCCAATATCAGCATGATATGTCTCAAAAACAACAACATCAATAGCGAACTCTTAAGGGATTAAAGGATTCAAGATTTTAGATTCCCTGAGTTCTATTTAACGATTTTTGGAGTCCAATATTGATAGGTTTTTTTGGATGATAGTGATATTATTCAAAAAAAACATACATTTATAATAGGGGCCTATACCTATTTTCAAATGATTTATCCTCAGTTTAAGGCTTAGGGGTGAATCTAACTATTCTAGAAAATGATATTCTTGGTTAGGAAAATGGAGTCCTTTACATCAATGTTTTAAGAAGGGCTAGCCTTCCCACATTTATATCTTGTCCATATTTTTTTTGATTAGACTGTCTTCCAATATAATTTGGTTTGGATGAGGATTCAAGGATTCAAGAAAAGATCTATGTTACCATTGTATGTGTTGGAGTGACTATCTATAATATCCAGCTATATATATATGTGGAATCTATAGAAGTGATGCCTAAAAATTGAGTTTCACTATAGTTTCAAAGTCTAAAAACTCTATAGTCTCTTACCCAATTATTGATGTGGCACTTGGGATCATATGACTATTACTAACATGTGAAGGGGTATGTAAATTGTATAATAATGGTGGAGGCGTATGATTACTAATCATCTGATAAATGTTCCCTCTATTGAGTTACTTAATGTACTCGTACTGATGGGACAAGAAATATAGAGGAGTCTAGGTTATCTTGGCGACTATAATGGGATCCGCGGACTATTACTTTCTTTACCAGTGACAATTATGTTTAATCATGGATAAATGTGATGATAAATCTGTAATATCTAGTATCACAGATTGAATTAGGGTCATGACTAATTGATTCATCTATTCCTTGAGAATGTAATGTTCAAGACTGACTAATTTCTTAGTAATCTAGTAATTTTTTATATATGTCCATGTATTCCATCCACTCCCTCCTACTTTGGGTTTGATATCATGGACATAAGTATCCTTTCTTTGTTGTTTACCAAAATTTTCCTTCTTATACTTGATAACATTCTAGAGAATATACTTTAGGATAAACCATTCATAGATATTCTACCAAAATATTGTTGCAGGGGGGGGGGGTCCATGGTTTCATTCAATTCTACTTAATTGGGCCTCATCATCCTTATAAATATGAATAGGTTTTTCAATAAGGTGGTGATGAATAGTCCCAAACATTTTTTTATGGAATAAAAATTATTCTTCTTATCATTTATATTTCTTAAATGTTTCTCCTTCTTTGAATCTTGATAATGGTGTTATGTTTTAGACATTATTGTTTAGGTGGATGCACCACATAATATTATCTTGGTTTAGGGTTTAGATATTGAGTCTTTTTTGTTTTGAGTATGATAGTCATAATCACTAATTTACTAGAGATATTACTTTTTGATTAATTTGTTGACCGAGACATTTCTTTGGAATGGAAAATGCCATATTCTATTTGCGGCGCTACAGCTAAAAACTCCTAGAAGCACTAGGGTATTTTTGGAAAATTAGCAATTTCACAAACTTGTTATAAATATTATATATATATATATATATCTAACAGATACTCTTATAAAAGCTATATATTTATTGAATGGGCTAAACATTTCCACTTAGTTAAATACATTGAAACCATATCATTTTACTATTTTTTTCTATTTGAGAGGTCAATAAGTATCATATTCTTTAATATTAAGATATAATAATAAATTTTCAAACCCTCTAATTACGTAGTTAGTGAAAAAACTCAATTTTATTATGTTTTACAAATAAAATCCCCATCCAATGTTTTCATAAAATACCTAAGTTTTACAGCCTCCTAATACTCTAGAATTTATATCATATTTTCACATTGAAACATGAAGTGCATGATATATTACTCTAGGTCTATCATACTACTAAATATTGGGAATGAAATATTACTAAATTTGGGTAGAGGATGAGTCAAGTCCTCCCAATAAGGGTTTGGTTTCTTCTTTGGAATCACTAGTGTGTATCTCCCCTCCCTGCATACCATTAAAGTTGAAAGGGACTTAATAGAGTAATCGAGTTTTCATGTGAAACATTAGATGATTCTTGAATGAAGGAAGAGTTTAGAAAATTAATTTTTAGCTCACATGTTTTTACTATTAATTATGAACAAAAGGATTCATAGGGATGATTTCTTGAAATATTGATGATTTCTTCCCAATAAGAGGAAAATATGGATAATCTTTGGCCAATGGGGTCTGATAAACTGTTTTTAGGACCCAAATATGGATGCAAGAATATTATTTTTTCTAATTGGTTAAGAATTTCATTTTAAGGTAATTTTCCAGTAGATTTATATTGTACTGAACATGGAAGTTTTACTTAGTAGGTAACATTATTCTAAGAAACTCAGAATTAAGTCACATTATCCATTCCAACTCAAATTTCTATTGAGTGATATTGTCCTCAATGGAGATAGTATTGAATTCTTTAAGTAATTTGTTTGATGTAGATAGAGACATTCAATTACCGTTATATTCAATTGAATCATTTTGATTAAGTAGTATCTTTTTTTATATGATCTCCTATATTAAGATATTTGTTCTTCTATTGGGTATGCATACCCTTTTCATGCACCTCATTCCATACCACATTTCAAATGGATGTCTTTTCATTATGTTATTCTATATAGATTTCGTGTTTGTTGTTATTTATATGGATGATATAAACAACATTAAATAAAAAAATTATATATTGTGAATCAAATATTCATATATTTGAAAATAGTATGGGGATTCATTAACCAATGATTATATAATATTGGATATATCACAATAATACATGATATCTTCCCTCATTGTGAAATATTTTAGCTTCTGGCCATTATGAAGAATATTTATCTCTCCTTGATTCTCCATTGGATGTAGTTTGTGCAAGGTGATCCTAATGGATTATCATTTCTATTTCACTAAATTAACTTTTGATAAAGGAGATAAATCCCAATGTGTAAGAAATAGTGAGGCCACATTCAATGAAGTTCCTCAAACTTTGGAGAATATCAAATTCCATAGAACATAGGGAGGAAATAATACCCTAATACCTATGAGTTGGGGTCGATTATACTTTGATACAAACATGAAATTTCTCAACTATGGATTATATAATTATCAGGGTTGATGTGATGGTAAAAATGTCCCCAGCACTATATAGTAGGTTGGATCCCATAATTCAACTAATGATGTTTCTACCGAGGCCTTCAAGGAATATTAGGATAGTATCATTAAATTATATGGATTGAAATCCTTTACAAATGGATTGTTCTCATCGTTAAGGGTTATTCAGTGATTTTAGGTTTCTCTATCTGCAAATGGGAGGATTTTTTTAATTTTCAAATGGATTTATATAGAAGTCTATATATAGATCACTCCTAGTAAGTACACAATTTCTAGGATTTAGGGATGGATGGATTTCATTAGTTTCACTAACTAGAATAATAATATTAAAGACCATATAATTGTCCTAATGTAATAAAATTATTAGATGATCTCCTTGATGATCCTAATTAGAAAATTAGTGGAGTAAAATTCAAAGCTTTGTATTATTCGCACCATCTAATATGCATATTAGGTGGGGTGTTTGTTGTTATTTTAGTATCTTTTGGAGTGAATTCATGACATTAAAATATGATTTATAGAGGAACTCAAGTTATTTCCATCATATAGTTTTTTGAGACCCTAAAAATGTTTCTAACTCAACCAGGAGAAAAATATTCAGCCAATGTCTTGAAATGATTTATGTACTCTCTATAGGATAGAAATATAGTTTGAGATAACAAATATTCACCCTCATGTTTTCATATAGGTGAATTATATACCAATATTTCATTGCCTTTGGGACATCGTACCAGGGAGTGTTCATGGACCAGAAAATGACTGATATTATTTCATCATCAAATTATTTCTACATGACTATATAAATTTCTTACACCAAAATGAGGGATTATTTGACCCAATCCAACCAAAAGGGTGATTTATATACCTCTTTGTCAATGTAATTGGGATCATTTAGTATTTATTTGATCTCCTTCAAGGGTTCATGACATGGGGTGAGAAATCGATGATGATTGTCTCCTCAAATCAACCATTTATCCTAATGAATTATCACTGACTGATGATAAGGAACCTGGTGTAGCATGCCATGGTTTATTGAGTGCCTCTAAATATAAAGAAAACATTAATTCATCCATACAATGGGGATAGACTTTATACTAATATGATAATTAATATAAGGGTGTGAATTCCCAAAAAACACTATGGAGGGGACCACCATGGTTGATTATTGATTCCCCATCATAGATAGGACCTTCATTATAGATAAATACATTAGCATTGGGAGGAAATTAGAGACATATTTCTTATGGAGTAATTTCAGGGATATCATCTTGGTTTCAACAAGGAGGTCTAGTTTTGTTACTATTTTCTGGTGGCCTTCATGGGGAGAAACTTCATGTTATTTATCAGAGAATGAACATTTTCAACACATTCTACAAGGAGGACCCCAAGAGTTATTAGATTCATTTTCACAAAGAGTAAAATTGAGTTTACAGAGAATTTATGTGTTGTAAAGGGGAGTAAATCCTTGTAGATTAATCTTCATGTCAGGTAGAGTACCTCCGTAGTAGGTTTCATGAGGAGGATGTTCGAGATCCATAATCATATTTCTATGGGGAGGACCTCCATAAAGGATTATATAGGGAGGAATATTAGAGATACCTAGTTTCATATTGTAAAATACCAATTTCATCCCATTAGATTGGGACTGGAATTACACTAACATAATGTTCATCCATAAAATACCAAATAATAAATTACACAGTAATCACCAAATCAAGGGGGATTATTTTACCTTACACATAAAAATAAAAAAATATAAAACTTAAAGAAATATATATATATATATATGATGCATGTATACACATTAGAAAAAAATACATAATATCAATTTATAATAACCAGAGTCAGAATAAAAAATAATTATTAAATGTATTACTAAAAGACTGTGACCCAAAACAATGATAAAGTTCAAACATTCCACACTCCCAATATCCACAAGACTGTTATGTCAAAGCTCTAAACTCCATCAACCATGATTGTATAATCTATATGCTCATCTAGAAAAGTAATAGTCTTCCTTGAACATAAATAATATTTAACAAGGTCTACATATACACAAAGATTTATATTCAGTGGGTGAGTATTCAAACCCAATAAGAAATCCACCAAATACTTTGAACACAAAATAGTTTTACAAGAACAAGTCATCTCATATATTATAAAAAATTAGAGAATTATAATAAAATAAATAAAAAATGAAAAATATACATATATATAACTTAAAAAATATACTTTTTCCTTTTAATCTATTACTTCCATAGAATAATGAACACAATAATTCAACCACACATGCCATGCACACACGCACACCCACAAAATATGTACCCCATAAAAGATGAACCCCATAAATGGTCTAACAAATGAAAAAACAATTTCTCTAGACACAATCAAATTCTTGGTGGTGATTATTCACATTAACATAAAATTAAACATCATTGGCCATGTCTAAACCAATAAGGTGTTGTACATGCATTCTATGAACAAAAATAAACCCATGAAAATTTCATATATAGAAAGATTTATCATTAGAAGATATGTTAAAGGAAAAAAGGCCCCATACATTAATATCATGAATGAAATATAACACATTACAGTCAGAAACACTTTTAAAATGAGTATTTAATCAAAGAATGAGTGAACACACACACCCACACCAACATCCCCTTCCCTTATTTGAAACCAGTTTTCTAAAAAGGATATTCTACCATGATTTGTTCCAAACAGTTATCAGATATTTAAAAAAAGTATTTAAATATGAAAAAACCCCAAGAATCCAATATAATAACATTAGTTAAGGGAGTTATAATCCACAAAAATCAACTACATTTGTCTAGTTCAATCATACATAAAAATCATTTCAAGGAAGAATTACCAAAAATTGACTTAGAAAACACTAAATCAAGATAACTCATGATGATAAAAACAATAAATGTTTTTATAAATTTAATTTGGTAAAAATACAATAATTAATTCTCTAAAATATCTAAAATGTTTCCCATTTATTGGGAGAACCAATCCCCTAAACTCATTGAACATTTAAGCCACTTAAAATTGTTTTGAACACCCCCATAGTTTGGACTATAGTGTGGTGGATACTCCTAACATGTTTGGTAACCCACCTATACATGGTCGACTTCACATCTTCTTAAATACAATGAGAACAAAAAATAACATAGGTATATCCTATTTTAAATTTTTAAAATACCATATATTTCTCTAGAGCATCAAAGAGCCACCATTTCCATTTCCACCTCACTTGTAATGCATGAATTCCCCTAAAAAATGACTAACATGCCCACTAATGTGACATGTTGGCCTCCGTGTTTCACATAGGTAGACTCCCCCAATCAAAAAACCCTAAAAAATTATTGGATAAGTGTAATGGTGAGTTCATATAGAATGGATTACTCATCACACCTATAGTTCCAACACTAGTAGGTCTATGGCCTACACCATGATCACTTCCACATCATGGTGTATCACATAGAGCCCCAACACTATCCCTTCCAACCAAACACCCATCCAAGATTCTCAAAAAAATCTTATTATATAAATATATATATAATCATAATAACTCAAACTAGAGGTGTCACATTCTTCCCACCATTATGATTTTTATCCACAGAATGATAAAGGTTGGTAGTGTATTATAGAACATGCTACTGGTATGAAAAAACATTATCTCAGAATTCCTTATGAACCTAATTATTCTATTATAATAGATGTAACAATGATAAAATTTTATATAGAACGAGAAATTCAGGACCATATCATGATATGATATATCAGGATAACCAAATGGAACATTCATCTCAAAATAAACCTAATCTGAAACAATTACCTAGAAAGAGGATACATTACACTGAAGACAAAACTTCCATCCCTTACTATATTAATAATTACCCAATCCTGTGAAAAACAGAATAATACATCATTTTGCACAACTAATAATAATGAATAAATATGATAAATTAAATTATAAAACTAATGATCGACATGGATGATTGTACAATTCACTGAATTGGGGCATATGAGACATATCATGATAGGTTGATATGAGAATTACATGATCTCTATTAGGTAATATGGAAATCATTGTACCATGATACTATAACCATTACTATAGAGACACCTTATCTATATCGTCTGCATACTTCATCCCTGAAATTAAAATGAAATTCCCCAACTCATTGATTTGACCAACACTCACTAAAGTGATATCCTACTTTAAAAAAATTTCATAAAATTCAGTTCCAAATCCATTGATTATTATCTACCCTAATGAAAAGGTATAAGTAATAGTCACACATCTCCACTAGATAATGGGGGCCAATGTTTTCATCCTTTGGTACTATCCTGATATCTAAATGGAAAATCCACTTGAATCTATCCTAACATATAGAGGAAGCATAATTAGATTCTAAATCATAAGAGATAATATTCATTCACTTTTCATCCATCTATTAATCCCTATTTATAAGGTTTCACTTAATGATAATACTATCAAAATTTATCCACTATCAATCTTAGGATGTGGTCACCCAAATTTAAAATGAGGGTCACCCAAGGAAACCATGAATTCATCCAGTTTTTACAGACCATGTGCAAGTCTATGATTTATCCCATATAAAATCAATGATCCAAAATTTCACCTACCCATTACCAAATAACATACGGGTTAATATATCTAGTACACAATTTTAAATAAACTATATAACTTAGTTAGGTTATTCCTCTTTGAGACCATATATGAAAAGATATTAATTGGCAATTTTAAATAAACCACTGAGTACATAGAGTATGATACCTCAACGTTTCATGAAATTATACTATAAAATAGTGCCAAAAATATATATTGTACATTTATAAATATAGGTATATGGAAGTTTACCCAACCATACCCCATATAACCTCAACGGATATTACCTGTCCTTAAACAACTATTGATGAACTTCACCTAACTAATCTGTTTAACCCATGGAGGTTTTTTAAAAAATAAAAATGAACATTGTTTCCAAATTGCCCCAAATAACCCATTAACTTTAACCATTCATCTCGTGACTAACGAGATATATTTCCCAAATCTACCCATAATCCTCATTGAAACGATGTACAACCACATATTAAGATGATATGATTATACTACAACTATGGAAAAAAATATGAAATTGTATTCTACATACCACTTCCATCCCCAGACCATATAATGAAATTTCAATGATAGTGAATCCTTCCAAAGATAAAACCATTAAATTGTAATTGAGAATGTTGACTATTATAGATCTTAGAATATCTCTTTCCCACTATGTGACTGATGTTCATAACATAAGGAATCATTATGATATGAAAGCTCAGTTTCCCTTTCAACATATCATGTTTAGTATAAAACAACCACAAAAACCATCCAGACCATTAAAAAAGTGATAAAAATCACAAAAAAAAAGTTGAAACGAGAAGTATAGTAAGCATAACTGGAACAAAAAAATAGAACTATCGCATTATCTTCCAAAGAAAATATCCAGACCATAACTTTTCTAGGCATAGTAACTCACTACTATCCATCCGAAAAAGACACAACAAGGTTATCATGCCCTATTTTCTATGATAAAACATTCATAGATGCCCAAAATGTAATGACCCACCAATTCTCATTGGATTGAGAGTTAAACGAGTCATTACTAGGCCTTAAGAGACATCCCCAAGACTCCAAAGGCTGACAATAAATGCCGAAGGGTTTCAAATACAAGTGGGGGAAGATTTACCCTTTAAGAAATCAACGCATCCATTTACCATTCACTATATGATGAATGAAAAAAAGAAAAAACCAAAAACAAATTCATTTGTATTAAACCACATCAGAGTATACAACTGCAGAAGAACAAACCAAACATCAAGGTACATAGCAGAAGAACAGCACAATACTCTAAAAGACACCACGACTCAGTGGTCCACAAGCTCCAAGCTCCACAGCATCTCCCAAACATCACCACAATCCACTAGTAATGAGATGCTTTACCTTTACCTATGTCTTGGAATACAAAATCTACAAAAGAACCAAAGTGCCAAAGCAGGGGTGAGTATAAAACTCAGTAGGTTTTCCCAAATGACTTCCCTACTCACGCCACTAGGATAGAAGAGTTATCCACATTTATATCAAACAGTTTATAATTTTTTTTTTCACCAAAGCAGTTTATAACTAAATATAAACTAGTTTTCCAAAACCATCCATGCTTGAAAGAATAAAAGTTCAATTTAAACTTGATTTTCCAACACGTTATTTTTTTCAGAAAAATAATAAAACAAGTTTCCAAAACATTTCAAAACCATCCCTTTTTGGCATTCCCAACAATTTCAAAAACCTGTGAAATCATCCATGCATGCATCGTTATGACAGTTCCATACTCATGAGAGGTCTCGCATCGATCTACCAAGTCATCACAAGGTAATTATTTCCTGTGTGCCATTACACCTTTGGCACCGAGCACAAGGTCATATTCCAACCAAGCCTCGTATATATAGTTACCATCATGCCATTAAACGTTTGGCACCGAGCACAAGGTCATATTTCAACCAAGACTTGTACAATGCAATATGAACACACCCTACACATTTCCACCAATCATGCCAAACCATCCTTTCAAAATAACACCTTTTATTGAAAACCATTTTCCATCCAAACCAAGTGTGTTCAAACAATTCAAACCATTTAAATAAAGCTTCCTTTTTATTGAAAACCAAAACCATCAAAACCATTTCAATAAAACACCATTTTTATTGAAAACCCATTTCTCATCAAACCATTTACAATTTCAGCAATTTAATAATTTAAAATCAACATTTTAAATTCAAATATCCAATAGACTTTTCACACAATTCCCTAATATTTCACAATTTCATCAAAACCATAAATCATCACTAAAGAAGATTTATTCCATGATTTTCACAATAAATTCCATTCAAATAACCAATTTGAAACTAATCCAACCAATTCTAACAAGAGGAGTCGAGAGTGAAGACACCTACCTCAACAAAAAGGAGAAACCAAGCAACGGACGAAGAACGCTCAAGAACAACGGGTCAAATCTCAAAAAACCCACCTTAGATCTCTTCTCCTAACACCACCAAGACCAAAAATTATCATATTTGGCATCCAAACACTTAGATCTACCCATAACGGGCATAGATATAAGAAATCGAGAGAAGAAGAGAAGTAGATCTAAGTATATCTAAGAAACCATTCAAGAACGAAGGAGATCGATCATATACCTCAAGAATCCGGCTTCGATTCGCCAAGAGAAGCCTTCGAATCTCCTCCAGAACGATGGGAGAACCCTCTTTGACCTTAAGAGAACCAAAATCCCGAGTTAGGGCCGCTTAGGAGCTTAAATGTGGCAATTAGAGGCAAAATGAGTTAGATCCACAATTTAAGGATCTAATTTTAAGTGACCGCACGGTTAGTCTGCACGGTTTAACAAACCGTGCTCTAACCGTGCATTATCTACTGCCTCGGACACCCTTCTCGCATGGTTTTTCCACACGGTTAGACAAACCATGTGCCGACCTTGTAGAAGCCATTGCCTCCTCAGACAACCACGCACGTTTTGGCTGCACAGTTTAGACAAACCATTTGCCTCCCGTGTGACCTCTCCTTTGTCTCAAAACATCATTCCAAGTTCTCTTGACTCTCCCATTCAACACCCTTAACTTTAAAACTGTGAAAAGAATCAAGAAATGGTTACATACCAGAAAATGAGGCTACTAAATTCTCCCCACCATTTCCCTTTCTATCCCTAGAAAATAGAAAAACAATGCTTGTCTGAAAGAGTTCTGGCCACTACTCTCTCATTTATTTCTTGCATTCCCAAGTCTCTTCCTGAATCTGACTATGTTGCCACAAAACCCGCACTAGACCGATGACTTTACCATGCAAGACTTTATCTTGCCTATCCACAATTCACACCGGGATATGTACCAACGAAGCATCTGGCTCTAGGTTAACATGATCCCATCTGATCACATGGTTAAGATCGGGTTGATACTTCTTTAACTGAGATACATGGAACACATTGTCCACCGAATTGAACCATGGTGGTAATGCCAAATGATATTCCACATCTCCAACCCTTTTCAGTATCTCAAAAGGGTCTATATATCGAGGATATAATTTTCCTTGTTTCCAAAAACGACGATGTCCAAGTCTTGGAGAGATCCTAAAGAAGATATGATCACTCACAAAGAACGCCAGCGGTCTGCAATGATGATCTGCCTAAGATTTATGATGACTCTGAGCCGGCTTCATCCTTTTTGTAATCAACTAAATCTTCTCTATTGTTTCTTAGACAAGGCTCGGCCCAATTAGTGAAGTTTCACAATTTTCCACCCAGCATAGTGGATAACGACAAGGACACCCATACAATGCTTCAAACGGAGCCATGTGTATCGAGGCCTGATAACTGTTATTGTATGAGAAATCCACTAAGGGTATATGCTCCTCCCATGAGCCAACAAAATACATTACCAAAGACCGTAACATGTCTTCCTACATTTGTATCATCCTTTCGGTTTGTCCATCCATCTGGTGATGATACGCCGTACTCATAATCAACTGAGTTCCAAGGGCTTATTGTAAGGATTTCCAGAAACGAGATTTGAACCTCAGATCTCTATCTGAGACTATAGAAACTGGTACACCATGCCTCTTTACCACTTCTCGGATATAGATTTTTGAAATATCTTCCACCGTATGGGTTTCATGAATAGGGATGAAATCGGCCGACTTGGTTAGGCGATCCACTATCACCCAAATGGCATCGTGTTTCCAGAACATTCTTGGAAGACCTGTAAAAAAATCCATTGCTATCTACTCCCATTTCCACACTGGGATAGGTAAAGACTGTAACATACCATCTGGTCTCTAATGCTCTACTTTAACCTACTGACAAGTTAAGCATCACGAGACAAACTCAGCCACCTTCCTTTTCATGCTGCTCCACCAAAACTGTGCCTTTAGCACTTTATACATCTTTTGTGTACAGGATGTATAACCCATCTTGAATGGTGGTAATAATGAAGGAGTTGTTCCTAAAAAACCAAGGGTACAACCATCCGATCTCTGAAACAAAAAACTGAACCTGCTTCCAGTTTTCAGCCATCAATGGTCTCCCCACCATTGAGTTTTGAACTCATTACCAGACATTTCACATCAGATGTTTGTGCTTCTTTGACCACTTTTACCAGATCAGGAACAAGCGTCGATGAAAATAAAACCGCAACATCACCTTGGTCTTCACATTCCACATGCATGTCGGCTAAGACCGACATCAACTGCAATTCATCTGAACCTTCCTTTTCCAACTGAGCATACGAATTCTTGCTTAATGCATCGGCCATCTAATTTCCCTTACCCGGTGTATACATTAAGTCAAAGTCAAACATTTTAAGATACTCCATCCATCTCCTCTACCTCAGATTCAAATCCCTCTATGAGAAAATGTGTTTCAAGCTTTCGTGATCCATAAACATAGTAAATTTCTCACCAAAGAGATAATGTCTCCATGTTTTCAAAGCATGGATGACTGCAGCCAACTCCAAATCATGTGTTGGGTAAATTTTCTCATGAACCCTCAACTACCTTGAGATATAAGAAACCACATGGTCTCCTTTCATGAGAACACAACCCAAACCTGTTCCTGAAGCATCACAATACACTATGTATCCTTTCCCTAATTCTAGAAAGATTAAGATAAGTGCCAATGTAAGGAAAACTTTCAACTCTTGAAAGGATCTATGACATTCCTCAATCCATTGAAATGCACTGTTCTTCTTTTTCAATGATTTCATAGGAGAATCTAGTCGTGAGAAGTCACGGAAAAAGCGTCGGTAATAACCACCTAGACCAAGAAAACTTCGTATTTCAAAGACATTCATTGGCGGTTGCCAAGAAAGAACAACTTCTATTTTTTTTGGATCCACTAAAACGCCTTTCTCATAAACAACATGGCCTATAAAACATACCTATTATATCCAAAAATCACACTTTGATAATTTGGCATACAACTGATGGTCTCGCAAGATTTCCAACACTATCACCAAGTGTTTCTCATGCTCCACCCTTGTTCTTGAATACACCAATATATCATCCACAAACACTACAACAAAAGAATATAGATATTATTGAAATATCCGATTCATCAAAGCCATAAAGACCGCTGGTGCATTCGTAAGACCAAAAGGCATGACTACATATTCATAGTGGTCATATCTGCTTTTAAAAACTATCTTTGGAATATCCCCCTTCTGAACTCACAATTGGTGATATCCGGATCGCAAGTCAATCTTGGAGAACCATTGAGATCCCCTTAATTGATCGAACAGATCATCAATGCATGGAAGTGGATATCTATTCTTTATTGTAACTTGGTTGAGTTTACGATAATCCACACATAACCGATGAGTTACATCTATTTTCTTTACAAACAGAACTGGTTCTGCCCACGGAGACATGATTGGCTGAATGAAACCCTTGCTTTCCAGCTCCTCTAACTGCACTTTCAATTCATTTAACTCCATTGGTGACATCCTATAAGATGGAAGTGAGATATGACTGGTCCCCAGAAGGAGATCAATCGTAAACTCCACTTCTCTTACAGGTGGTAATACTGAGAAGTTGTTAGGAAAAACATCGGGAAATTGATCCACCACAGCTGGAAAACTGTTTTCCTCACTCTTTTCCAATGATTCCAAAGTCCAAACTGCCAATTGGTAAGAGATAGTTCCAACCATTGGTGCAAACAAGCTCTTTGCACTTTTCTTTTCCAAACTCTCTCCTCGGAAGAGATGCTTCATGTCGTCCTGAGTCGTGAAACTAACCGTTCTCTTATAATAGTCGATGTGAGCGTTAAATCTTATCAACCAATCCATACCTAGGATTATATCATAGAAAACCATATTCAAAATAGAGAAATTCCATTTCAGCTTAGCTCCATCAACAGTTATAGCACAGGCTCTACAAAAGAAGTCTTGAGATTCTCTTTCACCAAGAGGAGTTTGCAGTTTCAAGAAATACGACATCATTTTCAGTTTTAAACATAGAAAATCAACAGCATGTGAAGTAATGAAGGAATGTGATGCCCCTGTATCAAACAATACTTGCATGAGGGTGGAATTCAAAAGAATCGTACCTCTCACCATAGATGGTCTAGCCTGATCATCGACCATCATCTTCTTAGTTCCATATAATTTTTTCATTGCTACACTGTTCTCCTTGTTACCTTGTTGAGATTTCCCTAGTTGAGGAGTCATGGTATTTTGGGAATCACCATGGCTAGCTCTATTATGCTGGAAAGACTGATTTTTCTGTCCCCACCCTGTCGAAGCATATGATGCTTGTGATGCTTGAGAAGTGTACCGAACACCCGATCATGGAGCACTGTGACAATATCGCTGAAGATGTCCCATATTATTGCAATTGTGTAATGCTCTCGGTGGTGCTGTACATTCTCATTTCATGTGATCAATCGCGCCACATCGAAAGCAACTTGCTTTGCTCTGGGGTCATGGAGGAAGGTTGACTGATCCCGCCGTCTGGTTTTGAATCGCACTCCCACCTTGGAAGTAAGTGTCCCTCTTCCACTTGTTCCTAGCATTGGAGTTCCCACCCATTCATGTAGGTATCATCATGCCTCCTCCTATCAATCCCGAGAAATCATGTTCAGAAACCGTTGCTCTTTTCACCACCTCTATATAATCCGTAATAGAGATCACTGTAATCTTTGATCGAATCTCCTGCCTTAGCCCCGATTCGAAGATGCGTGCCTTCAAAGAAGCACTTGCCGCAATCTCTGGTGA
The DNA here is from genome assembly GCA_963277665.1 of Viscum album. Lineage (NCBI taxonomy): Eukaryota > Viridiplantae > Streptophyta > Magnoliopsida > Santalales > Viscaceae > Viscum > Viscum album. The sequence continues at coordinate 1,497,094,446 of OY728132.1, forward strand.
AAAAAGGACTAAATTCATGAACTTAACCGTATACTCTATGAGAGAGAGGCTCTCATATTTCAAGCTGAAGAAGTCTATCATTTTCTAGATCTTGAACGTGTGAGGATATAATTGTTTTTTAAATAATTCTTCAAAATCCTCCCATGTAAGGCCTTCATCCAATTTAGCATGCACCGCTAAATCCCACCACTGACGTGCAAGATCCTCGAGCATATACGTCGCCGGCTTTACTTTCAGCTCCACTGGTTTACAAATGAAATCGAATATACGATTCATCCTTCTTAGACACACCTCCACCTTCTCGGGTTCAACATCACCCCTAAAGTTCGGTGGTTTCTGCTTCATGAACTGGATGGTATGATTCACATGTCATGGCTCATTCCTCCGGTTCCCTGTATCCACATCTTGAAAATAATGGACAATACTCTGAACCAGCTCTTGGTTCACACGTGGTTCAGGTGTAACCACATTTTCCACAGCTTCTTTGGGTTGGTTTCAACGATGCCTACCAGGTGCCATTTTCTAAACCAACAACAAACTCCACCAATCTCAGTCTCTAGAAACTGTTGGCTTAGTATTTCAAATTCCATCACATCAACTATCACAACATTATTCTCAAACAACCTTTTCCCATGTTCAACCATTTTAGAAAACATTCAACATTCTCTTTGAAAATCAATCCATTTTCAAAATACACCAAATACCCTGTTTTCAAAGTCTTTTGGTTGTAAACAATTCCCACATTTTTCAGAAATTATCACCATGCACACAATCCTTACTCATTCCTCACAATGAGATATGAAATCCTAGTGGGAATTCAATCCTCTACAATGCATGTCATGCTCCTCTCATTGTATAATCCCATGATAATGAGATTTACAACAATCTAGAAGTGTATCCAAAACACTTATGTACCCAACACCCTGGTAACTTGAAGTTCAGCATAAACAGGTTATCTACATCCTTTTATGCTATACATTTCGAGTTCCGACAATCCTACTGCTATCTAAGATGACCACCCAAGGAATAGATAATAATAAATTCTAACTACAGGACCAAGAACATTGATGACCACTTGTTAGGCAAGGACCGAACAAGCTGATACCATTTGTAATGACCCGCCAATTCTCATTGGCTTGAGAGTGCAATGAGTCATTACTAGGCCTTAAGCGACATCCCCAAGATGCCAAGGGCTAGCAATAAATGAAGAAGGTTTTAAAATAAAAGTGGGGGATGATTTACCATTTAAGAAATCAACCCATCCATTAACCATTCACTATATGATGCATGAACAAAAGAAAGAACAAACAACAACTTCATTTATATTAAACCACACCAGAGTAAATAATAGCGGAAGACCAAACCAAACATCAAGGTACACAGCAGAAGAACAATACAAGACTCTCAAAGACACCACGACTCAGTGGTCCACAAGCTCCAAGCTCCACAACATCTCCCAAACATCACCATAAGCCACTAGTAATGAGATGTTTTACATTTACCTGTGTCTCAGAATACAACATCTGAAAAATCACCAAAGTGCCAAAGCAGGGGTGAGTATAAAACTCAATAGGTTTTCCCCAATGACTTCCCTACTCATGCCAATAGGATAGAAGAGTTAGCCACATTTATATAAAACAGGTTATATAAAACATTTTCACCAAAGTAGTTTATAACTAAATATAAACTAGTTTTCCAAAACCATCCATGCTCCAAAGCATCAAAGTTCAATTTAAACCAGCTTTTTCAACATGTTATTTTTCCAGAAAAATAACCAAACAAGTTTCCAAACCATTTCACAACCATCTCATTTTGGCATTCCCAACCATTTCACAAACCCGTGAAATCAACCATGCATGCATCGTTATGACAGTTCCATACTCATGAGCGGTCTCTCGTCGATCTACCAAGTCGTCACAAGGTAATTATTTCCCATATGTCATTACACATTTGGAACCGAGAATAAGGTCATATTTCAACCAAGCCTCGTACATATATTTACCATCGTTCCATTAAACTTTTGGCACCGAGCACAAGGTCATATTTCAACCAAGCCTCATACAATGAAATATGAACACACCCTACACATTTCAAAAAATCATGCCAAACCATCCTTTAAATAAAACACCTTTTATTGAAAACCATTTTCCATCCAAAAAAAGTGTGTTCAAACAATTAAAACCATTTCAATAAATGTTCCTTTTTATTTAAAACCAAATCCATCAAAACCATTTCAATAAAACACCATTTATATTGAAAACCCATTTCTCATCAAACCATTTTCAATTTCAGCAATTTAATAATTTAAAATCAACATTTTAAATTCAAATATCCAAGCCACTTTGCACACAGTTCACCAAGATTTCACAATTTCATCAAAATCATAAATCATCAATAAAAAAGATCTATTCCATGCTTTTCACAATCTATTCAATTCAAATAACCAATTTGAAACTAATCCAACCAATTATAACAAGAGGAGTCGAGAGTGAATCCCCCTACCTCAACAAAAAGTAGAAACCTAGTAACAGACGAAGAACACTCAAGAACACTGGGTCAAATATCCAAAAAACCACCTTAGATCTCTTCTCCTAACACAACCAAGACCAAAACTCATCATATTTGGCATCCACACACTTAGATCTATTCATAACGGGCGTAGATGTAAGAAACCAAGAGAATATGAGAAGTAGATCTAAGTAGATCTAAGAAACCATTCAATAACGAAGGAGAACAATCACATACCTCAAGAATCCGGCTTCTATTCGCCAAGAGAATACTTCAGATCGCCTCCGGAACGATGGGAGAACCCTCTTTGACCTTAGGAGAACCAAAATCCCGAGTTAGGGCCGCTTAAGAGCATTAATGAGGCAATTAGAGTCAAAACAAGTTAGATCCACAATTTAAGAATATAATTTTAAGTAACTGCATGGTTAGTCCGCACGATTTGACAAACCGTGCGCTAACCGTGCATTATCTACTGCCTCGGCCACCCTTCTCGCATGGTTTGGCAGCACGGTTAGACAAACTGTGCACCGACCATGCAAAATCCACTGCCTCCTCAGACAACCTTGCATGGTTTGGCCGTATGGTTTAGACAAACCGTGCGTCTCCCGTGTGACTTCCCCTTTGCCTCAAAACATCATTCCAAGTTCTCCCGACTCTCCCATTCAACACCCTTAAATTTATAACCATGAAAAGAATTAAGAAAGGGTTACATACCAGAAACTGGGGGTACTACACACAATCAAAATAATAGTATTACTAAAATAATTAATTTTTTTTATTAGACCTTTTTCTTTTTGGAAAACCTAACAATGAAACTCTTTAAAACCATTCATAAATTTTAATACCTATAAAACAATTCCCAAAATACTTTTTATAAAACCTATTTAAAAAAACCATTGAACAATAATAAGATTTTCAATAAAAAATTCCCATTTAAATCAATTAGTTTTAAAACCTCTTTGTCAACAAAATGTTTTCTTCTCACTGAGATCAGATAAAACCCATCACAAAAGTCATGAATGAACCAATAAACAACATTTGAAAAATATTCATTGATAATTCCATATACATAAAAACATTACCAAAAATTGTTTTCAAAACATTATCAATAACCTAATATAAAAAAAACCTAATTATATTGTATTCAAAAAATAGAAATAATTTTTTTTTATTTTCAACATGGGAGAAAACATATTTATTTGACACATCTTCTATGGTCACATTTCATGTCATGATGCTTAACAGTTAAACACCTTTCCCAATAACATTGTGTTACCAAATAATCATTCTCAATTAATGAACAAATTAAACAATATAAAGTTACAATATCATAGATTTCAACATTCTTCCATGACCAATAACCAAACAATTGTAAAAATGACTATATTTTTTACAATCACAGAAGGATATTATTTCTATATGCATCAGTTCTACTTTTTATTCTCCTCTTTATACTAGTCAGGATTTTCAAATATTTTACATATTATAAAATTTTAATAATGTTATATTGATTATTATGATTCCAAATTATCTAAAATAAAAATATCCAAACTATATCATGATTTTTATCTAATTATAGTCATCGTACACCCAACGTTCAAATCATTAAATTTATATAAACACACGGAATGTCACAAAAACCATAATATATAAAGCTGAAATAATAAAAAAAAACATTTTCAAATGTTCTACACAATATAAACAAGGATTCATTCATAAAGTAAATTGGTCAGTAAACTTGTAATAATTCATTGAGTAATTATTATAAAATTTATATCATTATCTTAAAATAGCATGCATTACTATGAAAATTTAGGCAATTACCTTAAGACAAAGTCATTTCTATATTTTCTATTTAACATTTGTGATACATATATTTAAGTAAATAATACAGAAATAAGACATAATATTACTCCACAATAGAAAGAATTAGTGGAAATGAATCAAAAACCTACTTACCATTATCTGGCCACTGTTTCATAGAAACTCAATGTTTTTGTTTCACAAGAATGATCAGTAATTTCATTAACAAGGCTATCTTGTTACAATTACCAATTCCAATGCAATAAAACTCCAAGTGAATGTTTTAGTTCAAGTGGGAATTCTCTTTACTCATTCAAGATACTAAAATCTCATCAGTTAAATCCATTATGATGAGGTGAAAACACACCTAAAAGTGTTTAGGTACAATTTTTATATACTAGAAAAAAATTTGGAAACATGATTCATAACATAATAGTTTAGATATGCCTTTTTCATTCTCCACATTTCAAGTATTGATACATCCTATCTCTACACCTTCCATCCCAAATGATGGTCTCTACTAAACTAATATGATTTGTAACATGATTTCCTAGAATCAATGTCATGGGAAGGACTCAATTTTCATTAAACACATGTACATACCTCGTAAAACAGATGATGGAAATAAATTCCAAGGGTACAACAAATCATGGGGGGTAATTTGGCCTTATATATGAAATAATATACAATAAAAAACTCATAAAAAGTACACACACACACACACAGATATATATATATATATATATATATGATTACTGAATCAATAAAAGACTAAAATTTAATAATTAATGTAAATTAACAATAATCAATGTTGTAGGAGACAAAATTATGTACAATTAAGACTCCAAGGCCAAGAATTAAAAATATGAGAAAGTGTGCACATGTAAAACTACCATGATCTATAAGACAACAAACTCCATTTACACATATCCCTCAACTAGGAATATATTATTCGTAATATTCAATGGAAAGGTACAGGGTCTCCCCTGGAGTCTTTTCTTACAAGGACTACAAATTCACCAATATGCTTATGTTGTATAACAACTAAAATATCCTTCTTTTATTAAAATAACTCATCTTTCATAATACATATTTTCTTATGATTTAAAATTAATTCCCATAGAAAGGGTATTAAATTTCATATAAACATTAAACATCGTGAAATAATATTTTTTATAATAGAGAATAATAGCACATGGATATAAACAAAAACAAATATTGAAAATAGTATAGCATACGCCATAGGTTCTAATTCTACCATGAGAATCACTCCTACCACAATGACTATAAAAAGAAACAGAAGCATTGAGAATGTGCTAAACATTATCAAGGGAATTATAGAACCATTATAATAAAATTAATTAATGATGAGGTATGATAATGATTTAGTATATATGTGGTGTAAAGGACAATGTTACTATTAGTATATTACTATTACATGGTCATTGAAATATGACCGTTATATGATGGTTGGCATATTAAAAATACAAAATAAAATAGTAAATTAAAATTTTAAATTATATAAAAATTATTATATAAAATAGTTAAATATTAAATATATTTTTTAGGAATCAGTTCTTAGGATATTATAAAAGAATATAATTCTTATAATGAATATATAATGAATTTTCCATTATAAAGTGTATTATATAAGAAATATGTAACTTTGACTCAGAATAATTATTTATCATATGTTAGAATTTATTTTTTGAAAAATTAGCATTATATTTTAAATGAGTGCATCAAAATTATTTTATGTTGAAATTTTTATAATTTTCTAAAATTCACTATTTTTCAATGAAAAGTAAGAAATATAATTTTGTGTTTTAAATAAAATTTATTAATTTATAAATATATATTAATTATATAATAATTAAATTAAGTCAATTCATAACCAATAACATGTTATTTTTATTAATATAATGTATCTTAATGAATTAAAATGATTTTTCATGCCTATATATATCATTCTATAATCTAAAATATAAAAATGTTTTTTAAAAACAAAACTTTGTTTAAAAATTTCATTATTATTCCCAATTTAAAATTTAAAATTTTATTTTCGATTTATCATGAATAGAAACCAAATACCAAGACTTAAATTTCAAAAAACCATTAACTAAGAAAATGGGAAAGACAATGGTTTTCCATTTTCCAAAACCAAGATTCCAATTCCTATATTTAAAATTTTTTATACAATTCTATTATTTTTTTTATAAATATCCCCCTTTACACAAAATTTTATTCATTAAAAATATGATTAAAATGTATGTGCCACTCTTAATCTCTAATTAGGTACTTTGTAGAATCCCCAAACTATAAAGGAATCATCCCTCAAAGCATATGAAGTGATACTTAAGATAAGGGGTTCTATTACACTTCTTATTAATTCAAGTACTTCTTTTTCTGTATGATTTCTAATTTTCATGTAAATAAATTTCCATACACTTATACTCAATCCATTACTATCCAAATGATTTTCAATCGATGATAGACTACCATCTTATCTCATTAATCTATTTCATTATCCATTTTTATACTCGTTATTCCACCAAAATCATTCATGGATTTTCTATGCAGCCTTTGTTTTTATTAATAAACAATCATATTTTATTTAAATTTTATTCATATTAATGTAATTTAATTTCATTTATCATTGATTTATATGTATAAAATTCACATTCCATTCTCATGGGTTTAAAATGTTAAAAGGATCATGCCTTTAATCTCTTATGAACTCAATTATTTTTAGGAAATTCATTCTCATCTTATACAAGTTAGTAATGAAATGATTACATATGTTATAATGTATATATTAAATACATATTTTTAAATCTATTATGTGTGAACCTCAATATCACTAAAATAACTTGTGTAATGTTTTCATCATAAAAATCTATCATGTACGGTGCATGGGTGGTTATCCTAGCACACTATGTTATGATATCTTTGTAGTGAGACTTGAATTATTCATATGTTACTATGATTTATATTATTGTAAAATTCAATTGATGATAAGATCTTAGAATATTGAAATTTTTTATATGACTCCATATTAATATTCTATTTTATGTTGTCATGATATACCTTTTATCTCATATGTGTCATTTTTAAACTAATTGTTCCATCAAAAGGATTATTATCTCACCCAATTTCTTTATGTATTTCTAATGATATCGTATACAATGCTAGAATACTAATTGTATATAGGAGTAAGTGATGGTGTTTAAATACAAATGATGTAGTCTTATTTAATGATTTTTTATTTGTGCCTCGAATCTTCTAAAACCACTAGACCTTGAGGTCGTTCATTTGTTCATGTGCAATTAAATATTAGAAAATCATGTTTATTAAGATATATGTTTTTTTAGTGACTATAAATTCTATTTACACAAATTTTTTGGGATTTGGATTATAGAACATTAGTAAAAATGCTCAGGATACATTATATAATCGGAAACCTCAATTTTTTTAATATATATATTTGGTGGTTTCCTAGAAATGGAATCCTTGTATTGATATAAACATGTGGATAAAGAGTCTAACCGAAATGCACATAGGTATAATAGCCCTAAAATAGTTGGTTTGGTATTAATGTGATATTCAACTGGTGTATGAAAATGTGGCCGAACTATACACTTGGTATGACACACTCAGTGGACATGACTTCATTAATTTACATGCCCATTACAAAACATTTTGATGTATTTAAATGTATTTTATGGAATTAAATGATGCATAGTTAGAGAACCTAATAGGAAAATGATGTTAGACAACCCATATTGAACCGTAACATTTCATATATTAGGTTATATATGTCATTACATCTAATTTAATTTTATGTCCTCAAATTTTTATTGAGTCATGTATTCCCATCCCAAACTATCATTTATAATAGAAAATTACCAAAAGTAAAATTAATCAGTTGGACAACATATATTATGGGTAATGTGATTTTTTACTATTGAAATGCTTAATATGAGGGGAGTATGTTTTATGAATTTAATGAAAGTACAATAATAGTTGAATCAAAATTTATGAGTTATAACATGATACACATCACATCCCATCATTCCCATATTATAGATTAAGTGGTTATTGAGTCCTTTATGTGAAATATTCCTCCTACTTTTAGTGTATCTTTTGTTCCCCTAATTTTGAATAAATTGATTACATCCATTGAGAAAATATTCCCTCTCTTGCAATATTTTATGTAGAATAATGTCATTTGGTCTTCTAATGAGTATACTAAGAATACTATTAGAATTGGACACTAAAAAATAATAAAAATACAAATGAATACATTAAATAAAAGTAATAGGATGTATTTAAGATGGTATTTTAATAATAAGTACTTTTCTTTAACTCTATATCTTAAAATGGAGTGGTGATTCATAGGTATCACAAAAATAGAGGATAAATCTATTGGGGATTACAAAGTAATATTTTCATTGCTTTTAATATATTATTCTAACATTATCACAGATTCTAAAAGTAACTTTTATCTCTTCTTTACTATATATAAGTTGAGTCTTTAAAAATACTTAGTGATTATAGACATTTACATCTGTGATAAAATAGTATGGTGTATTCTTAATGTCAAGATGTATATTTGGGAATCATAGTGATCATGTAGAACATGATATAATAAGCATATAATGGATTTCAACTCTATAGTATCATCATATAATTAACATATTGTAAATAAAATACAACTCTCCTTATGCCACAAGTGTGGGAAGAGGTATCATAGAAATTGGAATTGGGGGATAAGAAAGTGTTTTTAGTATGGAAATGAGGGGAATCAAGCTAATGAACGATGGACAAATATAAATAATAAAAAAATATTATAGAATAAAACAATTTTCATATTAATCCTCATCCTATGGTAAAATTTTTCTATTTTAAGGAACATAGAAACTATATAAATTAATTACGTAAGATAAGTGTTGCGATATATAACTGATGACAACAACCTCAAAAATCTAAGGGGAAAATCATAGTCTTATGCTATCACTATTGATATAGTGGATCCTGATAATTATGTGGTGACATGTACATTGTTTATTTATTTAATAATATCAAGAATATTATTTTATTTTGGTTCTATTTATTTTATCATGTCATTCATGTTTAATAGAACTATAAAACATCACCATAAAACATAGTGGTTGAATTATCAAATAAAATACTAAATGAGTATATTATTTCAACTGAAAAGTATAAACCCTCATTAGCCATCATTTTTGGGTTGAGTCTTCAAGAAAACCTTTTTATACTCCCTTAAGTAGAATTTAATTCTATAATGGACAAGGATTGTTTGTCCTTATATAGATAACATCAAATTTTGACAAGAAGGAAATCACTTCCCATGTCCCAAATCATTGTTCAATTCTATAGAAGTTTAAGGAGGAGGATAAATCTCCTTTGGAATATTATTCTCAAACATAGATATTATTACATTATGATAAATCATGACTAGATAAAACTATTGATACAATGAAGAGAATCACTCTTGAAGACATATCCATTACAAGGGATTATAAAAATGTATTCTCTAATGATTTTTCTAGTCTTCGTCCTAACTATGATGTTTATTTCAAAATTGAACTTCTACCTAGAGCTCTATAAATATCCAAGAAAATATATAGAATAAAAACCAATGAATTAAAATAAATGATGAATAAGATATAAGATAATTTAAATAATAATTTCATATGTCTATGTGTTTCACCATGGGATTCACCGTCTCTTTTTTTTGAGAAGAACGATGTGTCAATTCATGTCTATGTTGATTATCATGAACTAAAATATATCATGGTAAATAATAATTATATCATGAAATAGATTAATAAATTGTTTAATAAACTATATATATCCCAATACTTCAATTAATTGGACCTCTAGTAAAGGTATCATTCAATAAAAATGAGGTAAGAGGACATACCCAGGACTAAATTTCATATAAGGTATGGACACTATAAGTTCCCAGTAATGCCCTTTGGAGTCACTATTGATCTAAAAATATTCATGGACATGATTAATATAGTAATTTGATATTACCTTAACATATTTTTGATATACATTATAGATCACATCATCATATAAAAAATAAATAAAGGCAGGAACATGAGGATATTTTTAGTACTATTTTGAAGACATTGAGAAAGAATAAATTGAATGAAAATTTCATCATGTGTGAATTATGGATACATGAAATATCATTTTGGATCATGTAGTCACAAGTGAGGGTATATATGTTGGTGTTTCAAAAATTGAATTTATTAAATAATGACCCAAAATAAAATCTATAATAGAGATCTCTAGTTTCAGTAAATAAATTTGGTACTCTATAAAATTTGTGAGAAACTTTTTATGATTGTCAAACCAACTATCAAAGTAACTAAACAGGGTGTCATTTTTTTTAACTAATTAATGTGAATATAAATTCATGGATCTGAATAAGAGGAATGTCACTACAGATGTACACACAGTACCCACCTGTGGGTAATTAATTTTTATCTAATTTGATGCTTCCAATATGGGATTAGTTTATATCATCATGAAAAATGATAAATTGATATCATATTTGTCTCAATGTTTGAATATTTTTTTAAAAGATGGTTCCCTAGAACCAAATTTATCAGTTATTTTATATTACCATATCATATATATAGTGAGTTATTAATGATTTACACTTACTATAATAGTGTTGATATTTCTCTATCTACCATATAAATGGTTATTTATAAATATTATTTGTTATAGAAAAAGACAATAATGATTCCAAGGATATTATGAGAACCTTGAGATATTATGACATTAATATTAAGTATATTTCCTATGGTTTAGATAAATTATTATATCTTGACACAAATTATGTATATCTATTTGTTATTGGGGTCTCATAAGCATCGAGTCTTCTTCTAATGATGTTTTCAAATGGTGATCTATAGTATGTGAGATCATTCAAAAATATCCAATAATAGGAACACCATATTTTTCATGGTTCATTAGTTTTCCCTATCTATAAATCAATGTACTAGTCTCCTGAATTGATATCATTATAAATGTGCACTATTTTTTCATACTTTAATGATAGGTAATAACTATGACATTGAATTTGTAGAGTGGTATCTTGTGTTGGGTGCATATTTGGTGGCATGGAATTTGTTGAATAGTCAAGATATAATTTTTCTCAGATAAGTTAAGGAAGTGATATATTTGGCCAAGTTGATTAGGATTATAATAACATCATAAATCCTTGGCTATGGTTGTTGAAGGTAAGTATATCCATTTATATCAATAAATAATAATGAAATAATCTATGATGACCCAAGATGTGAATCTTACCTGAATGGATTCAAAGGTCTTTATTCTTTTATTATTTTTCTGATAATCCACCTTTCAAGAGGTGAGATAGAACCCTTACAAATCTTGAAGGCTTAAGAGAAAATAACACGACCAATAGGTCTTAGAGGAAATCACCCAGATAAGACAACTTGGAACTACTCCTCCCCAAAAAATTTCATGATATCAAAACTCCACCATTGCCAGGCTGGTTGGTTAGCTACCTTTTGCAGAGCTGCACAGACCTGGTACCGATTGAAAATTCATACCCTCTTAATCTTCCAATTCTGGTTAGCTCTGCTCAGCTGAATGTGTCTACTTTGAATCCTGATCTGCATCCCTTCCCTTATAATTTTAATGGTATATTTGATTATTTCATGTGACCCTAATGCCTTGGAGTGTCCTAAAGTAAATTATGTGGCCCTAAGGCCTTGAGATACAACTGGCCTGAAGGCCTTAGTTGGTCCAAAATCCTTACAGGACCCAACGACCAAACTGGTAGCCCAAAGGCCGAAATGGATGAATAGTTCTGGTAGCTACATTATTAAATATTACATGTTATAGTTCCTACTATAGTACCCCAAAAATATGTATCCACCTAGATTTTATCTTAAGTCTCCTGGATTAACTTTTCGATCCCTCACCATTCGGGCTAAGGCTCATGGGAAAGATTTCAATCCTACTTTATTAGGTATCTTGAGTAAAATAGATTCTATTACTCAGTGCATATTCATAGGAAATGATTTAATTGATATGAAATTTTCTTATCTCCTTGGTGGACTTGATGGGTTTATAGACTCTAACATTGGTTTGTGAATACTATTCAATTCTATTGAGAGAAGGGTCAATAGGGCCAGAGATAATATCATATTCAAGTGTCTTCCCTATTCTGATGAATACATTTATTAGTCATTATGGGGCCCACCATGAGGTCCTTGATGTGTCTGCATATTATCGATCACCAATGAATAAACTAATTAATTATCATTCGAGTATATAACAATTAAGATAAATTGATTTATTAAAAGTATTCATAAGGTAAAAAATGAATATATGGACAAATATTATAGGAAACCATATTATTTTAATATTAAAGGTTATTTTATTATTGTTGGAATTATGAGTCAAGAAAATATATTTATTTTATTAGATAATTTATTTATTATATATTAAATGTATGTGATAAAATATAAAATGAAATTTATGTTCAAGTTAGTTCATCAAAACATGTAATTTATAGCTTATTTATTGTAATTTTTATATATGGGTGTCAGAGAACACTTCTTGAGTACTTTAGACGTCCACTATATATGTAGGGGAGTATATTTATTCCATATACTATTAATTCCAACTGAAATGAGAGAATATCTCTCCTATTAAATCATAGAGTGATAAATCCACAGTTACAAAAATTCATCCAATAATTTATTTACATGTCATAGGAATGGTGTCACGGTGATTGTCAAGAAATTGAAGGCAACATCAGATTTTATCACTAAAACATGTAATCTATGAAAGGGGATTTCTAAATAGTGACGAAGAATGTTTGGATGATCTAGATGGGTTCATGTTAAGATCCTTCAACCAATGGTCACCAACAATGAGAAACTATTGAGGACACTTTTATTCATGTGAGGTAACCACTTGGTTTGAATTTTTTTGATATGATAATTCATAAGAGATCCTTCATCATCTTTTGGGGTTCGTATCACTAGATACGATGATGTTTCATTACCCTAGTAATGAATTTTTTAAAATTCCCATACCATAGGTTTCCTTTGATAACCTTTGTACCAATAATTTCTATCAAAGGGATCAAATGATTTTTAGCCAAGATAAAAATTAATTTTCCAGAAATTATGTAGAGAGATTTAATTAGGTCCTAATAAAAACATCATGTGCCGATCCAATACCAGATAGTCATGTTACGACCACATGAAAATTTTAATATGTATTATTTGTGTTTTGTTTTTGGGTATTAAAAAATGAACTATATATTTTTATACATGTGAAAATTTATCAATTTCTAGTTTTCTTTGATAATTATAGTCACTCTGTAAATCAAATCAGGATCTGGCCAGATTCGGGTCACCAAAAAAATTATTGTCTAGAATATTTTTATGGTAAAATCAAATTTTACATTGGTAATGTATATTTTTAATTTTTATAGTCATTATTTTTATTTAAATAAAATGTTATTTTAATAGCATTTGAAATAAAATTAAATAAAACAACATGAAGGGGTAGCTGACAAATTTTCATGTGGGAATTTCTTCTTGAAAGAATAAAATTTAAAATATTTATAGGGTAGCCTGCACGTCTTTGAAAAAAATAAAAAAATATATAATTAGAAGAATATTTCTACTAAAGCTTGGAAGGACCACTCGAGATAGCCTCATTCATCCCACCTCTCTATGGATGTGTATTTCTCGCTGTGACCACTACATCTACCTTCCTAGCACTGACTGCCACCGCCATGAGGTCACCATCCCATAATAACATCCTACCATCCAACTCTCTCTTAAATGTTGAAGACACACCCCTTTTGGATATGGATCAATAACTACCTCCTCATCTATTTACCAAATATGGAACCTACCCCTACCATTGATGACCCTTATGGTTTCCTCCATCTAAATTCACACAATTCCACTATATGTCCTCACCATGGTGGCATCCTCCCATGAAGATGATCTTTCCTCAAGCAACCCAGATGTAAAACCTCCCAATTCCTAATCAGATCACCCATATGGCAAAAGATAACCATACAACGCACTACAATCGGTCTGTGTGGAGGATACTTAACCATATTAGGATACTCCTTAGTAATTGGCGTTATATCTGACCTAAAATGGGCATGGGTGTGTCTTCCTGACCCTGATTATCCATGAACGGGTCTTCCCAGCATGAAACCCCTTAAAGTGGGTCTTCTTGACCCAGTAATACCGTACATGATATTGGACTGACCCACAATGGGCCTGAACAGGGTTCTTGGGCCCAATTATATTTTATATATAACCAAAGCATATTTTAATAAATTTTTATAAAAATAATTTAAATTTTAATATTGGAAATTTTAATTTAATTTTTTATAAAAATTAATCTAATTTAACAATATAATTTTTGGATAAAAATTAAATTAATTAGTGAATGAATGAAATTAAAGTATTTTAATTTAAACAACTCGTTTAATTTATTTTAAATCCCTTGAGCTTATATTTATTGAATTTTAATTTTATCATGTTTTTAATTTACACATAGAGTAGTCTTGAGCATCGACCATGCATATCTTCTTTTATTTTATTTTATTTAATAATTTATTATAGATTTATGTGATGTATATAATAAATAATTATTTGTTTCGATTTTTTATACATGTCCTTCTTCATTTAAATACATATAAGGTTTTTCACATCAATCAATTTGTTATTGTATGTATTTTTCACTTCCAAAGACCCCCTCTCATGAGTTTGAGTATATATGTATTATTGAAGACAATGTTTTAAGGTGTGTACCATACCAAGACTAGGTAGTATAGCAGATGAAAATTTTTAACATTGTAATAGGGGGAGTTTCATAAGGATTCAATACCTGACTTAGGTAAGATACCCATAGGTCACACATGATCCATTCAGTTTAAATTTATCAATCAATATTATGTGCTCAAGACCAATCAGGTAATTTATTACCTATATTAATTTTTTATTATTTTAAGTATTTTTATTTTTATGGAAAAAACATAAAATAATAATAAAAAATTTCATAAAGACCCAATGAATATATTTATATGAACACATGTTTAGTTGTGAGAGTAAAAACATAGTATGACCATATTTAATATAACATTATTACATTTATCAAATATATTTAAAACCCCTCAAAGAAATATTAAATCATGAATGTCTCTCATCACTACAATTTGAATGAAACAGGTTGTACGAGGTGCTTTTCAGCCAAAGTAGAGTGCGCCTCCTAATACTGGGGAGTCCTTATCAGTGTGATGGGTTGACTTCACAGAAGATTTTAAAAAAACGTATCCAAAGATAAATTTATAAAAATTTAAAGGAAATCATTATGTAAATCATGTTTATTCTTTTTTTAATCTTCAAAATCACTCAACATATCTATTGTTTGAGAGTTAATATGGTAGGCCAATTTGGTGCATACCTCGAAACACTCTGTGTAGTGGCATATCCAAAGATTATAGACTATGAGGATATGTTTCAAGGATTATTTCTACTAGAAAACTCAATTTATAATTTATTCTAAATCTAGTATTGAGTGATACTATAGTTTGGTAAGATAGTGGGAGACATTTAATGATTTAATGATTTAATTGATAATGTACAATCCATAATCATGGTAAAATTACTAATATGTTAGATTGAATTTTTATTGAAAAATGTCAAGTCATACCACAAGTACATTGAATTTAATATTGGAAAAATCAAGAGTCAAACCCCTCACATTTTTCCAAGTGCAGTATATGAATTTTTGAAAAGAACTATGACATAGGAAATTCATGGTTTTGGAATCCACTATACCTGTTGACCTTCCTTAATAAGGGTGGGTGAGATAAATTCCTATATGATATTTATGTATGACACATATGATGTTTATGATAGAATTGTATCGTCATTGTATGATATGATTTGTGGATATAACATCAAGATATGGATGATTTCACATTTTCTCTCATCTCTGAGAAGTTTTTGGGTGTAATGTGATGCAAGATATGAATGGGTATTATTACACTAGAGACATGTAAATACAAATGATGGATCAGAATGTAGTTGTCAAGGATATATCCAATATGGTTTTAGAAACTTTAGATTTAATGACCTTTGGTATTATCAACAAAATTATATACTTAGTTTCTAATAATGAATCCTTTATAAATAATGTTAATCCATAATGAATTTTGAATCAGTTCATCAAGATGTCATGAACTATTCAAAGGATACACTAGTGGTAAATAAACATAATATTATTTATTTAAGTGTTCTTAATGAATTTTAAAAATGATGTGCAATATATACATTTTTAGAAGAGATGAATTTATTTAGGTTCATGTTCCACAAAATATAATGACCAATTATTCATCGGTTAATATAATAGTGTGAAGTAATTCCTAAATTCACATTACCTTATGAAAATAAAAGCTATCATGTTAGGATAAATGATTGATGATGAGTATTACATGAAAACATTGATCATTAAAATATATCATTAAGTAATTAATAAACATAAATTTCTTTTATAAACAACATATTTATGATTTATGTAAATGGAGCATCATTATTGAGGCATATATGCATTGTAGTGACTTCAATTATTTTCCTAACATGCATCAAAAATAACGATTTTATCCAGTAATGACATTATAACTAAAATGACTGAGTGATATAATAAGAGTTATATTATGATATAAATCCATCATGTATTAGTTATATAAGTTTTTATGAATAATTTTTAGTGATATAAACAAACATGAATCAATAAATACACAATCTTTATATAATGTAAATATCCTAATGTTTTATATGGATATTACATAAATCCTTATGATAGAAAAGTGATATTAAAAATAATTGAATATATTTATATATAATGGGGAACCTATTTATATGAGATATTGGGAGAAATATAAACTTGGATTTATTCAACCCCAAAAATGAACATATTTTTAGAATAAGAACATGTTCCACGAGATCTTATAGAAAATGAATGATCTAGGGACACATACTATGTAGGAAGGTTAAAACCAAGGTGATAGTTTTATATTTACTATGATCGGTGATATATTATTAATTTATAATAATTAATCCTACATTTATAAATTAAATGGAAATAATAACAGATTTATTTGTTCAATTAAAATTCAATAATGGGTTCTAGGTATCAAATAACACGGTTATATTATTTGGAGTATTGAGGTGGGTATTCAGGTGAAATTATACAAGTATGGTGGAATTATAGAACCAATATGTCTTGATTGGTAACAAAAAGTCATTATTCATAAATCCATTATAATTTATCTTTTCAAATATAATTTCATTGATTATTTTATTGAGTATTTGATGCCAAGATAACAAATCATGTAAGGCTTCTATACGATGCAACAAGAAAGGGATGGTTACACCACCTAATTCTAATAAGGGGTGAAATTTATTGAAATCTAGTTTGGAATTAATGTAAGCAATAAGATCATAGAATATTCATTCTGAATTTTTGTCCCACATGTTTTCAAGATCTTTGTTGGAGTGCCACTATTTTATAAGTAAAATATGTTTGTTAATATATGAAAAAAATTTATTGTTCTTAGAATTAGTTAAGACAAGAATTAAATTAAATATTTAGATATTGATTTAAATTGGGAACATATGTTATTGAGAATGATATCAAAAGAGAAAGATATAATAGTTTCTTAGACTAAGTTAATAATACATATATTGAAAATATATTGAAATATACATGTTTCAAAAATTTGACAGGGAATTGTTACCTATCCCACATAGAATAAATATTTCCAAGAAGATATATATGGGGAATTTAAGAAGATTCTTTTAGTGAAAATAATTCCATATGATTTTGTGATGTACCAATAAGATATTCCATACTATGTATGAGGAATGATATTTATAGCATAAACATTATTATAGTAAAATGTTAGTTATATATTGGATAACTACAAGGGAAGTGGTTAGAATGATTCAATCATACATGAGAAAGTCCAAAAGGGATGTACCTATTTGGTGGAGAGGAAGGGATTCTAGTTGTAATAGGATAAAAAATATTATTCCTTTAGATCAATATAATGTTATTTCATAGCAAGACTAATAAAATGATGTAGACAAGCTCATACAATCTAGTGGTATACATGTCAAAAAAAATTCTCACATTACGGATTTTCAGGTAAATAAAGAAGCAGTATAAAATACCGAACAATTTGTTCTAATTCATAGAATCAGTCCTAGTATGTGATATTTTATCATAATATAAATTATTATAATTCTAAAACTATTAAAATCCAATATTTTATGTTATAAAAGTAGAAAAGAAGGATTACAAACAAGTATATCATCTATTTAAATGTATTACTCAAGGAGGTAAGGTCATAGATAGAAGAAATTACACATACAATTAGTGTAGAAATCCCAATAAAAAAATAAAAAACTAAATAGAAATGTGATCATATAATGTGGGAGTTATCAAGGTTCTTTAGCATGTTGGATCAAGTGTAAGTGGGAGTATTTTAAAAGTTGGTTCCCTAGACAAAAATTTATTAGTACTTTTATATTACAATAACATTTATACAGTGAGTTATGTAGGATTTGAACTTACCATAATTGTGTTTATATTTTTTTTCCACTATTTAAATGGAAATTTACATATATTATATTTCATTTAAAATGTTTATAGTAGTTCAGAGGCCATAATTAGAACCTAGAGATACTATAAAATTAATCTTAAATATATGTTATATCATCTCGATACATCAATCTGACTAGAAAAATATGATGTTTGACTATCACGTGTTGGAGGATCATAAGCATTGAGACTACTTTTCAGGATGTTCTCACATGGAAATATCTAGTAGGTGAGATCATGGGTAAAGACCAACCAATGAAAACACCACATGTTTCATGTGTCATTGGTTGCTCATATCTATGAAAATGTGTATTGGTCTCCTAACTTAAGATTGTTATAATCACATTCCATTTGTTCACAAACATTGATACAAGGAAAAAACCATGACATTTATGTCATGGTGACGTATCATGTGTTGGGTTATTCTTTGGTGGTATAGCCTTGGATGAGTGGTTAAGATAAAATTTATTTCCTCTATGTTTAGGAATTGATATATCAGGCCTAGTTTACTAGGATGGAAGTACCATTATAAATCTATTGAAAAGGTTGTGAAAGGAAATTATTTCAATTATATAACGAAATAATAAAGAAAGAATTGATGATGACATAAGCTATGCATCATTATTTATGAGATATCTTTATAAAAATGATTATATAACACTATGCATTTTAACAGGAATGGTTTTCATTTCTATGGAACTTCCATATATACTTAGGGGGCCTTGATGGGTTTCTAGAATCTTCTCTTGGTCTGTGAATAGTATTCACTATTATCAAGATAAGGCCCTAAAGGATCACAAGCAATAGAATATTCAAGATTCCTTCCTATTTGTATGGATACATCTATATGCCATTGTGGTCCCCACCAGGGGATTCGAGATTCATCAAAGTATTATCAATCACAGAATAATAAATAAATTCATTTTATTCGATGATAGAAAAATTTTATTGAATTTATATTTTAAAATTATTAACAAGTTATTAAGTAAATATGTTGAAAATATTATACAAAAAATATTATTTTATTATTAATGATTCATTTAATGTTGAAGGAATTGAGAGTTGAGTTGATGAATTAGTTTTAAAATTTAATATATTAATTATATATTACACTTATGTGATAAAATATAAATGAAATTTATGATTCAGTCAGTTCATTAAAATGTTTCATTTATTTCTTATTTATTTGGCATTGGATATATGGGGGTCGAGGAACCCTTTTCATGTTTTTTAATGATCCACTATATAAGCTAGAGGGGTACCCTATTCTATAGAATATTTATTTGAATGGAATTGAGAGCATTAATCTACTCCCACATCGTAGAGAGAGAATTAACCCATTTGAGTAATCGATTCCAGATCATCTTTGAGGTTTGTAGGGACAAAGTCAAGGTGATCTTCATGTCATCAAATGTGTTATTGGAAATCTGTCCTAGCACCCAGTATAAGAATAACATAATTCATATAAGTTATTGAAGCATGTGTGGATGATCTAGATTGGTTTGAGCATTGGTCCTTTGAGAAATGGTCACCAATGATGATTTTTGTAGAGTGTGGTTATATTCTAATGAGGTAACCATTTGGATTTATTTTTTCCTTTAATAATTCACATGATATCCTAGAACCTCTGACGGAGCTTGGATCACTAGAGAAAATGATGTTTCATCACTCGAGTGATGAAAAATGTATTAAATACCCAGTCCACTGACTTTTGAAACATGCCTCAATACCAACTAAAATCCATGAGAACTATTATCCAACACCTTATATAGGGTTGGTTATACAATTCTTCACATTTAGGCTTTTACAAAATTATCTATATGGAGTGAATGGAGACATATATACACATGAAAAATGTTTCATGTATTTTTTCAAATTAATGGATATCAATATGTGTCATTGAAGGTGGATGGATCTAGTCAATGCTTTTTTTTCAATCTAGTTACATATTGGAATACTGCTTCTCCAGGTAGAAAAGTTCTTATAACCTTATCCATGAAATTAATTAAGAGGGATCCAATATTCTTAGATAATAAAAGGATGGGCATGGAAATCATAATGGATGGAACCAAAACCTACATTGAAGAACTGATTATTCGACCATCCATTATATAAAATATTAATGAATAACAAAGTGATGATACAAAGATAAATAATCACATCGATGAAATAAGGAATGGAAAACCCTCATAATCAAATTTTACGAAAAATGTGTTGTGTGATTTTGGTCATGAATATTCATGCCATTATTTACTATTCTAATGAAGGGTGTATTGAATGATTATTACATCTCAACGTGATCCATCCACCCTAGGAGCACAAATATGTATAGAGAAAACATATAATTATATTTCATGGACAATATGAATAAGAAAATTATGGAATATACATAAAAGTTCTTGGTCTATCATGAAGTGTCAAAATAAGGGAAAAATGACCAAGGGGATGATGCAACCATTACCCATGACTTCATGGAAATGGGAGAAAATCATCATAGATTTTTTAATGGGTATTTCAAATAAAACCAATGGAAAAAATTAAATATGGGTTATTGTAGGAAATTATAAAAATATTGTTCACTTCAATACCATTCATGGATACATCTCATCGATTAAACTTGATAGGGTTTAAATTAGGTAAGTAGTGAGGCTTTATGGAACGCCACTATTGATTGTATCTAATTGAGATAAGATACTACACTCAAAAATATGGAAATGTATCCAATATGCTTTTAACAAAGAGTTAAACAACAGTATTACCTATAACCTTCTCATAATAATGGTCAATCTTTGTGGGAAATCAAAACACATGAGATTATTTTGAGATCTTACTCGGTGGAATTCAAAGGTGGATAGGATCAACACCTTCCATTAGTTGAGTACCCATAAAAAAATATTAGTCTAGAACTATTATGTATTTAAATTTATTATACTATTGAAATAAATAAATAACTCCATCACTCTTGGATAATGATAGAGATTTGAATCCATTATGATCAAAACTGGTGGAATAAATTTCTGAGAAGTTTTATACAATTCAACAACTCATTTTATTATTCCAAAGTTGAAAAAATAGTTATGTTGATGATAATTGAAAATATCAATAGTTTTAGGTTGTATAAAAAGTTTTCATTTATATATCTACCTAGAAGAGACTCATGATGTTTGGTAAGAAGGTTAATCTATGTCCTATGATGATTATCCCCTTTTAGATTCTAGGTCTCGTTGTATTTGTTCCCTATCGAGAATCACTCCTACCAAACATGTCTCAAGTACAAGACTTGATTCATATATTTCACTTGATGAATTGTATACCATATACCTACAACGTAATAAATCCGAGGGTGGTATAGTTAGAGATTTATCTTTATTATGAGTATAAATTGATGATGATCCTAGTCAAAAAAATTTAATGTTCTGCATAATAAGAAAACACCTATAGGAAAAGTCCTTTGGTAGAATCCTATGGATGAAGAGGAAACATGGGAACTAAAAGAAATAGTGAAGCAGATGTGTCCTCATTTTCATTCTCATTGGTGTATGAAATGAAATTATGAGGGAAGTTTTAGTTAAGGGGAAAAGAATGTAACTACATGAAATTTTCATTTATTAATAATAGAGATCATGTTTAATAATGACTATTTTATTATTGATTACAATTGAAGCACATAGAAAGAATATTAAATCTCATAAGAATATTACACATCACTAAATAATATTTTTTAATACCAATGAATATTACATAGATATAGACAAAAAATAATATTGAAAACATTATTTCAAACTCCAAAAGAATGAATTATCCTATGGATATCAGTATTTCAATATAAAATGTAAAAAATAAAGAGAAGAATTAGAAATATGATAGACATTATAAAGAAATTTTTAAAACCCTTGTATGTAATGTAGTGAATGATGATGTATAAGAATAGTGGAGTATATATAGGGTCTAAAGGGAAATATGGCCATTAAGATATGACTATCAATTGACCATTACAATGAAACCCTTATATGACTGTTGGAACAATAATAATACCAAATAGAATAATAAAATACTTGTTCAAAAGTAAATGAAACCTTATTATATAAAATAATAAAATTTTAAATACATTACTCATGAATCAACATGTTTGATATTATAAGATGTTATAATTTTTAAAGTGGTTTAATAATGTGGTCTCTATTAAAAATAGTTTTTCCCCTAATATGAAGTTATTTATGAATAATTATTTCTCATTAAAAGGATGTTATTTTTGAATGATAGTCACTATATTAAAAATCTATAACAATAGAAATTATGTTAGAGTGTAATTTTTATGATTTCCTAAAATAATTTTTTTTGAATAGTGAAAAATATATATTCATAGTTTTAGAATGTCTTATGACTACATAAATATGATAATAATGATGTAATGAGTGAAAAAAATTAATATTAGACAAGAAATAATGTAATTATATTAATATAAAGTATTTTAATTTATAAAAAATGTTTTCAAAACCTTTAAATTACATTCTAATGTCTAAAATGGTAATAATAATTTTATATAAACAACATTTTATAGAAAAATTACATTACCATTCCCAGAGATATATTTAAATTTTTACTTATGATTTCTCATTAATGAAATTAAAAAATGTCTTAAATGTAAAAAACTAAGAACTGAGTTTATTTATAATATAATAGTTATAAATATTCCAAAACATAGATTTCCAAGGCCTATATTTAGAAATTAAAAAACAATTCTCCTTATTTTTTTAGAAATGTAATCCTCTACACCCCCATTAAATTCACTATATATATTATTATGACAACTAACACTATCTTTGTCTCTTGTTATTTATTCGGTAAATCCCCCAGACACTCATGGATATGTCCTACTAATCATAGTGGGTAATATTTAAGGTAACAGATTCTCTTCCTATTCATTTTAAATCAAGCACTTTTTTTGTATCAAGGATAATAATTTTTATGTTAAACTATTTTTATAAACATATAATAATTCCATTACTATTTAAATGCTTTTATACCAAAGTGAGTCTTAAAATCTATCTCATTAACTTCATTATATTAACCATTTGGTATACCTATTATACCATTGAAATAATTCTTCAATTTTCCATGCCACCATTTTTTATTCTCAATACTCAATACAATTTTATTTATATGGTATTCATATATATGTTATTGTACTTAATTTATTGATGATTTAAATTTATGGAACTCAAATTCTCTTGTTTTGTGTTTAAAATTTTGAAATATTCTTTCCTTTAGGGTCTTACAAACTTTATGTTTTTTATGAAACTCATCCTCACTCTCCTAAGGTTATTGATGAAATTTTTTATTACCATATATAATAATGAGTAACAAATATATTTAATCATATGAATGGTGAAATCCCACATCACTTTAATTTATTGTGTGCTTTTTTCATCTCGTAACGTACTATGCATGGTGCGTGGGTTGTTATCCTAGCACACTATGTTATGATGTATCAATAGTGATCCTTGACTTATGATTATGATTTTAGGTTTTATGTTTTTGAAAAAGTTATTTTATGTATTATATTATGATATTTTCTTTTTCATTTATTGATTCATTGTTATAATTCTATTTTATAATATCATGATATGCCTTTTGTCTTATATATATCATGCGTAGTATAATTGTTCCCTTATTGGGATTATTATCTCACCATATTATTTTTTAGTCCTTAGGTTAACCAATGTATTATTATAATATAAATGATATATAAAATAATTTTATGGAGTTAAAATAATATTATTTAGTTTTTTTATTGTTTTTTCATTTATGAAAATAATCTTCCAAAGACACTATACCTTTAGGTCCTTGTTTTATTTTTGTTGAAATATTTATAATAAATCATGTGTACAGTTATATGGGATTTTATATGTAGAGGATGAGTATATAAAACTTTTATTGAATCCACTTAAGACTTTCCACCCAAAATAACAAGTTATCTCATACTTTTCATAAAATAGGAGATAAATAAAATACGTTTAATATGCTATGAAATCCAAATCATTAACTAACCGTAAATCATTTTTCCATTTATTTATCAATTATTTTCAATAAATAACACAAAATAATTCTCACCCACACAATCAAAATACACACACCCATCTAATGAATCATCATATAAAGTATAACCCCTTGAACAGACGATCTTGTGAGTATACCCATTAACCAAATTCAAACTATTACATGGTAGATAATTTTCATGTCACCCAAAATTACGAATCGGTAGTAAATTTTAAACCAATAAGGTCACATAAATTCATATACTAAAAACAAACCAACCCATTACAATTTCATTTACCCCCAAATTTTCAAAAGTATCCAAGTCTAAAACAGCAATGCCTCCTACATGAATATCATGAATTCACACAAACCAATTCCAATACAGATTTTTAAAAAAAAACCATAAAATGATTATTGAAAAAAAAATCACACCAAATTCATATTAAATTTTCTAAACCAATTTTATAAAAAGGACATTCTTTCAATAATTTTTCAAAAAATTATAATAGATTAAAAAAAATTATGTTTAAACAAACCAATTATTAAAATCTATTAACATATTAAAATTAAGGGGGAATCCACCAAAATAAATCATTTTCATATAGTAGAATAAAAAATATTGTGTTTTAAGGAAGAAGCTCCTTAAATAACCATATTAATAATTAGATCAGGAGACCTTATTAAGATATAATGGATAAATGATTTTTTAACGTAATTTTTTCAAATCCAATTATGAATCACCTAAAATATTGCACATGATTTCCCATTCATGGGGAAAACATATATCCCAATCATTGAATATATTGAAGCAATTTAAAATGGGGTTAGATTCCTCTATATCTTAGACCGTGGAACGTTAAATACCCCAATCCATTTCACAACCCACCGACATATGGTTGACCATGCATCGACCCATCCACTATGGAAACCCACTGTAATAGTTGGATGTCCCCATTTTCTATTTTATAAAGACCATGGATTCTTTTTTGATATTGAGGAACCACCATACATATTTCCCCCTCACCTAAATAGCTCAACTTCCCTCGATATCGGACCACCATGACCACCAACATGGAATGTTTCCCTCCACATGTTCCAATGTTAGACTCCCATAACAACAACACTCACAAAAATTGATCGTTATATAGTTTGGTGATTACCTATATCATTTCATACACACTATGCTTACAATGAAAACATGTGTAGGGGAAAAACATGCACTATTTCCAATTCCATTTTTTTCATCCCATTGATCCCCATCACAAGAACTTCCAACCAAAAAAACCACTAAAACACTTCCTGAATTTAATAGAAAAAATCACATAAAAAAATTCATAATACAGTGAACTTTGGGTTTCACAAATGCATTGGTAGGTCGGAATCCAATGGTTTCTGATCTTCAATACTATACTATAAGTAGGATATGGGGCTATATGTAGGACCTTAACAGTGTATTATCTAGAGATTACTTCCATAATTTTTTATCATGGTACTATAGACCAGACTTCTAAGGCCATACCATTCTTCTCCTTTTGATGATGTTTTTGATGATTTTCATATCATTATGGGAATATTGTAATGATCCTCAAGTATATCAATATTAGTAGTTTTGGGGACCTAATATTTTATTTTTACACTTGGATGATGTAACACCCAAAACATAGATAACACTAAAATGTTCCTCAGGCCTGGTTTTCCACATGGCCTCAAACACATATCATCGAATATCAGAGGATGAAGACTAGCCACAGGGTCCAAGGGTTTGTTTGTGGGGATATTATTCCTTTATTCATATAATGTAACATTGCAGATAATCATGATAACAAGTAAATAAAGAAACATTATAAGATAAATAGATGGAACATAAGAAGTAGACATGAATAGTAAACAACTAAAAAAACTAGAAACCATATAAAAAATATGTTGATACATGTAATGTATCTCTAATATTGGAAAATATGGATACAAGGATGTAGGAATAATATGATTTAAAAAATAAGTAAAAATAATCCCAAAACTATCCAATAATCCCAAGATCTAGATTAGTCATATAATACCCAACTCTATCCTAGAGAAAACAAGCAATAAATTGTCTAAAGAAAGATGCATCCCATTATCAACACCTACAACCATGTAATCTTCTCGGGTGCCAATGGAGGCCCATATGGGGTGTGAGATAAATCTCATTATGATACCACAAAAAAATCTATAACATCCATTCTAGGTTATATAAACTAAACTAGTGTACCAGAATGCATATATAATATTAAATCAATACAGTAATGTAAATACCCAAGTATTAGCTTTTTCCTCAATTGGCATCTAAACATATAACCATTTCATTTTCTAATATTGTTTTATTTTATAAATGTAATTAATGTGAGGTATTACCCACTCTAGCATCCTAAAATGATATTATTACTGATTAAGAATCCAATATATAATAAAGAATCCTGAAATGATGATAATAATAAAAGAGATCCAATGTAATAACCAAGGAATCCATGGCCTCTGGGGTCATTAAAAATTAGTAGTAACATGTAGTCTATCTAAATTGGTAAGATTTTAATCCAATGGGTATTTCCCAAGTCACTCCACAATAGAAATTCTAATAGATTCCCAGGAATACATCCAAGGTAAAATGTGATAAGGAGTGATTGGACGTAATGGTATATCAAAGGAACCCCATGTTTGTAGACTTCACACTAGATCCAAGGAGTGTATCAAAGTCATCCTGTAATAATAGTGGAGGGATCCTATGGTTTTATACTGGACATCCACTAATAGAGAAATATTATGTTAAAAGGTAGGTCCCACCCCTGGTATCAAGCATCTCTAAATAGGAATGGTGTTCATGAGTTCCCAAGTAATTCCATGAGGAATCAAAGAAGAGAATAAATATGACCACTATTATTTTAATTAATAGGTTCATATGAAATAAGATCTATATAATCGATTTATTTAATAAATTATGGCATGCAATACTCTTTCCTTTTTATAATTCAATGTTGTTCATTCCATAAATTTTATTAGTGTGGCTGCATTTAATGAAATCCAACAATTTAATAGTACATATAATAATTATCAAATTAATTAGGTTCACTCTACTACCTTCTGTTAATCATGGAATAATTTTTAATAGATATGAACCAATTTATTCGATTATATTTAATTAGGTTAAGTTAGATTCATAGTATACATTCAAATTCCATTTGAGAATTATTTGTCAATTTGAAGAACTTAATTTAGAAGGGTCATGTGATAAGAATACATGTACTTGAAATTATCAATTCATTAATTTAGGTAATGAATCCCCTTTAACAAATTCAGGTCAAGGCACACCCAAACATTGGTGCATATAGAAACAAAAAACCTCTAAAGGAATATTTAATAAAAATTCCCTATGTGGGGTGGTTGGTGTTGAGGTCATGACCACTAATGAAGGATCACATATTTATCAAGGGTCATAGAACATGTTTCAAACAACTATAAGAAATTCACATAAATTTAGTAAATCGCACCTGATAAAATCAGTGCGCATGCATGACAATTTAAAAAATGATGAAACCTGAGGGGTGAGTTATAGGCCACCTACCTCATATGTGTAGGAATCTATCCATCTAGTATCAGCCACTAGTTTGGAATGAATTGGAAGAGATATGAGGTATGGATCAATTCCCTAAAAATGGGTCATATGATCATGCATATAAATAGAATCGTCGATAGAATGAAGAATAAAAAATGATTAAAAGGAATTATGATCTTAAAAGAATGAATCCAATGAGTTGAACGATTCATTGATAAGACTATTAACTAATGAACAATATCAAAATCTATCAAAATATATCAAAGGTGATCAAAGAAGAAGAATATATCCTTTTAATCCCACTATATGAAAAATGAGAGGAGAGTGTTTAAGTTAAATCTTTTAAGGGATTTTTTTTGTAAAATCATAAAAAAATATGGGTCACATGGTTTGGGCACACCATATGGAAAATTGTACAACTATCATGTGCGATATCCTATCTGAATGGGATGCCCACATGGTTAGGCCACATGGTTAGGGAAACCATGTGCCAACCGTGCGAAACACCTGTTTTAAAAACTGAAATCTTTTTTGCATGGGTGTGTGGCCTCTGGAACATGTTTAGGGAAAACGATGCACCCTACTTCACTCCATTTTCAAACCCATAATAGATAGGGGAGATATTGTGGGCTGGGTTGTATAATGTATACTAACCATGCGGACCAGTGTTGTTCTCCACCAATCACTGTTCTGAGCTTTGAAATAGACCCATACACCTCAGAAACCATTCTTAACTAATAGGGAATCCATATTAAGTCCATAAGAGGTGGTTAGAAAAAATTTAAAAGGATTCATACCTAAGGTAAAAAAAAGTTATTACAATCTTACCCCCTTAAAGAAATTCATTTAGGACTTTACCATCCAATGGTGATGAAACATTGTCCATGAACAACACTTTCCCTAGGGTACATACATTAGTCTCCCACTCCCATGTCTCATCCTGTACATGGACGTACTATCATAACACCCACACTAATGGGATAGATAGGACTATAGATCCTTAAATATCTAGTCAATGATGTATATAGGATACTACTATAATAATTAATCGATATCCAACTCAAATTACTCAGGATAAAAATTATTAGACTGGTTGGTATGTTCACAAAAAAGCAGTAAAACATAGAAGATGTTATGCATGTCACGGTACCTCTGAAGAAGTAGGCTGCCATCCCATATATCTCCAAAATTACAAATGGCCCCATATAATGAGGAAATAAAATAAATTTCCACTATATCTATCTACTCAAAAGTCTAGGAGATTCCCGTAGGAAAACATGATCCCTAACATCAAACTCGATAGGTTTTCATTGGAGATCAAAATAAGATTTTTTTTATAATGAGCAATAGAAATATGATTTCTAATTAGCTGAACTTGCTCCAAATTCTCCGTCATGAGTTGAGGAACTAGAATTGATGCCTATCCTACCACTATCCAGTACAGGGATATGTAGAGACCCGAAGCTTGACGTACACAGACATTACATTACTTTTGCAGAATACTTAGTACATAACAAAAAGAAACACACAAGGATCGTAATAGTTTAGTGTCTTTGGAAACTCGGAATATAATCTTCTAATTATGATGAAAGATCTTCAACATCTCCCATAAAGATCTTCTTTTTTTACCTAAAACCTTTCTTTATATCCTGGGGAAAAGAAAACATAAAAGGGTGAGCTCAAATGATCAGTAAGGGTAAACAAAAGAAATATCAATCAAATCATTTTCATAAGAACATAACATTTTGGAAATCTTAACCTGCAAAAGAGAGCATAATTTCATAACATGGGATAAATCATAGTAGTGAAATGAAATCCCAATAATAATAACTTATAACATGAAACTTTGTGAAATTCACACATAATCATAGAGAATCATTTCTTATTAGTCAAGACTCATTTCCAAGACTATCATAGTGGACAAAGTCCATTTCTGAACCGAGTCACCCTCGTTTCAGTCCTGTTTCACTGAACCGGTATAACCTACCATTCCAGCCATGTCTATCTCATGAGATATAAAATCTTTACCCAATGAATTGGAGGGAGATATAGGTCCCACCCATCTCATAATGATACCATTCTTATGTGTGCCACAAAATCATAAATCATACATCATTGCATAACACATGTAGTAAAAATGGGATTTTTAAACAACATGACATCATAAAACAATTCATATAAGATAAAGGAATTCATAAAAATAATTTCATCACAACATAATCAAATAAACATAATAATAGGGATGAAAAAAGAACCCTTTATTATCTTAGACGGAAAATAATTTTGATAAAATACTTGAACTCCATTCTTGAGGGAAATATCCTTTCAACTTCAAAAACATTTTTCCTTTCTTAACATGTCATTCAATTTTAAACTAAAAGAAGTTGATTAAAAATAAACTTGAAAACTTGTAAAGGAAGATTCTTGGAAATTTTGTTTTAAAAATCCATTCATGCCGTATAAGTTAAAAAAACATTCTTCTCGTACTTTTGTCGGAAAAGTCAAAAAGTACCTCGTATGAAAAATGAAAAAATATTCCTTTCATATCTTTTACTAAAAACTCACCGAAGGGTAAAATTGGATTTAAAAATTGTAGGTGGATGAAAATAATATTACATATTGAGGAAGCATGGATGTGGATGATAAAATATTCCCCAGTAAATTCTAAATTATAAACAATCTCGGATAAAAAATGAGATTGTGAGATTTCCCTTACCTTATGTCCGATATGCTTTGTACGTATCCGAACCTCCTCCTTTTGACGCGCCTTTTCTTAACCTCCACTTAAAGAACTAAGGATGGTCTTTGAAGAAGATCAGGACCTCTAGGATGATACTAGGGAAGTGGAGAAGAGATTTTGGCAGGGGTTGGTCGAGCTTGAATGCTCAAATTGGTGTGAGGAGGAGAGGGAGGAGGTGCCCTTTTATAAGGGAGGAGAGGGGCACCTTAGGAAAAGCTCAAAATATTATTTTATATTAAGGTCAAATTAGGTTTATAATGGTTCCAAAGGGTCTTATTTCGAAGATAAAGTGGGGATGGGTCGAAATCCTCTCATCCAATAGGATTTAGACAAGTTTTGGTTATTATTTTAACCTTATCAATTAGATTTAACTCTAAGTTAAATAATTTAACTTTTACCGTGTCTTTTTGTTTTCTTACACTATATGGTTAATAAACTTACTATATCAAGCCAAAAGAACCCCAAGTTGTTTATTATTAATATATATAACATTATCTAAGTCTTTTTGCCGAACCTTAGATTTTTAGGAATAAAATAACAATTAATAATATAATATTTGTTTCAAAAACTATTTTATGTCAATTTTGACACTATTTAGTAATTGATTTTTGTGAAAATTATAACAGTATGATTAGTTCGAAAAAAGTTAATTAAATCAATACTAACATGTCATATTAACCTAGAAAATTAGTGGAATTCATAAAAAGTTTCAAATTACATTTATTTGGGTATTTATAACATCAATTATGTCAATATTTCATTAATAAGATAATTACTGCATCATCATTGTGTCATAAATAAATTAAATTATTTAATGTCTAAAAATTACAAATAAAAGACCATTATGTAGGAAATCTTTTTATATTTCGAATTAATATTTATAGTCGAATTTATCTTATGTATAACCCTATATTAAAAATTCTGTAGTAAATAAACTTTGATTTTAACTCTTTTAACTCTTCTTTGAATTAAATAATAATAAATGTCCTAATCTAATCCAAGTGGGCCTAAATGGTCATATTTTATTCCTAAGGTTGTTTTTGGTTGAATTAAACTTATCCAATAGAACTAGAACATGTGTTAGGGTAATAATAATATCATTTTTACCCTTAATTACCCTATTTACTTTTAACCGTGGTAAAAAAAAAGTAAAAAGTTACTATTCACCAAAAATTATTTTCATCTCATTGAACCACATTTTACTTATTGACATCAACCATGTCTCTCAGATTTTTTAAATTCCACTCATAGAAGTGGTAAAATTAAGTTTTATGAAAAATTCATTTTTTTAACTACCACTTAGTGGTTTCACTATTCATCAAAAAATGAAAGTTTCCAGAAAAATACCAAAAATTATGCCTAAGATATATTTGATATTATGAATTCAGAAATGATGTCTATTTTACCAAATTGAAAACATATTAGTTGCATTAATTAATTTAAAAATTAATTCCCGTCGTCAAAACAAATAGCGTGTTTTTAAGAGATAATATCCATCAAAAGATTGACACTTGTTTTTGACTGGTTTAAATGTGAAATTACATCCAATGACCAATATTGTATTAAATTGTAAAAATATATTCTAAATATACTTTAAAACCACTCAAATTAATAATTTATCACTATTAATTATATCTATTAAAAAATTTCTTTTTAATTAAAATTTAGTAATTTTCACTATTCATCAGAATATGAAAGCTATCCGAAAAGTACCAAAATTTCACCCTAAGCTAATTTCGATATTCCGAATCCAAAAATAATGTCCATTTTGAAAAAAAAATTTACAAAATTTCAAAAAGTGGTTATTACTATTCATAACAGCTAGTTTTAATAAAATTTTAATAGCATATCGTTGTTTAGTGAAACACGATATTGTGTACTACACACGCTATTGAGGAAGGTCGCGATTGCGTGTAATGCAAGCCAATTCCGGGTCGCGTGTTGTGAAAGAATCCTTCATTGTTTCGTATAACAGAATCCAACCATATTTCATTTATACATTGAATATATATATATATATACTCAATGTTGCGTAGAATAACTATTATCAAAATTGTGTGTAACACGATCCAAGAATAGTGTTGCGTATACTGCAAGCTAATACGGTGTTGCGTATAGCACAAGGTAATCTTGGTGTAGAATACAACACAAGAAATTAATGAAATTAAAAGAATATTTTTCATAAAATCTCAGGGTGTTACATTCTACCCCCCTTAAAATGAATTTCGCCCTCGAAATTCGTCGGGGTTATAAATGGTTTACTATTCGAAAGTTTCTTTAATAGAAACCCACCTCATAAAAAGGAATACCAAAACGAATATTTAAAAATAAAAGTATGAAACGTAACAGTTACCCAAATAAACTAATCACTGGGTTTCTACATAGGTGAAAATATTGATATGGAAGAGAAATCTAACCATCATGTTCTGCTGGAGAGTGGTAGAGAACATGGCTGTGGAAAATCCAGCAATCACAAAGCCATAAATTTGTGACGATCTAAGGTACCATATGATTCATCAGATATAAGAGGACTAGGAAAACATTTTTTGTTTTCAAGATCATTTCCCTAAAGTTGATGAAATTGGAATTAGAAGAAATACTTTCGTGATTTTGGTATAGTCTCACTGTTTGTCGTTCTTTGGACAATTTCCACTTCATCTCTTAAATAAATGAAGTTGAATTTGTCATTCGTGATGTGTTAGCAAATCATGTGATAGAATGATGGGTCATTCCATCTGTCTCAAACAAAAGGTTAGAAAAGTTATCAAAAAACACATAAGTCCATCTATAGTGAGATTAATGATATATGGTTCCTAAAATGGACTTATACTTCATATATCATACTTCTTAATATAATAAAACTAGTTTCTACTAAACAGGGACTTCCTGTAGGCCAGTGGTAGGTGATAAAGGCCAGTCGCACTTCAGTTGTGGGTTCAATTCCCACAGCCTTATCCGACGCGATGGGCTGTCGCCTGTCCTGCAGGTTGTCCCTTTTCTAAAGCTATATTACTATAACAACCCATCAATAATATCGATAAAAGTTCTGTCCTAACTTATGTCCAACATAATCCATTCCAATCTTTTGGCTTATCTAAAATACTTTGGTCCAAGCTCATAGTATAAAGAAAACGATTACTTGAAATGTCGTCAACCAAGCATGTGAATACCATCATTTATCCACCATATATCTTGTTGGTCACATTCCAATCATGTGAATACCTTAATCATGTATTCTCTTGAAAAATTAATACCCATTAAACCTTATTGAAAACATGAATGCTGTCAAAATTTAACTCTTTCCACATACCAAAATCCAAAATTTCTATATACTAAATCCATTACATAACCTTCTCCTTATATCAGTCATGAGCTCATGAATACTATCAATCATTTAATTTTATCCTTATCCCTTAATTATGCGCATATCATCTAATTTCCAAAAATATTTCAATCACTTTTTATGGTTACCGATGCCATAAAATTATTGAAAACCACAATAGACAAAAACATAAATATTCCAATATTCCACGATACTATATACAACATTATTCTGGAATCCCATTACATAAACACTTAATCATTCCACCACATCGTTTTCATATTCAACATCGCCAATGGTGATCGCATGTGACTTCCCTTTGTCATTTTCCTTAAGTGGTTGCTCATGTCGATCATCACTAACCCTTGGATTAGGGCATTTATTGGCATAATGTCCCATCTCCTTGCACTTGAAACATTGAAGTGTTGTTGGTGCGTTCTCTGCTGTCTTTTCTTTATTCACATCATTAGAAACCCTTTTTCCATTACTTCGACACTCAGCTGCTCGATGTCCTTCTTTTCCACACTCAAAACATTTTCTAGTCCCTTTAAGACAATCTCCACCATGCTTCTTTCCACACTTTGAGCATAAGGAAACATTCATCTTCTTTTCACCATTATTCTGAGATTTCTCCTTGAACTCCATCTTTCGTTTTTTGTCAAAACTATGAGATGGATAAGTAACACCAACGTCCATTTCTACCGTGATAGCACAACGCACAATTTCTTCATAGCTACTGAAGTCTCTTATAGCTAATTCCCTTCTAAGATTTGGTTTTAAGCCACTAAAGAATCGATCAACTTTACTTTCAGGTTGGATGATAAATCCAGATGCATACCTTGCAAGCCTTGTAAAATTCTATTCGTATATACCAACAGATTCATCATCCTTTTGCTTTAGTTCAAGAAACTCCTTCTCCATCTTTGTTCGAAGAATACGAGGGTAGTAATTATTGAAAAATAAGTTCTTGAACTTCTTCCATTCCATGGACTCAATTTCATCTCTTTGCCTCGTATTCTTGATAAGATTCCACCATTGATCAGCTTTACCTTCCAAACGATATACTGATAAGATGACTTTATCATGTTCAAAAAATTGAAGAACTGAAAATATCTTTTCAGTAGTACTGATCCATTGTTCAGAAACAAGTGGATTAGAAGACCCACTGAAAGAAGGTGGACGTTGCCTCATGAAGGAATCAATAGAATATTGTTCCCTTCTCTGCTCATTTGGAAGTCCAGAATGATTCATAGCTTGTGTAAGTATAGAAATAAGATTTTGCACTCCATCTCCCATAACATTTGTTTGTTCAGGAGGACAATCATTGCATTGTCCATTGAATTGATCAACAAGATTCCTTCGGGTTCCATCCATCGTCTAAAACCCAAAAAGAATAGTGTGAGAGGTAAAAATCATGCTAGGGAAAACAACATAATAAAGGGGGAGTACCTTCAATATCTAACATCTTAGGTTTAATTCTATGATAATTAGCGTAAATTCTAGGACTGTATCCTATACGTATACTTAACCTTAGAGACATTCCTAGACATACCATAGAAATATCTCTAGGGATCTCACTAACGTTTTCGCATCCTAGTTTCCAAAGGTTGACTAAAACTTTCCTCTGATACCAACTGTAGAGACCCGAAGCTTGATGTACACGGACATTACATTACTTTTACGGAATACTTAGTACATAACAAAAACACACAAACAAGGATCGTAATAGTTTATTGTCTTTGGAAACTCGGAATATAATCTTCTAATCGTGATGAAATATCTTCAACATCTCCCATAAAGATCTTCTTTTTTTTATACCTAAAACCTTTCTTTATATCCCGGTGAAAAGAAAACATAAAAGGGTGAACTCAAATGATCAGTAAGGGTACACAAAAGAAATATCAATCACATCATTTTCATAAGAACATAACATTTTGGAAATCTTAACCTGCAAAAGAGAGCATAATTTCATAACATGGGATAAATCATAGTAGTGAAATGAAATCCCAATAATCATAACTTAAAACATGAAACTTTGTGGCATACACACATAATCATAGAAAATCATTTCTTATTTGTCAAGACTTATTGCTAAGACTATCTTAGTGGACAAAGTCCATTTCTGAACCGAGTCACCCTCGTTTCAGTCCTGTTTCACTGAACCGGTATATCCTACCGTTCCAGCCATGTCTATCTCATGAGATATAAAATCTTTAACCAATTAATTGGAGGGAGATATAGGTCCCACCCATCTCATAATGATACCATTCTTATCTGTGCCACAAAATCATAAATCATACATCATTTCATAACCCATGTAGTAAAAATGGTATTCTTAAACAACATGACATCATAAAACAATTCATATAAGATAAAGGAATTCATAAAAATAATTCCATCACAACATAATCAAATAAACATAATAATAGGGATGAAAACAGAACCCTTTATTATCTTAGATGGAAAATAATTTTGATAAAACACTTGAACTCCATTCTTGAGGTAAATATCCTTTCAACTTCAAAAACATTTTTCCTTTCTTAACATGTCATTCAATTTTAAACTAAAAGAAGTTGATTAAAAATAAACTTGAAAACTTGTAAAGGAAGATTCTTGGAAATTTTGTTTTAAAAATCCATTCATGCCGTATAATTTAAAAAAAACATTCTTCTCGTACGTTTTTCAAAAAAGTCAAAAAGTACCTCGTATGAAAAACGAAAAAAGATTCCTTTCATATCTTTTACTAAAAACTCGTCGAAGGGTAACATTGGATTTAAAAAATTGTAGGTGGATGGAAATAATATTAAATATTGAGGAAGAATGGATGTGGATGATAAAATATTACCCAGTAAATTCTAAAGTATATACAATCTCGGATAAAAAATGAGATTGCGAGATTTCCCTTACCTTATGTCTGATATGCTTTGTACGTATCCGAACCTCCTCCTTTTAACGCGCCTTTTCTTAACCTCCACTTAAAGAACTAAGGATGGTATTTGAAGAAGACCAGGACCTCTAGGATGATACTAGGGAAGTGGAGAAGAGATTTTGGTAGGGGTTGGCCGAGCTTGAATGCTCAAATTGGTGTGAGGAGAAGAGGGAGGAGGTTCCCTTTTATAAGGGAGGAGAGGGGCACCTTAGGAAAATCTCAAAATATTATTTTATATTAAGGTAAAATTCGGTTTATAATGGTTCCAAAGGGTCTTATTTCGAAGCTAAAGTGGGAATGGGTCAAAATCCTCTCATCCAATAGGATTTAGACAAGTTTTGGTTATTATTTTAACCTTATCAATTATATTTAACTCTAAGTTAAATAATTTAACTTTTACCATGTCTTTTTGTTTTCTTACAGTATATGGTTAATAAACTTACTATATCAATCCAAACGAACCCCAAATTTTTTATTATTAATATATATAACTTTATCTAAGTTATTTGGCCGAACCTTAGATTTTTAGGAATAAAATAACAATTAATAATATAATATTTGTTTTAAAAACTCTTTTATGTCAATTTTGACACTATTTAGTAATTTATATTTGTTAAAATAATAACAGTATGATTAGTTCTCAAAAAGTTAATTAAATCAATACTAACATGTCATATTAACCTAGAAAATTAGTGAAATTCATAAAAAGTTTCAAATTACATTTATTTGGGTATTTATAACATCAATTATGTCAATATTTCAATAATAAGATAATTACTGCATCATCGTTGTGTCATAAATAAATTAAATTATTTAATGTCTAAAAATTAAAAATAAAATACCATTATGTAGGAAATATTTTTAGATTTCTAATTAATATTTATAGTCGAATTTATCTTATTTATAACCCTATATTAAAAATGTTGTAGTAAAT
The DNA here is from genome assembly GCA_963277665.1 of Viscum album. Taxonomy (NCBI): domain Eukaryota; kingdom Viridiplantae; phylum Streptophyta; class Magnoliopsida; order Santalales; family Viscaceae; genus Viscum; species Viscum album. The sequence continues at coordinate 1,497,133,028 of OY728132.1, forward strand.
AAAATTTGATTTTAACTCTTTTAACTCTTCTTTGAATTAAATAATAATAAATGTCCTAATCTAATCCATGTGGGCCTAAATGGTCATATTTTATTCCTAAGGTTGTTTTTGGTCGAATTACACTTATCCAATAGAATTATAACATGTTTTAGGGTAATAATAATATCATTTTTACCCTTAATTACCCTATTTACTTTTAACCGTGAAAAAAAAGTAAAAAGTTACTATTCACCAAAAATTATTTTCATCTCATTGAACCACATTTTACTTACTGAAATCAATCGTGTCTCTCGGATTTTTGAAATTCCACTCACAGAAGTGGTAAAATTATATTTTATGAAAAATTCATTTTTTTAACTACCACTTAGTGGTTTCACTATTCATTAAAAAATGAAAGTTTCCAAAAAAATACCAAAAATTAGGCCTAAGCTATATTTGATATTATGAATTCAAAAATGATGTATATTTTACCAAATTCAAAACATATTAGTTTCTTTAATTAATTTAAAAATTAATTCCCGTCATCAAAACAAATAGCGTGTTTTTAAGAGATAATATCCATCAAAAGATTGACACTTGTTTATGACTGGTTTAAATGTGAAATTACATCCAATGACCAAAATTGTATTAAATTGTAAAAATATATTCTAAATATACTTTATAACCACTCAAATTAATAATTTATCACTATTAATTATTTCTATTAAAAAAGTTATTTTTAATTAAAATTTAGTAATTTTCACTATTCATGAGAATATGAAAGTTATCTGAAAAGTACCAAAATTTTACTCTAAGCTAATTTCGATATTCCGAATCCAAAAATGAAGTCCATTTTGAAAAATAAAATTTACAAAATTTCAAAAATTGGTTATTACTATTCATAACGGCTAGTTTTAATAATATTTTAATAGCATATCGTTGTTTAGTGAAACGCGGTATTGCGTACTACACACGCTATCAAGGAAGGTCGCGATTGCGTGTAATGCAAGCCAAGTCAGGGTTGCATGTTGTGAAAGAATCCTTCGTTGTTTCATATAACAGAATCCAACCATATTTCATTTATACATTGAATATATATATATATATATATATACTCAATGTTGCGTAGAATAACTATTATCCAAATTGTATGTAACACGATCCAAGAATAGTGTTGCTTATACTGCAAACTAATACGGTGTTGCATATAGCGCAAGGTAATCTTGGTGTAGAATACAACACAAGACATTAATGAAATTAAAGGAATATTTTTCATAAATTCTCGGGGTGTTATAGGGACGAATGACACAACCTACAACACAAGGCCTCAAAAGAAGCCATCTCAATATTCTCATAAAATAAATTTTTACACGAGAACTCGATGATAGAGATATAATTCTCCCAAGAATCACCTAAATCAATGAAACATTCTCATTTCATGTCCTCTAACACTTATACCATCTATCACAACTGTCCATCAGTATAAGGGTAAAAATCTATGCTCATAATCCCCTATAATCTTGTAGGTTTATACAATACCTTAAAAAAATTGATGTGAGGTGAGCATCCCTATCTAAAACTATAGTATGAGGTACCCCGTTTAGTTAGATGATCTCATGGATTTACAATATTTTGTTCTCATAAACTAAGAATAAATCTTGGATATGAAGGAAGTGGGATATGTTAATCAGTCAATCAATGATTACCCATACAATGTCACTACCTGAGGACATCCTCGGTAAGATAACTATATAGTCCATTGTAACATCCTCCCATTTAAATTTCATTATTTATGGAATATGTATTAATCCTTTATGTCTCTGGTTATCCACCTTCAGTAGATGATAGGTGGAAAACCGAGTGACAATTTCCTTTATTTGATGTTTCATCCGAAGCCACTAATACCAGCATCACATATCTTAACACATATTGGAGATGTGTAGATGAATTAACCACTAAGAAGAATGGGACTCCTGCATTTGTTCCTATCACATATCTGTAAGAACCTATAAACATCCATTTATACGTAGGACACCATATCTATCAACAAACCAATTTTTTGGTGTATTATATTTTGAAATACACTCCCAAGGACCCAACCCCTCATGATCTAAAAGCTGCCTAATATTCACAGACTGAAGGGGGGGAAGATCTAGAAACCATGAATGAGAGATAATACAACTCATGAATTACATGACACTACAGATGTATCTCATAATATATGATCTTAAATTTCCATTCATCACAAGCTTCTCATACGACATGGTCATGATGTTTCCAACTTTGCACGTCAACTACCACATTACCATTTCCAAGAATATAGGAATGTTCAGAATAGAAGGACCAAAGATACTCAACCCATATCTATTGTCTAAGGTTCATGTGAATTTGTGTAAATATATACATGAGCCTCTTGTGGTCTGTATTCACCACAGAGTGCTCACACATCAGATATTATCTCTAGAAACATAAGGCATGTACAACTATTGATATCTTGAGGTTATATGTTAGTTAATTTCTCTAATGAGGCATCTACTGCTGAGATCTATATACAATGAATCTATCCTTATGAATTATCACTACACTGATCCCAATGTATGATATATCATATAACACTATTTAACCTCTTCCAAGCTCTAGGAGAATTAGAATTGGTGCAAAGATAAGCCTTCCATTCAGTTCCTGAAAGGATTTATCACATGCTTCTTACCATAGAAACATAATACCCTTATTTATAAGAATAGTAAGAGATTCAATAAAGAAAGATAAGCCCATTATAAAACTAATGTAATATTTAGATAGAAATAATAAACTCTTTATTTCGAACACATTCTTAGGCTACTCCTAGGAAACAACATCACTCACCTTATATGGGTCAATAGACTCTTGATTTAAACCTATTAAGAACCAATAAGTGAACATCGTTGATCCATGTGTTTCATATATCAATATTGAAATATATTTAATAGTCTATCTATGTACTAAAAATGATCTTAAAGTTCATAGAATGGTTTCTATTAGTGTGAGAATACACCAAGATGTAATCCACAAAGACTATGAAAATAGAATCCATATAGGGATGAAATGTAGTGAACCGTCCCTAGAGAGCTTGAAGTTAGTGTCTCCTATAAATTACATTGGCATGATTACGAGAAATAATATCCTGAATAACCAAGAGTTTAGTATTCATGGTAAACCAGATACATAAATGAGTCTTTTATTACAAATTAGTACATTAGTTACAACAATTTGTTTCTAAATAAATAACAACAATGATAACTTAATTCCATCTAGTAAACCCTTGAATATCATTCATAGTAAACTTCTTGGATTCTTGGTGAATGAAACACAATATGGGTGATCTCAAATTATTATTAATTATAAAATACATAGGAATCAACAATGAATCAATTAGAATAGAAATTATGATATGGTAAATAATGGAACTCACATGACATATAAATAATAAACAAAGACGGAAGTTCATAAACAATATAGATAGTTAATAACTAGAAACACATTCCATTAAAAAAAATATATATGGGAAAATAAATATGGTAAGGCAAGAAACTGAAACACATGCCATTTAATCAATGAACTAGAAATGTAGTGTATCCATTGATATGTCAATGGAAAATATCATGGATGAATAATAAATGAAACTAAATGAAGGCAATGATTTCTTAATGGATGTCATGTCTATGTCGAATGAAAATATATAACATCAAGACCATTCAATGGATGATTTATTACTATGGATTGAAACTCATTAAATTTTTGAAATGTATTTTCCTTATTAAAACATATCGACGCATCAAGTTATGTAAAGTACATGCTCCACTCATCATCACCAGTCCAAATCATTACTCATATATAAAAATCAAAATAAATAATATGCCTTATCAAATATCCGTATTAAATAAAGAATATAGACATACCAATTATTCCCTAAATAATCAAATATCTGTCAAAGTAGATACCATATATAAAATGGTATACGATTTAGGAAATTGTAATATCCATGGTAAATTAAGTTGATAATTAGGGAAAATTAAATGTTCAATGACCATATGAGATTGAATATGTAACGCCCCGACCCTAGTTACCTAGAGTCGATTCATTATTACATAACATTGTCATGATACAAGGAATCATGTCCCAAAAGACCGATTAGTTTAATATTATTGGAAATAAGATACATACATAAGTTCAACATCACAACTTGAAAATAAACACAACACTAATTTATTACCTTAAAACATCCAAGACTCCTAGATTATTCCTACAAGTCACTCATAAATAACTTCTCTATATCCTAGGAAAATGAAGCATAAGAAAGGGGTGAGTTCAAACTCTCAGTAAGAGTAAGAAATGTAGTGAAAGATAACATAAACATTAGGCATAGTGAATAATTGAAAAAACAAGCCATTACAAATAATAATCATGAAGACTTTATGGTAGGAATATGATCTGAGTAAATAATTCCATAATAAAACATAATCATGGGTATTCTACTAGTCAAATGAGAACATGAACCCTTAATATTATTTTCATAATGAGGGAATGTATAATGTGAGACATTCTGAAACATTTGGTCAAGGCCTTGGCCAAGACATCTAAAAATGATTAATGCCTCAACCGAAACCATATATCAAATTGGTAAAGGCCTTGGAAAATTCCAGGCCTAATTGTCTCATGAGACCTACCAATGCACCAAGGAGATATAGTGGTCTCCACCCGTCACTTGCTAAGTCCAATACTTTACTCATATGAAATGATTTAATCATAACATAAACATTCATATTAAAACTAGCATATGAAATTTTAATATTTGAACCATAAACCATGAATGGTATAAAAATAACACATCCATAGTCAAACATATCAAAAAAAAATTAAATACAATATGGAATATTTGTATCATAATAAATCAACTTCAAAAAGTGTAAAATAAATCAAAGGATGTTGACATAGATGAAATCAAAACTATATGAGAGAAATATGTCTTTCTATTTTGAAATCATTTAAGGTTCAAATAATTATAAAAGAAAACATTTATTTTGAAAATATTCTTATAATATTGTAAGGGAAGCTTCAAAAGCGTTATAATGGCGGAACATAGCCACACCCGCTGTATAGGTTAAAAAACATTCTTACCTTAATTTTTTGAAAAGGTCCTAAAGTACCTTGTTTGGAAAACGACGAAAAGATTCCTTTCAACCCATTTTAAAAAAATTCAAAGAAGGGTATAAATGACTTTAACCCACAGTCTAGTAAATAGTAAAAATGTTTTAAAATACATTTTTAATAAACACATAAGTGGATGATAAGGAGGTCCTAGTAGATACTCACGTAAAAAAAACCTCGGATAATAAAGAGATTGTGAAATTAACCCTTACCTTGTACTTTTCATTAGTCGATGGTATGTTAAACTCCTATATAATAGTTAATTTTTTTATTAAATTATACAAGAACTATTTACATAAATATTATATCATATATGATCTTCTAATATTTTATTTGTTAATAATATTTCAGTAGTATCATTGTTTCAAGTGTTAACTGACTCATTTTCCTTTATATGTTTTGTTACTAAATTCATGTTTATTAAGGATAGTATGTATTTAATTCATATCCAAAATGATATTAAGTTATTAAAAATAATTTTTAATCATAAAATGATAATTATTCTTGAATGGTTATGATGTGAAATGAATCTCATCGTGTTCGTGGAGACGGTAATCCGTACGTACGCACGAGCGACAATATCATTCTTTTGATATTAAAATAGTATGTTAATGGATAGTATATCATATATAAAGAATCTTTAAAATTTATATTTATTATTTACATCAATTGTACTCATTATTATACCCATCTAACTAGTGAAGTGTTGAATAACAAACTACACCACGACGTGGAGATAGTAAGCCATACATACGCACGTATGGTGACTTTGTCATTCATAGGATGGATAGAATAATGAATATGGTTTTTCCATATTTATAATAACATCACAGTATGTACAAGGTACTGGAGTTATTATTTTGGTATTGAAATAAAATAAAGAAAGAGGAAGTGGAAGAAGAAAAGAACTTGAAAGAGGTGGTGAAATAATTAACTCTTCTTCGGGTGTTTCCATTGGATTTGATCAAAATTGATCTATAGGTTGATTCTGATCAATTGAAGGCCTCTAGGATGAAATGAGAGTAGATGTGAGGATATTTGGGCAGGGGTTGGCCCAGCCAAAAGGATTTGGAGGTGTGATTTTATAGAAACGGAAGTTCCCTTTTATAAGAGAAGTGAGGGGCACCTTAGGGAAAGCTTGAAATATTATTTTATAATAAAATAATTTTCGGTTTCTAATGGCTCCAAACAAATTTATTTCTAGGATAAGGTGTGGATGGGTCAAAAACCTCTCAACAGATATGTGTTTACAGGTTTAGGTAACCATATTAATCTTATCTTATAGATTTAACTCTTAGTTAAATAGTTTTACTTTTTACATGTCTCCTTGTATTTTTATATTATATGGTTAATAAACTTACTATAAAATGCCAAGAAAACCTCAAGTGGTTAATAAATTTTATATCAATAATTATATAAGTCCTTTGGTAGAACCATAAATTTTTAATAATATTATATCAATTAATAATATAATATTTATTTTAAAAACACATTTATGTCAGTTTTGACACTATTTGGTATTCGGTTTTTTTGGAAGTCATAACAGCATGATTACTTAGAAAACAATTCATTGAATCAACCCTAACATGTCCTATTATTCTAGAAAATTCTGTTATGACATCATGTCTTTCAAATTAGTTCTATTTTAATATTTATAAGATCAAGTATTTTAATCTTTCATTAATAAGGTAATTACTGCATCATCATTGTGTCGAAAATAAAATTAATTATTTAATATATAAAAATTATAAATAAAATACCATTATTTAAAAAATTATTTTATATTTATAATTAATATTTATAGTCGAATTTATCTTATGTAAAAACAAATATTAAAAATGGTTTAGTTATTAAACATCGAATTTGACACTTTTAACTCTTCTTTAAATAAAATAATAATAAATGTCATAATCTAATCCAAGTGAACCAAAAGGATAATATTGTATTAATATAGGTTATTTTAGTAGAAATATACTTATTCAATTGAATTAGGATATGTTTTAGTGTATTTATAATATCATTTTTACCTTTAATTACCCTATTTACTTTTAACCGTGGTAAATAAAAGGCACAAGTTACTATTCAAAAAAAAATTATTTTTATCTTATTGAACCATATTTTACTTAGTAATCTCATCCGTGTCTCTTAAATTTTGGGAATTCAACTCATATAAGTAGTGAAATTATGTTTTATGTAAATTTTCAAATGCGCCTAGAAGGTGGGTAAAAGATGATAAAAAGTTCAATAAAATTTCATATATCTAAACTTATTATAAATTTAATCCAATGAATTATATTTAACTTATATAGGTATTATGTATCTAATTTGAACTAAAATAAATTTAAATAAAATTAATAATTATTTAAATAAGAAGTCAGTTTTAAACAATAACGCTGCGTTTTTTCACTATTCATCAAGAATGAAAAGTTTTCAGAAAAATACCAATAATTCACCCAAAGCTAATTTTGATATTCCGAATCAAAAAATGAAGTCCATTTTGAAAAAAATTATAAAATTCCAAAAAGTGGGTATTACTATTCTTAATGGCTAGTTTGATTAGTCATGGTGTGTTAAAACTCCAAGTTGCGTACAACGTAAGCTATTGCATTATTCAAAGGGAAACATACCATGGAAGATTGGGGTGTTACATTCTCATCTCCTTCAAATAATTTCGTCCTTAAAATTTATAGAATATTAAGGAATAAAAATATTTGGGTGGTTCTTCATCATAAGTTCCTCAGGTTCCCACATTGCCTCTTCCGTCTTATGATTTCTCCATAGAACTTTCACCAGATGAGTCGTTTGGTTTCTCAACACTTGTTCTCTGGTATCAAGAATTTTGATAGGCTCTTCGCAATAAGACAGATCAGGTTCCATTTCTATTTCTTCATAGGAGAGTACATGCGTTGGGTCTGGAATATATTTCCTCAATAGTGATACGTGGAACACATCATGAACTTTGGAGAGACTTGGCGGCATTTCCAAACGGTAATCTACAACCCTAATTAGTTATCGAATTTCGAAAGTTCCAATGTAACTGGGACTTAATTTAACCATATTTCCAAACTGTATAACTCCCTTCCTTAGAGATACCTTAAAGAAAACATGGTCTCCTACTAAAAATTCAAAATCCTTCCTTCAGTTATCAACATAGCTCTTTTGCCTACTTTGAGCTTCTTTGATGTGGGTTTGGATAACCTTCACCTTTTCCATTTTTTCCTCAACAAGTTCTGGGCCTATGAGTTTTCTTTCACCAACATCATCATAAAAAGTTTGTGTCTGAAATCTCTTTCCATATAACACTTCATATGGTGCCATCTGAATACTTTAATGGAAGTTATTGTTATTGGAAAATTATATGAGAGGTAAATACTAATCCCACATACCTTAAATGTCAAGTGCACAAGATCTCAACAAGTCATCTTAGGTTTGAATAGTCTGTTTTGATTTTCCATCAGTAGGAGGGTGGTAGGCAGTTCTCAAACAAAGTTCAGTATATGGGGCCTTCTGAAGACTTTTCCAGAATCTTGATGTAAAATGAGGATGATGATCAGAAACAATAAATAGGGGTACACCATGATTTCTTACAACTTCATTAATATATAGTCTTTCTATACATTTAAGTGGTAAATATTCTGTTATAATAAGAAAATGTGCTGACTTGGTAAGGCGATCAATAATTACCCATATTAGATCATTCCTTCTAGGAGTCTTTGGTATCCCCATGACAAAGTCCATCGTAATATCATCATATTTCCACTCAGGTATGGGAAGAGGTTGCATGACTCCCCTTCGATGTTGTCTTCCAGCTATCACTTGTTGAAAAACCATACATCTTGATACATAATTAGCAATCTCCCTCTTTATGTTGTCCCACCAAAAATGTTCATTTAAATCTCTATACATCTTAGTTTTACCAGGGTGTATAGAGAAATTGGAGACATGATCATCATCCAACAATTCCCTTTTTAGATCAAGTATATCGAGAACACAAGGTCTCTTCCCAAATTTCAAAATTCCACCTTCATATACGAAGTCACTCAATCTACCATCATTTACAGCTTTAATCTTCTTTTGAAACTCCTCCTCATCAGTCTGAGAACCCTTTATATTTTCTTGTAAATATGGTATGGCAACCATTTGAAATAGTATTGATGTTTCAACTTCCATGGTTATTACCATATCCATATTTACTAGATCCATGAAAATAGGGTCCCTCTCAACTCTCATCTTGTTAAAAAATCCCTGATCCTTTCTGGTCAAAGCATTTTCCACTTAATTTTCCTTTACTGGGTGGTAGTGTACAGTTCAATCATAATCCTTGAGTAGTTCAAGCCATCATATTTGCCTCTTGTTGAGTTCTTTTTTGTGAGTAAATATACTTCGAACTCTTGTTATCAGTATATATCCAACATTTTCACCATATAGATGGTGTCTCCATATCTTCAAAGTAAATATTATAGATGCTAACTCAAGATCGTGAGTGGGATAGTTCTATTTAGAAATTTTTAGCTATCGTGATGCATAGGCAATAACCCTATCATTCTACATAAGGACACAACCATGTCCTTCCTTTAAAGAATCACTATAAATAACAAACCCATCATTCCCCGGTGGTAGAGTCAAGATAGGTGAATTGACTAATCTTTTCTTTAGTTCTTCAAAAAAATTCTTCACACTCTTTTGTCCAAACAGATTTAACCCCTTTACGTTTGAGCATGATTAAAGGGTTAGCCAATTGAGAAAATTTTTGGAAGAAACATCGATAATAACCTACAAAACCAATAAAACTACATACCTCAGTTATACTTGTCGGTGCTGGCCATTCTTAGATTGACTTGGTCATTGAAGGATCGAAAAATATTTCATCCTTAGAGACAATATATCCAAGAAAATAAATCTCATGAATCTAGAATTCACACTTGCTAAACTTCCCATATAATTCATTTCTTCTGAGGGTTTTATGAATAGTTCACAAGTGATTTTCATGATATTCATAGATTTTTGAGTATACCACGATATCATAAATAAATACCACTAAAAATTCATCATGAAATTCCTTGAAAACTCTATTCATTAGATCCATGAAGAAAGAGGGTGCATTAGTCAATCCAAAAGGCATTATTATAAACTCTAAATGCCCATACCAGGTTTGAAATGCTATTTTTGGAATGTCTTCCTTCTTTACACAAAACTGATGATACCCAGATCGAAGGCCAATCTTTGAAAAATATTGAGCTCTATGAAGTTTGTCGAATAAATCATCAATGCGGGGTAGGGGATAATTGTTCTTTATTATTATAGCATTGACCTCCCTGTAGTCAATGCACAATCACATAGATCCATATTTCATTTTAACAAAAAGAACATGGGAACCCTATGAAAAAACACTAGGGTGAATAAATACCTTATGACTCCATTTATTTAATTGTTTGTTTAGTTCCACTAATTCCACAGTGGTCGTTCTATAAGGGGTTTTCGATATGGGCCTTGAACTAGGAATTAAATCAATGGAAAACTCAATTTATCATTCTGGTGGATGTCTAGGAAAATCCTCTAGAAACACATCAACATATTCTTGCACAATAAGAACATCCTATATTTGAACATTCTTTTCCTAACCCATAGTTATTTCATTCTCTTCCTCCCTAATAATTTAATTTAGGTGAGATAATGGGGATGGATCTAGATAAGAATCAGATGGTGGTGTTTCTGCTTTATAGATAAGGTGTTCTTTATCATCATCATCAAAAATTGTAACCTCCTTCTTCTTATAATAATTTTTTGCATCATGGCCAAAAATTCAACCCATATTGTGGATTGTATAAAATTCAATCATGGGTATGACAATGAGATCATCTAATAAATAAAATTTATATTCCTTAATGGGAACTGATTGACAAAACTTTATTGTAATGATACTTCCCTTAGGATTTTTGATTGAAAACTCCATTATTAAATCAAATTGGAAATATATAATTTTCTTAGAAAACTAGGAAGATATGAAATAATGAAATGATCTAGAATCAAAGAAAGAATTGGATAAACTTGAGGAAACCATTAAATTATCTGCCATCATATCTTTTGGAGCTTCAACCTCAGCAGTAGTGATCACATAATCTTGGCCTTCCTCCCATGGCATTTTCTGTGGTAAGTTTCCTTAGCTCTTAGCACATTCATGTGCATAATGTCTCATCTCCATGAAATTGTAGAATTAAACATTGGTATCTTATTTCTTCCCCATACAATCACCAACATGATGTCCTTTCTATCCACATTTATAACATACTCCTTTCCTTTTAGACAGGCACCAGGGTGCTTCCTTCCACAATTATCATAGGGTGGAAATTCAACTCTTCCCTTCTTCCATGTTTCCTTATTTCCTTTCCCAGAGTGTTCAATAGATCTCTTCCTATCTTATTTTTCTTTAAAGTCATAAGACATAGAGAATTCCATTTCTATCCTGATATCACATGTGACTATATATTTATATTATGAGAAGGATTGTGAGACTAATGCGCGAAGGAGGAATGGTTTTAACCCATAAAAGATTTGATAAATCTTACTCATTGGGCTGCGTATATAATCTATAGCATGCCATGCTAACCATGTAAAGTTGGCTTCATACTTTGTGATATTCTCATCCCCCTTTTTCCTCAAACTTAGAAATTGCCTTTCTATATCTGTTTGATGGTCATGAGGAAAGTACTTTTCTAGGAAAATCACTTTAAACTCCCTATATTCTATTTTTGACACTTCTCCATCATAATTTTTGTATTGAATTAGTGACCACTATTGATCTGCATCTCCCATGAGGCAATAAACTACCCTGACAACTTTTTCCCTTTCGATACTCCCCAAATAATGAAATATTGTCTCTAAGGAACTTATACATTACTCATCTACAAATGGATTTGTAGTCCCATTGAATGTTGGTGGTTGTTTCCTCCTAAAGTGGTCTAACATTGATCCTCCACATTGTGGATCCGGGTGCTTAATATGGGTAAGATTGTTATTCATAACCTAAGGGAGTTGTCCTAGTATGGTTATAAGTTGTCTAGCACCATTTGAATCACCATCTCCACTATAGTTATCATGAGTAGGAGGGAAATATCTAAATGGAGTATGTTTGTTGATACAGTTTCTATTCCTTCCACCAGGCACCATTTCTAAACAATGGTATACACTAGATCAGTTTATGAATTGAAATATATAATTCCAAATTAATAAAATACTTAACATAAATAGAAACATTTATGCATATAATACCTAATCATAAAAAAATGGCTTCTTTGAGTAAGTATTTACTCATAAATCCTTCATAATGTGTTGTAAAGAAAATGTGAGTTATCCTAAGCTTATCCCCTAGGAGTGTCGTAACAAAGAGTGCAACAAGACCCATTGTCATGTACCAAGATACCCTGTGTCAAGCCCAAACTCCTTGTCATAGTTTTCACTCCTAGGTGCATCTATATCAAAGCCGCATCTACCTTCTCATATCCAGACATGGATGTATTCTTTGGAAAATACCCAAAATCTCTACATTACCAAAATTCTTGGAAGTTATTCTATACTAATCCTCAAATTCTATCTTAGTGAAACGTTCTGTAAACGGAGTTTAACTAAATTTTGTTTCCAAGGATTGTACTAAACTTCCTTTGATACCTACTATAAATCCTCGACCCCAGTTACCCAGATTCGATGCATTATTACATAACATTGGTATGATACAAGGAATCATGTCCCAAAAGATTGATCAATTTAGTATTATTGGAAACAAGATACATACATAAGTTAAACATAAAAACTTGAAAAGAAATACAACACTAATTTATTCTATTAGAAACATCCAAGCCTCCTAGATTATTCCTACAAGTCACTCATTACTAACATCTTCGTATCCTGGGAAAATGAAACATAAGAAAGGGGTGAGATCAAATTCTCAGTAATAGTAGGAAATATAATGGAACATAACATAAACATTAGGAATGGTGAATATTTGAAAACTCATTCCTTTACAAATAATAAACATGAAAACTTTATAGCAGGAATATGAGATGAGTAAATAATTCCATAATAAAACATAATCATGGGTATTCTACTAGTTGTGTAACCACATGAACCATCAATACTATTTTCATAATGAGGGAATGTATAATGTGGGACATTCTGAAACATTTTTTAAAGACCTCGTCCAAGATGACTCAAAATGATTAAGGCCTCGACCAAAACCATATATCAAAATAGGAAAGGCCTTGGCCAATTCCACATATAATTGTCTCATAAGACCTACCGATGCATCGAGTAGCTACAGTGGGCTCATTTTATCACTTACCAAGTCCAATACATTCCTCATATGAAAAGGTTGAATCATAACATAAACATTCGTATTAAAAATAGAATACGATGTGTCAATACTTTAACCATATACCACGAATGGTTTAAAAATTAAACATCCATAGTCAAACATATCAAAAAACATTAAATACTATATGGAATATTTTTATCAAAATAAATCAACTTCAACAAGTGTAAAATTCATCAAAGGGTGTTGACATAGATGAAATAAAAACTATATGAGAGAAATATCTATTTTTATTTTGAATTCATTCAAGATTAACTTAATTATAAAAGAAAACATTTATTTTAAAAATATTATTATAATATTATATGGGAAACTTCAAAAGTTTTATAATGATCGAAAATAGATGCACCCTCCGTAGAAGTTTTAAAAAATAATCTTACCTTAATTTTTCGAAAAGGTCATAAAGTACCATGTTTGGAAAATGATGGGAAGATTCCGATCAACCCATTTTTAAAATAGTAAAACAAGGGGATAAATGAATTTAACCCATAGTCTAGTAAATAGTAAAAATGTTTTGAAATAATTTTTTCAAAAACACGGATGTGGATGATAAAAAGGTCCCAGTAGATAGTCACGTAAAAACAACCTCAGATAATAAAGAGATTCTGAAATTAACCCTTACATTATACTTTTCCTTAGTCGATGGTATGTTAACCTCTTGTATAATAGATAAAACATTTTTATTAAATTATACATGAACTATATAAATAAATATTATATCATATATGCTCTTCTAATATTTTATTTTTTATAATATTTCAGTAGTATCATTGTTTCAGGTGTTAACTGATTCATTTTCCTTTATAAGTTTTGTTACATAAATCATGTTTATTATGGATATGATGTATTTGATTCCTATCCAAAATGATATAAAGTTCTTAAAAATTATTTTTAATAATAAAATTAAAATTATTCTTGAATGGTTTCAATGGGAAATGAAACTCATCGCGTTCGTGGAGATGGTAATCCATACGTAAGAATAAGCAACAATATCATTGTTTTGATATTAAAATAGTATGTAAATGGATGGTATATAATATATATACAGAATAATTAACATGTTATATTTATTATTTACATCAAATATACTCATTATTATACCCATATAACAAGTTAAGTGTTGAATAACAAACTACACCACGACATGGAGACGGTAAGCCGTACGTATGAACGTATGGTGAATTTGTCATTCATAGGATGGATAGAATAACGAATATGGTTGTACCATATTTATAATAGCATCATAGTATATATAAGTAACTAGATTTATTATTTTGGGATGGATAGAAAAGAAAGAGAAAGTGGAAGAAGAAAAGAACATGAAATAGGTGGTGGAATAAGTACCACTTCTTCAAGTGTTTCCTTTTGATTTGATGAAAAGGGATCCTAATATTGTCTTATGATCACATGAAGGCCTCTAGGATGAATTGAGGGTAGTTGGGAGGATATTTGGGCAGGGTTTGGCTGAGCCAAATGGCATTGAAGGTGTGATTTTGATAGAAGGGGAAGTGCCCTTTTATAAGAGAGGTGAGGGACACCTTATAAAAATCTTGAAATATTATTTTATAATAAAGTCATTTTTGGTTTATAATGGATCCAAAAGGATTTTTTTCTAGGATAAGGTGATCATGGGTCGAAAACCACTCAACCAATAGGTTTAGACAGGTTTAGGTCACCATATTTACCTTATCTTTTTGATTGAACTCTTAGTTAAATAGTTTGACTTTTACCATGTCTCCTTGTATTTTTATATTATATGGTTAATAAACTTACTATAAAATACCAAGAGAACCTCAAGTGGTCCACTAATGATATATCTATCGTTATATATGTCCTTTTTCTGAGCCATATATATTTAGTAATATTTTAGAAATTCAAAATATAATATTTGTTTTAAAAACTAATTTATGGAAATTTTGACACTATTTAGTATTTGTTTTTTGTGGAAGTCATAGAAACATGATTACTTCAAATAAAATTCATTTAATCAACTCTAAAATGTCATATTATTCTAAAAAATTCTATTATGGCTTCAAAATTTTAAATTTATTTTTACTTTAATATTTATATTATCAATTATTTTAATCCTTCATTAATAAGGTAATTACTGTGTAATAATTGTGTCATAAATAAATTTAATTATTTAATGTATTAAAATTGTAAATAAAATACCATTATGTATTAAATATTTTTATATTTATACTTAATATTTATTTTTTAATTTATCTTTTGTATATCCCTATATTAATAATGATTTTTTTATTAATCTTTGAATTTAACACTTTTAACTCCTTTTTAAATAAAATAATAATAAATGTTCTAATCTAATCCAAGTGGAACAAAAGGATCATATTTTATTCGTAAGGTTGATTTTAGTCCAAATACTCTTTTACAATAGAATTTGGACATGTTTTAGGGTAATTATAATATCACTTTTACCTTTAATAACCCTATTTACATTTAACCGTGGTAAATAAAAGTCAAAAGTTACTATTGAAAAAAAAATATTTTCATCTTATTGAACCACATTTTACTTACTGATTTCAACTATGTCTATTGGATTTTTGAAATACAACTCACAGAAGTGGTAAAATTAGCTTTTATGCAAATTTGCAAATGCCCCTCGAAGTTAGGTAACAGAAGGTAAAATGTTTAATAAAATTTTATATATCTAAACTTATTACAAAATTTTTTAAATGAATTATATTGAACTTATATAGGTATTATTTATATAATTTGACCTAAAATAAATTTAAATAAAATAAATAATTATTTAAATAAAAATTCGATTTTAAACAATAACACAATGTTTTTCACGATTCATCAAAATTTAATGTTTTTAAAAAAATACAAAAAAATCACCCTAAGATAATTTCAATTTTCCAAATCCAAAAATGAATTCTATTTTTAAAAAAATTTATTAAATTTCAAAAAGTTGGTTTTACTATTCTTAACGGCTAGTTTGATTGGTCGTGGTGTGTTAAAGCTCCAGGTTGCGTACAACACAAGCTATTGTATTATTCAAAGGGAAACATACTATGGACGCTTGAGGTGTTATAAAATACATAAAGGGTATTGAGAAATGATTCAAATATGTGAACGTGAGTAGTATCTTTGGAAAAATCAACATCAAACCATACATAGGAATAATAAGGATGATATCAATACAAAAAATCCAAATTGGAGTAAAAGTAATGGGTTGTTAATGTTTATGAATATAAATATAATAAAAATAAATTTCCAAATCATTCTGGAGGAAAATAATTTTTTTTTGTTAAACCTTCTGAAAGGAATTTTATTTGAAAATGACTTTTGAAATCATTTTCTATAAAATTATACTTTTAAAAATTTCAAGGAAGCTTCAAATAAATGATGGTGGTTAAATCTGTAGTTGTCATACAATGTAATATAACATTCCTTTTATACAGTAAAAAGGATTGAAAAAAGAATTGTCATTAAAGTGACAAGAAGATTCATATAAAATCCTTGGTTAAATAAAAAATGGAAAAATTTGCTTTACCAAATAATTTTTGAAAATATTTTAATAAATCATGGTTTTTAGAAGAAAACAAGTTCCC
This sequence comes from Viscum album, assembly GCA_963277665.1. Classification (NCBI taxonomy): domain Eukaryota; kingdom Viridiplantae; phylum Streptophyta; class Magnoliopsida; order Santalales; family Viscaceae; genus Viscum; species Viscum album. The sequence continues at coordinate 1,497,150,137 of OY728132.1, forward strand.
CAAAAAAATTGATAAATAATGTCAGGTTTTCTTAAAAAAAATTTCTAAAACAATTTGAATACCAAAGAGTGGGAAAATGATATTAATACTCGAAGATGGTCATGAATTACTAGAGGAAAATGAAATAAATGTTTTTATTTAACAATGTTCATAGAATTTCCTCTAAAAGAAGTACCATTTAAGGATCATTAATGTTATTTTTAAGGAAAATATTCTTTAAACATGTCCCAGTATCCCATATTGTAACGTCTCAGTTCCGGAAGCCACCTAGAGGTGCCCCATACCCGGTTGGTCACATGGCCTCAAGTGCATTTTCCCAAACTCTAGAGGCTTCTGACTAGTAGTGAAGGCCTTGGGTGTGATAGTGGGGAAACTATGCCCTCATTGGTAGAGTACACAATGTAAGAGATAAAACAATAAACAATAGTGGAATCATCAAACAATCCATACACAGGTGAAAACAATAGAATAAATATAATAAACTACAGGAGCACACACACACACACAGATATATATATATATATATATATATATATATATATATATATATGATGCACGATACATATGTCTAGGAAAACATCCAAACAAGTCAAAATACTGGAAATACAAACAGTACTAAAAACAAGTACAAAATAAAGATAAACAGCTCCTCAACATCGCAAGCCTAAGCTTGGTCCCATGCTCCCTAGCTCTATAGCAAGTCAAGTACCTGAATTAGAAGGGAACTGACCCTTATCTATACCTGCAACAATATAATCTGTTTGGGCCCAAAAGCATGACCCAAAACAGGGTGTGAGACAAAATCCCAGAAGGAAACCACCTGAAGATCTATACCTAACAGTCAGTGAATATATGGTGGGTAAAAGTACAGAAAGCAGTAAATAGGAAAGTACTCAACAGTAAACAAACCAGAGTTTCTATAATATAATTTACAAACAAGTAGGCATCCACTCAAGCAAGTAGAAAAAACAGGTAACCCTCTGGGTAGTTCTCATAGCCTAACCCCTATGGTTCAACCTACAAGTACTAGCAGCCCTCTGGGAGGCACACACAGTCTCACCCCTCTGGTTCAGCTGAAGAATAGACTCTCTGGGGAAGCACTCACCATCAAATACCCCTATAGTCTCGTATCGTACTAAAGGCGCTCCGGGGAAGCACTCAATGTCTCATTCCCCCTGTGGCCTGCATCGAGGAACTACAAACACTCTGAGGAAACACTCAACATCAATTCCCCCTGTGGTCTTGCATTGTATTATAAAGACACTCTACAGAAGCCCTTACGACCATTATCCATATGGTCTACTACACTAGGTTCCCACAACCCTGTGTAATGTTAACAAGTATCGCATCACGTAACGGCCAAAGTAACCTCAAGAACTACTTGGCTAGAATTCTACAACATCTCAGCATGGAAGAACAGTCACACCATCCTACAAACTAGGCATGGAACTGGCAATAGCCTAACAAGAAAAACTAGACCCAACGGTCATAAACAGGAAAAACATGCATGGGAAAAACACCCAAAGCACAGTAAAATTAACCTATTCACAAACAATAAACTCTACTCAGGCATATAAGAAAATAAGGAAAACAAAAAGGGTAAAACAGGAAACACGCAATACCCCGTTCAAGGGTATTGGTGTAATTTGCACAAATACTCAAAGAATTTCTATAGAAAGGCACAAAACACCTACCTTGATGTTAAGAGATCGATATACCTGAACCATGGGGCTTGAATTGCCTTAGAATGTCGAATATCTACAAAAATGTCTAAAACGTTCAACCCATGATAACTTGGAAAAGAGAAGGAATTGGAAAAAAAGATCTAGGAGAAGGAAGAACTCACTGATGCGATTCCAACACACCGAACAGTGTTAGAATCAGAGGATGAATAGAGGCTCAGTGGATCATCGAAGATCCAAGGCCGTACCCTCACTCTTAGATGAACCAAAGCTAAAAGAAGGGTGTTCTTTCCGTCCGTCCGACGTGACCCGGGTGCGTTTAACGAAAAAAAAAACAAAATACATGGTGTGTACTTACTGTTTCTATACTCCACTTTAGGTGGCATCCACATCACCCCACACGACCATGTGTGTGGCCCTTACACGTCCAGCATACGACCTCGCACGAAAACGAAGTACACAGCGTGACCTTCAAAAATTTCCAGAAACACCTGTTTTCTCAAGAACTCCAGAAAATGGAAAAACATAGCGGAAAAAAGGTCCGGGTTCTTAAAAACTTCCCCCCTTAAATAAATTCATCCCAGAATTTCCCTAGAGAGTTGTAGAAGGAGAAACCCAGAACAGCTCCGGCCACTGCGATTGTACATCTACCTCCGTCTCCCAAGTCTTACCCTATACTCATCCATGCAACCATTTCACCCGTACCATAGGAACAGACCGACCACGGAGAACCTTTGTACTGTGATCGAAAATCCAGATAGGATGTTCCTCAAATGATGCATCCGCCTCATGCTCAACCTCCTCAGGTTGAAAGACATGAGACGGGTCTGAAAAGTAACGTTGGAGCTGAGAAACGTGGAAGACGTCGTGCATAGCCCGATACCTCTGATGTAACTGCAACCGATAGGCAACTGTCCCAAATCTCTCCAACACCTCAAATGAACCGACGTACCTTAGTGAAAGCTTACCATGTCTCCTAATCCTCCTGTGCCCCAACCTCAGTGTGACATGCAGGAAAACCGGATCCCCAACCTCGAACTCCAGAGGTCGTCTCCACTGATCAGCATAAGACTTCTGACGAGACTGTGCAGTACCCATCCTCTTTTGAATCAACTCTATCTACTCTGTGGTCTCTTGAACAAGATGAGGTCCCATCAAAGCTACCACTCCTGCCTCCATCCAACATAAGGGTGATCGGAATAGACTACCGTAGAAAGCCTCATAGGGTTCCATATGAATAGTTTCTAAAAAAACTATTATTGTATGATAACTCCACATGAGGTATATGATTTTCCCAAGAACCTCCAAAGTCCAGAATTCAAGCTCAGAGCATATCCTCAACCACCTGAATCATACGCTCAGACTGGACATCTGTCTGGGGATGGTATGCTATACTCAAAAGTACATGTGTACCCAAATCCTTCTGAAGCCCCTTCCAGACCCAAGAAGTAAAACACAAATCCCGGTATGAAACAATGGAGTATGGAACTCCATGTAGACACAAAATATATCGAATGTAAAACCATCCCAACTCAACAACACTGAAGGTCTCCTTGATCGGCAAGAAGTGATAATCCTTCATAAGCCTATCGATGACAACCCAAACAAGATTATTCCCTCGAGGAGACCATGGAAAACCGGTCGTGAAGTCCATCCCGACATCTTTCCACTTCGACTCGGAAATGGGAAATTGTAGTAAAAGGCCTACTGGTCGCTGATGCTCCGCTTTCCCCCACAGACAAGTGGAACACCTCATGAAAAACCAGAAATATCCCTCTTCATACATGGTCACAAATACTGGCAGTGTAGATCACGATACATCTTGGTGACGCTAGGATGAACTGGCCAAACTGAGGAATGAAAATCCCACATCAGCTCATCCTGTATGTCTACTGGCACCCATATGCGTCCCTAGAAATGCAAGATCTCATCCTTTCCTACTGTCCATCCGGGAATAGGATCCTCTCTTGACACGATTTCTTGTAGGACAAGGCCTTCAGAATCTGTTAGCTGCCTCATACAAACTTGGTCAAGAAGTGTAGAGGTAAGAACTACCGAAAAAGAAACATTTTCCCCTATCTGTCGTGATCCTCCAGATGCATCTTAGAGAACATAGACATAATCTTCCACTCAATGCTAGCCTCCTGAACTCCCTGTATCTGAGTCCTCCTGCTCAATGCATCAACCACTGTGTTTCCCTTTCCAAGCGTATAGGAAAGCTCAAAGTCAAAGGACTGTAGGTACTCAAACCACCTGTGTTGTCTCAAATTCAGATCATGCTGAGTGAAGCTGTACTTGAGACTTTTGTGGTTAGTGAAAACAACAAAATTCTCTCCCATAAGATAATGTCTCCAACAACGTAAGGCATGAACAACAACTGCCAACTCTAGATCATGTGTCGGGTAATTCCTTCATGTGGCCTCAATTGCCAAGACCTGTATGCAACTAATCCATCCTCCTGCAAAATCATAAATCCCATCCCAAAACCTGAAGCTTCACAGTAAATAGTATAGCTCTTGACCGACTCTGGAAATACTAGTATCGGTGCTGAATTCAACCTCCATTTTAGCTCCTGAAAGGCCAACTCACAAGAATCTGATAATAATAACTTCACACCCTTCTTGGTCAGACCCATTAGTGGTGCTTCCAAGCATGAAAAGTCCTGTATGAAACGTCTGTAGTATCCAGCCATCCCCAAAAATCTCCGCACCTCAAATACGTTCTTCAGCTTCTCCCAGGAAACTACAACTCTCACTTTCTCTGGGTCTACTGATACTCCTGTCTCTGAGATAACATGACCCAAGAAGTGAATCTGATCCATCCAAATGGGGGACTTCGAGAACTTAGCATATAATATATGATCCCTAAGTATACTCAAAACGATCTAAATATGGGTAGCATGTTCTTATTGAGAGTGAGAGTACACCAAGATATCATCCACGAAAACAACCACGAAGGAATCCATGTATGGATGGAACACTCAATTCATCAGTGCAATGAAAACTACAGGCGCATTCGTGAGACCGAACGACATAACCATATACTCGTATAGAGAATACCTGCTCCAGAGAGCTGTAAGTGGTATATCAGATGTTCTAATGCACAACTGATGATAAACAGACCTCAAATCGATCTTTGAGAACACCCGGGCTTCTCGAAGATGATCAAAGAGGTCATCGATCCTAGGAAAGGGATATCGGTTCTTGACCGTCAACTGGTTCAGATTCCGATAATTCACACAAAGTCTAAGGGTGCCATCTAAATTCTTCATAAATAGGACAGGAGAACCCCAAGGGGAAGCACTGTGTCAGATGAAACCCTTCACCTACAACTCCTCTAACTACTTCTTGATCTCTTTCAACTCAGGTGTAGCTATCCTATAAGGAGGAATGGACACTAGTGCCGATCCTGCACGATCTCAATGAAAAATTCTACCTCACGCTCTGGAGGTAAACCTGATAAGTCCTCTGGAAAGACATCACTAAAATGGTCCACCACTGGAGGAAAGTTTAACTGCGAAGTCCCTTAGTCATCCAAATAAAGACTAGCAATCTGGGTTGTAACTCCTCCCCACCCATGATGCTTTGGACCCACTCTTCTCGTCTGGACATCCCCAGAAGGTCTGCATGAACCTTATAAAACTCTTTCGGAACTGTGTATCAAAACCTGTGTCTGAAATGATGGTTAGTGCAAAGACTGTCATAGTAGGAGGACGTCTCGGTGGCATGACTGTCCAAGTTCATGCACACACCTTTGGTTGAGATTATCAAGGACTGAAAAAAAGGAGTGTAAGATGGGAACTAGAGAAAAAATCACTCAAGATTCATAAAACATGACTATACAGAAAGTAATTTTACTACACGGTGTGTTTCCTTAAGTCATTCACATGGGCGTGTAATTCTGTTTAAACTGGTTGTGTAACACCCCAAACACCCAGCATGTACTTGAATCCTCCTTCCCTGCCTGAGTCCTTCTACATGGTCAAGCCACATGGATCTCCTAAGACAAAACTACATGGTGTGTTCAAGGTAGACACGGCGTGTACTCAACAAGCTTTGCCTAGCCCATGTTGTTAGTGACACAGTCAGACACATGGCTTGAACCACACGGCGTGTTCCTGATAGACACAGCGTGTACACGAAAGGATAACACTGACTCATGTTGTTAGTGACATGGCCGGGTACCTGGGTCAGACTACATGGCCTGTTCAAAGTGGACACAACATGTATAAGGAGAGACTCCACCGACCGTGTTGTTATCTACATGGCCAGAATCCTAGGATAACACTATATGGTGTGCACAACAGGTACAGGGCATGTTCCAGGAAGGTTTTCCCTATCCCGTGTCTCCACCCACATGGCCTGTAACATGGTTAGAGAATACACGACGTGTACTTAAGAAAAATTGTTTCTTCCCGAACTAAAGAACACATGTCATGTAGTCAAAACTACACGGCGTGTATTCTGGGTTTTTTCGGACAGTAAACCTCAGAAACTACTCTAGATCCCATAAAACACTAAAAAAACACTGAAAGTGCCAAATTACAATCCTTGAGGGCCCATACTCCCCATGAATCAAATTTTGGCATCTTTACAAGTTACAAACAAGGTAAAAAAGCCAATGAACCGCCAAATTCCGGCCCATGAGGGCCCATAACACCTCAAGAACCAATATCTGGTGTTTATTCAGGTAAAACCTCACACAATCAATGATATAACAAGAAGCATATATTTTTATCAATCACCTATCACAAAAACATGCATATTTTACGCAACATCTATAACAACAACATGAAATTTCTAATGAATCCTAGATGACATGGCAGGAATGCATGACATGTGATTTATAGAAAGTTCCGATATGATGCATGAGATGGAATACCCTCATATCATTGGGTTGCGGTAGAAATAGAACCTCAATAACATCAATGATAACAACAAAAAACATGTGAATCACTCAAGGTGAAATCAAATCAACCGTAAAATTGCAAACTAGTCAAATTGCAATAAATGAGGTAGATTGTATTTTCCCTGTACACGGGTTAGCTACTCCAAGGCACAACTTATTACTAAGTACTTATTCCATCCTATCCCTGGATAAAGGCTCCAAAAAATAAGTCAAGTGAAAAGAATGCTCTGATACCACTTTTTAACGTCCCAGTTTTGGAAACCACCCAGAGGCGCCCCATACTCGGTTGGTCACATGGCCTCAAGCACATTTCCCCAAATGCTAGAGGCTGTCAACTAGCTAAGAGGGACTTGGGTGTGATAGTGGGGAAACTATTCCCTCATTGGCAGAGTACATAGTGGAATAGAGAAAATAATAAATAATAGAGGAAGCAGCAAACAATCCATACACATGTGAACATCGATAGACTAAATATGTTAAACAGCAGGAGAACACACACACATATATATATATGATGCATGATACATATGTCCAAGAATGAAGCCAAACACATCACAATGATGGAAATACAAACAGTACTAAAAACAAGTACAAAATAAAGATAAATAGCTTTTTAGCATCGCAAGCCTAGTCTTGGTTCCATGCTCCGCAGCTCTATAGCAAGTCATGTACTTGAAGTCAAAGGGTGCTTAGCCTTATCTATAACTTTAACAATATGATCTCTTTGGGCCAAAAAGCATGACCCAAATAGGGTGTGAGACAAAATACCAGTAGGCAACCACACGAAGATCTATTCCTAACAGTCAGTGAATATATGGCAGGTAAAAGTAAATAAAATAGTAAACATGAAAGTACTCAGCAGCAAACAATCCACAGTTTCTAGCATATAATTTACAAATAAGTAAGCAGCCACTTAAGAAAGTAGAACAAAAAAGTAACCCTCTGGGTAGTTCACACAGCCTAACCCCTACGGTTTAACCTACAAGTACTATCAACCCTATGGGAGGCACACATAGTCTCACCCCTCTAGTTTAGATATAGAATAGACTCTCTGGGAAAGCACTCACCGTCAATTCCCCCTATAGTCTCATATCATACTAAAGGCGCTCTGGGGAAGCACTCAACGTCTCATTACCCCTGTGTCCCACGTCGAGGAACTAAAGGCTCTCTGAGGAAGCACTCAATTTCAATTCCCCATGTGGTCTCACATCATATTATAAAGAAACTCTGGAGAAGCCCTTACGTCCATTCTCCCTATGGTCTACTACACTAGGTTCCCACATCCATGTGTAAAGTCAGCAAGTATCGCATCACGTAACGGCCAAATTAACCTCAAGAAATACATGGATAGCATTCTACATCATCTCAACATGGAAGAACAGTCACACCATCCTACAAACTAGGCATTGAACTGGCAATAGACTAAAAGGAAAACTAGACCAAACGGTCATAAATAGGAAAAAAATGCATGGGAAAAACATCCAAAGCACAGTAAAATTACCCTATTCACAAACAATAACCTCTACTCAAGAATATAAGAAAATAAGGACAACAAAAATAGTAAAACAGGAAACACGCAATACCCCGTTCAAGGTTATTGGTGGAATTTGCACAAATACTCAATGAATTTCAATAGAAAGGCACTAACCACATACCTTGATGTTAGGATATCGATATACTTGAACCATAGGGCTTGAATCACCATAGAATGCCGAATATCTACAAAAAGTCTAAAACGTTCAAACCTCGATAACATGGAAAAGAGAAGGAATTGGAAAACTAAGCTCTAGGAGAAGTAAGAAATCACTGATGCGATTCCAACGCACCTGACGATGTTAGAATTGGAGGAAGAATAGAGGCTCGGAGGCTCATCCAAGATCCACAGCCATACCCTCGCTCTTGGATGAACCAAAGCTAAAATAAGGGTGTTTTATCCATCAGACACGACCCTGGTGCGTTTAACGAAAAAAACAAATACATGGCATGTACTTCTAATGTAAAAGATGTGTACTTATTGTTTTTGTACTCTACTATAGGCAGCCTCCACGTCACCCCACACGACCGTGGACCTTACACGACCAGCACACGGACTCGCACAGCAATGAAGTACACAACATGTACTTCAAAAATTTCCAGAAACTCCTATTTTCTCAAAAACTCTAGAGAAAGGAAAACCATACCTAAAAAGAAGGTCTGGGTTCTTACACATACAAAATTGAAACATTTGAAATCACAAAACTCATGAAGGAATAATATTAAATGTAAGTTTTAAATAACATTAAGACACATTAATTCATGATATAATATAATAATGAGCCTTAGATACACCACACAAAATAATTAATTGGTGAACATGTCATTTACCTTAATGAAGTAAAACATTCATATGAAAAAACCTTACTTTGAGTTTATTTTCAGGTGAACATGCATTAACATATTTTATAATATAAATATGTTAATTTTATACTTTCTTAATAAACCTTTTCATTTTTATAATTACATTTATTTTAATTATTACCACGTTATTTACAACCACTTAAAATTTTTTGTTTACCTCGAGTATTTTGACAAAAGTTGATTTATGTGTCAAAAACAACTTTAGAAGGTGAAATATGGTCAAAGGGGTCACTATATAAAGTCTCCACAATAAAAATCATTAAATAATTATATTTTATATAAATTAATTTTATTTTAAAATTCATCATCAAATATGTTTATGAGAAATTAATAAACGTTACCATCATGGAGACGGTGGGCCACACGTATGCATGAGTAACGTCCTCATTTTACAATGATCGTTATAGAAGAAAGGTAAGTAACACTACATCATTAAATATTTACCATTATGTCATAAATACCTTGTTATATACTAATATATACAAATATATATAATTATTTAGATTTAAATGGAACCAAATCATGTCGAGGAGGCGATAGTCCATACATCCACAAACAACGTTATCACTTTTTAAGAGTGTGAAATGATATTGAACAAAATGATATATATATATATATTATAATTAAATAAATTTAATTATTTAATTAATATCCTATATTTTTTATATCATATATGTTTAATTAAAACCATCCTTTATAGGTTCCATGTATTGTGTGAACACATCATATCGTTTTGAGGGGGCCATAGTCCACACTCTAGAAACAATGTTATCATTTTTTACACAAAATGGAAAGTATAAAGGTATGTTTTTTAAAATAAATAAATAATATTAAATACATAATAAATATCATATATAAAATATGTAAATATATTTTCCATCATAATTACCACCATGAGATGCAGTAAATGAAAAAAGAGCAATCGTTATTTCGTGCGGCGGTAGTTCACTATTCAAATAAACAGTATGCTCGTTACCCATTAAATGGATGTGTATATAAGTGTAGATATAAAAATTAGAATAAAAATAACTGAGTATATTGAGGATACTGGGTTTTTATATGAACATATATGAAGAAAATTTGTGGTGGTGAATAAGTAATTGAAAAAAAGTGATCATTGGAAATCATTGTCTTAAAAGTCTAGTAACTCATTTTGGTTTATGTAAAATGGATTCTTACTTCAAAACCAAAAAATTCTTACTTCAAAGTTTTTGGCTGCAAAGTATTAATCTTGAATACCAAGGATAACCCACATAAAATTTCACCCAAATCCGATGAAGGAATTTTCTTAGGTTATTCTGCTAACTTAAGGCATATAGAGTTTTTAATAAAAATATTTGCACTGTGGATGAAACAGTACATGTTAATTTTGATGAAAATGAATGTTTTGTTTTCAAAAATCCTGAAACTTTTTTTGATATACTTTCTAAAACTAATCACCAAACATTTATAGAATATTTTTTCAACAAGGTTAATGTTAAAGAAAATGCTTCTAAAACATTTACTCGTGAAGATTTTCTACCTTAATTTGATGAACAAGTATTTCAAAATACATGTCATTTGTTACTGAGGAATCATCTCAGTGATAATATCATTGGAAATGTTAATCAAACAGTAAAAACTAGAAGTTATTTAAGGAATGAAGTTGAACATGCTGCATTTATTTCCCAATATGAACCAAAGACTCCTGAAGAAGCCTTGAGTGATTAAGATTGGATAAAAGCCATGCAATATGAACTCAATGAATTCGTAAGGAATCAAGTTTGGACCTTGGTTGAAAAACCTAAGGAAAATTCTGTAATTGGAGTAAAATGGGTTTTTAGAAACAAATACGATGAAAATGGAGTCATTCTTAGAAATAAATCAAGATTGGTTGCAAAAGGCTATAATCAACAAGAAGGAATAGAATATGAAGAATCTTATGCTCCTGTAGCAAGACTTGAATCTTTTCATATCCTTTTATCCTTTGAAGCATTCATTAATTTTAATATTTATAAAATAGATGTGAAGTGTTCTTTTCTTAACAGTTATGTTTAGGAGGAAGTCTATGTAGATCAACCCCTGACTTTGAAGATACAAAACATCATAATCATGTTTATAAACTTACCAATGCTCTGTATGGACTCAAACAATCCCCTAGAGCTTGGTATGATAGACTTTCATGATTTTCACTTCAAAATAACTATGTTAAGGGAATGGATGATCCAAATCTTTTAAATAAGAAAAATAATAAAGATATTTTGATTGTTCAAATTTATGTTGATGACATCATCTCCGGATCAACTCATAAATCCTTAACTAATTCTTTCATGAATCTTATGAAATCGGAGATTGAGATGAGTATGATGGGTGAGTTAACATTTTTTCTTGGTTTTAAAATTTCTCAAAAACTAGAAGGAACTTACATATATCAACACAAGTATACAAAATATCTTCTAAATAAGTTCGGGTATGAAAACACTAAGAGTATAAGTACTCATATTGGAACCTCTAATACTCTTGATATTGATGAATCAAGGAAACCTATAGATCAAACATCTTATATAGGGATGATAGGAAGTTTACTATACTTAACAACTATTCGACCTAACTTAATGTTTTCTGTATGCTTATGTGTAAGATTTCAAGAAAATCCTAAAGAATCCCATTTAAATGCTGTGAAAAGAATTTTCTGGTATTTAAATGGAACTTTAGATTTGGGACTATTTTTTTCCTATGGAAATGTTTTTGAACTTAAAAGTTTTTCGGAAGCTGACTTTGGTGGGTGTAAAATGGATAGAAAAAGTACATTCGGAACTTGTCATTTCCTAAGAGATTCCTTAGTTTCTTAGTCTTTCAAGAAATAAAACTCTGTGGCACTTTCCACTACTGAAGATGAATATGTAGCAGTTGGAAGTTGTTGTGCTCAAGTGTTGTGGATGCAACACACACTCACAGACTATGGTATGAGTTTTACTAAGACTCAAATTATGTGTGATAAAAAAAGTGCCATTTTCCTAAGTAAAAAACCTACACATCACTCTCATTAAAAGCACATTAATATTAGACATCACTTTCTTAGGGATCACACACTTAAAGGACATGTAATTTTTCAATTCATCTGAACGCAAGAGAAACTTATTAATATTTTTACAAAACCTCTACCTTCCGATAAATTTTAATATATTAAACAGAATCTAAGAATGATTTCTGTAAGGTAGTCATTCATATCAACTTCTTGTTTAAATTATTTCCTAACATTAAACTATTATTTATTTCAGGGGGAGTACATAGGATTGGTTATTTTCTTTATTTAATCACTATTTATTATTTTAAAATTTCGGATTTGAAAATTTCGGATTTGAAAATTTCGGATTTGAAAATTTCGGATTTGAAAATTTTGGATTTGAAAATTTTAGATTTGAAAATTTCAGATTTGAAAATTTCAGAATTGAAAATTTCGGATTTGAAAATTTCAGATGTGAAATTTTCAAATTTGAAAATTTTGGATTTGAAAATTCCGGATTTGAAAATTTTGGATTTGAAAATTTTGTATTTGAAAATTTCCAAGAAAAATCTTAATACCAATAAATCTCTTAGAGTATTCCAAAAGGGAATCTTTCTTACCCTTTATTTTCTTATCCTAAGTTTTTAGTTGTTGGTATTTCAAAATTTCTTAAATTCTAGTTTACCTTACTTCAAAAGATTTGAATTTATATATCCAATCTCAACCGTCAGATTAGATCAGATTATCGTCAGCCGTTTGATTATCTTATGGAAGTTGAAAAGTCGTAGCTATGTCTATATAAGGAGTATGATGTTCTCAAGTATCCCACTATCCTACTAATCTCAGTTTCGAAGTTCTGCTGCCAAAAAATCTTTCATTCTGAAATTGTATTTCTCCGAATGACTCTAGAATCCTCAGCAAATCAGATTCCATCTAGCAAGGAGATAAAGGATTGGTAAATCTTTAGAGAAAGGTTGGTTTGTCCTAAGTTATTTGAAAAATACGACTCCCTTATCTCTAAGGTGATAAGAGGCAATGGATGGGAAAGCGTCTGTGTAGCTAACGAGAAATCTCAGGATCCGGTTTATCCTGATCTCCTTATTCAATTATATGAATCTATTTTTTTCTTTCAAAATGATGGTAAGGATCTGTTTAGGTTTAATTGTTATGATAAGTCATATATAGTTCCATACAAAAAGGCAGCAAATTTTCTTCGCATACCGTATGAAGGGGAGGGTATTATTTGCTCTAAAAAACATCCCGAGAAAGAAGGTTCTTTTGAAAAATCCAAGGCTCTGGATTTTCTTGGTCTCAAATTTGTTAAGAATTTGAAGATCACAAATATCTCAACAAATCACAAAATGGTAGCTCTCTGATTGCAAAGATTTCTTATTATAAGGAAGGGAGATAAGGATTCCTTGAAGATATGTGATATATTTCTCTTAGACTTCCTTGTCAACCTAAGGAAGATCAACTTGGTGAAGTGCATCTTTCTCACCATCCAAGTAATTAAAAGTGGAACCATGAGATCTCAAATCCTTATGTATCTGACAACTATCTCAAGAATAATAGTTATGTGTCTTCAAGAAAAAAATGTTCCATGATGATCAGTCTTGAAGTTGTTCAAGGTTTTGTTGCCCAATGACGACACTATTAGGAGGATTAAAGTAGAGTTTTTTCTAGAATAAAAAAACTTTGAAGAAATGGTTGTCCAGAACAAGGGTGATGTTCCGGAATCTTCAAAACCGGTATCTAAGAAGAGAAAACCTGAAGAACCAAGCTTACCAGTACCAGTTCATGATGTCCTGGTATCAACACCTCCTCCTGCAAAGAAACCGAAAGCTTATTTAGATGCAATAGTTTCAAAGTTGAGAGAAATGGAAGCCACCAAAAAGGAAATAGATCCTTATTTTAGGTTGAATCTAGCAGAGGCTAAAGCCTTGAAAATCAAGAAAGCTGAAAATATTGAGAAAGAAAAGAAGGAGAAGATCCTGAAGAAGAAATCTGTGGAAGCTCACGTATGTCAGTCTCTAATAAAAGCTATAGAGAATAAATCTCAACCAATTCTAGAACCTAATAAGAAACCAGTGGCCTCTCCAGAAACCCAGAAAGCTAAGAAAGTTCTAGCATTATCAGAACCTATTCAAGAAGTATAAGATTAGATAGTCCAAGAAGATTATGATGGTGATTTAAGGGAAGTGGAATATTATGTTGGAACTCCTTCGAGTTCAGTTTCTAAATCTGTTTCAGAAGAACAAGTTGATAAGGAGGTACAACTTGAAGAAGAGGTACAAGATGAAGAAGAGGTACAAGTCTAAGAAGAGGTAAAAGTTGAAGAAGAGGTAGAAGTATACGAAGAGGTTAAAGTTGAAGATGAAGAATAAGTTGAACATCAAGGTGCAGAAGACGTAGAGTTTCCAGAGAAAGAAGATGAACATGATGATCTTAATGTGATCCAAGTATCTGATGAACAAACCCGAATCTAAAATCCTAACAAAGGAAAAAGTGTTTTCGTTTCCTCACCTCCTAAGGAAACACCTCAAATGTATTCTAAGAGAATAGAGAGACAAGTTTCCTTAACTCCAAGAGGAGTTGAGAAAGGAAAAGATGCTTCAGGAACTTAGTCCTCTTCATCTGTTGAAAATGATTTTGTTAAGCTGTCATTGAGGAAGTTGGTCAGTACCATTTCAGTTCTTTCAAACATAGATTCCCGAAGTCAAATGATGCAAGAAACCATAAACCAAAAGATGGAATCGACCAATATGATTATAGACATGGTTTTCAAGAAAGAAGTAGACTTCATTAATATTTTGATTGATTACAAAGCTCAGAAGGTGACTTGTAATAATGTCTTTAACTACACCAAAAACTTTAAAGAAGATATCAATAAGTTTGGTGATTTCATGCATTCAAAAAAGGAAGCTTTTAATACCTATGAATCCGAGCTCAACAAGGTTAAGGATTCAATATCTTTGAAGGGTAGTCAACTAAATTCTGTTTCTCGATCTGTTAGCAGTGAGAAGGAAGTTAGAGTTGAATTAGAGAAAAAGGTTGTTGTTCAAGAAGAAAGGATTTTAGCTTTAGAAAAGAAGAACCAAGATCAAGATATCTTACTGAAGAAGTTTCAAGATGATCATAAGGAAGTCAATAATCTCAAAGCCTTGATATAGAAGATGTTGTCTAAGAAGAAGAATGTTGGATGATTCTTTTTTACATTTCGATATTTTGTTGTAATGTAAACCTTATTTCTAAAATTCCTTCTTCAGAAATTTCTTGCATATCTTTCTCTTGTTTTCGAGTGTTTCTTGATTAACCTTTTAGGTACATCTTATACTTCTCCATTCCTTTACCTATTTTTGAAAATCATAAAGGGGGAAAATTTATTTAAAGGAAGAATTTAATCTCCGAGTGGGAGATTCTAGTAAGGGGGAGTTTTATTTTAAGAAGAGATGTTTATCTATGGGGAAGTTATTTCCTTAATAAAACCCATACATTATAGATCAAGAATATGATCCTTGGGAAACACGAACTAAGGGGGAGTTATTCGTATTCATTTATAATCTCATTCAAATGGGGAGATAAGTTTTTTACTTGTTTATCTAGTACATTGTATTCTTCCTTATGAAAAGTTGTTTGTGCTTTACAAAAAGGGGGAGATTGTTGTGTCAATAAGGATATCTTATGACTTATCCATTACATATGGTTTTATGTTTTGAAAATCACAAACAGTTTTTCTTAAGTTCTCGATTTTTTAAGTTCTGTATTTTTCTTAAGATCCAGAATTTTCATTCTGTTATGCTTACAGATATATCATAATGTTTTTTCCATTCTGTTAGACTTACACATTTTTCAATTCCGATTCCGGTATATTTATGATACCGATTGTCAATTCTGATTCTGAAGTATATATGATGCCGATTGTCAATTTCGATTCTGCTGTATATGTGATATTTTTTTTCAATACTAATTTCGGTGTATATATGATGCCGATTTTCAATACCGAATCGGGTGTATATATGATTCCGATATTCATGATACCGAATCCAGTGTATTTGTGACTCCGATTTTATGATTCAGTTTTCTTGAGAATTTTTTTTCTAAGAATCTGTTTTCCTGATTTCTTAAGATTACGTTTTTCCTGATAATGATAGAATTACCTAATGTATCATTCCAATGAAATGGGAATCCATGTTTTCTTATACCTAACATTCATCTTTAAATTAACATCATTTCTGTGACTTCAAACGATGTCATACAATTTGTTACAAACAAACCATTGTATTTTTTCCACATGTCCAGGTCCCTCTGAAATTTAAGCAAAATATGACCATTGGAGAGGAGCCGACCATTGGTAAGTTTTCCTATAAATACAAGCTCATTTGAACAAACAACACACAATGTAGAGAGTGGATGAACTTGATGCATGTGAAATATCTATGAAGTGATTTCTAGAGAGAGAGGCTCTTACAACTATCAGTGCTTCGTGAGGATGTTGTGAACAACTTGTTTAGGTGTGAACAACTTTTTTAGACTTGCTTCGTGCTAACTCGGATCGTGCTGATTGGGGGCTTCCGATATTGGAAGACAGAGGTTCTGATTTCTTTCTAAATTGAGGTCTTGCGGGGATATGAATAGAAATACCGATCTTCTGATTGAGGGCTTACCTGGGTTTGGGTAAGACAGAATTTCTTGAAAGTATAAATCAAGGAACCTTTATCCAAGTTTGTTGGATACCCTTCTCTTTGGGTTAAAAGAATCCTATTGATACTTGTTTTCTTTTACAAGTTGTTTTAATTCCGCTGCTGTATCTTAACATTGTTAAAGTTAGAAAGTATATCTTTCTTATACTTTTTAATTCTTTCACTCTGATTATATTACAGATTCTACATGGTTTAAGGTAGAAGATTTCATTTAAGAAAAATAGAAAAAGTTTCATTAAGAGGTCTTGTGAGTGTTTATTTAACCTTGTTAAACTTAACTTTAAAGGTTCCAAATGAATTTTTAAAGTATACAATTCACCCCTCTTGTATTTTGATCATATACATTCTTATTTCGATCCTATATATATTTTAAATATTAAGTATTTTATAAATAATTGGGATATTATATTCCCTAATGTTTTTAGTGTCACATGTCATAAATTCAATTGAATACAAGGTTCTCACTTTATAATTTAATGGTGTTACATTGTCCCAAACTTAATTAAATTATGTTCTCAAAATTTAAACTCAATCATGGTGATATATTTTTTGATATGTACTATTCTTAAGTCCCACATCTTGATAAGGGGTTTTAAAAAATCCTCCATAAATGAGATAATGGGAATTGAAAAGTTCGCATGGACTAACATATAACTAGGTATCTTAGTAGGGGAAAACTATTCGCAAGTAGAGATACGTTCTTGGAAAAAAAGAGTAAATATTTATAGGGAGTTATTGGGGTCATAAATCAAAAATAGTTAATGATAAATAGATAGTTTAGGGATTAAAATCCATAAATTTGTGATGATTTAGAATTGAAATGTTCAAAAAATTGGGTATTAAGACAACATTTTTGTTTAAAGATATGTTTCAAAAATTTTATGAATTATTTTACTTCATATGTATACAGACTTTATATATTAATATAAATATAACTTCAGAATCTGGTTTTTCTTAGATCTATATTACAACTAATTCAAAAATTAATATTGATTCATAAATCACAAAAATACATTTCTAATGGATATTAAGGCCCATAAAAGAGTGAAAAGTCTGACTATTTGTATTTAACTATCTTCCAAAAACAATATGGTTAATAGATAAATATATAATTTTAAAAATTTATACTAAGGTTTTTCATTAACAAATTTTCATCAATTTTTTAACTAAAAACAATGAAAAAATTAACTTTCACATTATGTAGTTCAGTGGTTGGCATGAAACCCTTATCATACATCGGTCATGGGTTCAGTACTCGTAGCCTTATCATATTTGATTGGTAGTCACTCGGCATACATGTTTCCTTTTTCTAAGACCATTTATTATAATTTCATAAATAAATATTATGGACATACTTGAAATAATTTTAACCACAAAATATCCTTTAAACATAGGTTTTCAATACAAAATCAATATATAAATTCTTCATCCACTAATTTCCATGTAGTTCCTTCCTTAGCCAAGTGTTTACCCTCTAGAAGTGGACATTGAATCGGGTAATGTCTAGGTTCTCAACACTTATGACAAATAACTATAAAGGATTTCTTGGGATGAGCCTCATTTCCATCCATTGTTCCCTTTATTTTTCCTTAACAATCCTTTTATTTATGTACTTCTTACCCACACATATATAATTTCATTTTTGAATTGAGAAATTTTCATGGGTGTCTCCTTCCACACATCTCACATGTAAAAAAACAATCCTTATTTTTTTATGGCCTCCACCACTCAAGATCTTATAAACCCTTGTACTTCTCTTCATTGGTATGTTTTGGAGTTGGTAAAGATATATATTGTTAATCATATTTCGGGAAATCTGAATTTACAGAAACATGATATCCTTCACTCCCATCGAAACAACATTTGGTTTGTCATTTTCACCACATTTTTTTATGTTCGATGTTAACTCGAATCCTTTAGGTTCCATCCATTGACTAAAACTATAAATAATATTGTGTGAAACAATAGTTATTATGAGAAAAGAGTATAATTATCTACAAGATATCTAAATCATGGAAACATATTTTGGAATCTAAAAGGGCTTAGTTTTAACCTTGATTAATAATTTTTATTATCCAATGAAATTATTCAAAATGTTTTGTAATGAAAAATTGGATTATCCTAAGCATAACCCACATGACTGTTAAAATAGGCGTAAAGTAATGCATGTTATCGTGTACCATGTTACTAAGAGTAAATATCCAAACCCCTTGTTGAAGTTACTACTCCTATGATCATCTATGTCAAAAAAATGTCCACTTGTAGTGTCCTGATAGGGATGTGTTTCTAGGAAGTCCCACATAATATCTACCATACAAAAATTCTAGGATTTTCTTCTATACTTATCAGCAAATTCTACCATAGGGTTATGTTCTCTAATGTATGTTTTCCAAAATATAGTTCCCAAGGATTGTACTAAACTTCCTCTAATATCTACTATAGTATCCCAAACCCAGAGATCCTGGAACTGATTTTTGTTATCAATTGCATTGGCATGATTACATAGAATCAAATTCCGAAGGACTCGGAGTTTAGTAGTACTGATAAACTAGATATATAAATGGGTCTGGTATTAAAAATCAATACACTAATTACAGAATAAATTTTTTTCTTATTTATAAATAAATAAATTATTGGATAACATAATTCCATATAGTAATATTCTATATTCCTTTAATTGTCTTATTATTGGATTCATGTGGAAAGAAACATAATAAGGGTGATCTCAAATTATCACTGAGATAAAAGTATATTGGAATCAATAATGAATCAATGAGAATTAAAATTATGACATGGTATATAACTAGACTCACATTCCATATAAATGATAAAATAAGAAGGAAGTGTATAAAAATTATGGTAAGGTAGTAACTAGAAACACATTCTATTCAAATAACTTGATAATGAAAATTAAATAATGAAAGTTAATAAACTAAAACACATTCCTTTTAATCAATGAATTAAAAATGAAGTGTATCAATAGATATTTTGAAACAAAATTTCATGGATGAAAAATAAATAAAACTAAATGAAGTCATTACTTTATTAATGGACATCATGTCTAAGGAACATAAAAGACAATACTAGAGACTTTTCACAAGATGGTTTAAAACAATGGATAGAAACCCATTTAATTTTCAAAACTTATTTGTCTCATGAGAACCTATCGATGCATCAAGGCGCTATATAATGTCCATCCTCCACCCGTCAACACTATAACCAAGAATTTATCATATTGAATAATCATAAAAAATCACATGCCTTGTCAAATATCTGTATTTAATAAATAATGAATAATTATAAATATTTCCCCAAATAATCAATTAACTATCATAGTATACACCATATGTAAATTATTATATGGTTTTGAAAATATTAATATCCATGATAAATGAAATTTATAATAATGGGGAAATTCAATGATTAATGATAATATGAGATTGAATATTTCATGGGAAATATCAAGTGATTCAAGCAAGTGAATGTGAATACTATCCTTGTCCAAAGAAATAATAAACCACCCAGAGGAAGAATAATGATGGTATTGACGCAAAAAATACCAAGTGTAATAAAATTAGGGGTTGTTATTATTAATGAATGGAAATAATATAAAAATATATCTTAAAAGAATTATTGTGAAAAACATCCTTCTATTTTGTAAAACCTTTAGAAAAAAACATTCTTTGATAATTAGTTTTTAATTTGTTTTATTTAAAGAGTAATTTTTTAGAAATACAATGGGAGCTTTAAATAAATGAGGGCGACTAAATCCACACTTTCCGTATGAGGTAAAAGAACATTTTTTTTCACAATAAAGAGGTTTGAAAAATAAATTTTTGGGAAAGATACGAGAAGATTCCATTACAAAATTGGTAAAAATATAGGTAAAAATATATCTACCAAATATTTTTAAAATAATTTTGGAATTTTTTTAATAAAACATGGGTTTTGAAGAAAATTTTTTCTTAGACTAAATATAGAAATAATGTCTGGTTTTATTAACAACTTCTTCTAAAACATTTTGAGTACCAAATAGTGGTGAAATAGTACTAATACATGAAAATGTTAATAAATAAATAGTGGATAATAAAATTTATGGTTTTATTGAATAATTTTCATATAATATTCTGGAAAATAAATACCATTAAAAGTAAATTATAGTTATTATTGAGTAAAGTATTCATGAAACATTTCAATGGGGCCCATACCACATTGAAACCTTTTAAATCATAAACCCCATGAAGTAATAATATTAAATGAAAGTTTTAAATACAATTAAGATAAATTAATTTATTATATAATATAAAAATAAGTAGGTGATACACCATATGAAATAAGTAAGTGGTGAACATGACATTTATCTCACAGAAGTAAAAAGTGATATGAAAATCCTTTATAGTGAGTTTTAATTATGGTGAAGATACTTTAACTTCATGTATAATAAACATATGTTAATTTTATATTTTATTTATAACCTTTTGGATCGTTATCATTACATTTATTTCAGTTATTACAATTTTTTGTACAAATACTTGAACAACTATGTTTATGTTAGGTGTTTTGACAAAATTCATTTTATGTGTCAAAAACAAATTTGACTAGTCAACTATATTCAAACTTGTAATTATATAACATCTACAGAATATTAATCATGAAAAAATAATATTTTTTATAAATTAATTATAATTTTAAAATCAATAATTAAATATGGTTATGAAAAATTAATCAATGTTACAATCATGGAGACAGTAAGTCGTAAGTACACTTGAGTAACATTCTCATTTTCCAATAATCATTATAGAAATAAGATAAGTAGCATTATATAATTAAATAATGATAATTAAATAATAAATATAATGTTATATAATCATTTAAACTTATATATATATAACTCTTGTGACGTAAAAGGAATCACATCGTGTCGAGGATGTCATACTATACATGTCCACGAAAGATGTTATCACTTTTTAGGTGTGTGAAAGGGTAATAAAGAAAATGATATATATATATATATATATTATATTTACAAAAATGTAATTATATCATGAATATAATATATAGATTTTTTATTTCACATATTTTTAATTAAAATTATTCATTTTACGTTTCATGTATAGTGTGAATGAATCGCATCGCCTTTATGGGGCGGCAGTCTGAACTTCCAAAAACAATGTTATCATTTTTTCAAACAATGGAAATTATAATTATATGTGATTTAAATTAACTAAATAACATTAAATAAATAATAAATATTTTATATAACATATAAAAATCGTGTTTAAATCATAATAACCACCATGAGAGGAGGTAATGGATGAAGAAACAATAATCGTTTCGTGAGGCGGTTGTTCATTGTTTACATAAATAGTAAGTTTGCTACCCATTATGTGGATGTGTGTGTAAGAGTATGTATAAATATTATCATAAACCCCCCTTGTATGTTGAGTAATATTATTTTTATATATTAACTTTGATGAATAGTATTTTAGGTGGTGGAAAAGTAATTGAAGGAAAAATGATTGTTGGAATGAATTTCATTAAATACTGGGTAACTCCTTTTAATTTATACCAAAGGGGTTCCTTGGAAGGATTTATTCCAAAATTAAGGCTTCAAGGTCAATGGTAAATATTTTTTAAATATATTTGGGTAGATCATGTCCCATCATAAGTTGTTTAATAGGTGTAGGGAATGTGGAGAAGTGATGGCCTTTTATATTGAAGGTGGAGTAGTATTCTTGTAATATTACGAAAAAGGAATTATTCCCACGTTTTTCATATAAAAGGTGGATCAAATAATATCCTAAATTCAATTAAAGAGAGTATAGGGTTGATATATGTCCATCCAATAGATCTTGGACAAGTTTATAGGTCGTTTTGGGCCTTATGGTTAATGTTTAGTCCCTTATTAAGCTTAATTTAACCATAATAATTGTAATTAATTTTAATTACATTAACTAATATTTTTCCTCAATTTTTTTTCTTATTAGAAATTAGAAATTATTATTATTCAAATATGGAATAATTTTTTCCAAATTACAAACATATAATTTTTACAAATGAATTTAATATTCCTCCCACAAGAGGGACGATAATGCGGTTTTTTAAAGTAAAAACATCTGAACAATTGCTATGTTTTAATATTAAATATAAATGTGAAATTGATTCTAATGAAATAATTTTTTTAATTTAAAAAATAATATCTAATTAAAATTTAAAACAAATTTAATGTGAAATTAAAACTTATAAATAAATTAGAAGAAAAACCAGTTTTGAAATAAAATTCCGTAGTTTTAACAATTCGTTAAAAAATGAAATGTTTCTAAAAACTATAACAAAATCACCCTTAAATAATTATTATGTTTATATTTAAATGATATAGTTTATTTTTACATATTAAATTAATTAATGATTCAAAATTAATATTTAAAATTGGTTTACCATTAAAATGTGGTAAAATTGCCTTTTAAAAAATATAGTTTTTTATAAGTAAAATAGAGTTTGTTATTATCTTATACCTATAAAACATAATGGTTGAATATAAAAATTATTTTATTGAATATATTATATATAAATTTCATTAAAATATTTCACTAATTTTAATTGATTATAGTTATTAAGACAAAACACCTTTGGAAGCATAATAATAAATATATTTTTTACATAAAATACGATCTTATTTTAATTTCTTGTTAATTTTTAACCCATGAATTAATTTTATATATCATTATAAGAAATAAGAATAATTTTGTAATATATTACTGTTTTCTAAAACTCAGTCTTTTATTTAACACAAGCCATAAAAAAGGTCGTTCTTGCGTGTTACGCACGCTAAATCATTGTTTCATGCATTAAAGTATATAAAATATATTTTAAATAGAAAATATATTATTAAGTATCAAGATATTATATTAACTTATTCTCTTGGTGTCACATTGCATACACAATATTGAATAAAAGGTTCTTACTTATTAATTTTGGGATGTTACATAAAACACATTATTCATCAGAGACATGAAAAATAGAGGGCATGTTTTTAATATTGAATAACATAAAAAAATATGCATAAAGAAAATACATGATATAGAGCACTATACATGGTACTTATGATGACCTAACTCACACTTGATGATTTCTAGATCTTAGTTTTTTATATAAAAATGCGAGTTCCACAGAGCTGGTGAAATAGATAATCTATTCAAGGCAGTGGATACATGATATTGTCTATTAGATATTTGAAGTATTTGAAATCCATGAATAGAAAAAAGTTCCCATCTACCTTCTTGGTGAAGAGAATAGGTGAACCACCAGAAGAAGTACTGGGCCATATAAAACCTTTGGCCTCTATATCCTCCAACTACCGCATGAGATCATAGTGTTCAGTAGGTGCGATCTTGAATGGAGGAATGAAAACACAAGATACTCCTTGAATGAGATAAAACATAAAATCTACAACTCTCTCAGGAGGAAAGGTAGAATAAACGTTTAAAATGATGTCCCTAAAATGATCTACCACTAGAGGTAATTATGCCTTATGTAATCCCTAATACTTTATAAAGATATTAACAATATGGGTAGTCAATCCACCTAGTCGATGATACTATGGTCCAGCTCTACCGGCCTTGAAATACCACTCACCCTTGTAGATAATTACTTTCCACTAGTGATTTAAACAACACCCAGTAGAGATAGTAGTATATGAAGGCATGATATGGAACCAACTAATCCATACCAAGCATGAAATCAAATCTTATCATCTCAATAACAATGAGGTCCCACAAGAAAGGGTAACAACCTACCTCAAGGGGATAGTCCGAACAATGGAATATTACCACTATCTATACTCCCAATGGTGTGTCAATTATCATTAATCGATAGTAATACTATATTTCTAGCCTCATACATTACACGATAGATAAGGATTTGAAGGATTCTGAAGAACCCGTATTAATCAAATAAGTTACTATGATAGAGGATTCTAGATAGTACATCATACTATAGAAGATACAACACTATAATCCTATAGTATCGGCTATAAATCAAGAAAACTACCTAACGCACAACCATATGCTATATCTGGATAGCCCCAATCATAGATTCTCTACTTGAACTGGTGATAATATGAAGTCTTTCTATGGCAGTCACGACCTCCTCCTCATCTAGTCATACTGATGTTACTCAAACATCTAACCTAACATGGGGTAAAAGAAACATTCCTTGAAGGTTGAGAGAATACATTTCCTCTTCCACTAGAAGATGATGGAAATATCTTATAAAACCAATGAATATTCCCTATATGGCCACAAGATTGACACTACAAAGGTTCTATATGACACTAAGACTACAGACACCCATGTTGTCCACACTAATGCCACACCATAGAGCTAGTAGTATGGGTACACTAGATTCCACTTACCTAATGATAATCCTTAAAGGAATGTTTCCTACTACTAGAAGAACTACTGGAATGCCTTAGCATTGATACTATATGCATGGTACTATATCCATCCCTCATGTTTTACTCATTTATAAGAGTCTAATTGAAAATTTCATAAAAGTTAGGTAATATATTTTCATTCACCTAAGAACAGATGTAATAATAGTGCCCATACTCAAATATTATATCACGTGAAAGCCCATATTCCTCTAGAGGTGGTACAAATCATTGTAACTCATTGAAATGTACTCAATAGTCTATGACTAACATTGTACCCTGCTTGAGATGCATGAACTTTATAACCCGATCATCTCTCATCATTTAAAGAAAGAACCGATCATAGAAGGCAGTCTAGATATCTTCTTATACCATGCTTGGGAAACCACATCCCACCACCGCTTGGATTAATTAAGAATCATGTATGCAGTAAGCTTGACCGTATTCTCTATAGGTGTATCCAAATGCCCAAATATAGATAGGGTGTCCTCTATCAAAGACTCAACAACCTATGGACAATCATCCCCTAATAAAGAGGGAGGATGAAACTAATGGAACTCAATAGAAAAATCATCCATCAGGGTTCAAGTTGAGAATCAACTTTCATATATTGCATCATATATAGGAAAATCTCATAGAGTTGAGTTTTAGTTCCCATATCAGGTAAAATAGGTAGTGCCTCATGTTTCACTCTTAGTTGTAAGACTGGCAACTCAAGGCCCATCACGTCTAGAGCATGGTCTTCACCACCCTCCTTGAACAACACAAGATGATGTCATAGTGGAATTGGTCCACAACTACCATGTATATGGCTCAGAACATTCATTAAAGCATATATATATATAGAAATAAAAAAATCTAAAAAAAATAATGGAGCTCACAATCCATGGTATACTACCCAATATACCCACTTATAAGGCTAGCTATTTATATATTCTCAAGTATAAATTACAAGGGTTAAATTATTTGAACAGACAATTGCACATTTTCTCATAATTTATTGGAAAAAACTTCACATTAAAAGGAAATTTTTCACTAATACAACTTGCATTTTCTTATATTCAAATATCAATTATTAGTTAAAATAGATTTACATTCCCTATAAATCAGGGCCCATACACCTTAACAATGAAATCACTAAAAAATTAATTTCATTCTAATTAACCCACTCTATATCTAGTATCATGTTATATTGGGTTATATATGATGTCTTGACGTGTTATACCACCCATTCAAACCCACAAGGGAACATACACATCGTGAATTTAATCTAGAAGTCACCAATAATAGCCAAAGAGAAGCACAATAATATATATAATCACCCCCTCAACAATCACAAGTAATAAAATAAAATGAAAGCATTCAAGTTCAAATATATAGAATGAAAATATACATTACATGAGAATTCTAGGTTCCTATGGTCATTAATATAAAAAATTCTACTTGGAATCATATCATCAGGACATGGAAAAAATTATATCCTCAATCAGAGTAACAATAATAA
Source organism: Viscum album (assembly GCA_963277665.1). NCBI lineage: Eukaryota > Viridiplantae > Streptophyta > Magnoliopsida > Santalales > Viscaceae > Viscum > Viscum album. The sequence goes on from OY728132.1 coordinate 1,497,176,745, forward strand.
CAAGCAGACATCATGCAATTCACCCAATAGTGAAATGATCAAAATTGTAATATGGAAAAGGAAAACAACAACATTATTGTAGGTGACTCAACATTTATCACAAACAGGGTTATCTAAGCCTAAGAATGACTTATAACCATGTTTGAAGTCATTCCTAATAAATATCTATTATATTTTTCTGGTAAAGAAATAAAGAAGCCTCTGATACAACTATGTGACATCCTGAACCTAGATTCCACTCAAAACGACCCTAAGCCTAGTTGGCTACATGACCTCAAGCACATCTCCCTGAACGCCAAAGGCTGATGACTAGTATCAAGGGCCTAGGGTGTGTCAGTGGGGATACTTTGACCTCATTACTAGAGTGGAACCCATCTAAAATCATTATAACAAGTAAATAGTTGAATCAATATATGAAAAACTTATCACACAACTGATGTTGAAATGAATAAAAAACAACTAATGTAACTGGTAACCATGCACAATATATGATGATACATGTAATGTCTCTATGAAACTTGAAAACATGGATAAAAGGAATCAAGAATAACATGCTATATAAAATAATAAGGAAATAATAAAAAAAAACTACCCATTCATGTTGTGGTCCACCTCCGTCTTCTTCTGGCCTACTCTGTTCTAAAGTAAGAAAGAAATCAAGTATAAAAATCAGGATACTTCCGTTTTTTGACAACTACCAACATGTAATCTTATTGAGTTCCAATAATATCCCTTATATGATGTGAGAAAAATCTATGTAAGCCACCACCAATGGTATTTATAACATCTAGTATATTTATTATAAACTGAAACAATGTGATATCATGCTTACATAAATTTAATGCAGCATAGTAATGTAAATACCCAAGTAACTTATTTTGGATCAACTACTTTATGAATATATTACAATTCCATTTATTAATTATGTTCCATTTTATATATGTAATTCACATGTGGTATAACCACAACTAGCATCCTTAACAGATAGTAATAATGATTAAGGATACCAGACATAACAAGGCATCCTAAAATGATTTTAATAATAAAAGGGATCCAAGGAAAAAAAAGAATCCATGACCTTAGGGGTTGATTGAACTCATTATTAACCTATAGCTAGGATAAAGCGGTAGTAGTGTAGTCTAGGGGGGAATCTCCTAATGTATTTTTCAATAATTACTCTATCAATGTCCAAGGAATAAAACCATGGTATAATGGGATAAATAGTTATTGGGCCCAAGGGTGTCTCTAGGGTACCTCATGTCTATTGAAGTCATGTTGGATACAATAATTGTCCACGAAATTCTATAATAATAATAAAGGGATCCTATGGTGTCATATCGGGCATCAACTGATAGTCACAGATCAGGTTCCATGGTGAGTTTCACCCTTGGAACTGGCATCTCTGATTTTTTATGGTCTTTGTGAGGGCTCAAGGCATTCCCTCCAGAAACCAAAGTGAGATCAAGTCTGACCACTCCTATTATAATGAATCATTCCATATGCAATAGGCATTATATTATCAATTCATTTAATAAAACATGCTAGAAAATACTTGTGCCTTTTTGTAATTGAAAATGGTTAATTTCACACCTTTCCTTAGTTTGATAAGGTTTAAGGACATAAAATAATTTAATAAATTATATAAATATTATTCAATTCATTAGGTTCACTCTACTACCTTCCATAAATCATGGAAAGGTGTCTTTAGAACATCCATCCTAGTGATTCCGTTACAGTTAATTTGGATAAGTCAAAATCATAATATATATTCCAATTCCATTGGAGGTTTTATGATCATATTTAATCCCTTAACATATATGGTTAAAGTTATAATATTACATGTTCAAGCATTGAAAAATTCATTGATTTAATTAATTAGTTCCATTTAATATGGTCAAGTGACAAAACACCTGAATGATGGGAAAGATGGAAACAAAAAACCAATAAAAGTATATTTAAGAAAAAACACTCTACTTGGGGTGGTCAGTGAAGAGGGAATAACCTATAATGAAAGGTCACATATTTAATGAGGGTTTTAGAAATTTTTTCTAATGACTATAAGAAAGGATTATGAATTTATTAAATAATTCCCAATGAAATTGGCATGCCTACATGCCAATTTATCAAATGATGAAACATAATGGATGAGTTGTAAAACAGCTAACTTATACTCATATTACTCTCCTCATCTAGTATCATTCAGTAGTTTGTATTGGATTTTAATATATCTAATGAATCTATTAATTCCCTAAAAATATGGTATATGAGACTATATCTAAATAACATCATTGTTAGAAATAAAAATGAAAAAAAGGATAAAATGGTATTGAAATCTTATCAGTGAGGATCCAATGAGATGAACTATGCTTTGATCAGACTCCATATGAACAAAAAGGATCAAATGAAATCAAACGAGATAAAAGGGGATAAAATAATAAGGAAGGGGATTTTTCTTCTTATGGGAGTGAAATTCATAGGATAGGGTTTAAGTAAAATAATTTTAAGGTATTTTTGGTAAAATCACCGAAAATAGGGGTCACACTGTCTCACTTTGTGGTTGGACAAATTGTTCACCATTTGTTGTGCTATGGGGGAACATGCATTATTAGGCTTCACAGATTGGGAAATTATTCAACAAATATGCCAAACAACTCTCTTAAAAACTACATACATTTCACAAATTCTAGAATCCCCTAGAACACAATTTGGGAATACTATGTTCACTAGTTCACTCCACTATCCAACCTTTCATGGTTAAGAGAGGCCATGTGGCATGGCTTGCATGGTTTCTACTAAACTCGTAGACCAATTTTTTATCCATCAACCAGGGTTCTAACCTCCAAAAAAACACCAAAATCCCCCAAAACCTTTCTAACTTCATATGAAATCCATATTATTTCATTAAAATAACATTAAGAAAAATTTAAAAGTATCCATACCTAAGGTAAATACTGGGTTATTTCAGAGGGTCTTCCTTTTAGATAGTCTCTATAGAGTAACCAGGTTTAGAATTGTGATTTTAATAGGAACCACATATTGTAAGGAATAATATATATGAGTATGATACCTACTAGGTTGATCCTTGAATGCTTTTAGAATAATATAAAGAACCACATAAGTGTTGGAATGAATAGGGTTATGATCTTTCATCTAATATACCATTAGAATGTACAGAAAAACATCATTGGCATTGGTATGTACATGGATGTTATCATACTCAAAATATACCATCATAATATGATGATGGAATTATAGATTGTGGTAGCGAAGAGTGATATGATCTTTATTCTTTGTAGACATTATAATATGATGATAAACATTTTATGTGTTGGAAAAAATACGTATATAAACCTTCTCATGATATGTAATTAAAAATTCAGAACAATATATATGTTTGATAAAAAATGGGTATAAAATCTTACTTCTATGAGTCGATATCCATCTTCCCCTGATGGGACATCAACATGGAAGTCCTTGAAAATAAAAATAATGCCAGGATTCTTGGGATGGATTATTATTATATTACTAAAGGTTTATTGATGTGTAACTATGGAGATGATGGTGAATTTTGGGATCCCTATTAGAATTCTCATGTGTAGTGGTGGGGACACTATCGATGTCCACATCCACCTCACTATGGTTAGGGAGGTAAGAATTTTTTCACTTTATATAAATGATATGAAAACTTATTGATATATAAATAGGATACACTTTTTTCTTGATAGCATGCCATTGATAGAATAACCTGAGGGGATTCAACTCCTAGATTACTTCTCAATACACCAATAAGGATGGGATGGAGTCACAAATTTGATACTTAGATACCAGGGAGTTCACCAATAAGAAATAGAAGAAAAAAATTAGTTACAACATACATATTGATACAAGGGTGAAATTTTTTTATAGATAAGGAATTTGTTTAGTGCCTTAGCTGATTGTTTGTTGTGGATAGAGATCCTTAGTTAATACCATCCCATCCATGGATCGTGATGTGAGGTAGTATATTTGATGATGTAATTTTGATGTTATAGGATATCTAATGGAATAAAATACAAACCCAGAACCCATTAGTGAAACCTCATAAGGTAATGTGCATAGATAATCAATATCTTTCATGGGTGAGGTATTTGATATTGGATATACAATTTATGTCCCCATTCTCTCCACACCTAAAAATTTTCATCCAATATAGACCTTCTTTCTTAAGGTAGGATGGATTTGGGATATAATAGTGAAAAATTGTATTATTAATTGGTCAAGAGGATGGATGGTTGATTGATCCATCAAGTGTAATTATTTGTAAATATAGGACTACTATATATGTGTTTTGTATTCATGAAATCTTTCATAGTAATAACATGGTTTACAATGGTCCTAGGTGTGATATATTTTTACAACACATTTATGTGGGAATATATATTTTTCATATATTATCTATATATCTCATGTTGATTGGTTATACTATGATTCAAATATGTATAGGTAAGTATGATATAATTCATCATCTTTCATGTAGGTGGTATGTGTTAAAGATTTGGGTTAGGTCTATGAGAATGGATTCCTACATATCCATATGAAAGGAACCATAACTCTTGTATTTTGGTTTCAGTTAACAGGACTCATCATACCTTATATGGTTATGTGATAGGGACTATTTTGCTTCATTTTATGGTCTTGAATCCATGACCAAATGAAGTTCTTTTTAAGGTTGTGCATCTATGCCTATTTATGTGTTTGTTAAGTTCATGGGGCTAGGAACATGAAGTATTATTGTTGAAGATAATGAGAACAATATTTTCTATATGTAGTTTAACTTCATGTGGAATAGACTACATGTTATAATGTTCAAATTCGTGTAGTTTGGACTACTATGTGAAAGGTTCCTTGTAATTGTTTATGTGGAACATATGCATGAGAGGACCTTTCTATTTCATCCAGTTACATATCATAGGTAAAGGTATATTAGGGGATTATTTAATGTCAGATACCCACATATGTATGGATCATTGATTTAGAATATGGATTATATCATCAATGGGGATGTGGTTAGGGCTTTCACTTAGTAAGATTCTCATATATACATGCCCACATCCCATAGATTAACAATTATGTGAGGACCTAATACTATTCTCATAGTGATATAACACACTGATTAATGTTTGGGACTTGAACTTAGTCAGAGGCCTAAGTATGTATGTATAGATCATTGGTTGGTTCTAATGGAGGCTCATTAAGGGATTAATCAGGCACTAGAGGGTCATGGCGATGGTCTAAATTGATTAGAAGATAAGATATTGGTCAGTTAGTTTATGAGTGACTCAACTCAATCCCACTATGTTGTCACCTGATATAAAAATGGTTTCATAAGGGATAAAAGAGGCCATATGAGATTGGTTATGTAGAGACCCGAAGCTTGACGTACATGGAAATTACATTACATTTGCGGAATACTTAGTACATAACAAAAATACACACACAAGGATCGTAATAGTTTGGTGTCTTTGGAAACTCGGAATGTAATCTTCTAATCGTGGTGAAAGATCTTCAATATCTCCCGTAAAGATCTTCCCTTTTTTTTACCTAAAACCTTTCTTTATATCCTGGGGAAAAGAAAACATAAAAGGGTGAGCTCAAATGCTTAGTATGGGTAAACAAAATAAAAATCAATCACATCATATTAATAAGAACATAACTTTTGGAAATCTTAACCTGCAAAAGAGAGCATAATTTCATAACATGGGATAAATCATAGTAGTGAAATGAAATCCCAATAATCATAACTTAAAACATGAAACTTTGTGGCATACACACATAATCATAGAGAATCATTTCTTGTTAGTCAAGACTCATTTCCAAGACTATCTTAGTGGAAAAAGTCCCTTTCTGAATCGATTAACCCTCGTTTCAGTCCTGTTTCACTGAACCGGTATAACCTACCATTTCAGCCATGTCTATCTCAGAAGATATAAAATCTTTACCCAATGCATTGGAGGGAGATATAGGTCCCACCCATCTCATAATGATACCATTCTTATGTGTGCCACAAAATCATAAATCATACATCATTGCATAACCCATGTAATAAAAATGGGAATCTTAAACATAGTGACATCATAAAACAATTCATATAAGATAAAGGAATTCATAAAAATAATTCCATCACAACATAATCAAATCCATGTAATAATAGGGATAGAAACAGAACCCTATATTATCTTAGATGGAAAATAATTTTGATAAAACTCTTGAACTCCATTCTTGAGGAAAATATCCTTTCTACTTCAAAAACATTTAGCCTTTCATAACATGCCATACAATTTTAAACAAAAAGAATTTGATTAAAGATAAACTTGAAAACTTGTAAAGGAAGCTTCTTGGAAATAATGTTTTAAAAATCCATACATGTCGTATAAGTTAAAAAAACATTCTTCACGTACTTTTGTCGAAAAAGTCAAAAAGTACCTCGTAACGTAAACAAAAGTAAGATTCCTTACATACCATGTAGTAAAAGTCAAAATGGGTAAAAAGGACTTTAAACATACATGAAAACACTTTTATAAAACATGGACATGGATTATAGAAATAACCCCAGTAAATACCAAAGTATAAACAATCTCAGATAAAAATGAGATTGTGATATTTCCCTTACCTTAGGTCCGACTTGCTTTGTAAGTTTCCGAACCTCCTGTATAATGATTTAAATCATGTTATTGACTTATTACAGAATCATATTTGTTGTTATTATATCATATATGGTCCACTTATGACTTTATATTACCCGTTCTTTTGTAAATTCATGTTAAAGTAGCGTTTTGGGTAAAATCGTCTCATTTGTCGTTCGTGTTTTTAACTTGTAATTATTAATATGATTACTTAGATCATGATTACTTAATTCCAGAATATAAAACATGATTTATATATATATATATATTCAGAATATAAATATATACTAAATCAGTAAACGGAAAGAAATACACCGTTCATGGAGACGGTAGTCCGTACGTACGCATGAACGCTGTTTTCGTTTCCTTATTGAATTGAATGGAATTTAGTAGATGAAATACATATAAATATAAATAATTCCAGTATCATTATTAGGTCATATATTTCATTAGTACTTATTATATATACTTTATAATCATTCATGAATGGTTAATCATTGAGAATGAATCTCATCGCGTCGTGGAGACGGTAGTCCGTACGTACGCACGAGCGATGATATCGTTCCCATGGTCGTGGAATTGTGTTGAAGTGTATGTATACTATTTCAGTATCAATATCACTTTATAATAATCATATATAGTTACTCATTACACCTTTATACCCATCCAATTAAGGTGGTGACGGAAAATAGATTACACCACGGCGTGGAGACGGTATTCCGTACGTACGCACGCGCGGTGATTTCCTTTTTCCGTAGGATGGATATAAGGTTAATTAGAGTTGTTTCATATTTATAATAACATATCAGTATATAAGAAATACTGATGTTATTACTTTATCATGAAACAACTAAAGAAGAAGAAGTTGAAGAAGAAAGAAATTGAAAAAGACCGGTAATGGATATTACCTCTTTTTGACGCGCCTTCACTTATCCTCCACTTAAAGAACTAAGGATGGTCTTTGAAGAAGCCCAGGACCTATAGGATGATAGTAGGGAAGTGGAGAGGAGAAAATGGCAGGGGTTGGCCGAGTTTGAGTGCTCAAATTGGTGTGAGGAGGAGGGGGAGGAGGTGTCCTTTTATAAGGGAGGAGAGGGGCACCTTAGGAATATCTCAAAATATTATTTTATATTAAAGTCAAAATCGGTTTATAATGGTTCCAAAGGGTCTTATTTAGAAGCTAAAGTGGGGATGGGTCGAAATACTATCAACCAATAGTATTTAGACAAGTTTAGGTTATTATTTTAACCTTATCAAATAGATTTAACTCTAAGTTAAATAATTTAACTTTTACCGTGTCTTTTTGTTTTCTTACACTATATGGTTAATACACTTACTATATCATGCCAAAAGAACACCAAATTGTATATTATTAATATATATATCCTTATCTAAGTCATTTGGCCGAACCTTAGATTTTTAGGAATAAAATAACAATTAATAATATAATATTTGATTTAAAAACTATTTTGTGTCAATTTTGACACTATTTGATATATGATTTTTGTGAAAGTCATAACAGAATTATATGTTCAAACCAAGTTGATTAAATAAACAATAATATATCATAGTAACCTATAAAATTAGTGTAATTCATAAAAAGTCTTAAATTACATTTATTTTGGTATTTATAATATCAATTATGTCAATATTTCATTAATAAGATAATTACTGCATCATCTTTGCGTCATAAATAAATTAACTTATTTGATGTCTAAAAATTAAAAATAAAATACGATTATGTAGGAAATCTTTTTATCTTTCTAATGAATATTTACAATCGAATTTATCTTATGTATAACCCTATATTAAAAATGTTTTAGTAAATAAACTTTGATTTTAACTCTTTTAACTCTTCTTTGAATTAAATAATAATAAATGTCCTAATCTAATCCAAGTGGGCCTAAATGATAATATTTTACACTTAAGGTTGTTTTTGGTCGACATAAACTTGTCTGATAGGATTAGGACATGTGTTAGGGTAATATTAATATCATTGTTACCCTTAATTACCCTATTTACTTTTAACCGTGGTAAATAAAAGTAAAAAGTTACTATTCACCAAAAATTATTTTATCTCATTGAACCAAATTTTACTTACTGACATCAACCGTGTCTCTCGGATTTTAGAAATTCCATTCACAGAAGCGGTAAAATTATGTTTTATGAAAAATTCAGTTTTTTAACTACCACTTAGTAGTTTCACTATTCATCAAAAATTGATGTTTTTCAGAACAATGCCAAAATTTCATTCTAAGCTATATTTCATATTCCGAATTTAAAAATGAAGTCTATTTTACCAAATTCATAACATAGAAGTTGAATTAATTAATTTTATAATTAAATCCCGCTGTTAAAACAAATAGCGTGTTTTTAAGAAACAATATCTATCAAAAGATTGACACTTGTTTATGTCTGGTTTAAATGTGAAATTACATCCAATGACCAAAATTGTATTAAATTGTAAAAATATATTCTAAATATACTTTAAAACCACTCAAATTAATAATTTATCACTATTAATTATTTTTATTGAAAAAGTTGTTTTTAATTATAATTTAGTAATTTTCACTATTCATCAGAATATGAAAGTTATCCGAAAAGTACCAAAATTTCACCTTAGGCTAAATTTGATACTCCGAATCCAAAAATGAAGTCCATTTTGAGAGCTAAAATTTCTAAAATTTTAAAAGGTGGTTATTACTATTCATAACGGCTGGTTATAATAATATTTTAATAGCATATCGTTGTTTAGTGAAACTCGGTATTGCGTACTACACACGCTATCGAGGAAGGTCGCGATTGCGTGTAATGCAAGGCAAGTCAAGGATGTGTGTTGTGCAAGCTCCTTTTGGTGTAGCATACAACACAAGACATTAATAAAATTAAAAATAATATTTTTCATAAAATCGGCTGTTACATTCTACCCCCCTAAAAATGAATTTCGCCCTCGAAATTCGTCGGGGTTATAAATGGTTTACTATTCCAAAGTTTCTTTAATAGAAACCCACATCGTAAAAAAGAATACCAAAACTTGGCTTTAAAAACTAAAGTATGAAATGTAACGATTACCCAAATAAACTAATCACTGGGTTTCCACATAGGTGAAAATATGGATATGGAAGAAAAATCTAACCATCATGTTCTGATGGAGAGTGGTAGAGAACATGGATATGGAAAAGCCAACAATCACAAATCCATAAATTTGTGACGATATAAGGTACCATCCGATTAATCAGATATAAGATCACTAGGACAACATTTATTGGTTTTCAAGATCGTTTCCCTAAAGTTGAAGAATTTGAATTAGAATAAATACTTACTTTATTTTGGTATAATCGCACTATTGTTCGTGCCTTGAACAATTTCCACTTCATCTCCTAAATAAATGAAGTTGAATTTGTTATTCGTGAAGTGTTAGCAGATCATGTGATAGAATGACGGGTCATTCCATCTGTCTCAAACAAAAGGTTAGCAAAAATTATATACATAAGTCGATCTATAGTGAGATTAATCATATATGGTTCCTAAAATAGACTTATACTTCATATATAATACTGCTTAATATAATAAAACTAGTTTCTACTAAACAGGGACTTCCTGTAGGCCAATGGTAGGCGATAAAGGCCAGTCGCACTTCGGTTGTGGGTTCGATTCCCATAGCCTTGTCCGAAGCGATGGGCTGTCGCCCATCCTGCAGGTTGTCCTTTTTCTAAAACTACATTACTATAACATCCCATCAATAATATCGAAAAAAACTTTTATCCTTAAACAATACTAACTTATGTCCAACATAATCCATTCTAATCTTTAGGCTTATCTAAAATACTTCGGTCCAAGCTCATAGTATAATGAAAATGATTACTTGAAATGTCACAGAACAATCACGTGAATGCCATCATTTATCCCCCTTATATCATAAGATATATCTTGTTGGTCAAATTACAAACATGTGAATACCTTAATCTTGTATTCCATTGAAGAATGAATACCCATTGAACCTTAGTGAAAACATGAATGCAGTTAAAAGTTAACACTTTCCACATACCAAAATCCTCAAAATTCTATATACTCAAACCATGATATCACTTAGTCCTTATATCAATCATGAGCTCATGAATACTGTTAAACATTTCATTTTCTCGTTTTCCCTTCATTATGCGCATATCATCTTATTTCCAAAAATATCTCAATTACTTTGAATACCACATTAGAACAATACATAAATATTCTAATACTCCATGATACAATATTATTTTGGAATCCCATTACATAAACACTTAATCATTCCACCACATCATTGTCATATTCAACATCACCAATAGTGATCGCATGTGACTTCCCTTTGTCCTTTGCCTTCAGTGGTTGGTCATGTTGATCATCACTAACCCTTGGATTAGGGCATTTATTATCATAATGCCCTATTTCCTTGCACTTGAAGCATTGAAGTGTTGGTGGTGCGTTCTCTCTAGTGTTTTCTTTATTCACATCATTAGAAACCCTTTTTCCATTACTTCGACACTCGGCTGCTCGATGACCTTCTTTTCCACACTTAAAACATTTTCTAGTCCCTTTAAGACAATCTCCACCATGCTTCTTTCCACACTTTGTGCATAAGGAAACATTCATCTTCTTTTCACCATTATTCTGAGATTTCTCCTTGAACTCCATCTTTAGTTTCTTGTCAAAACCATGAGATGGATATGTAACACCAACTTCCATTTCTACCTTGATAGCACAACGCACAATTTCTTCATAGCTACTGAAGTCTCTTATAGCTAATGCCCTTCGAAGACTTGGTTTTAAGCCACTGAAAAATCGATCAACTTTACTTTCAGGTTGGATGATAATGCCAGATGCATACCTTGCAAGTCTTGTAAAATTTGCTTCGTATATACCAACAGATTCATCATCCTTCTGACTCAGCTAAAGAAACTCCTTTTCCATCTTTGTTCGAAGAATACGAGGGAAGTACTTACTGAAAAACAAGTTCTTGAACTCGTCCCATTCCATGGACTCAATTTCATCTCTTGGCCTCGTATTCTTGATAAGATTCCACCATTGATCAACTTCACCTTCCAAATGATATACTGCTAAGATGACTTTATCATGTTCATAAAATTGAAGAACTGAAAATATCTTTTCAGTGGTACTGATCCATTGTTCAGCAACAAGTGGATCGGAAGTCCCACTGAAAGAAGGTGGGCGTTGCCTCATGAAGGACTCAATAGAATACTGTTCCTTTCTATGGTCATTTGGATGTCCAGAATGATTCATAGCTTGTGTAAGGATAGCAATAATATTTTTCACTCCATCTCCCATAACATTTGTTTGTTCAGGAGGACAATCATTGCATTGTCCATTGCATTGATCAACACGGTTCCTTCGGGTTCCAGCCATCGTCTAAAACCGAAAAAGAATAGTGTGAGAGGAAAAAATCATGCTAGTGAAAACAACATAATAAAGGGGGAGTACCTTCAATATCTAACATCTTAGGTTTAATTCTATGATCGTTAGCGTAGTTCTAGTACTATAACCTATACGTATACTTAACCTTAGGGACATCCCAAGACATACCGTAGAAATATCTCTAGGGATCTCACTAACGTTTTCGCATCCTAGTTTCCAAAGGTTGACTAAACCTTTCCTCTGATACCAACTGTAGAGACCCGAATCTTGACGTACATGGACATTATATTACATTTTCAGAATACTTAGTACATAACAAAAACACACACACAAGGATCGTAATAGTTTAGTGTCTTTGGAAACTCGGAACGTAATCTTCTAATCGTGGTGAAAGATCTTCAATATCTCCCATAAAGATCTTCCCTTTTTTTTACCTAAAACCTTTCTTTATATCCTGGGGAAAAGAAAACATAAAAGGGTGAGATCAAATGCTCAGTAAGGGTAAACAAAATAAAAATCAATCACATCATATTCATAAGAACATAACTTTTGGAAATCTTAACCTGCAAAAAAGAGCATAATTTCATAACAAGGGATAAATCATAGTAGTGAAATGAAATCACAATAATCATAACTTAAAACATTAAACTTTGTGGAATACACACATAATCATATAGAATCATTTCTTGTTAGTCAAGACTCATTGCCAAGACTATCTTAGTGGACAAAGTCCCTTTCTGAATCGAGTAACCCTCGTTTCAGTCCTGTTTCACTGAACCGGTATAACCTACCATTTCAGCCATGTCTATCTCATGAGATATAAAATCTTTACCCAATGCATTGGAGGGAGATATAGGTCCCACCCATCTCATAATGATACCATTCTTATGTGCGCCACAAAATCATAAATCATACATCATTGCATAACCCATGTAATAAAAATGGGAATCTTAAACATAGTGACATCATAAAACAATTCATATAAGATAAAGGAATTCATAAAAATATTTCCATCACAACATAATCAAATCCATGTAATAATAGGGATAGAAATAGAACCCTATATTATCTTAGATGGAAAATAATTTTGATAAAACTCTTAAACTCCATTCTTGAGGAAAATATCCTTTCTACTTCAAAAACATTTAGCCTTTCATAACATGCCATAAAATTTTAAACAAAAATAATATGATTAAAAATAAACTTTAAAACTTTTAAAGGAAGCTTCTTGGAAATAATGTTTTAAAAATACATACATGTCGTATAAGTTAAAAAAAACATTCTTCACGTACTTTTGTCGAAAAAGTCAAAAAGTACCTCGTAACGTAAACAAAAGAAAGATTCCTTACATACCATGTAGTAAAAGTAAAAAATGGGTAAAAAGGACTTTAAACATACATGAAAACACTTTTATAAAACATGGACATGTATAATAGAAATAACCCCAGTAAATACCAAAGTATAAACAATCTCGGATAAAAATGAGATTGTGATATTTCCCTTACCTTAGGTCCGACTTGCTTTGTAAGTGTCTGAACCTCCTGTATAATGATTTAAATAATGTTATTGACTTATTCCAGAATCATATTCATTGTTATTATATCATATATGGTCCACTTATGACTTTATATTACCCGTTCTTTTGTAAATTCATGTTAAAGTAGCGTTTTGGGTAAAATCGTCTCATTTGTCGATCGTGTTTTTAACTTGTAATTATTAATATGATTACTTAGATCATGATTACTTAATTACAGAATATAAAACATGATATATATATATATATTCAGAATATACATATATAATAAATCAGTAAATGGAAAGAAATACACCGTTCATGGAGACGGTAGTCCGTACGTACGCATGAACGCTGTTTTCGTTTCCTTATTGAATTGAATGGAATTAAGTAGATGACATACATATAAATATAAATAATTCAAGTATCATTATTAGGTCATATATTTCATTAGTACTTATTATATATACTTTATAATCATTCATCAATGGTTAATCATTGAGAATGAATCTCATCGCGTCGTGGAGACGGTAGTCCGTACGTACGCACGAGCGATGATATCGTTCCCATGGTCGTGGAATTTTGTTGAAGTGTATGTATACTATTTCAGTATCAATATCACTTTATAATAATCATATATAGTTACTCATTACACCTTTATACCCATCCAATTAAGGTGGTGATGGAAAATAGATTACACCACGGCGTGGAGACGGTATTTCGTACGTACGCACGCGCGGTGATTTCCTTTTTCCGTAGGATGGATAGAAGGTTAATTAGAGTTGTTTCATATTTATAATAACATATCAGTATATAAGAAATACTGATGTTATTACTTTATCATGAAACAACTAAAGAAGAAGAAGTTGAAGAAGAAAGAAATTGAAAAAGATCGGTAATGGATATTACCTCTTTTTGACGCGCCTTCACTTATCCTCCACTTAAAGAACTAAGGATGGTCTTTGAAGAAGACCAGGACCTCTAGGATGATACTAGGGAAGTGGAGAGGAGAAAATGGCAGGGGTTGGCCGAGCTTGAGTGCTCAAATTGGTGTGAGGAGGAGGGGGAGGAGGTGTCCTTTTATAAGGGAGGAGAGGGGCACCTTAGGAATATCTCAAAATATTATTTTATATTAAAGTCAAAATCGGTTTATAATGGTTCAAAAGGGTCTTATTTCGAAGCTAAAGTGGGGATGGGTCGAAATCCTATCAACCAATAGGAGTTAGACAAGTTTAGGTTATTATTTTAACCTTATCAATTAGATTTAACTCTAAGTTAAATAATTTAAGTTTTACCGTGTCTTTTTGTTTTCTTACACTATATGGTTAATACACTTACTATATCATGCCAAAAGAACCCCAAATTGTTTATTATTAATATATATATCCTTATCTAAGTCATTTGGCCGAACCTTAGATTTTTAGGAATAAAATAACAATTAATAATATAATATTTGATTTAAAAACTATTTTGTTTCAATTTTGACACTATTTGATATATGATTTTTGTGAAAGTCATAACAGAATTATATGTTCGAACCAAGTTGATTATATCAACACTAATATATCATATTAACCTAGAAAATTAGTGTAATTCATAAAAAGTCTTAAATTACATTTATTTTGGTATTTATAATATCAATTATGTCAATATTTCATTAATAAGATAATTACTGCATCATCTTTGTGTCATAAATAAATTAACTTATTTGATGTCTAAAAATTACAAATAAAATACAATTATGTAGGAAATATTTTTAGCTTTATAATGAATATTTACAATCTAATTTATCTTATGTATAACCCTATATTAAAAATGTTTTAGTAAATAAACTTTGATTTGAACTCTTTTAACTCTTCTTTGAATTAAATAATAATAAATGTCATAATCTAATCCAAGTGGGCCTAAATGATAATATTTTACACTTAAGGTTGTTTTTGGTCGAGATACACTTGTCCAATAGGATTAGGATATGTGTTAGGGTAATATTAATATCATTGTTACCCTTAATTACCCTATTTACTTTTAACCGTGGTAAATAAAAGTAAAAAGTTACTATTCACCAAAAATTATTTCATCTCATTAAACCACATTTTACTTACTGACATCAACTGTGTCTCTCGGATTTTTGAAATTCCATTCAAAGAATCGGTAAAATTAAGTTTTATGAAAAATTCAGTTTTTTAACTACCACTTAGTAGTTTCACTATTCATCAAAATTGATGTTTTTCAGAACAATGCCAAAATTTCATCCTAAGCTATATTTCATATTCCGAATTCAAAAATGAAGTCTATTTTACCAAATTCATAACATATAAGTTGCAATAATTAATTTTATAATTAAATCCCGCTGTTAAAACAAATAGCGTGTTTTTAAGAAACAATATCTATCAAAAGATTGACACTTGTTTATGTCTGGTTTAAATGTGAAATTAAATCCAATGACCAACATTGTATTAAATTGTAAAAATATATTCTAAATATACTTTAAAACCACTCAAATTAATAATTTATCACTATTAATTATTTTGATTAAAAAAGTTGTTTTTAATTATAATTTAGTAATTTTCACTATTCATCAGAATATGAAAGTTATCTGAAAAGTACCAAAATTTCACCTTAGGCTATATTCGATACTCCGAATCCAAAAATGAAGTCCGTTTTGAGAGCTAAAATTTCTAAAATTTTAAAAGGTGGTTATTACTATTCATAACGGCTAGTTATAATAATATTTTAATAGCATATCGTTGTTTAGTGAAACTCGGTATTGCGTACTACACACGCTATCGAGGAAGGTCGCGATTGCGTGTAATGCAAGGCAAGTCAAGGATGTGTGTTGTGCAAGCTCCTTTTGGTGTAGCGTACAACACAAGACATTAATAAAATTAAAAAGAATATTTTTCATAAAATCTCAGGCTGTTACAGGTTAGGGTGAATGCCATAGGATAGGTGTAGTTTTCTCAGTTACCTAGCAATATGTACCCTCATTATCAAAATAATACATTATTGATTATATCTTGAAGGTCCTATCAATTGGGGTGGAAATTTGGGAGTTAATGATTTATAGGAAACTAAATTCCCAGTTTTAGAAGAGTGTTTAATTATAATATTGAGCACTAGTGTTCATAGCCCAATAATTTATCTTATAATGTCCTAGATAGTTTATCTTATAAAAAGTAATCTAATGGATTCGTTTTTTTGTTAACCAAGGTAGATAACATGGGTAGTAAAGGGGTGTTATGGAGGCCCAAATATTCACTATAAGAGTTATTCATGACGTATATTCCAATAGCTCAGAATATTTTTGGTGAAAAATAATTCTAAAGGGTCTATAATGTTCATTATGAATCCCTAATTTTAAATAATATTTTATTTTTTGCATGTGGGTGGGTTCCACTAATGTCATGGTGTTTAACAGATACAAATCATAATGGAGCTATACTAGGGACCCAATAAGTTTTATTTTTATGGGAATACATCACAAATTATGTTATGTTGGAGGTCCCATTACATTCATAAGTGGGAAGGAATTATCATGAAATCTTATATGGTCCCCCCCCCCTCAGGATTATGCTCAGAATTGATGTATGGTAATTGAATATATATTTTATATGAAGGGAGAGTTTACAAACGAGGAGATTATTCTATTAAACTTCATGTTAGTGGAAAATAGTCATCTTTATCAAATATTTTTTCTTGGTATTTATCAGTTAGTTATATAATGTCATTCCCCAATGTATTCATAATAAATAACAAAAATAAAGTATGTATTCTCCAAGGATCGCTATTATAATGCTATAAATTTATTATTATGGCCGCAAGGATGTTATCTATATATTGAGCATCACTGTTTTAAAACCATAAAATTACTCTCAACTATGAAAATGTTTTTATAATATGATGTATTATATCCATGATGTGATAATGTGACTCACAACCATGAAAATGTTACACAACAATGAAGGATCGGCTATATGATTCCTAAAATGATATCAACACAACAAAAATTTTACATCACCATAAAGGATTACTACAATGATGAAAAAATGATATTTATGCTACACAAATGACATGTAGTCATGAAGGATCACTTTTATAACCAATCAAATGATATTCACAATTTAAAAATTATATGTGGTTAAATTGGATAAATATTATTACAACACAGATAATATTTATGAAATGAATAATGTTACATGACCATGATGGATCACCAATATAATTACAAAGAAGATATTCACATCATAATATATGATACTTATAAAAATGATCGAGTTTGTTAGTGAAAAAAAAAACAGTTTTCCAATTTTCATTTCATACTTTTCTTTTTTTAAAGGGTAATCAGATTTTGTTGTGGTAAAAATTAATGTTGAAGATCATCTTTAAGAAAAAGTATTTTGTGTGTATATATATAATCATATAGTGGTAAATATTAAATAATCATTGACAAAAACTGAGAAATATGGTGTTATTTAATATCCCTATTATTCATTTATATTTTAACTACATGTTTATATAATCAATTCATGAATCCCCCATAAAATAAGTGACTAGAAAATAGGGAGATACCTTGAAACTTGGATGTTAATTGAGCTTATCCAAAATATTTTAATTATAAACTAGTAAATTATTTATTATTTTACCTATCAAAAATTTGTTTATATGTACCCCGTGGATGTTTCCAAATATTTTTGATCGATGTAAAATCTCAGTGTCCATGGTAATTTATTTTCAACATTTTTAGTCATGTGGGAGTGAAAATATTGTTATATATTCAAAGTGTTTCTACAGATATGGAGACAATATCTTAAAATTATTTATACAACAATAAAAATTTGAATCATCAAAATTCACCTCCCCCACCCCCTTATTAGGGTGTCTATTAGGACCTCATATTTTAATAATTATTATAAAATCCATGTGTTAATTATCAGTGAATCTATTTAGAGAATTTTGTTATAATTGATAATTCTATGAATGAAAAGGTAGAAAAATTATATGATGAAAAAATTAATATTTTTAGAAAAAGATAATTATAAAACACCTTTGATATCTTTTGAATGAAGTATTTTTAATAGAATTTCTTACAATATAGGTCAATGATTTTATATAATATTTAATCTAAGTTGGTAATATAAAATTTATAAAAATTGATTATTAGATCCAAAATAATTTAACTGAGTTGTTTTCAAATCTAATATATCTAGAAGATACATGTTTTACATCATAAAATTTTATTTAGGAAAAATTAATAATATTTATGAAGGTTACTATAAAAATGAAATAGGTGAAGCTGAAAATTTTTCACAAAAACTTTGTTGATGTAGATATGATCTCAAGTTAAAATATTGATGTCTTATTCAATCATCTTATAAATTTCATTAGATTCATACATGTACATCTATATGATATTAATGATACTGAATTTTGAATAAATTTAGATATATATTTTAACCAATAAATAAACTAAAGGTATAACTTCTTGAAGTAGTATATCATGGATAATTTTCTCTTGATGATCAACATTGAAAGATAAAAAATATATAAAATATGAGGGAATATAGAAAGTTATGTGGGAGATTAATCAAGTAATTTCTAATATAAATCTAGATTTTAATGATTCTCCATGGGTAGTAATGATGAAGTATATATAATTGATGAGTACATATCACATGTGGAGAGAATATTTAAAGTGGTAAGAGAAATTTTGATGGTAAGTTATATTTTTCATGCTTTAATTTTGTAAGGGATGGGACCATTTTTTATGTGTGATTAAGAATATTTTATATAGATAATTATAAAATTTAAATACTAAAAAAGCTAGTAAAAATAGTTTTCCTATAGAGGGAACATAAATTCTTCTTGTGAAAGTGGAATGTAGTTTAAGAGAAAAGTATTGGTGAGTAAATATGAAAATTATGCTAAATAAAATCATTTAGAAGGTGTCAACAATGTGTTTCTCTTAGATATAATTATTTTTATGATTTACACCATAGTAAAATCAAAGGTAAAAGATGAATAATATGGAAAACTAGATGTAGTTATTAATTTTAAGGTTGAGTTATAAGGAGCTCTTGAGGAACCACCAAACAAAGAAAGACGAATATAAAGTTAGAGGGTTTAAAAAAATGAAAGATATATTGATGATATAGAAGTATTAATTGATCTTAATGATAAATTTATGGGGGAACATTAAAGTTATCAACTAAAATATGAAAAAGGAGTGAACAACATGTTAAAAATTGAGGAAAAAACTAATATAACTAATGGTCCTAACATCTCTATCAATGATAAAACTGAGAAGACTGAAGCACCCGAGGATGGAGTGTTATCCTTGAGAATTATTATTTACATTGATAAAATTTTAGTTAAATCAAAAAATCATTTTTTATGGATGATTCATCGATTATGAATTTAAGGAGACAACAGATTGAGGTACAAGAGTTATTTATGAGGTCTCGAGTACTCAAAGACCTAATTTCATGGGTACATGAATATTT
Organism: Viscum album; assembly: GCA_963277665.1. NCBI lineage: Eukaryota > Viridiplantae > Streptophyta > Magnoliopsida > Santalales > Viscaceae > Viscum > Viscum album. The sequence continues at coordinate 1,497,196,829 of OY728132.1, forward strand.
GGATTTCATATTGAAACATCAAAATCTATGACAAAAAACGTTAATATAAAAGAAAGGTATACGATTATTCAAATTTCAAAATCATTAAAATGTTATAAATAACCAATCATTTATTACCAAGTTAAATATTTGTAGAGATATGGAAGAAGTTAATTTCAATTGATGAAGTTACAATTATATATAAACTTTATAAACATAATGTCCTGTCTTGATGAAGAAAAAATTAATTTTAAAGGTGAATTAATTGAGGGTTTATAAAATGAAAACCAAAACATATCCTCTATATGAGAATTAATATTCTTACTACATATATTGTTTAAATTTCTATAACATTTGGTATAAGGTTTTTGATTATAAGAAAATAAAAAGTATGAATTATTCATATAAATGATAGAGAATGATGTATTTTATAAAATCCAATGATATTCATTTTGTAGATTGGTTTTATCCATTTTAAGAAGAATAGTATGACTTATTTTTATCAAATTAAGAGAATGATAATGGAACCACATTTATCTTAACTCATCTTCGATTTTTCTTAGAATGAAAAGAATATTAAGCTAGTAGAGAAATATCTAAATGAATAAATTGATTTGGAAGTGATGAAGAATATTATTTTGAGGATTCATAATAGTGTATGTTCATCCCATGTTAATGGAAACGTGAACCATCCCAATAATATTAATGGAAGAGCTGATGGAATGGTTTGGTTTTGAAATAATGGAGCATTAAATATCAAAGAATGTGGTAAAAATATTATTGGGTGGAAATGAATATGAAAAATACATAAGTCTTTTATTTGGATGGAATGAGAGAAAATTGTTATATATGATTCAACTATGTGACTCAAGATTGGAATTTACAATCAACTGAAAAAGCTATAATATTAATGGAAATGGAATAAATTTTCTAATGTAGGGATGAATAATGTATAAGATTTTATATTAGGTGGAAATAAATGAGAACCCTTTTATATTCATAGTAAAAGAGTAAAATAATCAATGACATGAAGGATTGGTCACATCCATCAATAAACCAAGGAAAATATCTCAAAATTAATGGTTTAAGTAGATATCCCTAACAAGAAGAGAAATGATGAAAATGATTTTTGATGAATACATAATTGGAAAGATAGTGAGAAACCCATATCATTAAAAGAATAATATGTAATCAAATATAATATATTTGGTCTACACTGATATATATGTAATTTAATTATTCAAGTTGATAGTTGAGGAGGAAAACATTTCACTCTTTTTTTTTTGCATTAGTAGGATGTGATTTTACATGAGTTTATGGTCTAAAAGGGAGGTGATTTATTATGTTAAAAGATTATAAAGAATGTAAAATAATGAAACATTAATAACAATGATGACTCTATGAACATATGTCATCTGTGCTATATTTTTTTAGTATTCTTTCAAATTTATTTGATTGATGAGACCCTCACAATGATGAAGATAATAATTAGATACATCAAGAGAATATTGAATTATGGATTGATTTAAAAAATTGTAAAAGATAATGATTTGGTGTCTTACTTATACAGAGACTAGGCTCAATATATTAAGAACCAAAAATCTATAAGTATTGGATCATTATTCATTAGAATAAATTATATAATATAAGTAACTAAATTTTCTAAAAAGTGTATATATTTGAGCACATAAAAGTAAAAAATTCATTTCTTTCAGAAAATCCTATACTCAATTGATGTAGATGAAGTAGTAATTACAAGAACATAGATAATTGTTATGATAACCAATGTTGATTTAGTGTGACAGAAATATAACTAACAAGTAAAAAAAGAACATGGTACATCATTCTCACACCAACCATATTGAAATTTATTATAATTTTATAAAGTAAATTTTTTTAGTAGAACATTATAAAATTTGAGTTCATTGGTACTTATCATAATATGGAGGATTAATTTACAAAGACACTGAATAAAGATGTGTTTGAGAGGAATCCTTTGATCCTTGAAGTTTAATTAATTTCCTAGAACTATGGTAGTTCAAAAAATACCCATCTACTAAATGAATATATATTTTTATTCAGATATGTGGGTTTTTAGGTGACTGTTTTAAAAGGATTATATGAATACCATGATAGAAATATTCATGGAATCTTTTAGGATGAAAATAATGAGATGGAGTTTCAGTAAAAAAACTCAATATCTAATGTTATCGAGGCTCAATTGGAGTTAATATAAGGCCCCAGCCTTAAACCTTACTTAATCTTGAGTTATTACAAGATTACACATTGAGGATCTTTTCAGGTTTAGAGTTTTAGAGAATTAGATCATGAAACTTTCATTACATTCCACATTTAAACAAAGTGGTTACATAAAAGATAGTATTCATTCTTCCCATCAACGGAAACATATTTAAAATATAACATGGATTCTTTCTTGACACATCCTTGACACTATCATCACATCATGTACCTTTCCCTTGACCTGTGAAAAACATTTCAAAAACTTGGGATGAGCATAAAAAGCTCAGTAAGGGTTATAAAAAATATGGAAAGGAAACATGAGTTCATATATACATAATAATGAAATCATACTTTACCCATAAAACATAGGCACTTTAACATACCTCATCAAACCATGAATAAATCATAGAAAACATAAGACATAAAGGTAACTTGAGGCATTCATAACATTCTTACGTAGGGAGTAACCCTCTTGGTTACGTTTGGAATACCCATCACAGTATATTCCCTAAATCTCTTCGGAGAAACCTCAAAGTTTCACTCCTTCGCGTTACCCAATGCATTGGAGAGCTATATCGGGCTCACCCGCCCTTAGTTTATCACGGAACCACCCATTATTCATAACAATGACCAAGAACCATAACATAATCGTATCACATAAACATGAATAAAGTAAACATAACATTTCCACATTTCAATCACAATATAACATTTTAGGATATTGAAATAATGAATCCATTGAAAAGAAACCATTTCCAAAACCATTTAAAACATTTAATAAAGAGATTTTTGAATCAAAGTGTCCCATACCACCTTGAAGCTTTGAAAATTTTAAACCATTAATATCCATATAAATAAATCCTTAAAACCATTTTGAAAACATGGATATTTATAAGAACAAATAAATAAAACATTAAAACGATATTCTGGTAAAAGGGGTTTTACCAAAATTCGAGACACTTGAATACAATAGTTGAGGAATAACATTTAGTCAGAACTTTATAATATCATGAGAATAAAAGGATTCATGATATAATAATCCAAAGGACAGTATATACACCATATAAGAGTGAATTGGTGCATAACAACAATGAACCCTCAATAGAAATGTCAAATGTGATGAAATCCCTTATAAAGAAGGTATCCTTAAATTAAGGACAAATCAATCTAAAAATATGTATGACAAATATAAATACACCCAATATAAGTGGATATTAAGTATAAAACAATAAAAGGTCATTCACACATATTCAATGGATGACATATTCAATGACTACATGTTGAACCCAAAGAAATCGAAATTGTGTGAAAAAGTTCCCTTGACAGCCTAACGGCATCACATCAAAATGAGTTGATGAGAGATAAAAAGTGTATCTCATCACTTGGACATCAAATTTACATCAATAAGGATATATGAGAACATATCCCAACATAACAATATTTAAATTAAAAGACCCAACAAAAGAAGTCTTTTAAAAAAGAGGAGGGTGAAAGGTTCCCTTACCGACTTGGGTATCTTTCAAAACATACACCCCATGAAAGAAGGACAATAGATCATTGATGTAAATACTCATAAATGAATTTATATTACACAAAGAGTAGAATAATGGGCAGTACATACACCACTCAATGGAATTTGTGGAAAATGTAGCATAAATCTCACGAGAATAAAAGTGAGATGAAAATTCCCTTACGAAAACTCAGCAGCCTAACGGCGCCACTTAAAACTTCCAAAATGGATTGATGAGATCAAATAGAGTATCCCATCATATTACAATAGAATTTAAAGAAATAGGAATATAAAAGAAAATCCCCCAACATAACAAATAGGAGCTTAGAAGAAGTGACACAAAGGAGAGTACTTAAAAAGAAAGAGAGAGGTTAGATCTCTTACGAAAGTTCGGCAGCCTAACGGCGCCACTCAAAACTCCCAAAATGGATTGATGAGAGGGAATAGGGTCTCTCATCACATGAAAATAAAAATTACAGTAAATTTAATATAAAATATCATCCCAATAACAAGAAATATGAGCTTTAAAAGTAATGACATAAAAGTGTATACTTAAAAAGAAAGAGAGGAGTAGGATCCCTTACCTCGGGTCCGACTTGACTCGATCGTTCTTTAATCTCCTGAATAATAAAAATGAGTTAATTTATACTTCCTTAAGAACCTTTTTCAAGTTCATTATTCCTTTTATATCACTTATTACCATGTCATAAACATTATGTAATCATTAAGTTAATAATGATTATTTTGTCGATATTTGGTTCTTGAGTCGAAGGTGGACTTCTTACAATTACATGTTGTTCGTGTGGCCAAATGTTTATTATATCCAGAATTGTATTCATTATGTAGATATCATATATTTCATATATATCCAGTACATGCATGCATTTATAACATTACATAATCATTTAGAGGTAAGAAATGAAATGCACCGTTCATGGAGACGGTAAGCCGTACGTACGCATGAACGCTACTTTCATTTCTATTTCATATTTTATAGAATTTAAAAATAATTATATAAAGGTATATTATAATTCCAGTATAATATAATATATAATATCATATTTCCATCCTTTATACATCCCACATATGGTATTTAACGAATCAAATCACTTTGAGGGGGCGGTAGTCCGCACTTCCTTAAATGAAGATATCGCGTATACCCATAATGGAAGCCATAAAGGTAAGATAAAAATGAAAAATACAGAAGAATAAATAAAACATAAACATATTATATATCATATATAAAAATAGTGACATCATAATGGCCACCTTTGAAGGTGTTAAATGAGTATTGAACAATCATCGTTTCGGGAGGCAGAATTTCACCATCCACGGAAACCGTATGTTCTTTAACCATTTTATGTAGTTGTGTGAGAGTGTAGCTCGAATAAATATTATAACAACATCCTAGTATATTTAAGATACTGTTGTTGTTACAAAATAAGTAAATAAAAAGAGTTTAGGGGGTTGGAGAAGCAAAATAAAACAAATGAACATGAGAGAATGAATTACCTTTAAAAGTGTAACTCCTTTTGATTTAAGCCTAAAGGCTTCCTTTGAAAGGATTCTACCCAAAGGGAGTCCTATAAGATGAGGATAGGGATGTGGAGAGAGTAAATGGGCAGGGGTTGGTCGAGCCAAAGGCTTTAGGAGTGTGTGAAATGAGGTAGAGGTGGGGGCCTTTTATAAGAGGAGAGGAGGGGCAGTTTTGGAAAGTAAGGAAATATTACTTTATTTGAAAATGTGTTTCGGTTTTAAGAGGTCCCAAATTGATATATTTCGTGTATAAGGTGATAAGGCTTAGAAATCCACCCATCCAATAAGTTTTGGACATGTGTAGTTCATAGATTTTGCATTATCTTTCCATTTTATTTAAATCGTCAAATAATGATATCATCGCTGCATCATTATTATGTCATAAATAATTTAATTTATTTAATGTCTAAAAAAATTATAACAAAAATACTATGATGTAGGAAATCTTTTTATCTTTACAATGAATATTTATAATAAAAAATATGACTTGTATAACCCCACTTAAAAATTGTTTTAGTAAAACATATCATGTTTGTGTCAATTTTACTTTTACATTAAATAAAATGTTATTTATGTCATTTGCCTACCAAAGTGGATCCATGGGGTCCCCAAGTTGACCCATGGCTTGTCTTTGTCGGCCATGACACAACCAATAAGGTTGGGACATGTGTCTAGGTCATTTCATATCATTAAAGCATTATTTGTACCTTAAACTACACTAATTACCATTAATCGCGATTAAAAACTTAATAAGTTACTATTCACCAAAAAATTATTTTAATCTCATTGAACCACATTTTACTTCTTAATTACAACCATGTATGTCGGATTTTCAAAATTCAATACACATTAGTGGTAAGCTTTCATTTAACTGAAAAATCTGTTTGCTTGATTACCACTTAGTGGTTTCACTATTCATCAAAAATTGAAGTTTTTCAGAAAATTACCAAAAATTCACCCTAAGCTATATTTGATATTCTGAATTCAAAAATGAAGTCCTTTTTACAAAATTTAAAACATATAAGTCACATTAATTAACTTAATAATTAATTCCCGTTGTCATGACAAATAGCGTGTTTTATGAAACAATAAGTATCAAAAGATTGACACTAGTTTAAGTCTGATTTCAAAGTGAAATTGATTCCAACGACCACTATTGGATTTAATGGTAAAAATATTTTCTAATTTAACTTTAAAACCAATTCAAAATATAATCTAATCATATAAATAAATTAGATTAAAAAGTGGTTTTGAATTAAAAGACAACATTTTACACTATTCATTAAAAAAATGAACTTTATCAGAAAGATACCAAAAATTTACACAAAGTAAATTTTGATGTCCCGATTCTTAATAAGAGTTTTATTTGGTCCAAAAGAATGTTTAAGAGTGAACAAAACTATATTTAATGACGGTTCTCCATCAAAAGGTGATAAGTGAACCTTTAGTGAAAACTAGGGCATATACGCCAAAAATTGAATTCTTTCCGTATTTTAAGCCTTTATCTTTTATTGTATAAATGTAAAAATATTTAAGAACATATATAATCATATTTTAGTTATTTCTATCCATTCCCGCCAATACAACGGCTACTTATTAACTACCATTTAAAATAATATTATTTTATTATTAGAGTGCAACGTAAGATTCCCAAGAAACTCGTTGTTGCGTGTTGGGTACGCCATCGAGCATAGCTTCCCCTTTAAAGTCATTTCAATATTTTATTCACAAATATAGATAATTATGAAATGTCATATTCTTTATTTACCTGGGGTGTTACATCCTTCCCCCCTTTTGGGAATTGCGTCCTCACAATTTTAAAATTGCGCTTGGAAACATCCTTGAAAGTCCCACATCGGAACAAAAGTCGGTAAAACAAACACTTTAAAATAAAGAAAGATAAGTACAAAGGTCACCCGAGTTAACCCATACTAGGATTCCAAGTATGAAAATATGGACATGGAGGAAAAAACAAAGGGTCATGTTCTGATGGAGAGTGATAGAAAACATGTTTAGGAGAAAGTTAACCACGAGAAAATCACAAACTTGTGATGGGTTAAACGGTCTTCGATTCCCCAGTAGGAAAAGTTAATAGAAAATATTTTTGTTTTAAGTTACTTTTTATTGAGGAATTTATTCATAAGGAAACATAATCACTTATCATGTTGACTTTCAACCTTTATTAGATTCCTTACACAAACTCATATTTTCTCCAAAAGATGAGTATTTAGGAAGACTTGTTCACATTAAGAGTACTATAATCAACTTCTAGAGAATCACCTAATCCACAAAATAGAACTATATACTTCCCATGTCTTTAGACTTTAACCAAATCGAAAACCAAAAAGGCTAGTACAAGATCAGATAATCCAGAAAAGGATAACCCTTTATAAAAAGAAAATCTATTCTTAATCTCCAAAATTTGTCCAACAAAACCCAAAGTTCAACGAGGACCATTCTATAATCAATTTTTCCATAAAATTCTTCAAATTAAACCAATATAAGATTGAAACCCAAATATTTGAAGGATTTAGTCGCATAGTCTTCCAAGATAAATCGTAACATTTATCTCCAAACAATATCAGTTGCTCCTAAAGTCTCGTTTTGAAAAGTAATTAACCTAATCACATATCCTCCATGATAGGTTAATCATTTTCAAAAATAACCCAAAATCAACTTACTCTTAATTCATAAAATCATATAACTAGAATGAATCAGTCAAACTAACCAGGGAGTTTACGTAGTCCAGTGGTAGGCGATAAATACCAGTCGCACATTGGTTGTGGGTTCGATTCCTGCAGCTTTGTCCGACGCGACGGGATGTCACACGGTCTGCGTGTTGTCCTTTTTCCAAAACTATATAATTCTCAAATCATTACCCAAAAAGGAATAAATTCATCAAAAATAACCATAACATAATTTAACCTTAATTTTATCTCATGCCTTTCACTTCAATCATAACATATTTTAACCTCAAGTTTATCTCATTCCTTTCATTTTCCATCATATCATAGAGTAACCCATAATTACCTAAAAATTAAGTATCATATAAACCCTAATGGTTACCTTAATAATTATTACCTGAATTTCCACATCGAATTGGCCATCTCGTACCTGATGCATTAGAGAACTCACCAAGGTTGAAGTGGTTGATCATGACTCCTTGATATTTGGTTTAGAACAACCACGAGTTTCCTCATTGAATCCTTCATTTTATCTAGTATCTTAATCAGAGAACCACCACAGTTTCCTTCAAACCTGTTGTCTCTTTGGTGCCTGCTAGATCCATCCATTCACTAAAAATAGAAATGTCAGTGTGAGTATATCAACAAAACCATCATGTACTAATGAGTAAGATAGACAATAAGATATACTTACTCATTCACTTTATCTAAAACTAAGACTCTTTCTGAAATCCTAACCATTATGGTAATTGTCAATTATCCTTAAAGAATACCCTAACCTCCAAAGTTATCTAAACCGACCTTTGATACCAACTATAAGGCCCCAGCCTTAAACCTTACTTAATCTTGAGTTATTACAAGATTACACATTGAGGATCTTTTCAGGTTTAGAGTTTTAGTGAATTAGATCATGAAACTTTCATTACATTCCACATTTAAACAAAGTGGTTACATAAAAGACAATATTCATTCTTCCCATCAACGGAAACATATTTAAAATACAACATGGATTCTTTCTTGACACATCCTTGACACTATCATCACATCATGTACCTTTCCCTTGACCTGTGAAAAACATTTCAAAAACTTGGGATGAGCATAAAAAGCTCAGTAAGGGTTATAAAAAATATGGAAAGGAAACATGAGTTCATATATACATAATAATGAAATCATACTTTACCCATAAAACATAGGCACTTTAACATACCTCATCAAACCATGAATAAATCATAGAAAACATAAGACATAAAGGTAACTTGAGGAATTCATAACATTCTTACGTAGGGAGTAACCCTCTTGGTTATGTTTGGAATACCCATCAAAATATATTCCCTAAATCTCTTCGAAGAAACCTCAAAGTTTCACTCCTTCGCGTTACCCAATGCATTGGAGAGCTATATCGGGCTCACCCGCCCTTAGTTTATCACGGAACCACCCGTTCTTCATAAAAATGCCCAAGAACCATAACATAATCGTATCACATAAAAATGAATAAAGGAAATATAACATTTCCACATTTCAATCACAATATAACATTTTAGGATATTGAAATAATGAATCCATTCAAAAAGAAACCATTTCCAAAACCATTTAAAACATTTAATAAAGAGAGTTTTGAATCAAAGTGTCCCATACCACCTTGAAGCTTTTAACATTTTAAACCATTAATATCCATATAAATAAATCCTTAAAACCATTTTGAAAACATGGATATTAATAAGAACAAATAATTAAAACATTTAAAACGATATTCTAGTAAAAGGGGTTTTACCAAAATTAGAGACACTTGAATACAATAATTGAGGAATAACATTTAGTCATAACTTTATAATATCATGAGAATAAAAGGATTCATGATATAATACTCCAAAGGACAGTATATACACCATATAATAGTGAATTGGTGCATAACAACAATGAACCCTCAATAGAAATGTCAAATGTGATGAAATCCCTTATAAAGAAGGTATCCTTAAATTAAGGACAAATCAATCTCAAAATATGTGTGACAAATATAAATACACCCAATATAATTGGATATTAAGTGTAAAACAATAAAAGGTCATTCACACATATTCAATGGATGACATATTCAATGACTACATGTTGAACCCAAAGAAATCGAAATTGGGTTAAAAAGTTCCCTTGACAGCCTAACGACATCACATCAAAATGAGTTGATGAGAGATAAAAAGTGTATCTCATCACTTGGACATAAAATTTACATCAATAAGGATATATGAGAACATATCCCAACATAACAATATTTAATTTAAAAGACCCAACAAAAGAAGTCTTTTAAAAAAGAGGAGGGTGAAAGGTTCCCTTACCGACTTGGGTATCTTTCAAAACATACACCCCATGAAAGAAGGACAATAGATCATTGATGTAAATACTCATAAATGAATGTATATTACAAAAAGAGTAGAATAACGGGCAGTACATACACCACTCAATGGAATTTGTGGCAAATGTAGCATAAATCTCACGAGAATAAAAGGGAGATGAAAAATCCCTTACGAAAACTCAACAGCCTAACGGCGCCACTTAAAACTTCCAAAATGGATTGATGAGAACAAATAGAGTATCCCGCCATATTAAAATAGAATTTACAGCAAGAGGAATATAAAAGAAAATCCCCCAACATAACAAATAGGAGCTTAGAAGAAGTGACACAAAGGAGAGTACTTAAAAAGAAAGAGAGAGGTTAGATCTCTTACGAAAGTTCGGCAGCCTAACAGCGCCACTCAAAACACCCAAAATGGATTGATGAGAGAGAATAGGGCCTCTAATCACATGAACATAAAAATTACAGTAAATTTAATATAAAAGATCATCCCAAAAACAAGAAAGATGAGCTTTAAAAGGAATGACATAAAAGTGTATACTTAAAAAGAAAGAGAGGAGTAGGATCCCTTACCTCGGGTCTGACTTGACTCGATCGTTCTTTAATATCCTGAATAATAAACATGAGTTAATTTATACTTCCTTAAGAACCTTTTTCAAGTTCATTATTCCTTTTATATCACTTATTACCATGTCATAAACATTATGTAATCATTAAGTTAATAATGATTATTTTGTCGATATTTGGTTCTTAAGTCGAAGGTGGACTTCTTACAATTACATGTTGTTCGTGTGGCCAAATGTTTATTATATCCAGAATTGTATTCATTATTTAGATATCATATATGTCATATATATCCAGTACATGCATGCATTTATAACATTACATAATCATTTAGAGGTAAGAAATGAAATGCACCGTTCATGGAGACGGTAAGCTGTACGTACGCATGAACGCTACTTTCATTTCTATTTCATATTTTATAGAATGGAATAATAATGATATAAAGGTATATTATAATTCCAGTATAATATCATATATAATATCATATTTCCATCCTTTATACATCCCACATATGGTATTTAACGAATCAAATCACTTTGAGGGGGCGGTAGTCCGCACTTCCTTAAATGAAGATATCGCGTATACCCATAATGGAAGCCATAAAGGTAAGACAAAAATGAAAAATACAGAAGAATAAATAAAACATAAACATATTATATATCATATATAAAAATAGTGACATCATAATGGCCACCTTTGAAGGTGTTAAATGAGTATTGAACAATCATCGTTTCGGGAGGCAGAATTTCACCATCCACGGAAACCGTATGTTCTTTAACCATTTGATGTAGTTGCGTGAATGTGTAGCTCGAATAAATCTTATAAAAACATCCTAGTATATTGAAGATACTGGTGTTGTTACAAAATAAGTAAATAAAAAGAGTTTAGGGGGTTGGAGAAGCAAAATAAAACAAATGAACATTAGAGAATGAATTACCTTTAAAAGTGTAACTCCTTTTGATTTAAGCCTAAAAGCTTCCTTTGAAAGGATTCTGCCCAAAGGGAGTCCTCTAGGATGAGGAGAGGGATGTGGAGAGAGTAAATGGGCAGGGGTTGGCCGAGCCAAAGGCTTGAGGAGTGTGTGAAATGAGGTAGAGGTGGGGGCCTTTTATAAGAGGAGAGGAGGGGCACTTTTGGAAAGTAAGGAAATATTACTTTATTTGAAAATGTGTTTCGGTTTTAAGAGGTCCCACATTGATAGAATTCGTGGATAAGGTGATAAGGCTTCTAAATCCACCCATCCAATAAGTTTTGGACATGTGTAGTTCATAGATTTTACATTATCTTTCCATTTTATTTAAATCGTCAAATAATGATATCATCTCTGCATCATTATTATGTCATAAATAATTTAATTTATTTAATGTCTAAAAAAATTATAACAAAAATAATATGATGTAGGAAATATTTTTATCTTTCCAATGAATATTTATAATCAAAAATATGACTTGTATAACCCCACTTTAAAATTGTTTTAGTAAAACATATCATGTTTGTGTCAATTTTACTTTTACATTAAATAAAATGTTATTTATGTCATTTCCCAACCAAAGTGGATCCATGGGGTCCCCAAGTTGACCCATGGCTTGTCTTGGTCGGCCATGACACAAACAATAAGGTTGGGACATGTGTCTAGGTCATTTCATATCATTAAAGCATTATTTATACCTTAAACTACACTAATTACCATTAATCGCGATTAAAAACTTAATAAGTTACTATTCACCAAAAAATTATTTTAATCTCATTGAACCACATTTTACTTCTTAATGACAACCATGTATGTCGGATTTTCAAAATTCAATACACATTAGTGGTAAACTTTCATTTAACTGAAAAATCAGTTTGCTTGATTACCACTTAGTGGTTTCACTATTCATCAAAAATTGAAGTTTTTCAGAAAATTACCAAAAATTCACCCTAAGCTATATTTGATATTCCGAATTCAAAAATGAAGTCCTTTTTACAAAATTCTAAACATATAAGTCACATTAATTAATTTAATAATTAATTCCCGCTGTCATGACAAATAGCGTGTTTTATGAAACAATAAGTATCAAAAGATTGACACTAGTTTAAGTCTGATTTCAAAGTGAAATTGATTCCAACGACCACTATTGGATTTAATGGTAAAAATATTTTCTAATTTAACTTTAAAACCAATTCAAAATATAATCTAATCATATAAATAAATTAGATTAAAAAGTGGTTTTGAATTAAAATACAACATTTTACACTATTCATTAAAAAAATGAACTTTATCAGAAAGATACCAAAAATTTACACAAAGTAAATTTTGATGTCCCGATTCTTAATAAGAGTTTTATTTGGTCCAAAAGAATGTTTAAGAGTGAACAAAACTATATTTAATGACGGTTCTCCATCAAAAGGTGATAAGTGAACCTTTAGTGAAAACTAGGGCATATACGCCAAAAATTGAATTCTTTCCGTATTTTAAGCCTTTATCTTTTATTGTATAAATGTAAAAATATTTAAGAACATATATAATCATATTTTAGTTATTTCTATCCATTCCCGCCAATACAACAGCTACATATTAACTACCATTTAAAATAATATTATTTTATTATTAGAGTGCAACGTAAGATTCCCAATAAACTCGTTGTTGCGTGTTGGGTACGCCATCGAGCATAGCTTCCCCTTTAAAGTCATTTCAATATTTTATTCACAAATATAGATAAATATGAAATGTCATATTCTTTATTTACCTGGGGTGTTACAGTTAATCACAAAAATTTGTAAACATCTATATGAGGGATATAGTAATAAACATTTTTCATTATATCCTACATAAATATTTGATTCACATGGTCTTAGAGAATTTTAATATGAAACTTTTCTAATTGATGAAAACATGTGGTAGAACATGGAAATAATATTTCATTAACCAGATTTGAATTTTCATAATAAAATTCAAAATGGATAGCTTTATATATGTTCATACTTGGTTGACTCTAGTGATGAATTTGTACTGAATTTTATTATCAAAGGGTGATAATGTTGTATTTGGTTCCCTAAAACCATGTTTTTGTACTTTTTGATAACCTATATTCATTGTTTTTAATTTAAATAAACTCTTCATCACATTCAAATTTTTCTTCTTTATAACATAACATGTGACCAAAACATTTAATAAATTTATATTCTATTTAGTGAATATAATATTTATTTATTTAATGAAGAAAATTTTAGTAATATTTATTTATTAAATAAATATCCATTATTTAAGACTCGATAAATATTATGGGGAAATGGTATACCAAGTTTAATGGTCTATAGAGAATTTGTATATATTATGTATTATTTGATAAAATAAATTTTATTATAATTTTTGACTTTAGAACATGAAAATGATTATTATTAATAATATTATTATTATAGATATGGGGTTCCCTATGTAGTAAAAAAATAATAATGGTGTGTGTGAAATTATTTATTTATACCCTCATTGGTATATTGATTGAATTATATTAGTTTATTAATAGAGTAAATTAATTATTGTTATGCATAATGAGATCCTGATATAATCCTATCAAAGCCCTTGAGAGATTTCTCTCTAAAATCTCTCTCACAGATATAGAAAAATCATCCTCCAATAACATTCTGAAGTATAAAAAGATTGAAGATAACCCTTCCTTGAAGTGATTCATAGGGAGAACAAAGGAAAATGACCCAATAATTATGATCTATGGTGCTGGAACTCATAGACTCATATGGAAACATTCAGAGGTTCATGTAACACATTTGGACCACCACTATAGAAAATACACTATTTCTTCCAATAACACAATAATAGTATTATGTAGAGATATTTTAATATCCATTAATAAAGAAAGAATTTCTCAAAAGGTAATTCATTAATTGGTTGAATTATTTATAAATAATATTTGGTGATCATGCACTTTAGTACCGACACTTATCTATTCCCTATATTTTTTATTCAATCACATTTATCATGGAATTTGTCATGGTATTAATCAATTTATAAATCTTTGATTAATTTGTGATCACACCATAAATCAATGTTGGGCATGCCCAATTCATCACATCCACTTCTCGTGAAACCTAAAAGTGGTGTCATAACTCGGTTTCATCATTTTTATTATTATTTAATGTTTATTGATTTATTTAAACTTTTTTCATTATTTTACAATTATAGTTTAATTGTTCTATAATATGAATTATGATATATTCTTTATTACTCTTTGTTTCTTGAAAATATAATCACATTATTAATTTTATAAAAAAAATAAATTCAATAACCTAAAATGTATTTGATGAGGAGTCTGGCCAGACAACACAAGAATTGTCACAAACCATGCTAGGATGCCATCTGACCCAACGCATGACCGAGTTTGTGGAAAGGCCTGAAGGTTTTTCTCGATCCCCATAGACTGGAAAATAGTTTCTAGCATCAAATTAATCTCTATGGAAATTATTTTCCCCAATAAATCATGATCAAATAAAATAAACTGAACAAGAATAATAAAGGACAATAACTAAATCTATATAAATATATAAACTTATACAAATACAACTACTAAATATAAGGAAAAAAGAATATAGATTGAGAATGAACACACCAACATGATCTCTGTATGACCTTATATTCACCTCTAACTAGAAGAAAACCCTTATCAAACAATGATCACTCGATCCCAAAATATATACCTTCAAAACAACTCAACCCTACCGACACTGAATGATAGAAGTAAGGTGTGATCTAAATAGATTAGCAGGCATTCACCACATAATTCATAAATTTCCTTTACAAAAAATATTCCATAAATAGTTGTTTGAAATAAAAATTTGAAAATAGGTTTTAAACATTTATAATAAACAACCATTGTTTTCTCTTTTTCAAAACAACACTCACCACTTTTTTAATTTCAAAACACGTTCTCCATTTTAGAAAAAAAATCACAAAAGAAAAATCAAAAAACTAATACCAAGAAAAGAATAATTTAAATAGATATATATCACAAGATACCAAGTTCAATATAACAAAATCATCCATACACATATAGTAAACCTTGGGAATTTCATATACATCCCTAGAGTGATCCCTGGAAGTACCCGGGTCGGAATCACCTATTAGTGTATGGTGTATCTCCATTGTCAATAACCAACTAGCCACTCTAAAATTTCCAATATAGTGGCATGTCCCACTATACCCTATAAATTAAAGGGGGTAACAACCTGCCTAATCAGGATTGACAGGATACCATCACATGACCCTCTAAAAGATTCCTCGGAAACCAATGGTAATCGTACATGGTGAAACGAGATGCCCTTGCATGCAAGATTCACCTTACCAGCTGCTGCCACACTTTCCCACCCCAAACACTAAAACTAGAAACAATGATAACCCAAATAAGTAAATCCTTCATAGGGGTTCCCATTTAGTGAATGTTCATTCAGAAATACCAACCGACTTGTCAAATCATTTGTGCTTCAAAACAGTTCTCTTTACAGGATAAGAGGTGAATAAAAAATTTACACTTCCAAAACCAAAATTTATTTCCAAAACACTATAAATTCCAACCATTCTTCACATAATTTCCATTTCAAATAAACTTATAAACCATTTCCAAATAATTTTTAAAATAATATAAATCAACACTCTAAAATGTACAATGTGAAATGGGATTTCGTACCATTTAAAATCTATCAATTTCTCAAATTTCTATATGGGACATAACATCAAATAAATTTTGAAACAAATTTCACGACCTTTGGGAATCAACGTATTATTATTAATTAATTAAGATATTTAATAAAGGAAGGGGAAGGAGGGTTAAGTGTTTTGAAATATAGGTTTTTAAGTTGATAAAGATCACCAAAGACTATTATAATTTTTGTTCACATCCATGTCTTCACCTCGTTCACACATATTTGTTCCCATATACAATGGAACAATTCATGTTTTCATGAAATCACAAAAAGAACATCTTTAAAGAAACACTAAATTCTATTCAATCCAAACCCAATACATTTGAATAATTTCAAGATAACAATTAAGAACATTAAATTTGGAGGAACCTCTCAAAAACATTCCACCACAATAATCACGCCATAAAGAGGCCGAAAGAATCGCATATCATGCCCAAATTACTATTAAAATAATCCTAATAAAATATAAAATGGAAAAATATTTCCACAAGTGTTAAATTTAATTTTTTGGAAACAATATTCATTTCATCAAACACCTTGTTTGTATTTTAATATAGGAAAAACTAAAGAATCCCATTATAACCCATTCAAAAACAATTTAAACAAAAAACACCAAATATATTAATCCTAACACACCACAAGAAATATTATAAGATTTTTAATGCAATAAAGGAATGATTAAGAAAAAATGTCGAGTTTTGGAAAGGAAAATATTTAGAAAAAGCAAACTCAATGGAGTACGGATAGAATGAAACATTAGGAGAAGGGAGATCCTTGCCTGTGACATGATCCACACACACTAACTTACTATAAATTAAATCATATAAAAACCCATAACACTAGGTTTTGTATAATTAATAACCCCCACAAATAAAACCACAAATATCCAATGGGTAGAAGAAGATGATGAATAGAAAATTGGCCAAAACCTTAAAAAAATACCTTAAAACCATGAAGATAAAACAATAAAGGATGAGGATCCAAGGAGAGGGGGTTTTTGGGATCCCTTCATGTGATAGAAATTACCAAGGAGGGAGGGGGTCAATTTGGGATAGAAATAGGAGAAGAGATATTTGTGAATTAAAACGTTCCAATAACCTGGAAAACGCACACGGTTTAGCCATAGAGTTTACAAAAATATGCACCATCAGATTTCCCATCACATTCCAAATGGGATACCCCACATGGCATTACAGAACTGTTTCCAAACCATTCCCCGACCTTTCCAAACAACACTACCCAGAACAAGAACGAAACCACATGGTGGTCACATGGTTTCCCAAACCATGCACACCTCATTCACCCCACCACATGGAAGAAAAAAAGTTTTACTATTACTTGCGTAAGGCCATATGGTTTCCAAAACTGTGAACATGCCAAAAACTCACACAAGACATTTAAAATATAAAAATTTAAACCAAGGATAAACCCAAACCTCAACCAAAAAGATCCCATTACATGAAAAGTATAAAATAAAATAATTCCAATTTCAGGGTGTGACACTTTTCCCCACAATAATCACTTTATCTCATAAGAAATTCACCCAAAAAATGATAAAAAACATGCTTCCTTATCTAGTAGAAATACAATGAAAGCACGAACCTCATGGTGACCACTCTCTCCAAAAGTCACACCCAACTGATTATAGAGAAAACCACCGCAAGAAAAACAATTGGAGTACATGAGAGGGTTATCCCCATCATAAGAACTCAACTAACACCACTAGGAATATGGGGAATGGAAGAACTCACAACAACACCAATTCATGGTGACCAATGAAGAACCCAACACATCTTTTCCACACCCACATATAAACACTTCCACTGTAAACTAGAAAATCCCACACAAACCAAACCCCCCAACACTAGGTGAAACCTAAAAAATAAACTTGAGCCTAATAGAGAAGTGAGACCACAACCCATTAATTTTCCAAAACTCAAGCCCTTCCAAACAAGAACAACTAAAAACTGAATCCCAAAATAACCAACACAAGGGTACAAATTCCCAATAAACCATAACCAACTCAAGACACACATTCAAATGGTAGAGGCATGAAATTACAAGAATATCAAATCACTTATTTTCTTACATAGAGTAGAGAAACACAAAACAAGAAGAAAATTACAAAAGTAAACATGAACAAACTCTACTCTAACACTAGATACAAACATATGGGCCATTGTTTCTTGCATACTCCATTATAGTTTCCTAACTACACATGAGCTTCACTCCTAGGCATTTGGCCAGATCCCTAATGACTGAAGCATCTTCTACCTCTTAGTCATGAAATAAAATTTTCCAATCAAATCTAATATTTCTTTAGAAATGACTCATAAAAAACTTCTCTAGATTTCCTAGATGGCCACAATGATGACAGGTCATCAGAGGATTGCAACGTGATGGCTTTGAATTCCCAAACTAAGCACACTGGTGGAACACAAGTGAATGATATGATGAACCAAAAATTGAAAAAAAAACACTTTTCGGAAATAGGTTCTTCTAGAACACACAAATGGACTTATGGGGAAATTTCACAAGATCCAACCACCACTAACTACACCCCAAGAATAAACACAGTTAAAAACACCTCATATACCAAATTCTATAACTAAACATCACTGAATGAGAGGAATTTTAATTCAATCTTCAGATGAAGACCCAAAAAAAATAATAAGATCTTTCAAATGATCCTCTGAAGCTACCACGAGATAGAAGGAAACCAAATCCTTATAGTTGACAAAATATTGTTTCACTAATCATCAACATGCTAAAAATCTCATAGCTCTGCCACCTTCCTTGACTTCACCTCCTCATGTATGAACCTTTGGTTTAATGTGGCCTTCAAAACATCACATGTAATTCCAAATTGCAATGATTATGGGACAATAAACTTCCATTGGTCTAAATTTGGACCCTCAAATAAACCCAGGAGAGCATAAACATTAATATCTTTGAGATTTCATAATGATTTTAAGATATTCTCAACACCCTCAAGCCATTACACACCCTTTAACAGGCCAAGATCACTATAGAAGTAGGTAAAATTCCAAGGAGAACTAGGAATAGGGCGAGACTCAATAAAAAATTTGGGGACCTTTATGGGTTTAATATTCTAAAAACATCAAAAAATAATGTAAAAAATCATTATCTGGCATATCATAACCAAAAGACCATATCAGGACAAAAAACCTGGCTCATTGATAAAACATCACAAACACAAATCAGAATTCTTTTTTCAAAGGGAAACCACTTCCTATCAATTTCAATGAACATCTTATTCAATGCAACTTCCCATATTTAAAAATTCAATTTAAAATAATACCAACTTCCAATATTATTTTCCATTTCAAAAACCATTTTATTAAAACCTGTTAAAACATTTTATGTCAAACACCTACCCATGGAATCCTAGGAACTGTAATATATTATTCTAACCCATATTAAATTGCATCATCCATACACAAGTTCCAATTTGAAATTTCCATTCACACTCTCACATATGTTAATGTTGTAACGCCCCGACCCCAGTTGCCTAGAGTTGGTGCATTACTTCGTAACATTGGCATGATCACAAGAAAGATCAAATCTTGAAAGACCGATTGGTTTAGTAGCCTTGGAAACCCTAGATATATTCATAAGTTTTACATTACATCATAAAATGAAAAACTACTACAACAACATAACGTTTCCACAGTCCACACTATAATCCCCTCATAATATCCCTGCAGGACATTCATAACTTACATCTTCACTTCCTGGGAAAAATAAAACATAGAAAAGGGGTGATCTCAAATGCCCAGTAAGGATAACAATATAACGGAAACTTTCATCAATAAGAATAAACATTTAAGGCAATGTATAACTAAAACAAAAGCCTTTTAAACATGAACTTTAAACATGGTATGGCATAAATAAAATGAAATAATGCCATTTAATTATTCACATGGATATTCTACTAATCGAATAATCACATGCAAAAATCAATAACCACTTTCATAATGTTGGAATGCATAATGCCAGACTATCATAACCACATAGCCAAGGCCTCGTGCCAAGACTACAAATAAGATTTTGTCAAGGCCTTGTGACAAGACACTAGTTTGTCTCATGAGACCTACCGATGCATCGAGGAGCTATAGCGGGCTCCACCCGTCACATATTAAGTCCAATGCATTCCCATATGAAAAGGTTTAAACATAACATAAACATTCGTATTAAAACTAGCATACGAAATGTAAATACTTTCACCTTAAACTATGAATGGTATAAAAATAGCACATCCACAGTCAAACATATCACAAAACCTTCAATACAATATAGAAGTTTTGTATCATAATAAATCAACTTCAAATAATCTTAAAATCCATCAAAGGATGTTGACATAGATGAAATCAAAATTCTTTTTAAAGAAATATCTCCTTTTATTTTGAAATAATTTAAGATCCATATAAAATAAAACATTTTCTTTGAAAATATTCTTATAAGCTTGTAAGGTAATCTTTGAAGATTTTATAACGGCGGAAAATAGCCGCACCCGCCGTATAAGTTAAAAAAAACATTCTTACCTTAATTCTGTCGAAAAGGTTAAAAAGGACCTTGTTTTGAAAACGACCGAAAGATTCCTTTATAAACCACTTATAAAAGTCAAAAAGGGTATAAATGACTTTAACTCATATTCTAGTAAATAGTAAAAATGTTTTGAAATTCATTTTTAAGAAACATGGATGTGGATGATAAAGAGATCGCAGTAGATTATTACGTATAAACAACCTTGGATAATGAAGAGGTTGTAAAGTAAACCCTTACCTTGTACTTTTCCTTGGTTGGGGTAGGTTAACCTCCTTTATAATGGTGAAATAGTTGTTATTAAATTATACAAGAATCATATATATTAATATGATATCATATATGATCTTTTAACATTGATTTGTTAATAATATCTTAGAATTATCGTCGTTTCGGGAGTTAACTTACTAATTTTATTTTATATGTTTTGTTACATAAGACATGGTTGTTGTATCTTATTCATATCCAGAATGATATCCAGTCCTTAAACATCATTTTTAAATCATCAAATGATAATTATACTTGAATGGATACGATGGAGAATGAATCTCATCGCGTTCGTGGAGACGGTAGTCCGTACGTACGCACGAGCGACAATATCATTCTTTTGATATTAAAATAATATGTAAATGGATGGTATATCATATATAAAGAATCATTAACATGTTATATTTATTATTTACATGAGTTACATATCATTATTATACCCATCCAAATAATATTATATTGAATAACAATTACACCACGACGTGGAGACGGTAAGCCGTACGTACGCACGTATGGTGACATGTTATTCAAAGGGTGGATAGAATACTGAATATGATTGTACCATATTTATAATAACATCACCGTATATGTGAGATACTGGAGTTATTATTTTAGAATGGTAAGAACAAAGGAAGAAGAAGTGGAAGAAGAAATGAACTTGGAGAAGGGTGGTGAAACCATTACCTCTTCTTCGGGTTCTTCCTTTTGATTTGATCAAAAGGGCTCCTTAGGTTGTCTTTCTGATCAAACTAAGGCCTCTAGGTTGTATTGAGGGATGTTGGGAGAGTATTTGGGCAGAGTTTGGCCGAACCAAAAGGCTTTGAAGGTGTGAAGAAATGAGAAGGAGGAGTGCCCTTTTATAAGAGGGGTGAGGGGCACCTTTGGAAAAGCTAGAAATATTAATTTATAATAAATTCATTTTCGGTTTCTAAAGGATCCAAATTTGATTATTCAAAGGTTAAGGTGGGGATAGGTCGAAAAAAACTCAACAAATAGAATTTAGACAGGTTTGGGTACTTATATTAACCTTATCTTTAAGTATTAACTCTAAGTTAATTAGTTTCACTTTTACAATGTCTCTTTGTATTTTTATATAATATGGTTAATAAACTTACTATATAAATCCAAGTGACCCCCAAGTGGTACATTAATGATGAACCTATCATGATATAAATCTCTTGGCCGAACCTTAGATTTTTAGGAATTTAATATCAATTAATAATATAATATTTGTTTAAGAACTCTTTTTTGTCAATTTTGACACTATTCAATAGTTGATTTTTTTGAAACTCATAACAGATTGATTACTTCTAACAAAGTCAATTAAATCAATCCTAATATATCATATTATCCTATAAAATTAGTTTAATTCATTAAAAGTTTCATATTATATTTATTTGGGTATTTATAATATCAATTATTTTAATTTTTCACTATTATAGTAATTACTGCATCATCATTGTGTCATATATAAAATAAATTATTTAATGTCTAAAAATTATAAATAAAATATCATTATGTATGAAATTTTTTTAGCTTTCTAATGAATATTTATAATCTAAAATCCAACATGTATAACCCTATGTAAAAATTGTTCTTCTAAAAGATGTAAGCTTATGCCATTTTTATTTTTATTTTAACTTTATTAATATAAAGTGTCCCTACCACATACAAGTGGCTCCAAGGGGTCCCCAAATTGACTCAAGGATGCTCATGGTCGGGTATGTGTCCAACAAAAAGGTTAGGACACGTTTTAGGGTAATTTTGTATTATTATAATATTATTTTTTAACCCTTATTTACCGGATTTACCCTTAACCATGGTAAATAAAATATTTACCACAGTAATTATTCAAAATGTCTAAAAATAAAAGTTACCTATTTACACAATTTGGAAATCCTGATTCAAAATATGGAATCCATTTTTCTAAATTCAAAACACAGAAGTGGCAGAAATTAATTTAAAATTAATTCCCGCTGTCAAAACAAAAAACGTGTTTTTAAGAGGTAATAACTATCAAAAGATTGACACTTGTTTATGTTCGGTTTAATTGTAAAATTATGTCCAATGACCAACATTATATTAAATGGTAAAAATATATTCTAAATATACTTTAAAACCACTCAAATTCACAATTTATCACTATTAATTATTTTGACTAAAAAAGTTGTTTTTAATTAAAATTTAGTAATTTTCACTATTCATCAAAATATTAAAGTTATCCGAAAAGTACCAAAATTTCACCCTAGGCTAATTTCAATATTCCGAATCCAAAAATGAAGTCCATTTTGAAATATAAAATATATATGATTTCAAAAAGTAGGTATTACTATTCACAACGGCTAGTTTAATTAGTTGTGGTGTGTGTTAGAACTCGAGGTTGCGTACAACACACGCTATCGCATTATTCGAAGGGAAACGTACCATGGAATCTTGGAGTGTTACATTCTCCCCTCCTTCAAATAATTGCGTCCTCGCAATTTCTAGGGTATTACTGCATAAAAATACTCAGGTGGTTCTTCATCATAAGTTTCTCGGGTTCCCACGTTGCCTCTTCCATCTTATGATTTCTCCACAAAACCTTTACCAGACGCGTTGTCCGGTTTCTCAGCACTTGTTCTCTCGTATCAAGAATCTTGATGGGCTCTTCGCAATAAGACAGATCGGGTTCCAGTTCTAATTCCTCATAGGTGAGTACATGCGTCGGATCAGGCATGTATTTCCTCAATAGAGATACGTGGAACACATCGTGAACTTTGGAGAGACTTGGCGGCATTGCCAATCGGTAAGCTACAGCCCCAATTCGTTCTAGAATTTCGAAAGGTCCGATGTACCTGGGACTCAATTTACCTTTCTTACCAAAACGTATGACTCCCTTCCACGGAGATACCTTCAGGAAAACATGATAACCGACTTGAAATTCCAAATCCTTCCTTCGATTATCGGCATAGCTCTTCTGCCTACTTTGAGCTGCTTTGATGTGATTTTGGATTACTTTCACCTTTTCCACCGTTTCCTCCACCAGTTCTGGGCCTACAAGTTTTCTTTCACCAACGTCATCCCAACAGGTTGGTGTACGACATCTCTTTCCGTATAACGCTTCATATGGTGCCATCTGTATACTCGAATGGAAGCTATTGTTATAGGAAAATTATACCAGTGGTAAATATTGATCCCACATACCCTGAAAGTCAAGTGAGCAAGATCTCAACATGTCTTCTAAGGTTTGAATAGTCCGTTCTGATTGTCCATCTGTCTGAGGGTGGTAAGCAGTGCTCAAATGAAGTTCAGTATCCGGGGATTTCTGAAGACTTTTCCAAAATCTTGAAGTAAAACGGGGATCACGATCAGAAACAATCGATAGGGGTACTCCATGAAGCCTCACAACTTCATTAATGTATAGTCTTGCTAGACTTTCCAGGGGTAGATCTTCTCTTATAGCAAGAAAATGTGCTGACTTGGTAAGACGATCAACAATAACCCATATTGCATCGTTCCTTCTAGGAGTCTTTGGTAGCCCCATGACAAAGTCCATCGTAACATTTTCCCATTTCCACTCTGGTATGGGAAGAGGTTGCATGACTCCTCCAGGCTGTTGCCTTCCAGCTTTCACTTGTTGACAAACCATACATCTTGACACAAAATCAGCAATCTCTCTCTCCATGTTGTCCCACCAAAAATGTTCCTTCAAATCTCTATACATTTTGGTGCTCCCAGGGTGTATAGAGAAATTGGAACTATGAGTATCATCCAGTAATTCCCTTTTTAGATCAGGTATATTGGGAACACAAAGTCTCTTCCCGAATTTCAAAATTCCATCTTCATACACAAAGTCTCTTAATCTCCCATCATTCACAGCTTTAATCTTCTTTTGGAATTCTTCATCATCGGTCTGAGAACTCTTAATCCTTTCTAGTAAAGATGGTTTGGCAACCATTTGAAAAAGCATTGATGTTTCACCTTCCCTGGTTATTCCCATGTCCATCATCACTAGATCCATAAAAATTGGATCCCTTTCAATCTCATATTGTTCAAAACTCCATGGTCTTTTCTACTCAAAGCATCTACCACCTTGTTTTCCTTCTCTGGGTGGTATTGTATTGTACAATCATAATCCTTGAGTAATTCAAGCCATCTCCTTTGCCTCATGTTGAGTTCTTTTTGTGAGAAAATATACTTCAAACTCTTGTGATCAGTATAAATCTCACATTTTTCACCATAGAGGTAGTGCCTCCATATCTTCAAAGAAAATATCACTGCTGCTAACTCGAGATCATGAGTAGGATAGTTTTGTTCATGAATTTTCAACTATCGTGATGCATAGGCAATAACTCTATCATTCTGCATAAGGACACAGCCAAGTCCTTTCTTCGATGCATCACTATAAATAACGAACCCATCATTCCCCAATGGTAGAGTCAATATAGGAGCATTGACTAATCTTCTCTTCAGTTCTTCGAAACATTCTTCACACTCTTTTGTCCAAACAAATTTAACCCCTTTACGTGTAAGCTTCATTAATGGGTTAGCCAATCGGGCAAAATTCTGGACGAAACGTCGATAATAACCTGCCAAACCAATAAAACTACGTACCTCAGTTATACTCGTAGGTGCTGGCCATTCTTGGATTGCCTTGGTCTTAGAAGGATCAACAGAGATTCCATCTTTAGAGACAATATGGCCAAGAAAAGAAATCTCCTGAAGCCAGAATTCACACTTGCTAAACTTCCCATATAATTCATGCCTCCTCAGAGTCTTCAAGATAATACGCAAGTGATTTTCATGATCTTCGTAGGTTTTGGAGTATACCAAGATATCATCAATAAATACCACCACAAATTCATCGAGATACTCCTTGAAAACTCAATTCATCAGATCCATGAATACAGAGGGTGCATTAGTCAATCCAAACGGCATTACAGTAAACTCGTAATGCCCGTACCTGGTTCGAAATGCTGTTTTCGGAATGTCTTCCTTCTTCACACACAACTGATGGTATCCAGATCGAAGGTCAATCTTTGAAAAGTATTGAGCTCTATGCAGTTGGTCAAATAAATCATCAATACGAGGTAGGGGATACTTGTTCTTTATCGTTATAGCATTGATCTCCCTGTAGTCGATACATAACCTCATAGATCCATCTTTCTTTTTAACAAAAAGAATAGGGGCTCCCCATGGAGAAACACTAGGGAGAACAAATCCCTTATTACTCAATTCCTATAGTTGTTTCTTTAGTTCGACTAACTCTACAATGGCCATTCTATAAGGGGTCTTCGATATAGGCCTTGATCCAGGAATCAAATCAATAGAAAACTCAACTTCTCGTTCTGGAGGATGTCCAGGTAAATCTTCTGGAAATACATCTACAAATTCTTTCACAACAGGTACATCCTCTATTTGAACATTCCTTTCCTCACCCGCAGTTATTTCATTCTCTCTCTCCCCAATAATTGAATTTAGTTGAGCTATTGAGGGTGGATCTAAATAAGAATTAGGTGGTGACGATTCTGCTCTAAAAATAAGGTGTTCCTTATCATTATCATCAAGAATCGTAACCTCTTTCTTCTTACAATAAATCTTCACATCATAGTCCGAAAGCCAGTCCATACCGAGGATTATATCAAACTCAATCATAGGTATAACGATGAGATCAGCAGATAAAGAAAATTTATGTGCTCTAATGGGGACTGATTCACAAAACTTTGTTGCAACGATACTTCCCTTAGGAGTTTTAACTGACAACTCCCTTATTAAATCAAATTGGAAATATCTAATTTTCTTAGCAAACTGGGAAGATATGAAACAATGCGATGATACAGAATCAAATAATGCATTTTCTAAACTTGAGGAAACCATTAAATTACCTGCCACCACGTCTTTCGGAGCTTCTACCTCAGCAGTAGTGATAGCATAAGCCTGGCCTTGATCCCTTGGCCTTTTCTGAGGTAAGTTCTCCTGACGCTTAGGACATGAATTTGCATAATGCCCCATCTCCCT
The DNA here is from genome assembly GCA_963277665.1 of Viscum album. Classification (NCBI taxonomy): domain Eukaryota; kingdom Viridiplantae; phylum Streptophyta; class Magnoliopsida; order Santalales; family Viscaceae; genus Viscum; species Viscum album. The sequence continues at coordinate 1,497,224,214 of OY728132.1, forward strand.
GCAATTATAGCACTGAACGTTGGTAGCTTCCTTCTTCCCCTTGCAATCATGAGCTTGGTGGCCTTTTTCACCACACTTGTAACAGACTCCCATTCCCTTCAAGCAAGTACCAGGATGTTTCTTCCCGCATTTACCACAAGATGGATATTCAACCTTTCCCTTCTTCCCCTTATTTCCATTCCCAGATTGATCAGCAGGTCTCTTCTTCTCTTGCTTTGCTTTAAAGTCATAAGACTTAGAGAATTCCTTTTCGGTCTTGATAGCACATGAGACAATGTCTTCGTATGATGAAAAGGATTGTGAGACTAACACTCGACGGAGAAATGGTTTTAACCCATCAAAGAAACGATCAATATTACTTCTTGGGTTGCGAATATAATCTCCAGCATACCTCGCTAACCTTGTAAAGTTAGCCTCATACTTTGTGACATTCTCATCCTCCTTTTGTCTCAGACTCAGAAATTGTCTTTCCATATCTGCTCGATGGTCGCGAGGAAAGTATTTTTCTAAAAACAGATCTTTGAACTCCCTCCATTCCATATTTGATACTTCATCATCTTCCTTCATGTTTTGAATCAATGACCACCATTGATCAGCATCTCCAGTGAGGCGGTAAACTGCCATGATAACTTTTTCCCTTTCACTGCTCCCCAAAGCCTGAAATATTTTCTCTAGGGAAAATATACATTGCTCAGCTACTAAGGGATTTGTATTCCCATTGAACATTGGTGGTTGTTGCCTCATGAATCGATCTAACATTGATCCTCCATGCTGCGGATCAGGGTGCTCCATACAGGTAAGGTTATTATTCATAACCTGAGTAAGTTGTCCCAGTATGGTGATTAGCTGATCAGCACCAGTTGCATCACCAGCCCCACTATAATTATCTTGAGCAGGAGGGCAATCCCTACATGGAGTGCATGCATTGATACGGTTTCCATTTCTTCCACTAGGCGCCATTTCTAAACAATGGCATAAACTAGATCAGTTTATGAATCAAAATACATAATCCCATACTTATAAAACACTTAACATAAATTGAACTATTTATGGATATAATCCATAATCATAAAAATGTTTTCTTTGAGGAAGTATATACTCATAAACCCTTCATAATGATTTGTAAAGAAAATGAGAGTTATCCTAAGCATATCCCCCAGGAGTGTCGTAACCAAGAGTGCAGCAAGGCCCGTTGTCGTGCACCAGTTCCCGTTCGAGTCTAGCTCAAAGCGGTGTTTTCGGGTTTTACCCCTAGGTACATCTGTGCCAGAGCCGCCTCTACCTGCTCATATCTAGACAGGGATGTATTGCTCGGAAAACTCACAAAATCTCTACAATACCAAAATTCTAGGAAGTTCTTCTATACTAATCCTCAAAGTTCATCTTAGGTCTACGTGCTCTAATTAGAGTTTATCTAAATCTAGCTTCCAAGGTTTGTACTAAACTTCCTCTGATACCAACTGTAACGCCCCGACCCTAGTTTCCTAGAGTCGGTGCATTACTTCGTAACATTGGCATGATCACAAGAAAGATCAAATCTCGAAAGACCGATTGGTTTAGTAGCCTTAGAAACACTAGATATATTCATAAGTTTTACATTACATCATAAAATGAAAAACTACTACAACAACATAACGTTTCCATAGTCCACACTATAATCCCCTCATAATATCCCTGCAGGTCATTCATAACTTACATCTTCACTTCCTGGGAAAAATAAAACATAGAAAAGGGGTGAGCTCAAATCCCAGTAAGGATAACAATATAGCGGAAACTTTCATCAATAAGAATAAACATTTAAGGCAATGTATAACTAAAACAAAAGCCTTTTAAACATGAACTTTCAACATGGTATGGCATAAATAAAATGAAATAATGCCATTTAATTATTCACATGGATATTCTACTAATCGAATAATCACATGAAAAAAACAATAACCACTTTCATAATGTTGGAATGCATAATGCCAGACTATCATAACCACATAGCCAAGGCCTCGTGCCAAGACTACAAATAAGATTTTGTCAAGGCCTTGTGCCAAGACACTAGTTTGTCTCATGAGACCTACCGATGCATCGAGGAGCTATAGCGGGCTCCACCCGTCACATATTAAGTCCAATGCATTCCCATATGAAAAGGTTTAAACATAACATAAACATTCGTATTAAAACTAGCATACGAAATGTAAATACTTTCACCATAAACTATGAATGGTATAAAAATATCACATCCACAGTCAAACATATCACAAAACCTTCAATACAATATAGAAGTTTTGTATCATAATAAATCAACTTCAAATAATCTTAAAATCCATCAAAGGATGTTGACATAGATGAAATCAAAATTCTTTTTAAAGAAATATCTCCTTTTATTTTGAAATAATTTAAGATCCATATAAAATAAAACATTTTCTTTGAAAATATTCTTATAATCTTGTAAGGGAATCTTTGAAGATTTTATAACGACGGAAAATAGCCGCACCCGCCGTATAAGTTAAAAAAAACATTCTTACCTTAATTCTGTCGAAAAGGTTAAAAAGGACCTTGTTTTGAAAACGACCGAAAGATTCCTTTATAAACCACTTATAAAAGTCAAAAAGGGTATAAATGACTTTAACTCATATTCTAGTAAATAGTAAAAATGTTTTGAAATTCATTTTTAAGAAACATGGATGTGGATGATAAAGAGATCCCAGTAGATTATTACGTATAAACAACCTTGGATAATGAAGAGGTTGTAAAGTAAACCCTTACCTTGTACTTTTCCTTGTTTGGGGTAGGTTAACCTCCTGTATAATGGTGAAATAGTTGTTATTAAATTATACAAGAATCATATATATTAATATGATATCATATATGATCTTTTAACATTGATTTGTTAATAATATCTTAGAATTATCGTCATTTCGGGAGTTAACTTACTCATTTTCTTTTATATGTTTTGTTACATAAGCCATGGTTGGTGTATCTTATTCATATCCAGAATGATATCCAGTCCTTAAACATCATTTTTAAATCATCAAATGATAATTATACTTGAATGGATACGATGGAGAATGAATCTCATCGCGTTCGTGGAGACGGTAGTCCGTACGTACGCACGAGCGACAATATCATTCTTTTGATATTAAAATAATATATAAATGGATGGTATATCATATATAAAGAATCATTAACATGTTATATTTATTATTTACATGAGTTACATATCATTATTATACCCATCCAAATAATATTATATTGAATAACAATTACACCACGACGTGGAGACGGTAAGCCGTACGTACGCACATATGGTGACATGTTATTCAAAGGGTGGATAGAATACTGAATATGATTGTACCATATTTATAATAACATCACAGTATATGTGAGATACTGGAGTTATTATTTTAGAATGGTAAGAACAAAGGAAGAAGAAGTGGAAGAAGAAATGAACTTGGAGAAGGGTGGTGAAATCATTACCTCTTCTTCGGGTTCTTACTTTTGATTTGATCAAAAGGGCTCCTTAGGTTGGCTTTCTGATCAAACTAAGGCATCTAGGTTGTAGTGAGGGATGTTGGGAGAGTATTTGGGCAGAGTTTGGCCGAACCAAAAGGCTTTGAAGGTGTGAAGAAATGAGAAGGAGGAGTGCCCTTTTATAAGAGGGGTGAGGGGCACCTTTGGAAAAGCTAGAAATATTAATTTATAATAAATTCATATTCGGTTTATAAAGGCTCCAAATTTTATTATTCAAAGGTTAAGGTGGGGATAGGTCGAAAACAACTCAACCAATAGAATTTATTCAGGTTTGGGTACTTATATTAACCTTATCTTTAAGTATTAACTCTAAGTTAATTAGTTTCACTTTTACAATGTCTCTTTGTATTTTTATATAATATGGTTAATAAACTTACTATATACATCCAAGTGACACCCAAGTGGTACATTAATGATGAACCTATCATGATATAAATATCTTGGCCGAACCTTAGATTTTTAGGAATTTAATATCAATTAATAATATAATATTTGTTTAAGAACTCTTTTATGTCAATTTTGACACTATTCAATAGTTGATTTTTGTGAAACTCATAACAGATTGATTACTTCGAACAAAGTCAATTAAATAAATCCTAATATATCATATTATCCTAGAAAATTAGTTTAATTCATTAAAAGTTTCATATTATATTTATTTGGGTATTTATAATATCAATTATTTTAATTTTTCACTATTATAGTAATTACTGCATCATCATTGTGTCATATATAAAATAACTTATTTAATGTCTAAAAATTATAAATAAAATATCATTATGTAGTAAATTTTTTTAGATTTCTAATGAATATTTATAATCTAAAATCCAACATGTATAACCCTATGTAAAAATTGTTCTTCTAAAAGATGTAAGCTTATGCCATTTTTATTTTTATTTTAACTTTATTAATATAAAGTGTCCCTACCACATACAAGTGGCTCCAAGGGGTCCCCAAATTGAGCCAAGGATGCTCATGGTCGGGTATGTGTCCACCAAAAAGGTTAGGACACGTTTTAGGGTAATTTTGTATTATTATAATATTATTTTTTAACCCTTATTTACCGGATTTACCCTTAACCATGGTAAATAAAATATTTACCACAGTAATTATTCAAAATGTCTAAAAATAAAAGTTACCTATTTACACAATTTGGACATCCTGATTCCAAATATGGAATCCATTTTTCTAAATTCAAAACACAGAAGTGGCATAAATTAATTTAAAATTAATTCCCGCTGTCAAAACAAAAAGCGTGTTTTTAAGAGGTAATAACTATCAAAAGATTGACACTTGTTTATGTTCGGTTTAATTGTAAAATTATGTCCAATGACCAACATTATATTAAATGGTAAAAATATATTCTAAATATACTTTAAAACCACTCAAATTCACAATTTATCACTATTAATTATTTTGATTAAAAAAGTTGTTTTTAATTAAAATTTAGTAATTTTCACTATTCATCAAAATATTAAAGTTATCTAAAAAGTACCAAAATTTCACCCTAGGCTAATTTCAATATTCCGAATCCAAAAATGAAGTCCATTTTGAAATTTAAAATATATATGATTTTAAAAAGTAGGTATTACTATTCACAACGGCTATTTAATTAGTTGTGGTGTGTGTTAGATCTCGAGGTTGCGTACAACACACGCTATCGCATTATTCGAAGGGAAACGTACCATGGAAGCTTGGGGTGTTACAAATGTTCATAAGGAGTTATAAGGGTCACACATTTCATCCCATCATCAAATTCAATCATTTATAAAACTCTTTCCTTCTACTTTCATAAAAAAACCCGTGCCAAAAATCAATTTCACTTTTCAAATCATCTTTTTTTTTAAATAATGTTCCTCTCAAGATTCCACCCACACTCACCAAATACCAAGATAAATGGGAACATATGTCAAACCACCGAAATTAAGAACTAATTTCTATGCCTAAATCAGCGACATGGTAGTGGGGAATTCCCCAAGTAAGCGTAAAACACTAAGAGATCCTTGAACCGTGCACTCAGACTCCTCATGGCTCACTACTTCATGTGAGGTCATAAAATAACACTATATCACCTCTATTGTAACTCCTCCATCGAAAATAATGAAAAAAATACCCAAATCTCAGAATACCCCTAGAAACTAAAGGATCATAATTAGAAAGAGGTCACAAAACTCTCCCATAAATACATACCATTTTCTGACAGACCTAATATCCAACTATCTAACAACCCAAATAATAGGGGCATATTGTGATTCCATTTTTTCATAAACCAATATGGGATGCCATCATACCCAACACCTGACCTGATCCATGGCATGGATCGATGTGCTTTCTCAATCACAGTGGGATGGAAACAAGTGTTTATCATCAAAGTATTCTATATGTAAATGATTTTTCTCTAATAAACACGGATCAAATAAAATAAATTGAAAAATTTAAAGAACCACCAATAACTGAATCACGGTCAATATATAAACAGATTCAAATACAACTTCTAAATGAATGAAAAACTGAATATAAACATGGATCGAACATGTCAACATGATTTCAATGTGACCTATAGGTCACCTAAAATAAGAAGACTAACCTACTCCAAGAAGAATCACTCAAACTAGAAACCTAGAACTCAGAAATATCTTGGGTCTACTGACACTAAATAACATAAGTAGGGTGTGAGCTTAACAGATTAATCAGAAATCACCACATAATCCATACACTTCCTTACCTCAAATATTTTTAGACACTTTTTTGAAATGGACATATGGAAATAAGTTTTAAAAAATTAGAATAAAAGACCCCAACATTAAATTTTTCAAAATAACACCATCACATTTCTAATTTTAAAATAGGTTCACCATTTTAGAAAATAAATCCCAAACTAAAATAAGAAAAATGTTATAAGAAGAAACGTTGAAAGTAAATAGATAAATAGGAAAAGAAACAAATTTTAACAAAATACAAATAGGCATAAACAGATAATAAACCATGTGCATTTCCCAAACATCCATAGTGCGATCCATGTTCATACATGGATTGGGCTCACCTTCCAGTGTATGGTGTATCTTTATAGTCAATAACCAACTAGCCTTACTAAACTAGGCAATCTAGTAGCACATCCCACCAAGCCTAATAAAGGAAAGGGGAAACCAATTTGTCAAATCAGGGTTAACAAAAACCATCACATGACCCTCTAAATTATTCCAAGGAAACCTATGGTAATAGTACATTGTAAAAGGAGAGGCCCTTGCACAAGTGACTCACCTTACCTGTCACCACCACACCTGTCTAACCCTATCACATACACCACTCACCAAAATAAGCCAAATAGGAAAAATCCCCCATGGAGTTTCCCATTTTATAATAATATTTTCATAAATTCTAACCTATCTATCACATTATTTTTTCTTCAAAACATTTCTCAAAACAGGCTAAGAGACCAAACTGGAATTTACACATCCAAAAACACAATTTTTTTTACAAAACATTATAAAGTTCCAACCATGACTTACATTGATTCCATTTTAAATACACATACAAATTATTTCCTAGTCATTCCCAAATAATATAAAACACCACTCTTAAATATAAAATTCCAAACAAGAATTCTGACCATTTAGAAGTCAGCCATTTCCAAATGTTCTATTTGCGCCATAAAATAAATACACTATGATACCAATTTTGTGTCATTTGGTAATATATGGACCATTAGTAATGAATTAAGTGTTTGATTAAGTAATTAAGAAAGAGGGATGACTGTTTTGAGATACATGTTTCTAAGTTGAACAAGTTCATCAAAGATATTTATCATTTGTATAACCATCCTTGTGTGCACCCTGCGCACACATGGTCGTTCCAACATTTAAAGGAAGATGTCATGTTTTTAGGAAATAAACCAAAAACCACCTTTAAAGAAATAGTAAATTATTTTCAAACTAAACCCAATACTTGGACATTATTTTAAAATAATAATTAATCATTTCAATTTCGGTCGAACATCTCCAAAACATTACACCACAATTATTAATCCATACAGTGTCATAAAAAACCACAAATCATTCTTAAGTGATCATTCCAATCAAACTTCCAAAATTTAATAAGGATAAATATTACAATAAGTGATAAACTTCATATTTAAAAAACAATTATAATTTAATAAAACACATTGCATGCATTTAAATTTTGGAAAAACTAAATAAACCCTTTAAAATCTATTTCACACCAAGTTTCCATAATAAAAACTCTAAATCCATTTATTCCAGCACACCACAAGAAATTTTATGACATTTTTAAGGTACTTAAGGAAAGATTAATAATAAAATGAATGTTACATAAATTAAAATAAATGATACACCTAACACAATAGAGTGTGAATGCCACAAAACTTTGGGAGAAGGGAGATCTAAGCCTAAGACAGGGTCCAAACACCCTAACATAAAATATATAAAATCATACACAAATTTTTAACACCTATGGTTCATCCAAGAGAGTACCCACACTAATAAAACACTAGATATCCAAAGGAGAGAAGAATAAGAGGATAAAATTTTCCAAAAACCCTAAAAATTTTACCTTAGAACATTGAAGATGAAACCATGGAAGAGTAGGATCCATGGAAAAGGGTTTTCTCAGACCTCGTTGTGGAAAAACAATCACCAAGGGGAAGGGGCTCGATTTAGGATAAAAAGGGGAAAATAGAGATTTTTGAATTTCCAAATTTTAGTGACATGGAAATTGTGCATGGTTTGACCCCATAGTTTACCAAACCCTCTACCAACCATGTTCCCCTAACTGTTCAAATGAGACACCCCACATGGATTAGTGGCATGGTTTTCAAACAATGCCCGAAACATGCCAAACCAAACTTTTCAATACCATAACACAACAAAAAATTCTCCACATGGTTTCCCAAACTATGTGAAACCCGTGAACCCCACATCTAGGTAAAAAAATATGTTTCACAGTTACCTGGGAAATGTTGCATAGTTTCCCAAACTGTGTGCGCACATTTTGCATAGGCCAAAACCTCACCAAAGACTTCCAAAATTAAAAAATTTGAACTAGGGTGCATGAGAAACATCTTCCAAAAATATTTTAAACCAAGGAAATAAAAAACTAAAATAATTTCAATGTTTAGGGTGTGATAAGAGTACATGATTTGTAACCCCAATTTACACTTGTGTACTAGTGGTTATTTAACCTTGAATTACTTATGAATTTACTCAGGTCACTTTCATTTATTACATAGGTTGAATTTAATTACACACCACATATCTGTGGGACTGGCCTGGCACACGGTCATCTAAAGTACACGCCATGTAACATCTGTACATAATGTGTTGTCCTTTAGTCACAAACATGTCATGTATCTTTTTATATGGCATACATGAATACTGACCATTAACACAGAGACCACATTCCAAATATCCCATGTACATTCTATGTATTCCAATATTTTTCATGGTGTGGTTACATTCCAAGTACCTAATCATGTGTCATGGAGAGACCATAAGAATGATACATGACATGTCGCTTCAATGGCCACACCATGTAATTTTACCAAATTACATAGAGTTTTAAAAAATATTATACTATTAAAACATTATCTACATGTGTTCTATGTGGTTATTAAGTTTATAGTACATTAAATTTGATGGGTTATATATATGTAGATGAATAATTAAATTTTGTGTTTTTTTGGGTCGACATATCTTATATATGTAATATTATAGTTATTACTCTACATGTATTTAAATATAACATGATATTTTAATAACATGTGTTTCATGTGGTCATTAAATTGATACTACATTCTATGAAATTATGTTATATTTCTTGTATTACAAATTTCAGAAGAGAAAAAAGTAAATAAATATAACATCCATTGGGTAGTTCAAATGGGTACTCACCATGTTTCCTCTGAGGTATATTTTTTTGTACATAGTTAATTTTAAATATATTTATTTAATATGCTTAAAATTATGATGGATTAGAATCCCATGAAAATTTATATGATAACTAAGATAAAATAATTAATTTATTGAATAATATAATTAATTTTTATATCATTACATATAATAAATATGAATGATTAGAATTGAATGATAATTTTATTAAATGTGAAATTCATTACATGTATGTGAATGATCATGAACCTATAAAAACCACTTTATTTTATTAGTTTCATTAAATTTATTATATTATTAAATTATTTTCATGTGTTTTATCTCACCTCTCGTTATGTAAGGTATTGTGTTCCCAAGGTTTTATTTATGTAATCCAATTTACCATTCATTTCGTTCCCTTGTCTATGTGTGAGTAAAACCATATATAATAGGTAGAGCTCCCAATCTAGTTGAGGTTTTTCAAGTTTGTATCCAAGGTGAAACCAATCCAAGAAAGATACATTAGTGGACAAGTGGAAATTTTCAACATAAACCAATATTGGTTCTAGGAGTTTTTCCACTAGTTCAAAAATTATTTTATCTTTCACTAGATAAACTAACAATTAGTAAAATGTCATGATCATATAGCATTATCATTTTATTTCTATAATTTTTAATGGTTATTTCATTACGGATGTTTCTTCGAAGTCATATTAATTAATGAATTAGAATACATGAAAGATAAAACTAAAATAAATTGGATTAAGTGTAAACATTATCTAATACCTGGTTAATCCCTTAACTGAATCCACTTAATATTAACAAGCATGTAATAAAGACAGTAATTGTAAATTTATGTATAAAAGATAAAATCTATCAATTATATATATATATTGTGAGAATACAATTCCTCTAATTCAGTAAAAATAGAACCATTGTTCAAATTTCCTGACCAACCAAAGTTGGATTTTGTTAAATTATCTGGAATTTTATCTTGTTTGGTTTTTGTTAATATAGTTCACATCAAGGGTAAGATTATAAAGGAGGACTTAGTGTAACTAGGAGTAAAAGTTTGAGGAAATCAAATTTATGGATTTCAATATTTTGGATTCGACTTAACTAGTCAAGGAAATGTGAGTTAATGTATATGGAATTTGGAATTCCTACCAAAAACCCATCAAATTTATTGACCTTCTTGTGTTGGGGTGATGAGAAGGGGAATATAGATCATTTCCACTATAATTTCAATGAAATTTGATATTCCAAATCCAATATTGAGGGAAATTATTTTTTGATAAAATCATGGGAGATTAATAAATATTATAAATATTTATTTTTATATAATTTATTAGATAAATCGCTAAAACTCTTCTCATATTATTTATATAAACAATAATAAAATGAAAACAAGAATTTCACTATGATCAATAAGTGAGAAGGATAACCTTCTCACCATAATAAATATCTAAGTGTAGAGAAGGCACTTATGAATTATCTTATGCCATGAAAGGAGATTGTATGTGCTAGAAGAACATATTCTTGGTGTTCTTGGTAAAGATGCTAGCGATGAAGAGTTATATCTTTATGAACTTTTTTTGAAATATTCCACATAGTTTTAGTATTTCATGATCTCATCCTTAACCAATGTGATTTTAAATCAATATGAGGACATAGATTCATATAGTATGACATCTCACCTTTGGGGTCTCCATCAAGATAAAAAAATGAAAGTGACATACAATATAACTATTACTCTATTTACAACTAATATTGGAGAGTTAGTTATATTTATTCCTTATGTATCCAAAATTATTGGCTCCATTTACTTCTTATATATCTTAGTGATTATATTACAATATGAGTTTTACAATGAAATAATAATTTACACACTACCCATGTCCTTTAATAGTTTTATTTTTAATTAGAACTTGATAAATAATGACCACATTATTTATATAATTCTTACTTTGATTACCCATGTGAAAAGAACATGGATCACGAAAAACTCATGGTCTTTTAAGTGACTAAGAAAAGGAATAATAAGGATAAGGGTACCAAGATGCACAAAAAGTCTATAGATCACAAGAACTATACTACCTAGAAGTGTAAGATCCAAATTTCATGCAATTAAAATGAACTAGTATGTTTTTAACATGGAAGGATAGGCTGATAGTAGAGTAAAAGAACCTAGAAGAAATGGGAAGCTAATGGTTTATTCATTATTGAGTGTAATATTTTAGTATATACACATTGGATATTATATGTATCTTTTGGGACTCATATCTATATCTGAACACATGAACCAAGTAGATTACCAATGATAGATAGAAGAGAGGTGGACTAATGAGCTGCCAATGGTGCAAGGATTGGTGCTCTATCCATTGGTGACTATCGCCTTTCAATTCCAATAGGAATGATATTTCCTTAAGAGATTTTTATTTTATACCAATTGGATCCAAAAACATAATTTGTATATCATTCATATAGAAAGATGACCATGTTTTCAAATTTTGAAATAGAATATGTTTATTTTATAAATACAACATATGTTATTATATGGATTATTTAAATAACATTCATTATGTTTTAAATTAAAAAAACTGAGTATTTTCAAGGGATAAAAAATCATGTTCACATGAATCATATAACACCAAGCTATTGAATCACTATCATAATAATTTAATTCAGAAGAATTTGAAAAAGACCAACTAAGATAGTTATTTGGACTCTTTTGAGATAAAACCACTTGCAATATATCATGTTTGTTTACATGGAAGAATAACCAAACCACCATTTGATGGACATATTGAAGAGTCATAAAGAATTTAGGAACAGTACACACTGAATTGTGTAAACCATTTATAGAAGATAATATAGGTGGGTATTCTTAATTTATATCTTTTATAGATGACTTGAGTAATTATGGATATTTCTACATGATGTGGTATAATTACGACTCCTTTGATAAATTCAATGAATTATATAATAAAGAAGTGAATCCATATGGAAAGAATATAAATGAGATTCAATTTTATCGATGTGGTGAGTATCTCAACCAAGAGTTCATTGTATTTCTATGGGGGTTTAGGATTCTATCTCAACTCACTCCATCATACACACCACTATGGAATGGTGTTATTGAAAGGATGAACTGTACCTTGTTAGAAATGGTAAGGTCTATGATGAGCATTCCCATTCATCAATTATCCTTATGGGGATATTAAAAAATGGTAGAACACACACTAAATCATGTACACACTAAAGTGTACAATAATATTACATTTGATTTATGGAGTTGATTGAAACCATTTTTTTGGTGTTCATGTGTGTTTGGTTTTGTGTGTTTTTAAGGCCATATCAAGCACAAAAATAAAACCTTAGGGAACAATATATACCATTATAGTCTATTCTAAGGATAAAAATGGATACTACCTATACAAACCCTAAAATAATAATGTGATTATTTCTAGACAAGCTGTCATTCTTGAGAAGGATTATACACTCAAAAACGATAGAGAGAGAATGGTTTACATTGATAAAGTTAATTATCATGATATAGAAAATTTCATACATGAATGGATTCCACATGTCCCCAAGGAAGAATTAGTTCCTAAATCATACGTATTTCATATGAGGAATATAGATATAAGAGAACTAGATATATATGGTTTTCTAGTCATCGAATATGATGACTCAATAATGGTAGACAATGATGAACCTCTCTACTATAATGAAACAATAGAGGGCATAGATGTTCATAGATGGAAGGAATCCCTGACATCAAAAATATATTTAATATATCATAATAATATCTTATTTTTCAGTCAATAAAATAGTTGATATAAATCACGATGGGTGAAAATTGGTAATCAATATAAAATTGTACATGGAAGGTAAAGTATTACGTATAAATATAGATAGTGTATAATGTCTTAAAACAGAATCAATGAATTGACTATGATGAAACTTTTACACTAGTTTCCATATTTAAATCCATTATAATTATACATGATATATCCACTTATGATGACTTTGAAATTTGGAAGATGGGTGTCAAAACATCTTTCCTTAATAGAAACATTTAGTAAAATGACTACATGACACAACCATAAGGTTTTGTTACTCCAGGTGATGCCAAAAGGATATACATGTTGTTGAGATCCATTTATGTATTGAAGTAAGCATCCTGACCCAGGAACATTACATTTTATAAAGCTATAACATATTTTTCATTATTAATGCATCTGATCCATGTGTTTACATGTTTTTAATGATAATAAAATAATTATCGTAGTAGTATTTTTTAATGAAATATTACTTATGGGAAATGAAATTTCAGTCTTGCAGTATGTTAATAACTGGTTAAAAAACAATTTCTCCATGATGGAACTAGGTTAGAAAACCAATATCCAAGGGATCAAGACCGTAAATAAAAAATCCAATAGTTTTCATGGACTATGTCATTGTGTATACATTAACTAGATAAAAAATAGATTTTTGTGTGGTAATCTGTGAGGGGATTAGTTCCAGAGTTATATGAAATAAATAATTCCATGAAAGTGTGTCTTCAGACAGAACATGAGAAAGATATAATGAGTAAGATATCACACACATGAGTTATAGGATCAATCTTCTATTCCTTGTAATTTAATATACTTGATGTTTCCTATGCATTGAGCATGGCAGACATAAACCAAGATGATCTAGGATAAAAACATTGGTAGAATATTAAGGTTTCCATCATGAATCTGATAAGAACTAAGGATATGTTCCTGGTGTATGGAGGATATAATGAGCTAGTTATTATGGTGTATACCGATTATAATTTTCAATCATATTATAATTATCTTATTTCCTAGTTAGGATATGTATTCTACCTCAACGTAGGGTTTGGGAGCTAAAATAGCTCAATGTAGCTAGGTGAAACTAATTCTAAAGAGGATTCTGATTATATTGTGTATTATAATGCAACCATGGAATATATTTAGATATGTAACATTTTCTAGGATAATGATGTAGTACCTATTAAAAAAAGACTATGTCATAGTGTATTCTAATAATAATTTAGTGGTGGCTCCTGATAAAGAGGCAAGGTCACACCAACGAATAAGGAGTGAACACTAAAAGTCTCACTACATGAGGGATTTTCTATAAGAGGTGATGTTTTAGTATGAAAAGTTCCCATAGAGGACTATAGGACATAACACTTGATTAAAGGTCTATTTTAGAAAAAGTATTAATATCATGTGAGAGCCAGTGGGCTGAAGGCTATTATCAGTTGTCTCTGGTGAAAGTGGGAGTATTTTGAAGTTGGTGACCACGGACCAAATTATTTATATTTTATGTTAACATGTATTAGTTACTTTGAAAATTAATTAATGTCTTATCACATCATTATTTTTCTTCTATATAATATAGTATGTGATAATGTTGTAAGAGTAGTTATTGAACTGAAAAGTTATAGAATATCCCTACTATGACGAGAACACATAAGTAAAATGATAGTATTATTAAACATATAGTTTATATCCAAATGAAATTATTTGAGGAAAAAATGATAGAGTATATAATTTTTGGATACTCATAGTAATTTTAGGAACCTTCTTATGGCGTGTGACCTTAAAAACATCTATTGTAGGATATTTTGAGAACAGGACCCACCAGTAGGAAATCGCATTTATACGTGTCATTGGATGTTCCTATTTATGGAAATGTTTATGGATCCTTATACATTAAAATTATTATTAATATGTATTATAAATCATGTTATTTTATGTGTTGATGAAAATTAGGATGACATATGCTTGCAGTGAGGTAGGATACCTTGGCTTCATCATAATTAACATTTCACTAATGAATAATTAAATAACATATTTTTCCCTTATATTATTTAATATAAGTTGATATCTCATTCCCTTTTATGGAAATAATATAGCCTAAATAAATCCATGAATATAGTGTTTTATAGGTATCTCTAATTTTAGGACATTAAACGAAATTGACTTCGAGCACATAGGTTGATTGAACAAAAATACAACCCTCTTGATTAAGGATATCATGACAAAAGGATTATATTATATAGTATGTGTTTTTATGAGTTATTATATCAAATTCGCATTATATTCTTTCTTTATGAGTTTTTTGGTGTATTTTTATTGGCTAACCCTATAATTTACACTACTTCTCTCATTGTCATTTTGAAAGACACCTAGAGGGTCACACACGATGTGTATCTAGAATCTTAGTTAAATAATATATTATTATTTATTTTTTAACAAGTTTAATAAATATTATTATCGTATGTGGATTAATATTTATTCATGTTTCCTTGATCACAAATATTCTATCATAGATTATTTGATATAATATTATTTTATCATAATATCTATTAAATATTTATTTTATATTTAGTGAATATAATATTTTTTTTTGAATAATGCATTGATATTTATTTATTATATAAATAGTCATCATTCAAGGACTAATAAATATTATAGTGTAATGGAAGATTGAGTTTAATAGTCTGATGATAAATGATACATATTGAATATTTCTTGATTAAATAATATTTAATTTAATTGATTTGTTTAGTTAATGTCATGAAATAATAAAAAAAATATTATTATTATATACATGGGGTTCTACATGGATTGAAAAAATAATACAAGAGCATATACGACTATTATTTTCTCACCACATTGGTATAAAACCACAATTATATTATTTTCTTAATATAGTAAATTCATTTTTATTGTGAACAATAGAAACCATAGAGAATCCACTCAAATCCCTAGAGATATCCTTCTGATCGTACCACGATTCACTGTGTCATTTTCACCCTTACACCATTTAAATAAACTGAATTTGTATTGTAAATTCCAAAAATAATAAAAAAATGAATTCCATGTTTGAATCATTTATTTTGTTTTTATCACTATAAAAAAGTACAATGTTACTTGTCTTGAAAATTTCATTGGAGGTGAAGGTGATTTGGAGGGTCCATGATGACGTCCAAGAAAAATGGTCCAAACTGCACAGGATCCAAGCACACCAGTAGATAAATCTTCACACTACTATCGGACTATGAATCCAATTGAGCTGCAATTTTGTTTTTTAGTCCAAAACTCATTTTTATACATTTCATATGAATAAACCCAAGACTCATTCGGCCATATAATGGCCTTTCCAACTTGATCTCTCCAACACACCAAATCTGTAGGGAGTCAAAAAGTGGTGTGCTGTGATTTGTCCATATCTTGGGTTATAGGTGTCCAAATTGTGCCAAACGTTCGGTGGAGACAGCCAATATGTGCGGCTACAACTTTGTTATTTTTTCCAAATTGAGATAAGGATGTTTGGAGGTCGAAACACCTATGAAAAGTGGTTTTAATAATTTTGTGTGCTCAAAATCACCTTCCCATTTTGCTATAAAATGGCACCTTGGGATCCTCATTTGAAAGTTCAACCAGGAGGAAAGGCTCTGGTATTTTGGAGAACCAAATTAGTTCTATCCTTTTACTTGAAGTTCTAGAGGCCCCTATCATCATAGGGGGATCAACAATGAAGAAGGATTTCCACCCGATCCTTCTCCTCCTCTTGATGGCGAGCTAAACAGTGGACGATCATTTCGAGGGAGCTATACATACTTGGGAGGGAGTTAGGATACTTGATACTATACTAGTTTTGTGTAATTTTTGTGTGGATTATTTCAATTATGTTTTATATAAACATGTTTCTCGTCTGAGTTCATTTGTTTTGGGTTTAATTAAATGAACCTCTTTTCATTTCAACAACGATTGAGTTGAAATTTCAAGTGGGAAACTTGAGTTGTTCTGGTTGGGAAACATAACGATCATCTTTCTCTCACTAATAAAAATGATATTAGTATGCTCTGGTAGCCTCTAATCTATTCTTGAAGTCCAAACCTTGACAACACGATTCTTGTGTTGAGGGTTGGTACTTTGTGCAATGTTTAGAGAGGCAAGAGGAGAATCAAGATCTTGACAAACCTCAACCAAAGAATTAAACAGAACCATGTGAAATTTTCAGAAAAATGAACTATCAAATATGTTTAGTGAACTTGAAGTTATCTCCTTATCTCATAATTATTAAACTTCCACCTTATTCTATCAATTATTAAACTCTTTAAGTTAAGTTATTTTCTTAAAACTGTTTTCAAAATCACCCCCTCTTTTAGTAATCTTTATTAAAAATACACACTATAAGACCCCAAAAATCCATTAGATATGACCTAGGGTCTTACCTAAACTATAAATCAACCTAAAAAACATAATCAATTTGACTTTTCATGACAGCGCGGTAAGATTTTGGCGCCGTTGCCGGGGAGCACTTTTATTTTTAGTGAATGTTTTGATTTTTTTTTAAATTTTTTGAATATTTATCTTTTTTATACCTCTACATATCTTTTTTTATTCTGATATATTTTTTTGTGTAGGATTGGTGCATGAAACATTTTAATCGGGGAGATTTACCTCTTTTCAAACCTGAACTGGGGAGGATCTTACGTCCGTGACCCTGAGACGCATAAGAGAACCCATCGAAGGAGGACACACAAAGCATTGAAACTCTTCTTGATCCTTCCTCTTCATCTTCTAGAACCAATATGAAAACTAAAATAAACTTTCATAATAAGGATGAAAACAACTGAACATTAAACGAACTAACCTCGCTTGATGTTGATATCCAGCCCACCTGTATTTAATTACAAGGTGAGGCACCCAATTTTGAACTAAAATCTGGCTTAATTCATCTATTACCAAAATTCCATGGACTTCCTGGAGGGAATCCACATAAGAACCTAAAAGAATTTCATATTGTTTGTTCAACATTAAAACCTGATAATGTGGATGAGGAACAAGTAAATCTTAGAGCATTCCAATTTTCTTTGGAGGACACTGCGAAAGATTGGTTATATTATGTTAATTCCACAATAATAGGCTAGGCGGACAAGAAACACCTTTTTCTTGAAAAATATTTCCCAGCCTCTCGAACAATGACAATAAGGAAAGAAATTTTTGGGATAATACAATCACAAGGGGAAACATTAAACGAATATTGGGAACGTTTTAAAAGGTTATGTTCAAGTTTCCCACACCACAAAATAAGTGATCAATTTTTAATTCAATATTTTTATGAAGGTTTAATCACTATTGATAAAAATATGATCGATGCTGCTTCAGATGATTCTCTAGTTGATAAGACCCCAATTGCTTCAAGAACCCTGATTTTGAACATGGCTCAAAACACACAACAATTTGGTTCAAGGACCAATATACCGATTTGAGGTGTCCATGATGTGAAAATTACTGAATTCGAGAAGAAGGTTGACACAAAGTTCGAAGAGGTAAGTACCCTTCTTCGACAAATTTCTCTTTCCCAAGGGAAATCCCAATCTCCTCCTTCTATCCATTGTGGTATATGTTCTTCTGAAACCCACTACTTTGACCAATGTCCTTAGTTGAGGGAAACATCTGAGAGTTGTGAGGCAATATTTCCAAGCTTCCCCTATAACCAACCATTTTGGAAAGAACTATACTATCCATCCAACCTTGGGAGGAAAGGGAACCAAGCCTATAGTCAAGGGGGTATTCAAACAAACCTCAACATCAATGGAACCAACCGGGGAGGAGTATTTATCAACCACCACCACCCAGAACTCCTCAACCACCCCAAAGGCCTTTCCAACAAAACCCTAAAAAACCCAATCCTATCCTAGAAGATATGATTAAGAAAATGGATACTAATACTATAAAATTCCAACAAACCACTCAGGCAGCCATACAAGACCTCAAAACCCAATTATGCGAACTAGCTAACTCAGTGGGAGAAATTAAAAGTCATGGGTTAGGTAACTTCCCTCTAAACCAGTAGTTAACCCTAGGGATAAAGGAAATGTTAGTTCCATCACACTTAAGAGTGGAAAACAACTAGAAAGTAAAATGAATCCTCTATTAGAGTCATCCCCTCCTAAGTAATCCTCTAACCCAACCATTAAAAATGATCCAAATGTTGAGGAACCTTGTCCTATGAAAATCCCTTCCAAAGGAAAGAGTGTGTATATCCCAACCATTCCTCTCCCATTTCCTCAAAGGGCCACCCAACCATTAAAACAAAAGGAAACTGAATTTGATAGGGAAATATTGGAAATTTTCAAGAAAGTGCAGGTTAACATCCCATTGATTGATGATGTGAAGCAAATTCCATGGTATGCCAAGTTTCTAAAAGAGATGTGTTCAAAGCGAAGGCGACTTCAAGGTGATGAGAAAGTGAGATTGGGGAGTAATGTTTTATCATTGGTAGAGCCATCAATTCCCACCAAGTGCAATGATCCTGGAACATTCTCAATTTCATGCAACATAGGGGAGTATTCTTTTTCTAATGCTATGATTGATTTAGGTGGTTTTATAAATGTGATGCCTCACTCTATTTACTCTACATTACAGGTCGGGGAACTAAATCCCACTAGAATTATTGTTCAACTGGCTAACCTATGTACTGAACACCCCTTTGGTGTGTTTGAGGATGTTCTTGTCAGGTTTCAAAATTTAAAATTTCCTACGGAATTTTATGTGATTAAAATTAAGGATGATAGGATGAATGGACATGCCCTGATTATATTGGGGAGAAACTTCTTGAAAAAAACCAAAGCCTTGATTAATGTCCATAATGGTACATTATCCATGGAATTTGGTGGTGATAGAGTCCATTTAAACATCCTTGATTCCCTGAAGCACCCCTCAGAAGAACATTCTTCTCCCTCTGTTAATTCAATTGATTTACTCCCTACCCCTAAAAAAATTTCCTTTCCCCTAACAACTTTTCTTAGTTTTCTGTATTAATAGATATTATAGGAAGTGATTCATGCATTGATTGTTGTAGTGGTCTAGAAAAGTGTCATGCTTATTCATTGATTGATGATTTCTTGAACACTTAGGATCCACTGACCATCAATGATACTGCTGAGCTTGTAAAATCTCATTCCTCGTTCTAGGATGATACCATTGTGCAGTTAGATGAGATTAGTGATCTCTCAATTTTACACAAACTCCCATAAATCCAAAATCCACCTGAATTGGAACTAAAACAATTTCCTCAAGATTTAAAATATTCATATCTTGATAATGGAAACAAGTTGCCTGTCATCATTTCTAGTTCACTCCCTCCTGAGCATGAATAGAGACTGCTTGAACTTTTGAGAGAGTATAAACAATCATTGGGGTGGAAACTTGCTGACAATCTTGGTATTAGCCCATCAATTTGTACACATCATATTTTGTTAAATGATGAGGCTAAACTAGTGAGGAATCCACAACGTCGACTGGACCCAAACCTCTTAGAAGTTGTGAAAAAATGAGTTAACAAAATTATTGGCTGCTAGAATCATTTACCCCATCTCTGACATCCAATGGGTCAGTCCTATTCATGTAGTTCAAAAAAATACTGTCCTTACATTAATTAAAAAAGAAAATAATGAATTGGTTCCAACTCGTGTGCATAATAGTTGGCGTGTCTGTATAGAATATCCCCGAATAAACCAACACATGAGGAAGTTCCATTTACATTTTCCATTCATTGATCAAATTCTAGAGAGGCTAGCGGGTAATTCCCACTACTATTTCCTTTATGGGTATTCTGGATACTTTTAGATCCATATTTCCCCTGAGGATCATGAAAGGAAAACCTTCACTTGCCCCTTTGGCAGATTTTCCTATAGAATGATGCCATTTCGTCTGTGCAATGCTCCAGGTAATTTCAAACGATGCATGGTTAGTATTCTTTTGGATTACCTAGAAAATTCCATGGAATTATTCATGGATGATTTCACTGTTTATGGCTCTTCTTTTGTTGAATTTTTGAATAGTCTTGTTTCAATCCTACGTCGTTGTATTGAATAGAATCTTGTATTAAATTATGAGAAATTCCATTTCATGGTGCGACAAGGTATATTTGTGGGGAATGTCATTTCTAGGGATGGTATCCAGGTTGATAAATCAAAATTTTATGTCATTTATTCCCTTCCATTCCCCAAAAATATACGGGGTGTTGGATCTTTCCTAGGTCATTCTAGATTTTACCATTGTTTCATTTGTGACTTTAGTAAAATTTCACTCCCCCTCTCCTGATTACTCCACAAAGAAAAAGAATTTGTTTTTTATAAAGAATGTGAGGATTATTTTAATTAGTTAAAACAGAGTCTCACATCACCCTCGGTAATCCAACCACCTCGGTGGGATTTACCATTTGATATCATTTGTGACGCCTCTAACTATGTAGTTGGGGATGTTTTGTCACAAAGGGTCGACTGAGCTCCATATGTCATAGCCTATGCCTCACGTACTTTTGACCTTCCCAAGAAAAATACACCACAACTGAAAAAGAAAACCTTTCCATTGTGGTTTCCTCGGAAAAATTCAGGTCATACCTTTTAGGGTCCAAAGTCATTGTGTTCTCAGACCATGCAACCCTTAGGTATCTCTTTAAGAAACCAGAAGCCAAGCCACGACTCATTCATTGGATGCTCCTCCATTAAGAATTTAATCTATAAATTAGATATAAAAAAGAGAAGAGAATGTGGTGGATGATCATATCAGTAGGATTCAACCATCCTCAAACATTGACTCATACCCCTATATTCCCATAAATGATATGTTTCTTGATGATTAATTGTTCCAAGTGAAAGATGTTATTCCTTGGTATTCTAAAATTGTAAATTATTTGGTATCATCTTGAATTCTTACTGATTTCAATAAAAACCAAGACAGTCGTATAAAACATGAGTCTCATTGGTATACTTGGGATGCCCCCTACCTCTGGTGCACATGTAGTGATCATGTCCTTAGGCGTTGTCTTTCCAATAGCGAGTTTTAGTTTGTCCTTAGATTTTTCCACACTCTTACTTGTGTGGTCCACTTTGGTCCCCAACGGACTGCTCGCAAGGTCCTTGATTCTGGACTTTTTTGGACAACACTTTTTCAGGATGCCCATGATTTTTTCAAACCGTATACTTATTATCAAAGAATGTGGAATGTATCTAAAAGATATGAAATTCCACACCAAACATTTCTCTTTTATGACATTTTTGATGTTTGGGGCATTGACATTATGGGTCTGTTTCCCAATTCCTTTGGAAGCTTGTACAATATTCTGGCAGTTGATTACGTGTCCAAATGGGTTGAGGCACGAGCTATAAGGACTGATGATTCTAAAGTAGTTATAGAATTTTTGAGAACCCAAATATTCTATAGGTTTGGCTTACCTATGTTTATCATCAGTGACCAAGGTTTTCATTTCTGCAACCGAACAATGCAATCACTTTGTCGTCGGTATCGGGTCTGTCCTAAAGTGTCTACTGCATATCATCTACAAACCAATGGTCAAGACAAGGTGTAAAATAGAGAGGTAAAATAGATTCTTGAAATAACAGTTCAACCCAATAGAAAATATTAGAGTCTTCGACTTGATGATTCATTATGGGCCTACCGTACTGCTTTCAAAACTCCCATTGGAATGTCACCCTATCTTCTTGTATTTGGAAAGAGTTTTCACATCCTTGTTGAGATTGTGCATTGAACCTACTGGGCCATCAAAAAATGAGATTCTAATCATAATGGTCCAGGTTCTCAAAGGAAGTTTCAGATTCAGGAATTAGAGGAAATGAGAAGAGATGCATATGAAAACTCAAGAATATATCAGAAGCAAACCAAGGTTGTCCACGGCCGTCTTATATTTCATCGTCCGTTCTACATTGGAAAAAAGGTCCTCCTTTATAATGAAAGTCTGAAGTTGCATCTAGGTAAGCTTCGTTCCCACTGGTTTGGCCCATACACTATTATTAATGTATCTTTATTTGGTGTTGTTTAGGTTCAAAATGAAGAAACCAAGAAAACCTTCATTTTCAATGGGAAGCGGCTGAAGCACATCCACGAAGCCCTTTTGGAGTTCCCAATGGACAAACTCCTTGTTCAAGAAGCAATATACCAGTGAAACACACCTAGTTTTATCTTTCTCTCTCACCCTTTCAATTATTACAGTGAGGACACTGCACATTCTAGGTGTGGGGGGATGAGTACATTTTTGGGTTAGATAGAAATTTTCATTTTTTTTCTTTCTCTTTATTCATTCTTCTCTTTTTTTCCTTCTTTATGGTATTTTCATTTTTCCCCCATCAGGGGGGGGGGAGATTAAAAATATCATAAAGAATGGTAAAAAAGAATATTTGTATTAAGATAACATTAGGGAGTGTTTTTTAGTGAATTGGTTTTCTGTCAATGATATAAATGGTTGTATCACTCTGAAACATTTGAGATGATTGATGCCCCTTGTTTGAGTAGTTTTGGGAAAACATTGTCACTAATATCTCCATATATTTTTGCACCAAACCATGAAGTATGAATATTTCTTACTTAAGATAAGGTAAATATATGTGAGGTTAATATTTTTCAGCTTTAAATGATATTTTCAAACGTTTGTTCCTTATCCAATCTATTTCATTACTATACCAAATTGACCTATGTGTGTGTACCTAATGTCCGACTATTGTACGCCATAAAAAAATTGTGCCTTGGGTAGCAAAAAAATCACTCCTCCTCAACCTTTGATCGTGTTATAACTATTGAAATTGGTGTCTTGAGGGGAACAAACAAGGGTTGAGAGATGAGTGTGAGATTTGTTCCAAATGCAACTTCAAAAATATATATAATAAATGAGGGGAGTGATGAAATGTGAAACATATGGGGATATATAGTTCAGAAGCTTATGGTTTTAATTCTAGGAATTCTTAAGTGAGTGGGTCTTGAAATATGATTGCAAACAATGTAAGACATGTTTGGTGTAAAATCATTTAAAGTTGAATAATGTTAAAATAACCTATATTTATTTTATAGAAAGTGGAAAGAATAGCATGGAATGGTTTTCACATACACACATGTAGAGTTAGTGGAATGGTTGATTTTTAAATTCCTTTCTCATGTTGGTGTCAATAATCTCTTTGAATTTTGTTGTGAT
Organism: Viscum album; assembly: GCA_963277665.1. Lineage (NCBI taxonomy): Eukaryota > Viridiplantae > Streptophyta > Magnoliopsida > Santalales > Viscaceae > Viscum > Viscum album. Next base: position 1,497,248,642 of record OY728132.1, read on the forward strand.
ATGATTTATGAGACATCTTTTTCTATTTTCACTAGGAAGAAATCCTTGGTGTGGTTCGTGCATTGATCACAATACTTTAGGGAATTAAAATTTCCTCAAATTTTAAATATTCATGATGTTGGGAATATATTTATATGCATAATTTTATTTGGATATGTGACTTTTCCCAAGAGTGCAAATGTTTAGGTGTGGGGTTGTGATCGTACCATGATTCACTGTGTCATTTTCACCCTTACACAATTGTATTAAACTGAATTTGTATTGTAAATTCCAAAAATAATAAAAAATAGAATTCCCTATTTGAATCATTTAGTTTTTGTTTATCGCTATTAAAAAGTCCAATGTTACTTGTCTTGAAAATTTCATTGAAGGTGAAGGTGATTTGGAAGGCCCATGATGATGTCCAAGAAAAATGGGCCAAACTGCACAGGATCCAAGCACACAAGTAGATTAATCCGCACACTGCTACTAGACTATGCATCCAATTGGGATTAACTTTTGTGTCTTGGTCCAAAATTAATTGGGATACATTTCATATTCAGAAAAACAAGACTCATTCAGCCATCTGATGGCCTTTAAGACCTAATCTAACCATCACACCAAATCTGCATGGAGTCAAAAGTGTTATAATATAATCTGTCCATATATCGGGATATAGGTTTCCAAATTGTTCCAAAATTTCGGTGGAGACATCCAATAGGTGGGGATACAACTTATTTATTTTCTGAAAATCTAGATAAGGCTGTCGGGAGGTCAAAACTCCTGTGACAAGTGGTTTTAATAATTCTATGTGCTCAAAACCACCTTCCCATTTTCATATAAAATGGAACCTTGGGCTCATCATTTTCAAATTTGACCAGGAGGAAAGGCTCTGGTATTTTAGAGAACCAAAGGAGTTCCCTCCTCATACATGATGTTCTGGAGTCCCCTATCATCATAGGGGGATCAACAATGAAGAAGGAGTTCCACCTGAGCCTTCTCCTCTTCTCAATGGCGAGCTAAACGGTGGACGATCATTTCGAGGGAGATACACATACTTGGGAGGGAGTTCTGACACTTGATACTCTACTAGTTTTATGTAACTTGTGTGTGGATTATTTCACATATGTTTTTTCTAAACATTTTTCTCTTCTGAGTTCATTTTTTTGGGTTTAATTAAGTGAACCTCTTTTAATTTCAACACCTATTGGGATGAAATTTAAAGTGGGAAACTTCAGTTGTTTTTATTTGGAAACACAAGGATACTCTTTCTCTCATACATAAAAAAGATATTAGTATGCTTTGGTATCCTTTAATCTGTTCTTGAATTCTAAACCTTGACAACACGATTTTTGTGTCAACGGTTGGTACTTTGTGCAACGTTTATAGAGGCAAGAGGAGAATCAAGATCTTGACAACCCTATACCAAAGAATTAAACAAAACCATGGGAAATTTTCAGAACAATGAATTATCCAAGATGTTTAGTGATCTTGAAGTGATCTCCTTATCAAATAATTCTTAAACTTCCACTATATTCTATCAACTATTAAACTCTTTAAGTTAAGTTATTTTCTTAAAACTTTTATCAAAATCACCCATCTTGTAGTAATCTTTATTAGAAATACATATTATAAGACACCAACGCTCCTTGAGAGAAAACCTAAGGTATTACCTAAAATATAAATCAACCTTAAAATCATAATCGATCTGACGTGTCACGACAGCGTTGTCACCCTCCCTATGAACAATCCCAATAATGGAGATTTTCCATTCTCTACCACAATTATCATGTCTAGAGAGATCAAAGAGAACCCTTCCATGAAGTGGTTCTTGAGGAAATCAAAGAAAAACAATGAAAGAATTAGAATATATCATGCAAGAACCCACAAATTATTAGGGATATGTTTTGAGGTTCGTGGAAGATGTTGGGATCACTACTAGAGGAAATGTATTATTGACTCCTATAACTCAATGAATGTACAGATTATGGAAATTGGTAAATCCTCCTATAAAGGAAGAATTTATAACAATTTAATTCTATAATTGATTAAATTAGTTATAAATAATATTTAATGATCATGTAATTTTGGTCCAATGATTATCTATTATATAAATCATTTTAATTAATTATTTTTATCACAATATTTTTCATCATGTAAATCTTGGATTAATCATTGATCATGAAAAAAATAAATGTTTTCTATGCCCCATATTCTACTTCTGATTCTTCTATAACATAAAAATATAACTGAAATACATGTTAATTTTAGAGGTAATAGTATAATGATATTTCTTTAGTGAATTTATATATATAGTGATGTATTTATATATTTATTTGGATATAAAATTGATGGGTTTGGATATTGTAACCAAATATTATAATATTGATTTTCTTGTTAAGTTTATTCTAACAGAGTTATTGATTTCTTCATTTAGATATGTTTAGTAAAGGTTTCAATGTGTTTTTATGAGAAGGATATATATCACAATGAAATTATAAGAGTCATGTTTTGAGAGGATACTAGGAATGCCAAAAATATGGAAGAAGAAAGTATTTCACACCGTAGTGAGTAACCTATTAGAATTTTGAGTGTTTCTATTTTGGGTAGAATGAAAATAACACCATGGAAGAGAAAATTCATGATGAAAATGGTCAACCTTTGGCATAAAATAAATCAATGTAAAAATAATTTCTACTTTCATAAAAATAAATCATGGGTTTTATGTGTAAATCATGTCAAAATTGTGATTCCAAGAAAATTTTGTAGGGTGAGGAAATAAAATCATGGAGTTGGAATTCATGACCAGAGTTTTAAGATGGGTTGAATTCATGAGTGGCATGTGTTTAGGATCCCTATGTTTATTGACCTAAAAATACTTTGGAGATCATGTGGTGGTGTTCTTGTCTGTCATATGAGGATAGTATGGTGAATACTTATACGAACACTGTGGTTCTTACTTTTTAAGGATGAAAATATGTATGGTGGGGAGAATATAATGATTCATGTTTTGATATGTGGAGGAATTTCATTAAATTGTTGTTCTTAAGCCTCAACCCCTTTTGAAGTGTTAAAAGGAAATTTATTTCAGTGAAACAACATCATAAAAAGTTTCATACAATTTTGTTGACTCTGGGATATAGAGTTTACTCTAGGGAAAGTGGTCTATGAGATTCCCAGTTGAACAACTCAATCATATTATTTAATATTAATTAAATAAATATAAATTTTATTCCATGGTTTTGGACATAAGTATCTCCTAAATGAAGGTTTGAATTGTATTTATAACCTCACAACTAAATCCATAATATGAGGTTTTACCTAAGAGAGGTATAATGCCAGTTCAATGTATGTGCATGGGTCAAGCAAGTTTATGGGTATATGTTAATTATTAATAATGGTTTTATTTTCTTATAATAATATAACTCCTCCCTCCCTCTACATAAGAATGTACATTTCCAATTTTCCTTATCACATCTATTTGGATGATGTAGAGAGCCGAATATGGTGATCCTATGAGAAATCATCATTCTAGGATGATTGGAATGTGGACCTAGTTGAAATGACCATGAAACATGAATTTAAAATATGTGATTGTAAATCTCTAGTGTCCATCCATGATATAGGGCACATTATTTTGGATTCCACCACATTATATTTCATTTTTATTCCCCCCCGTTATTATTAGATCATGGATAGACTAAATTTTCCATTATTTCATATTTGAAGATTTGGTGCGAATTTAGGAAGATCACATGATATTTATGTTAGGAACTTACAACAACACGGTGTGTAGTCTCAATAACAGATGTAATGTACGTCTTTCTTCATCTTTGATTAGATACATTGTTCATATGGTGTATAGTTCTGATGTATATGTTGGGTGGGAACCTACTAAATGTAGAATAGTTTTTTTTCCTATACATGGCCAGACAACCATGTGTGGAACATAAGCATGTACAGGAACATGCCATACTAGTTGAAATAAGGTGTGATAGGGTGGGGTACATGATAATGTACCTTAGCTCACCCACACAACATTTAGTATAAAAACACCCCATGTATCGGAGAAGTAAACAACAGTATGATCCTAGGAAATACCAAAACAGTGGTTATGGGTGGATACATTGTTTACTCAAATTACGTTTCATGTACTATGCTTTTACTATGTTTTGTGTATCTTCTATCCATAAATCTAGTTTTAGAAAAAAAAATTATAATCTATTATAAGTATCTTTACACCTAAATCATGATAGTGGGACCCTATTCACTATTATAAGATATTATTGAGCTGATTTGATTAATTTTGAAGTTCCTAATACCCTGATGGCGGTGATAGGATGTTGACGATAGTGTTGGATAGGCGAGATGGATGTGGGCTTATCATTGTGTAATCAGAAGTCCTTTGTGTAAGTTCTCACATTTTCTCAAAGGTTGGTACCCTTTGTGTATTTCTGGTGGTAAGGGTTTCATAAAATCATTTGGGGCTACAGAAACCATTATTCAGCTAGGAGTGAGCGATACCATCTTCATTATAACATGGTTTTATTGGTGTCAATCAGATTTGTGACTCCTAGTGTAGATATCGTTCTCCTCATGCACATAAAATATTTTATAAGTGTATATAGCTTGGTTTAAGAGGATATAGGCGTTGTGAACTAAATCCTTAGTCATGAAAACCTCCATAGCCAGTCTCTGTTCAATGGTAGAATCTATCTCACTCTATCTCTCCTCTATCCTCTCTTCCAGGTTGCATCTCGAGTTAAGATCAATATAGATGGATTAGTGGTTGGAGAACATTATTGATTGTCCCCTACACCATAATGTTAGAGTTGATGATTATGTAGAAGTTTTGGTGAGGTATCAAGATATGGATACCTTCCTCGATTAGGCATTCAAGGTTGAGGGGTGTGTATTACTCTCAATTGATCAAAACCGAACCCACTTTCAGGAAAGTTGTTGGTCCTCTATGCAGAGAAATGTTTCCATAGAGACCCTATTATGAATAATGGGTTGTTATTTTGTGGATGATGATGTTTATCTATATATATAATCTATCCCCTTATAATGGTACTTGATATCCAACATGTTCCCAGTGATGGATCAACTTAGTAACAGTTGCTCAGTAGAGATGGATCAATACTAGAAGATGGTAACCCCTTAGTCCAATTGCGTGTAATATTGAGGAATGGTTCCCTTATGGATTACTCTGTTTCACATGGCTTGGTGGTGATGTTTTTTGAATTTCATGGATGTTTTATACATACAATGGTTTTAGGATAAATTGTTTCTTTAGATCTTCCCACTCTATTTTTTTCTATAGAGGAATGAGTTCTAACAATGGTTATTTTTCTTATTATTGTTGAACATTAACCCTTGCTAAGTTCAAGGATTATGAGATCTCATCTTTTAATACATGTCATAGGTTTGAAATCCGTTTATTTTCTTGAAGTTCATTTTTATTTGTTGTGGTCTGATGTGTGGAGTCCTCTTTGAATTGTTGATAGAATTAGTCCTTATCGGCTTGGTTCCTTATTGATATCACTATACTGTTGGGCCTTATTTAGTTAATGTTGGTGTTATGATACTAATGGTTGCTCTCCATAAATTTTTTTAGTGGTTTAGATTAGGAAAATGGGGTTCATTACTGAATGTGACATCATTTTCAAGTATATTTCCATATATCCTTAGGGTTTTTTGGTAGCTCTATGAGGGGTTACCATTTTCGGTCTAATTTAACTACTCTTCTATGGTGAAAAAGGATTATGAAGTTGTATTCTTTTAAGGCATGGGACAAATTAATGTTTTCATTGTGGTGTGGTTGATAGACTCTTTATACTGACCATTGCTACCCTCCTCTATATGGTTGAAATTGATATTGGGGTAATTTGGTGGTGGCTTTTACTGGGTTGAGTTCATTTTGGGTAGCATTTGGGGGTAGTATGGTTAGGTATTTTTTATTAACTAAAATGTGACCCTATTTATCTATTATTATCATGGCTTCATACTATGAAAATTTATACACACCAATGAATGGAACGTGGGGGTCAGATGTTTTCTCTGTTTAAATGACATAGAAATTGGTGACAATTAGAATTTGGAAATTTGGAGCTATATAATGGGGGTGGTGGATTTTAGGAGCTAGTAGAGTTCATATGGGATATGGAATGGTGTGATAGATTTCTTCTATAAGTCACTGGCTACTTATATAGGAATATTTTTAATTTGAATCTAGAATTTTATTCCCTACATGGTTGTGGATTTCTTGTTGTATTTGTTGTCCTTATAACTAAAACATGTTAAGTCTAAGGCCTCCCATTTTTTGATATTCCTTTTTGGTTCTATCTTCTTGCCCTTGAACTATTTAAGGTGAGAATGGGGTGTCACACATGTGTTATCGCCGACCCAAGTGGGGCCCTAGTGGTTCATGTGATGACATCATTGTTACCCAATTATCTTTCCTCAAAATCTGATAATTATATACATTGATCATTTTATATAGATAAATAAATTTTAGGAAAACAAGTCCTTACATTACCAAACATTTTTCATCGACCACCATTCTTTAGTAGTAACATTTCCTGATTATCCTTAACAATTATAGTATACGAAGCATTTCACTCAATCCTAGTGATAGTATTTATCCTTGAATAATTATAGTGAGAGATTTGAGAGAGTTTGGGAAATATTTTTTATTTATTTATTGGATTCCGAAATCAGAGAATTAACCACTATATGATTGATCAACCATGGATTCATGGTAAGATGGGAGATCATTAAAAAATGCGTACATTGAGTGGTGGGTGAAATTTTATGACTGGGAAACTTCTAATGAGGGTATCTAAATATGTACAAAATTTCAAGGAAAATTTCTTCCTCATAATAGAAAAATTCAATTATTTTATGTCTCACATCATGGAAATATTTCAATAAGAAAATTAAATAAAAAATGCATTAAAAAAATGATTCCAAGTATCAAATATTTCCTCAACAATTTTTTGGAACAATCTCATATCTTTTAGTATTAATAAAAATGGAAAAACCCACAAATTATGTTCATTTTTTCATAACACATGTAATGATATCTATTAAAAAACATTTTAAAGGTATAAAATATACTCCCAAGAGTCTGCTTTTGGTATAAGGTTATTCTAAAGGGGTATGGAGAGATAATATTTTTCATTTTTTTAATTCCAATAACTATGTGACAACCTAATACCTAAATGATCTCTTGGAATTCTTATATTTTGATGCTACATAGGTCTATAAATCTAAAAAATTTGGTATATAGGTTGATATTTAATTATATTTACATTTTTTACCATCACATACATTTTTAATGTTTTACATTTTAGTTTTTTTATGTTTTTAGGTCACGACACTATTTTTTAATTTCCAGGATTAAGTAGTTCAATTTAGAAGTTGTAGATGTGGAACTAATGTTCCTATAATTTGAAGTGTAGGTAGATTAAATAAATCCCATAATAGAAAGAAACGAGTGGATTTTAGAATATTCTTTGAAAAAAACCCTCTTTTTATTTTATCATTGGACACATTCCACATTACTTAACAAAGGTGCCAATATTTTATGAGTTTTCATTCATCACCATCAAATAATATATATATATATATATATATATATATATAACCTACTTATAACTACCACTATACAAAATAGGTTTGAACCCATATGAAGGTAAATTTTGGTGAATCCTTGAAAAAAACAAGAAAAAAAATACAAAGAGTAGGAAATGAAATTAAAATATAGAAATAGTAAAATGCAATGTATGAAATATGGAATATATGAAAACCATTGTATTTATTACACATTAATTCTTGATTTATTATATAAAATTAAACATAATAAAACCTAAAAAATCATGAATTATATTATATTGGGTAATTAGGTATGTTACATAATAACATATAATATGTGGTACATCTCCATTATATAAAGCTTCCATAACATGATCATAATATTTAATTTTACATAAAACGGTATGGGATAATCTAGGGGAATATAGAATAAAGGGGATAGCTAGAAATCCCAGTAAGTGAATAAAAATTTCATAACATGAATAAATTATTATACGTTAAAAAATATGAAATTTAATGGGACATAATAAGGGTTAGAATAATAAACATGAATATAGAGGAAGTATATAGAATGATAACATAAAGACGACCTGGGAAAGTGGAATCAACTTTAAAGACAACATCACAAAGATTGGTCAATGATAACCACCTAGAAAACATAACATGGTGGAAAAGGGATAGTTATGGATAAGGATCACTCCATAATCCCATTATGACATCTAATGGGTCTAAAAATATCTAATGCATTGGAGCACTAAAAAATTCAAGGTGCACCTGTCACTTTGGTATCATGTACATGCATAAGTGTGCCACATAGATCATTCAATATAGATTCATATTTCAACATATTTTATTACATGGAAAAGGAATATAGAATACATAAATTTATTTCCCAAATAAAATAATTATATGTGTATAAAGTTGAACACCATTGATATGAAATGGGTATAGGTTTTCACTCCATAGTTGTTTGGCCTAGAAATTTGCGGTGAAATTTCGGCAGCATATTAGGTGAATAGAAATGTTAATTGGAGGGATTAATTGTAGTTAAATGGGTTTATAATGATATATAAATCATAAATTGTTTAAGGTGATATGGAAGATAGTATCCCAACATTATAAATTAGAGATAATGTTCATATAATAATGACGATCCTTGAATAATTGCAAGAATGAGAGGATCCATTACCTTGAGATGGTCATCCCAAAATCATAGGAGGAGCTTATTGAGAGCTTGGGAGAACCTTGGGAAGACTCTAGAGAAGAGATAGATAATAAAGACAAGATTCAATATTTTTTTAGTGAAAATGAATGAGAGATTATTTTGGATTATTTTGGAAATGTGTGGAGAATTCATTAATATTTTCTAAGCTTTGTTTTTTGGACTCTATACAATAATATAATAAAAACCAAAAAAATTACCATGATTTTCCCATTATTTATACCAAAGTGAGTTGTTTTTCCTTTTTAATATGGCTGAGGGACAAAATTATTAAAATATTACACATAGTGATGTGTAATTTAGTCATGTTATTAAAATAGATAATTTTTAAATTAAAATATATTTTATGGGTTTTGTAGGATTCGTAAATGATTTATAAATTTAATAAAATAAACTCAAAAACGTATTATTTTAAAGTGGAAACGTATATTTTTTCATGGAATCATTTTATACAATTTATTACATCACTTTTGGGTTTTTATGATTTTATAATACATACCAAATATTTATACCATATTTAATTTTTTCATGAAAATTCCACTATATTAGAAAATTAAGAAAAATTAACCATTGGATAATTTCAATGTGATGATTCAAAAAATAATACTCATTTTATCAATATAATTTTATAAATATATGAGTTTTATATTTCACAATAATAATCGATATTTACTGAGAAAAGATGGGTTTTTGGCAACAACAATTTTTGATCTCTTACCAAAATTATTTTTGTCTTCATAGAGTTATATCATCAGCTATATATAATAAATATTATTTAATAATAATAATTTATTAAAACATCATTTATTTAAAAAACTAATTAATTCATCATGTGCAATTCTTTAATTTAAATTACATATTTCCCAAAAAAATAATTTATGTTTTATCGAATCTTAATAAAAATATTTTATAATGTAATAACAATAAGAATAAAATATATTAATTATTATTTAAAATATATATATTAATATTATTAGATTATTTATACATATACCTTTATCACAGCAGCAATCTATCAGAGGGTTTGGTGTGTGATGGTGAGAATTTACAGGGGTGGTTTAGCATGCATGGTTTGGGTCGCGATCTCAATGAGTTTGAACTTCTCTCATAAACGGTTTCACTTTTGCTTTAATTGTTGAATCTCAACTTTGGACTGGTCAAGGTAAAATCCCAGTGATTCTATATCCCATAGAATCATTGATAAATGGGATTCATATAGTAAGATCCTACTGGTTGAGGTCATCACTTTCTTTGTTTGTGTCAAACATATTTATCAAAACCCTAATTTTATAATAATCATATGATCACAGTTAAATTGTTACATTATCAAAAACTATGAAAATTAAAGGTATTTTAAATCAAATATGATTTAATAAAACCAATAAGGTGAATTTTATTTCTATATCCATTATACATAATATATAATTTAATTTAACTACAAAGGGGATTTTATTCACAAAAGTTCAAGTTGTTACAATATTCCCACTTTCAGAAATTTCATCATTAAAATTTTTATTTCACACACTAAAATTGATGACGATGGTTCTATTTCCTAATCTCCTCTATTTCCCACATTTTTCTTCAAAATTTTGGTTTCTCTATAGAACTTTTACCAGTTTCATTGTCTTATTTCACATAACATTGTCTCTATGATCTATGATCTTTACTAGATGCTCCACTTATGAGAGATCATTATCCAATGTTTCCACCTATGGATTAAGAACATGTGAGGGGTCTTCTATATACTTCTTCAAGAGGGATACGTGGACCACATCATGTACTTCGTATAGGTTAGGTTGAAGTGATAGTCAATAGACCACTACTCCTATGTGATCAAGTATCTCAAATGGATCGATGTATCATGGACTACGCTTTCCCATCATCACAAATTTCATAAATTTGTTCTATTGAGATATTCATAGGAATTCCTTATATCCAACCTGAAACTCTAGGTCTCATAAAAAAATTGTCAGTGTATATCTTCATTCTACTTTCAGCCTCCCTAATGTTCCTCTAAATAGTCTTGTCCTTTTCTACCTTTTCCTTGACCATTTGAGAAACAAGCATTTTTCATTTCTCAATATCAACCCAACATGTTGGTGTTCTACTCCTATTCCTATAAAGGGCCTCATAGGGATCCAATTTGATTATTTCATGGAAACCTTTATTTTATAATAACATTACTATATGAATATGTTTATCTCATCCCCCATTCAAGTCAATTGAGAATACTTCCAATATATCCTCGAGTGTCTAGACAGTCCACTCATATTGGACATCATTTTGAGGGTGATATGCCATTCTTAAGTTCAAATTACTATTTAGAGAATGTTAAATACACTTACATTAAACACATTAATGTATATTCCATGTTCTCCTTATTCATATTGTCAAAAACATAGTTCAATTAGACATTTAGATACAAATTATTTCTCCCTAGATGGATAGAGATAGTCGAGATATGTGAATCATCCAACCACTCCATATTTATCCAAGGATTTGATGATACACAGTCAAAATCAAAATATTACAAATCCATCTTCAATAATTTTTAAATCTATAGATTTCCATTTTATTTTTGATACCACCTTATTTTGAAATTAAACACATCCTCATTGAGCAGACTTTATCTTCTCCAGATAAGATAGTTGAGATTTCTTTTGAAAGGATTGATGATTTTTCTTCTTTTATGATTCTAATGTCCATACTTTTCACGTAAATGGAGATAATATCCTTCTCAATTATAATAAATGATAGAATTATTTTAACCTCTATAATTATAGCATCTTAAAATTTATTTTAGTTTCTATAATGGTACTGGATTGAGAACACATATTACTTAATCAGATCTAAACATCTCTACTGGGGAATATTTAGATATTTTTATATGAAAATATACATAAGGATTTTATAACTGAAATAAATTTCATACTTCTCCCTAGTGAGATAATGATTCCATATTTTCAACATGAAGATCACTAAAAATCTATAGATCATGTTTTTGGTATATTTTTCCATTAACTATAAATTTACTTGAGGTATACGACATCACTTTTTATTTGTTCCTTAACACACAGCCAAATCCCTTATTTGAAGCATTAGTGTATACCATGACAATTTCTACACTTGTGGGTATCATAAGTATAGGTGTAGTCATAATATACTTTTTATAATACTTAAGGATCTCTTTATTTTCATTATTCCGAACAAAAATAACTCCCTTATGAGTAATCTTGGTTATAGGGATTGACAATCATACGAAATTTTTCAAAAATTGACAATAATACCCATTTATCCCATGGAAACTATGAATTTTTGTTATAGATGATGTCATCATCCATCCCTAAATTACTTCAATAATTGAAGGGTTCACATATATCTCATTAAATGTGATATTATTCCTTATGAATAAGACTTATTTCAACCAGAACGTAACCACAATCAATTATTTCACCTTATTAGAAATCATATTTACAGATAGGTGGGAACCAACAGAGAAATTCCATCAGCATCAATTAAAAACCTCAAAAAACAAAAATTAAATAATTTAAATTTATAAATAATTAAATAGAACTTGTAACCATGCTGAGACTCTCCTCAGGCACATTGTTTCAAAATTCCAAAGAGACCATCATCACTACAAATACCACAAATATCGCAAGCTGACGAAGGAAACTGTATCGAAAGCATTGATGAATTAACATCCTTTCTACACATCATCTCTATCATCACATCACCTCACCATCATCTCAATACTTTCATACACCACTAAAATTCATAATAAACACCACCAAAACATCATCGCTTTAATCCCTTCGAAGGATGAAGTACAAATCCGAAAACCATATAGTTACCATTTCTCATAATATAACTAAGAGAGGGATATAGGAAATTAGGGGAAGAGACTTTTGAGCATCATTTGACCTATTTATCACACAACTATCATATGAACCAATAATCCTTCTCTAAAATAGTCATCATTGACACATATATGAGCCATAACACCATCGAAAAAGCTTATAATCTTCAACAAGAACAATACCAGAATCACATTAACCTAAAAAATGATCTATAATATAAACCCTATAAGTAGGGATACAAAATCTAAAGAAGAAACCAAAAAAAAAATAGGGGAAATCAGAAAAATTACCATAAGAATGGGGAAAATAGGGAAGAAACCCTAAGAAGAACAAAAGTGGAGGGAGTGAGGAAAAGGTGATGAAATAAAAAATAAGAAACAAGAAATATGAACTTGGGAAGGAAACTCTAATAAGAACCCAAAAATAGAAGATAAAAATCAAGAGATCAAGAAAATCTAAGGGAAGAAGCCTCTAAATAGAGAGTCCCATGTTGCCTTTACTCCCACTACCACAATCCCAAACCCACATGAAGAACCAACACACCCAACCAGGATGGGGTTGTGTGGGTCGGACTTGGCCGGTAGAGTAGGGGAAGAAGAAGGTAAATGAGACCATTATGGAAAAGGAATAAGGATTAGACTATAACAAATAATTAGGAGACCTGAGTGATGAAGAGGGTAACCAAGGTGGGAAGGGCTGGAAAAAATGAGGGGAGAAGGAAAAAGATGAAGATAAATCATAGAGTGATGCCGAAGAAGAAAGAAGAGGATGAGATATCCAAAACTACCAAGGTGGATCTCAAACCCTATGACAGGGAACAGTTGGGAGAAAATGATGGGAGTGATGACTAGGTGAATGGGGCACCATTCCCTTGTCTCTTTCAAACTAGAAATTATATTTGATATAATTTTCATAAATTTTCTCCCTTTATAAGGTCTTTTTCATAGTTCTTAGATTATCACCATAATCCTCCTTAATTTTAGATATAATAGAATATCATCTTTAAATAATACCATAAATTTATTGAGGAAACCTCTAATTATCATATCCATCAAGCCCATGAATATTTATGGATCATTAGTGAGTCCAAATGGCACCACTATGAAATCATAACGCCTATAAATTGTACAATAATTTGTCTTAGGGATATCATCCTCATTCACCTTTACTTGATAATTCCCCAACTGAAGGTACACCTTGGAGAAGTATTATTATACATGTATTTGATTGAACACATCAAAAATCCATGTAATATGATACTTATTTTTATCACCATCTTGTTTAGCTCACGATAACTAATTCAAAGGATCATTTAACAATCATTATTTTTGATGATGAGGATTGGTGTACCACAAAGTGAAGAACTTTGGAGTATTAAACATTTAACTAGATTCTATTGTAGTTTTTTATTCATCTCCATAACTTTCTATACAACCATTATATATGGATTATTAGATATTGAAAATGCCTCAGGTATAAGCTCAATTAAGATTTCAATCTATTTTTCTAGGTGTAAGGCCACAAAATTCTTCGAGAAACTCATTATCATGTTCCCTCAGAATGGGAATATCTTAAATGATTATATTTTTCTTGAAGTCTATTATTGAGAAAGATATGCTTTCACATAGGGAAATAATATATATTCTTGAGATGTTACTGCTAAAGAATATTCAACTTTCTACTTTAATTTCAATATAATAGGAGGATGATTCTTGATACAAGGAGTGATTTCCTTAACATTAATATTTATGTTGAGTGTATATAGAGAATGTGAGTCCATTTTTATAATTCCATAAAATTCCAATAAAGAGAGTATCTTATATTTTTATGGAAAGATTACCCCAAAAAGTTTTACAAGGGAAGAGTTTTATACTTGGGATGAAATAATTTTTCCATTTCCAATTTTTAACAACTCCACTTCTATGATTTATGGTTGTGTCTGGATAGTTTGACTAAAATTTCATAATATGAAAGAATGTGTTGAACTAAAATAAAAAATAATGTTTTTTACTCATGAATGAATAACTAGTATACATTTCACTGCTTTTTTTGAGATCAGGCTAAGTGGTTGTGAAAGCATATTCCAAAACATGTTTCAATGGAGGGTGTTGGTAAGGATTGTATCCCACCACCCATATCTCAATGAATTAGTTTTTAAAGTTACTATGTTACATTCATTTGAATCATTGGAAAAAAGGTTTAGGATTAATGAATAATTCCTTAGTTCCATAACATTGTAGGTTTTATCTCATCAGCGATCACTATTGTGTTCCCTTCCTTCCTATAACTAATGCATTTTCTCATTGCCTTAAAGAAATTCCTTGGGAGATTATTTACATGCTTCTAAAAAGTGGGACATTGGAATTTCTTACCACCATTAGATTTATCCATCATAATTCCAGAATTTAATTCCACTTTATTTTTTGTATCCCCATGATTATATTGAGATTCACTTTTCTCTATTTCAAATTTGAGGGTACATCATAATATTTCCCCATAGCTATAAATGTATTGGATCTATAATTCTTTTCATAGGCTTGTTCTTATCCCACCAAATAATCTATCAACTTTTCATTCATGGGTAATCATAAAGAAGGTCGCATATCATGGAAGTACTATTATTTTTTCCTCTTATAACTTGATGGATTCATTGTCTTTTTACTTGATGGTATAGAAATCTCATTCCATATTTAGTCAGAGAGTGTGCAAAAAATATATTTTTTAAATCCTTTTCCATAATTACTTCCACCCCATCACTTCTATATCTTACTTAGAATTCATAATCTTGATAAATGTACATCACTTACCAACTTCTCCCTCCATACAATAAACAATCAGTACAACTTTATCTTTCTCATATATAATGTCCCATACTTTACATACATTGTTAATACTTCAAAATTGAAGTACACTTATTACAACATATGACAAAACCACAAAGGACCGTATAGGTATAGTGTCTTTAGAAACTGGGAAACATAAACAACTTGTTCATAAATCTTCTACAGTGTCTCCCATTTATTTCATCATATCTAGGGTCCCTTTAGCATATTCTACTTAATATCCATCTTCCTGACCTGGGGAAAAGAAAACATAAAAGGGTGAGCTCAAATGCTTAGCAAGGGCAAATAAAGGAAATAAAAATCATATCATATCTTTTTGAAAATCATAACCTGCAAAAGAGATCATAATATCTTAACATGGAACAAATCATAGAAGTGAAAATGAGATCCCCATAATCATAACATAAAACTTGAAACTTTGTGGCATGCACACATAATCAGGGAAAATCATTTCTTGTTAGTCATGACTCATTGCCAAGACTATCTTAGTGGACAATGTCCCTTTCTGAACCGAGTCACCCTCGTTCCAGTCCTGTTTCACTAAACCGGTATAACCTACCGTTCCAGCCATGTCTATCTCATGAGATATAAAATCTTTACCCAATGCATTGGAGGGAGATATAGGTCCCACCCATCTTGTAATGAATCCTTTCTTATGTGTGCCACATAATCATAAACCATACATCATAGCGTAACCCATGTAATAAAAATGGAATTCTTAAACAAAATGACATCATAAAACAATTCATATAAGATAAAGGAATTCATAAAAATATTTCCATCACAACATAATCAAACCAATGTAATAATAGGGATAAAAACAGAACCCTTTTATTATCTTAGATGGAAACTAATTTTGATAAAATACTTGAACTCCATTCTTGAGGAAAATATCCTTTCTACTTGAAAATTTTTTTTCCTTTCATAACATGTCATAAGACTTTAAAATAAAAGAATTTGATTAAAAATGAACATGAAAACTTGTAAAGGAAGTTTCTTGGAAATAATTTTTTAAAAATCCATTCATGCCGTATAAGTTAAAAAAACATTCTTCGTACTTTTTTCGGAAAAGTCGAAAAGTACCGCGTACGAAAAAACGACAAAAGATTCCTTTCATATTCTTTACTAAAAACTCACCGAAGGGTAAAATTGGATTTAAAATATTGTAAGTGGATGGATATAATATTACATATTGATGAAACATGGATGTGGATGATAAAATACACCCCAGTAAATACTTATGAATAAACAATCTCGGATAAAAGTGAGATTGTGATATTTCCCTTACCTTAGGTCCGATTTGCTTTGTATGTGACCGAAGCTCCTGTATAATGGTTTAAATAATGTTATTGACTTATTCCATAATCATAAATATTGATATGATATCATATATGGTCATATTCTTAGCTTCTTGATAGTAATATTTCATTGTTACTTGTTACTCGGGTCTTTATTGCCTTTTGTTCTTATGCATGTTTTGCCGAATACATTCTTATTCTTCTTTTAAGGTTATAGATACCTTATATCTAGAATGGTATTAGTGTAACATATATCATATTTATTCATTCAATTCATTTATATAATTACTATGTAATGATGATCATGTAGAACGAGTCGCATCACATCGTGGAGACGGTATTCCGTACGTACGCACGAGTGATGATATCGTTCCTATGATCGTGGAACTGTATTGGAGTATATATATATTATTTAAGTATCAATATTACTTTATAATAATCATAAATAGTTACTCATTACACCATTATAACCATCCTTGTAAAGTGATGGTGGAAAAATAGATTACACCACGGCGTGGAGACGGTATTCTGTACGTACGCACGCGCGGTGATTTCATTTTTCCGTAGGATGGATAGAAGGTGAATTAGGGTTGTTTCATTTTTATAATAACATATCAGTATGTAAGTAATACTGATGTTATTACTTTATCATGAAACAACTAAAGAAGAAGAAGTTGAAGAAGAAAGAAATTAAAAAGATCGGTAATGGATATTACCTCTTCTTTGGAACGCTTCTTTGAATCCTCCACTTAGGGAACTAAGATTGGTCTTTGAAGAAGACAAGGACCTCTAGGATTATTCTAGGGAAGTGGAGAGGAGAAAATGGCAGGGTTTGGCCGAGCTTGAGTGCTCAAATTGGTGTGAGGAGGAGGGGGAGGAGGTGCCCTTTTATAAGGGAGGAGAGGGGCACCTTAGGAATATCTCAAAATATTATTTTATATTAAAGTCAAAATCGGTTTATAATGGTTCCAAAGGGTCTTATTTAGAAGCTAAAGTGGGGATGGGTCGAAATCCTATCAACCAATAGGATTTAGACAAGTTTAGGGTATTATTTTAACCTTATCAATTAGATTTAACTCTAAGTTAAATAATTTAACTTTTACTGTGTCTTTTTGTTTTCTTTCACTATATGGTTAATACACTTACTATAACATCCCAAAAGAACCCCAAATTATTTATTATTAATATATATATCCTTATCTATGTCATTTGGCCGAACCTTAGATTTTTATGAATAAAATAACAATTAATCATATAATATTTGATTTAAAAACTATTTTGTGTCAATTTTGACACTATTTGATATATGATTTTTGTGAAAGTTATAACAGAATTATATGTTCAAACCAAGTTGATTAAATCAACACTAATATATCATAGTAACCTAGAAAATTAGTGTAATTCATAAAAAGTCTCAAATTACATTTATTTTTGTGTTTATAACATCAATTATGTCAATATTTCATAAATAAGATAATTACTGCATCATCGTTGTGTCATAATTAAATTAAATTATTTAATTTCTAAAAATTATAAATAAAATACCATTATGTAGGAAATCTTTTTATCTTTCTAATTAATATTTATTTTCGAATTTATCTTATGTATAACCCCATATTAAAAATGATTTACCTATTAAACTTTGATTTTAACTATTTTAACCCTTCTTTAAATAAATTAATAATAAATGTCCTAATCTAACCCAAGTGGGCCTAAATGGTCATATTTTATTCATAAGATTGTTTTTGGTCGAATTACACTAATCCAATAGAATTAGTACATGTGTTAGGGTAATAGTAATATCATATTTACCCTTAGTTACCCTATTTATTATTAACCGCGGTAAAAAAAAGTAAAAAGTTACTATTCACCAAAAAATTATTTTTATCTCATTGAACCACATTTTACTTACTGATATCAACCGTGTCTGTCGGATTTTCGAAATTCCATTCACAGAAGCGGTAAAATTAAGTTTTATGCAAAATTCAGTTTTTAACCTACCACTTAGTGGTTTCACTATTCATCAAAAATTGAAAGTTTTCAGAAAAATACCAAAATTTCACCCTAGGCTAATTTCGGTATTCCGAATCCATAAATGAAGTCCATTTTGAAAAATCAAATTTATAAAATTTCAAAAAGTGGTTATTACTATTCATAACGGCTAGTTTTAATAGTATTTTAATAGCATATCGTTGTTTAGTGAAACTCGGTATTGCGTACGACGCAAGCTATCGAGGAAGGTCGTGATTGCGTGTAAAGTAAGCCAAGATAGTATGTAGTGAAAGATTCCTTTGATGATATATAAAAACAAAATATTACTCATAAAAAGCTTGGGTGTTACATTCTACCCCCCTTAAAAAGAATTTCGCCCTCGAAATTCGTCACTTTGTAATAAACAAATGAGGATCCTTATCCCTCATCATATCCTCAAGCTCCCATGTAGCTTCTTCTAATTGGTGGTTCCTCTATAAAACTTTCACCAATCGAGTGGTCTTGTTTCGTAGGACTTTTTCGCTATGATCCAGAATCTCTATCGGCTGTTCTTCATAAGAAAGATCTTGCTCCAGCGGTACAACTTCTGAGCTGAGTACATGTGAAGGATCAGGTATGTACTTTCTCAGGAGAGATACATGGAACACATCGTGAACTTGAGAGAGATTCGGTGGAAGCGCCAATCGGTAAGCTACCTTCCCAACACGATCCAGTAATTCGAAAGGACCGATATATCTAGGGCTCAACTTCCCCTTCTTTCCAAATCTCATAACCCTCTTCCAGGGAGATATTCATAAGAACACTTTATCACCCACTTCAAACTCTAGGTCTTTTCTTCGGTTGTCGGCATAACTTTTCTGTCGACTCTGAGCTGCTCTTATGTGTTGTTGAATAGATCTGACCTTTTCTGCCATTTCATCAACGAGATCAGGTCCTAATAGCTTTCTTTCCCCAACTTCATCCTAGCAAGTTGGAGTCCTGCATTTCTTTCCATAAAGAGCTTCATAAGGAGCCATCTGAATACTGGAGTGAAAGCTATTATTATAAGAAAATTTCACCAAAGGTAGGTGTTGATCCCAACCTCCTTTGAAATCCATAGAGCAAGCTCTCAACATATCTTCTAGGGTTTGAATTGTTCTCTCAGACTGACCGTCTGTCGGGGGATGATAAGCAGTGCTGAAACTCAACTCTGTATCCAGAGTATGCTGAAGACTTCGCCAGAACTTCGAGGTAAATCTTGGATCCCGATCAGATATAATAGAAAGTGGTACTCCATGCAATCTTACCACTTCCTTTACATATATCCTGGCAAGCTGATCTAGAGAGAAATCCTCTCTAATAGCAATGAAGTGTGCAGACTTTGTAAGACGATCAACTATGACCCAAATAGCATTATTGCCTTTGGATGTTTTAGGAAGTCCTGTGACAAAGTCCATAGTGATGTTTTCCCATTTCCATTCGGGTATGGGTAATGGTTGTAACATCCCCTTAGACTTCTGTCTCTCAGCTTTAACTTGTTGACAAAGCAAGCATCGAGAGACATATTCAGCAACATCTCTTTTCATGCCATCCCACCAGAAGTACTCTTTCAGGTCCCTATACATCTTCGTGCTTCCAGGATGAATAGAGAATGATGAACTATGAGCCTCATCCAGCAGCTCCTTCTTTAATTCGGGGATGGGAGGAACACAAACCCGATTCCTGAACTTTATTATCCCACCACAATCAAGGTTGAACTCAGGAACATTTCTCACCTTCTTTTGTAACTCGACATCTTCTTTCTGTGCCTCTTTAATCTTCACATGTATAGATGGTTGAACATTCATTTGAGAAAGATAAGATTTTTCCCCTTCCATTATAATTCCAAGATCCATCCTTTGTAAATCCATAAATATTGGATCTTTTGTGATCCTCATCATGGATAAACTAGCATGGTCTTGTCGACTTAATGCATCTTCCACCTTGTTTGCTTTCCCAAGGTGGTAATGGATTGAGCAGTCATAATCCTTAATCAGCTCCAACCATCTTCTTTGGCGCATATTCAGCTCCTTTTGTGTGAAAATATACTTTAAACTTTTATGATCAGTATGAATATCACACCTTTCACCATAAAGGTAATGCCTCCAAATCTTTAATGCAAAGATTACCGCAGCCAACTCCAAATCATGTGTTGGGTAATTTTGCTCATGGATTTTCAACTGTCGTGAGGCATAAGCTATCACCATATCATTTTGCATAAGAACACACCCCAATCCCTTCTTGGATGCATCACTGTATATCACAAACCTTTATCCACTACAAGGTAGTGTGAGAACAGGTGCACTGGATAACCTTCTTTTCAACTCCTTGAAATTCTCTTCACATTCCTCTGTCCAAACAAACTTAACTCCTTTCCGAGTCAACTTGGTGAGTGGATTAGATAATCGTGAATAATCTTTTACAAAACGTCGATAATATCCAGCCAAACCAAGAAAACTTTGGATCTCAGTTACTATTGTTGGTCTTGACCATCTTTCGATAACCTCTGTTTTTGCTGGATCCACAGATATTCCCTCTTTTGAGATTATGTGACCCAAAAATGCAACTTTTTGAAGCCAAAATTCACACTTGGTAAATTTGGCATAAATCTTCTCCTTTCTCAGGGTCTTCAATATAATTCTCAAGTGAT
Organism: Viscum album; assembly: GCA_963277665.1. Lineage (NCBI taxonomy): Eukaryota > Viridiplantae > Streptophyta > Magnoliopsida > Santalales > Viscaceae > Viscum > Viscum album. Next base: position 1,497,270,100 of record OY728132.1, read on the forward strand.
CTTCATGCTCTTCCTTTCTCTTTGAATAGACAAGAATATCGTCTATAAAGACTACCACAAATTGATCAAGATAGTCTCTAAAGACTCTATTCATTAGATCCATGAAGATAGCAGGGGCATTAGTAAGACCAAATGGCATCACTATAAATTCGTAGTGTCCATACCTTGTACGGAAAGCCGTCTTTGGTATATCCTCCCTTTTGACCCTTAATTGATGATACCCTGAACGAAGATCAATCTTGGAAAAGTATTGAGCTCCGCGTAGTTGGTCAAATAAGTCATCAATGCGTGGGAGAGGATATTTGTTCTTGATAGTGATCTTGTTAAGTTCTCGATAATCAATGCAGAGTCTCATTGATCCATCTTTCTTCTTAACAAATAGAAAAGGTTCTCCCCAAGGTGACGCACTAGGGCGTATGAATCCCTTATCAAGATTCTCTTGGAGTTGCTTCTTCAATTCCTGCAACTCAATCGGGGCCATTCTATAAGGTGTCTTTGAAATAGGCAAAGCACCCGATACGAGTTCTATTGAAAACTCAACTTCACGATTTGGTGGAAGACCTGGTAATTCCTCCAGAAAGACATCATCAAACTCCCGTACAATGGGCATATTCTTAATCGTGAGTTTCTCACCAACCATTTGAGATAAATAACCTTCATTTAGTGGAATCAATACCCATAAGATGGAAGAAATTTCCACTGGAAGATTATGTTCATCCTTGCATTGATATACGATCGTAGATTGATCTGGAATATGAAATGTGACTTCCCTTCTTTGGCAATTGATATGAGATCCATGTAGAGAAAGCCAATCCATGCCAAGAATCACATCAAATTCCACTAAAGGAAGGATCACAAGATTTGCAGGATGGACTTTCCCACAAACTTAGATCGGAGAAGAATTATAAACTTTTGATGCGATTGTTGTGCCATTAGGTGTTGTCACAGCTAACTCAACATCTAATTGTTGAGGTAATACGGTGATACCCTTAGAAAATTCTTTATAAATAAAAGAGTGGGTGGATCCAGAATCAAATAAAACATTTTCTACTTTAGAGTGGATGGTAAGTGTACCTTTCACCACTTCGTTATCATACTCCACATCGCTGATAGAAATTGCATGTGACTTTCCGTTGTCTTTAGCCTTAAGATTTTGTTGACGTCGACCATCATCATAAACCCTCGGATTTGGGCATTGATTGGCATAATGCCCCATCTCCTTGCACTTGAAACATTGAAGTGTAATAGGTTCATTCTATGTATCCCTTCCTTTGTTTGCATCATTAGACATCTTCTTCCCATTATCGCGGAATTCAAATGCCCGATGACCTTCCTTTCCACATTTGAAACATTTACGTGTCCCTTTAAGACAACTCCCTCCATGTTTCTTTCCACACTTTGAGCATAAGGGAAAGCTCATCTTCTTTTCAGTGTGCTCTTTAGATTTTCCTTTGAATTCCATCTTCCTCTTCTTATCAAACCCATGTGACTGATGGGTTACTCCAATCTCCATCTCGACTTTGAGAGCACATCGAACGATTTCCTCGTAGCTATTGAAGTCCCTTATGTCTAACGCCCTTCGAAGACTTGGGTTTAAGCCACTAAAGAATCGATCGATCTTACTCTCAGGTTGGATAATAATACCATAAGTGTACCTTGCAAGTCTTGTAAAATTTGCTTCATAGGTACCAACAGATTCATCATCCCTCTGCTTCAGTTCAAGAAACTCTTTCTCCATCTTTGTTCGGAGAATACGAGGGAAGTACTTATTGAAAAATAAGTTCTTGAACTCGTCCCATTCCATAGACTCAATTTCATCCCTTTACCTCGTATTCTTAATAAGATTCCACCATTGATCAGCATCTCCTTCCAAACGATACACTGCTAGGATGACTTTATCATGTTCAGAACATTGAAGAACTGAAAATATCTTTTCAGTAGTACTAATCCATTGTTCAGCAACTAATGGATCAGTAGACCCACTGAAAGAAGGCGGACGCTGCCTCATGAAGGATTCAACAGAATGTTGCTCCTTCCTTTGCTTGTTTGGAAGTCCTGCATGATTCATAGCTTGAGAAAGTTGTGTGAGCATGGCTACAAGATTTTGCATTCCAGCTCCCATATCGTTTGGTTGCTCAGGGGGACAATCATTTCATTGCCCATCGCATTCCGCATTAACACGGTTCCTTCGGGTTCCAGCCATTGACTAAAACCAAGAAGAATAGTGTGAGCAACACTAATTATAATAGGAAAACCACATAATCAAGAATAAAATTTCACACTTAAGGTCTTATCCTAGGGTATTCATGGCCATTTCTAAAACACTAAGATTGTGTTCTATGCTTAGACTTATCCTTAGGGTTCTTACTAAGGCTTTCACATCCTAGTTTCCAAAGGTTGAGTATACCTTTCCTCTGATACCAACTATAACGTCCCATACTTTACATACATTGTTAATACTTCAAAATTGAAGTACACTTATTACAACACATGACAAAACCACAAAGGACCATATAGGTATAGTGTCTTTATAAACTGGGAAACATAAACAACTGGTTCATAAATCTTCTACAGTGTCTCCCATTTATTTCATCATATCTAGGGTCCCTTTAGCATATTATACTTAATATCCATCTTCCTGACCTGGGGAAAAGAAAACATAAAAGGGTGAGCTCAAATGCTCAGCAAGGGCAAATAAAGGAAATAAAAATCATATCATATCATTTTGATAATCATAACCTGCAAAAGAGATCATAATATCTTAACATGGAACAAATAATAGAAGTGAAAATGAGATCCCCATAACCATAACATAAAACTTGAAACTTTGTGGCATGCACACATAATCAGGGAAAATCATTTCTTGTTAGTCATGACTCATTGCCAAGACTATCTTAGTGGACAAAGTCCCTTTTTGAACCGAGTCACCCTCGTTCCAGTCCTGTTTCACTAAACCGGTATAACCTACCCTTCCAGCCATGTCTATCTCATGAGATATAAAATCTTTACCCAATGCATTGGAGGGAGATATAGGTCCCACCCATCTTATAATGAATCCTTTCTTATGTGTTCCACATAATCATAAACCATACATCATAGCGTAACCCATGTAATAAAAATGGAATTCTTAAACAACATGACATCATAAAACAATTCATATAAGATAAAGGAATTCATAAAAATATTTCCATCACAACATAATCAAACCAATGTAATAATAGGGATAAAAACAGAACCCTTTTATTATCTTAGATGGAAAATAATTTTGATAAAATACTTGAACTCCATTCTTGAGGAAAATATCCTTTCTACTTCAAAAACATTTTTCCTTTCATAACATGTCATACGACTTTAAAATAAAAGAAGTTGATTAAAAATAAACTTGAAAAATTGTAAAGGAAGTTTATTGGAAATAATTTTTTAAAAATCCATTCATGCCTTATAAGTTAAAAAAACATTCTTCGTACTTTTTTCGGAAAAGTCGAAAAGTACCGCGTACGAAAAAACGACAAAAGATTCCTTTCATATTCTTTACTAAAAACCCACCGAAGGGTAAAATTTGATTTAAAATATTGTAAGTGGATGGATATAATATTACATATTGATGAAACATGGATGTGGATGATAAAATACAACCCAGTAAATACTTACGAATAAACAATCTCGGATAAAAGTGAGATTGTGATATTTCTCTTACCTTAGGTCCGATTTGCTTTGTATGTGTCCGAAGCTCCTGTATAATGGTTTAAATAATGTTATTGACTTATTCCAGAATCATACATATTTATATGATATCATATATGGTCATATTCTTAGCTTCTTGATAGTAATATTTCATTGTTACTTGTTACTCGGGTCTTTATTGCCTTTTGTTCTTATGCGTGTTTTGCCGAATACATTCTTATTCTTCTTTTAAGGTTATAGATACCTTATATCCAGAATTGTATTAGTGTAACATATATCATATTTATTCATTCAATTCATTTATATAATTACTATGTAATGATGATCATGTATAACGAGTGGCATCACATCGTGGAGACGGTATTCCGTACGTACGCACGAGTGATGATATCGTTCCTATGATCGTGGAACTGTATTGTAGTATATATATATTATTTCAGTATCAATATTACATTATAATAATCATAAATAGTTACTCATTACACCATTATACCCATCCTTGTAAAGTGATGGTGGAAAAATAGATTACACCACGGCGTGGAGACGATATTCCGTACGTACGCACGCGCGGTGATTTCATTTTTCTGTAGGATGGATAGAAGGTGAATTAGGGTTGTTTAATATTTATAATAACATATCAGTATGTAAGTAATACTGATGTTATTACTTTATCATGAAACAACTAAATAAGAAGAAGTTGAAGAAGAAAGAAATTAAAAAGATCGGTAATGGATATTACCTCTTCTTTGGAACACTTCTTTGAATCCTCCACTTAGGGAACTAAGATTGGTCTTTGAAGAAGACCAGGACCTCTAGGATTATTCTAGGGAAGTGGAGAGGAGAAAATGGCAGGGGTTGGCCGAGCTTGAGTGCTCAAATTGGTGTGAGGAGGAGGGGGAGGAGGTGCCCTTTTATAAGGGAGGAGAGGGGCACCTTAGGAATATCTCAAAATATTATTTTATATTAAAGTCAAAATCGGTTTATAATGGTTCCAAAGGGTCTTATTTAGAAGCTATAGTGGGGATGGGTCGAAATACTATCAACCAATAGGATTTAGACAAGTTTAGGGTATTATTTTAACCTTATCAATTAGATTTAACTCTAAGTTAAATAATTTAACTTTTACCGTGTCTTTTTGTTTTCTTTCACTATATGGTCAATACACTTACTATAACATGCCAAACGAACCCCAAATTGTTTATTATTAATATATATATCCTTATCTAAGTCATTTTGCCAAACCTTAGATTTTTAGGAATAAAATAACAATTAATCATATAATATTTGATTTAAAAACTATTTTGTGTCAATTTTGACACTATTTGATATATGATTTTTGTGAAAGTTATAACAGAATTATATGTTCGAACCAAGTTGATTAAATCAACACTAATATATCATAGTAACCTAGAAAATTATTTTAATTCATAAAAAGTCTCAAATTACATTTATTTTTGTGTTTATAACATCAATTATGTCAATATTTCATAAATAAGATAATTATTGCATCATCGTTGTGTCATAATTAAATTAAATTATTTAATGCCTAAAAATTATAAATAAAATACCATTATGTAGGAAATCTTTTTATATTTCTAATGAATATTTATTGTCGAATTTATCTTATGTATAACCCCATATTAAAAATGATTTACTTATTAAACTTTGATTTTAACTATTTTAACCCTTCTTTAAATAAATTAATAATAAATGTCCTAATCTAACCCAAGTGGGCCTAAATGGTCATATTTTATTCATAAGGTTGTTTTTGGTCGAATTACACTTATCCAATAGAATTAGGACATGTGTTAGGGTAATAGTAATATCATATTTACCCTTAGTTACCCTATTTATTATAAACCGCGGCAAAAAAAAGTAAAAAGTTACTATTCACCAAAAAATTATTTTTATCTCATTGAACCACATTTTACTTACTAATATCAACCGTGTCTGTTGGATTTTCGAAATTCCATTCACAGAAGCAGTAAAATTAAGTTTTATGCAAAATTCAGTTTTTAACCTACCACTTAGTGGTTTCACTATTCAACAAAAATTGAAAGTTTTCAGAAAAATACCAAAATTTCACCCTAGGATAATTTCGGTATTCCGAATCCAAAAATGAAGTCCATTTTGAAAAATAAAATTTATAAAATTTAAAAAGTGGTTATTACTATTCATAACGGCTAGTTTTAATAGTATTTTAATAGCATATCATTGTTTAGTGAAACTCGGTATTGCGTACGACGCAAGCTATCGAGGAAGGTCATGATTGCATGTAAAGTAAGCCAAGCTAGTATGTAGTGAAAGATTATTTTGATGATATATAAAAACAAAATATTAATCATAAAAATCTCGGGTGTTACATCATAACATTAAATAATGAAGAATATCATATCAATGCATTTAATGAATTTTTCTAGGATTATGGGATCAGATGATCTATTGAAATTCTTAGTCCATTTCTACATAAAAGTCATAATAGAATATTGTTCTTTCTTAAGGGGTTCAAGAGTTCCCCCTGATCTAGGTTTCTATTCATAACTTTAGAAAACTAAGATAGTATCATCCCAAAGTTCATGATTACTAATCCCATCGGGTAGGGAATCTTATTTTGGTAGTCATCAATGTTCCGTTCACATTGAATGGAATCCAATAATACTAAATGTATAAATTAAAAAAGGAATTTTATTCTTTAATTTATTATATTCTGTGTTTTAATAGATGTTATCCATGATATATTTCCTAACATAAAATTTTATGATTTTTCCCTTTAATAATGGTTTCTAACAAGCTTGGGAATTTACCAATAATATCCCCCAACAGTGCCAAACTAGGCGTGTAGAAAGGCTAGTTGTTTTGTGTGAGGACCTTATCACATCTATCTCAGTGTGGTGTTTTTAGGGTTTACCCCAAGGAGTATCTATGCTAAATCCTCACCCAGTTTATGTATCTAGATAGGGATGTATTTTCTTGAAAACCACATGTCTATACATTATCAAAATTTAGATATGTATTCATATTTTTAGTATTATCCCTAAGTCTTTAAATTTTTTTCTAATACTGATACAAATATAACTAAACATTCATTTGAAAGAAATTTTTACAACCCTTCTCCTTATTATATATTAATTCTTGATTTATTACATAAGATTAAGAATAATACAACCCGATCGATTGAGATGAATTGTGTATTTGGATAATTAGGTACATTACATATAAATATAAAATAGAGGGTGAATCTCCATTATTGATTACTTAATTATAGTTCTAATTATATTATATCTTACTTAAAACAACCTAGTATAACCTGCAGACATACATAAAAAATGGGTGATCTATGAGGCCTAGTAATGGAATAAACATTGATTAAATTGAAGACATTATTATACGATAGACAAAAGAAAATTAAATGTGAATTAAAATGGGTTATAATTGTAAAGATGAAAAAAATGTTATTAAATATCAAGATAACATAAATTCAATATAGGAAAGTGGATGTAAAATTAAACAAAACAACACAAACATAGGTCATGGATGACCACCAAGACATCAAAAAATGGTGGAAAAAGTCTCGTGATGGATTAGTTTCACTCCCTAGTACCTTTTATGATTTATCATGAGACTAAAACATAACCCATTACATTGGAGAACTATATGATTCTAGACACACCTATCACATTCAAATAATGTATATGATTAAGTGTGCCACATAGATAATTCAATATGGGTTCATATTTCAGCATATTTAATTTAAAGAATAATGAATAATGAATAAATACATATAATTACAAATTCCATGAAGTATAAGTTTAAAAATTTGAAAACCCATGATATGAAATGGGTATGAGTATTCACTACACAATTATTTTTCATGTATAATCATGGTGAAATTTCAGCAGCATAATAAGGGAACATTAGTTTTTATGGGAGGGTTATTGAGAGTGAAATGTCTATATATTCATTTAGATATAGTAAGGGTAATAAGGGGGTATGTAATATCATATCCCAAAATTAGGAATTTTATATAAAGGGCATATGATAATGAAGTTGCTTGAATAAATTGTAGAAGGAGATGATCACATTCCTTCAGAGGGTGATTTCAAAATATTTGTTGGAGATTATTGAATGCTTGGGTAAATATTGGGAAGACACTATAAGGGGGGGGGTAATGAAATTATATAGTGTTTTTATTGAAATGTAATGGGATATTAGGTTCGTTTATATAGTAATTGATAGGGGAATTCTTTAATATTTTCGATGCTTAGGATTTTGACACTATACAATAATATAATCAAAACCACAAACCTTCCCATGGATTTTTCCTATTGTTTCTTCTAAAGGGGAGTGGTTTTAATAATTTTATATGGCTATAATCTAATATTATTAAAAAGATCCTTTTTTGATGTGGAATTGAGTCAGGTTCTTAAAGAAATGATTTAATAATCATTAAATATAATTTAGGTTTTAGTGGATTTATAAAGAATTTAAAAAAATAGTAACATAACATTAAAACACATTATATTAAAGGGGAAAAATATATTTGGTTGTGGATACCATTTATAGAATTTATTATGTAACTTTTGGGTTATTATGATGTCATAATACGCACCATATATTTATACTGTACTTAAGCTTTACTAAAAAAATAAAATGTCACACAAAATTATGAAAAAAAACCCATTGGATAATTCGGATGTTCTGATTCAAAAAATAATATTTATTTTATTGAAATAATATTCTAAAAATATAAATTTTCACTTTAAAAATAATAATGGACATTAATTGAGATATGTTTGGACTTTTTACAAAAACAATTTTATCCCTTATAAATGCTTTTGACATCATAAAATTATATTATAAATATTAATTAATAAATATAATTTAATAGTAATGTTTTATTAAAATATCATTTTTTTAAAAATTCAATAATTCCACAAAAGGAATTCTTTAATATAAATTATATATTACCTAGAAATAAATTTTTTTTGTCGAATCATAATCAAAATCATTTATAAATTAACAATAATGAGAAAATATATATATATTATTCTATAAAATAATAATATTCATATTATTAGTGTCTTGATACATCACCAATTATTACACTATAAAATCCCCTTTGGGTATGGTGAATGATGGTCAGATTTTCTTAGGGTGGTTTGGCATACAATATTTAGGCTGTGATATCCATGAGATCGAACTTCTCCCATAAACGGTTCTTATCATGATTTATTTATTAGATATCATCTTGTTCTTGGTAATGTCAAAATCCTAGTGATGTTATATCCCTAAAAATCGTTGACAAATTGGCTTCATAGGGTTTGATACTATTATTTGATCCAATAATTCATTTGTTTGTGTAAAGAAGATTCATGAAAACCCTATATATATATTAATCATATGATAAATTTTCAACATCTACGTTATCAGAGGTAATTATTATTAGTGGTATATTAAATATGATCATATTTAATAAATCCAAATAAGTACATGTTTTTTTATAACCACAATATAGAGTAGGTAATTTAATTCAACCATAAAGAAAATTTTATTTATAAATGTTTGGGTCATTTTAGAATAAATGGGTGAAAACTGAAAAATAATATGTGTGTAAATAACTAAAATGATATTTTTAAAGGATAGAAAATATATTAATTAGGGAACTAGATTGATCTAAATTGTGAAAATTATTATGTTCCCACATCAATATTAATCATAATTTCCCAAAAGTTATGGTGAAAGGAAGTTGAATCACCTTGTCATCACATAGTTATAAATATTTTTATATCAACTCCCCCTAGAAATTACATTTAACCCAAAAAAACAAAAAAATTTTGATTACTCCATAAAAAATAAAAACAAAACCCATTTTAAATTATTGTACTTTAGTTAATGATTATTAGGAAATGGTTACACTTATCTCCACCCATCAGTATATACCTTAGTTTAAAAATTATGTTCATGAATAATTAATGATGAGAAATAATAATGAAAATATCACCCTTTAAAAAAATTAATCAAACCAACCTAAATTTTTTAATTTAATGGGACATAAAGAATAAATTACTCACTTCGAGAAAAATATTTATTCTATAATTTACATGTATCAAATTATCGTCATAGAGGAAAAATATAAAACTAGTAATTCAAAGACAAAAAATAATATATTATAATTAATAAAATAAATTGATAAATAAATTGATGGAATTGAAATAATTTCAAACTGATCCCCTTGAGATAATAGAGTATTCATGTTCAAAATAATAGAAAAAATAAATAAGAACATCACCATGAAAAATGTGGAAACAAAAGAAGGAAACAAAAGAAGGAAACAAAAGAATGAAACAAAATAATAAATTATTTTCTATTTATGTACCACCATTTTCATAGCCAATATTCATTTATATTTCCACCATTAATTACTACCACTTTTTCGTCAATATAACGTCCCTATATGGGATATTATTATAAAAAATGTAACACCCTGAGCTTCCACAATACGCTTCTCATTCGATAATGCAATGGCTTGCATTGTACGCAACTTCGAATTCTAAAACACCGCGACTAATCAAAGTAGCCGTTATGAATAGTAATAACCACTCTTTAAAATTATAGAAATTTTATATTTCAAAATGGACTTCATTTTTGGATTCGGAATATCGAAATTAGCCTATGTTGAAATTTTGGTATTTTTCTGAGAACTTCTAATTTTTTATGAATAGTGAAAAATACTTAAAAACAAATTTTTTAATCAAAATAATTTTTAGTGATAAATTATAATATTTAGTGGTTTTAAAGTATAATTAGAATATATTTTTACCATTTTATCCAATGGTGGTCATTAGAATTAATTTAACATTGAAATTGGACATAAACAATTGCCAATCTTTTGATATAAATTGTTTCTTAAAAACACGCTATTTGTTGTAACAGTGGGAATTAATTATAAAATTAATTAATACAACTTATATTTTTGGAATTTTTTAAAATAGACATCATTTTTGAATTCGGAATATCAATTATAGCTTAGGGTGAAATTATGGCCTTATTCTGAAAAACATCAATTTTTGATGAATAGTGAAACCACTAAGTGGTTGTTAAAAACTGATTTTTCGTTAAAATAAAATAATACCACTTCTGTGATTTGATTTTCATAAATACGACATACATGGTTGTCATTAGGAAGTAAAATGTGGTTCAATGAGATTAAAATAATTTTTTGGTGAATAGTAACTTTTAAGTTCTTAATCACGATTAGAGGTAATTAGTGTAGTTTAAGGTAAAAATAATGTTTTAATAATATAAGATGAGCTTGACACTTGTCCTACTCCTATTGGATGAGTCATTTCCGACCAAGAAAACCCATGGGTCAACTTGGGGACCCCATGGAGCCACTTTGGTTGGAAAATGACATTAATATATATTTATTTAATGTTAAAATTAAATTGACACAAACATGAGTTGTTTTACTAAAATAGTTTTTAAGTGGGGTTACACAAGTCCAAATTTTGACTATAAATATTCATTGGAAAGATAAAAATATTTCCTACATCATAGTATTTTTTTTATAATTTTTAGACATTAAATAAATTAAATTATTTATGACATCATTTTGATACAGCGATGACCTCATTATTTGACGATTTAAATAAAATGAGAAGATAATGAAAAATCCAAGGCTTAAACTTGTCCAAAGCCTATTGGATGAAGATACTTCGAACCCTTATCACCTTAGCCTCGAAGTATATAAGTGTGGGACCTCTAAAATCCGAAACTCATTTTATAATAAAGTGACTTTTCTTTACTTTCCAAGAGTGCCCCTCCTCTCCACTTATAAAAGGCCCCCACCTCTACCACCTCATTCACACTTTCAAGCCATTTGGCTCGGCCAACCTCTGCCCAAATACTCTCCCAACTTCCCCCTCTTACTCCTAGAATCCTCCCTTTGGGAAGAACTCTTCCCAAGGAAGCCTTTGGCTCAAATCAAAAAGAGTTACCCGATTTTGAGGTAATGTCTTCTCTAATGTTGTTTTGTTTTATTTTTCTTCTCCAACCCCCTGAACTCTTTTTATTCATTTCTTTTGTAACAACACCATTATACTAAATATACAAGGATTTTTTTATAAGAAGGATTCGAGATACACTTACACACACCTAAATCTAATGGTTAAAGAACATACGGTTTCTGTGGATGGCGAATTTCTGCCTCACGAAACGATGATTATTCAACACTCATATAACACCTTCAAAGGTGGCCATTAAGATGTCACTATATTTATATATGATATATAATATGTTTATGTTTTACTTATGATTCTGTATTTCTCATTTATGGCATACTTTATGATTTCCATTATGGGTAAACGCGATAATTTCATTTTAGGAAGTGCGGACTACCGCCCCCTCAAAGTGATTTGAATCGTTAATGCCATATGTGGGATGTATAAAGGATGGTGTAAATGGTATTATACACTATATTATACTGGAATTATATTATACATTTATATCATTTTGATTTCATTCCATTAAATATGAAATAGAAATGAAAGTAGCGTTCATGCGTACGTACGGCTTACCGTCTCCATGAACGGTGCATTTCATTTCTTACCTCTAAATGTTACGTAATGTTATAAATGAATGTATATACTGGATATATATGATATATATGACATCTAAATCATGAATATAATTCTGGAGATAATGGATATTCTACCACATAAACAACTTGTAATTATAAGAAGTTTATTGTTGACTCAAGTACCAAAGATCGACAAAACGACCGTTATTAACTTAAATAATTACATAATGTTCTTATCATTGTAATAAGTGATATAATAAGGATAATGAAATTGAAAATGGTTCTTTATAAGGTATATATTAACCCTAGTTTATTATTCAGGAGGTTAAAGAACGGTTGAGTCAAGTCAGACATGAGGTAAGGGAACTTCTTAATCCAATTTCCATTCTTTGGGTTAATCTCCTACTTTCAAATTATGTCATGATATTATTATGTCCTATCTTGTATTTGTACTTTCATTATGTGTACTTATAGTGAATACACATAATAGATCTATTTTATTTTAAAAATGATCTTTGTAAGGACTTCATCTCAATCTCCTTTCATTGAGGCATATTTCGTTTTATACACAACTTTATTTTATACGGTGTATAAACCCCTTTTACTTTTACGTTTATTCAAAAGGTTTTCTTTTATAATTATGTGATTTTTAAATGATTTAAAAAAAGAGATATTTCTCTCCAATATATGAAAATCCAGTGCAAATGTATACGTACTTAACGCAAGCTTAAAAATGTTTTCAGAAAACCCGACTCTCGAGTGTGGTAGACAGGAAGGGATTGGGCGTGGACCCATCATGGTCTGCAATTAGTCGAGTAGTCTCAGAATTAGTTATTTTGTTTTCAGAAGCTTGCATAATGTTTTCATAAAAACACTAGAGTATATTTGAGAAAATTTAAACATAAGTATCTTCTAAAAAAAATTGCATCGGTAGGTCTCATGAGACAACTAGACGTGGAATTGGCTGAGGCCCTTTCCCAATTTGATTTATGGTTTTGGCCGAGGCATTAATCATTTTAGACGTCTTGGCTGAGGCCTTGACAAAATGTTTCAGAATGTCTGGCATTATACATTCCCTCATTATGAAAGTGGTTATTGATTTTGCATGTGATTATTCGACCAGTAGAATATCCATGTGAAGAAGTGAATGGCATTATCACATTTTACTTTTGCCATAATATGTTAAAGTTCAAGTTTAAAAGGCTTTTGTTTTAGTTATACATTGCCTTAAATGTTAATGTTTATTTATGAGAGCTTCCACTATATTGTTAACCTTACTGAGCATCTGAGCTCACCCCTTTCAATGTTTTAATATTTTTCCAGGATGTGAAGAATTATTTTATGAATGACCTGCAGGGATAGTCAGAAGAGGATATGAATGTGGACTATGGAGACTTTGTTATTGTAGTTTTTCACTTTATGATGCAATGTAACGTTTACGAATGTATCTAGTGTTTCCAAGGCTACTAAACTAATCGGTCTTTCGAGACTTGATCTTTTGTGATCATGCCAATGTTACGAAGTAACGCACCGACTCTGGGTAGCTGGGGTCGGGGCGTTACAGTTGGTATCAGAGGCGGTTTATTACTAACCTTGGAAGCTAGATTTAGATAAACTCTGATTAGAGAACATAGCCCGAAGGTAGACTTTGAGGATTAGTATAGAAGAACTTCCTAGAATTTTGTTATTGTAGAGATTTTGTGAGTTTTCTGGGCAATACATCCCTGTCTGGATACGAGCAGGTAGAGGAAGCTCTGGCACAGATGTACCTAGGGGTAAAACCTGAAAACACCGCTTTGAGCTAGACTCGAATGGGAACTGGTGCACGACAACGGGCCTTGCTGCACTCTTGGTTACGACACTCCCGGGGGATATGCTTAGGATAATTCCCATTTTCTTTACAAACCACTATGAACGGTTATGAGTATATACTTCCTCAAATAAAACCTTTTTATGATTATGGATTATATCCATAAATAGTTCAATTTATGTTAAGTATTTTACAAGTATGGAATTATGTATTTTGATTCATAAACTAATCTATTTTATGCCATTGTTTAGAAATGGAGCCTAGTGGAAGGAATGGAAACCATATCAATGCACGTACTCCGTGTAGGGATTTCCCTCCTGCTCAAGATAATTATTGTGGATCTGGAGATACAACTGGTGTTGATCAACTTATTACCATACTGGGACAACTCACTCAAGTTATGAATAATAACCTTACTCGTATGGATCACCCTGATCCACAACGTGGATGATCAATGTTAGACCGCTTCATGAGGCAACAACCACCAACATTTAATGGGGGTACAAATCCGTTAGTAGCTGAGCAATGGATAAGCTCCTTAGAAAAAATATTCCATGCCTTGGGGAGTAGCGAAAGGGAGATGGTTGTCATGGCAGTTTACCGCCTCACTGGAGATGCCGATCAGTGGTGGTCACTGATTCAAAACACAAAGGAAGATGATGACGTATCGAATATGGAATGGAGGGAGTTCAAAGAGCTTTTCTTAGAAAAATACTTTCCTCGTGACCGTAGGGCAGATATGGAAAGGCAATTTCTAAGTCTGAGGCAGAAGGAGGATGAGAATGTCGCAATGTATGAGGCCAACTTTACAAGGTTAGCAAGGTATGCTGCAGATTATATACGTAACCCAAGAAGTAAGATTGATCGTTTCTTTGATGGGTTAAAACCATTTCTCCGTCGAGCTTTAGTATCACAATCTTTCTCAACATACGAAGATATTGTCTCATGTGCAATCAAGACGGAAAAGGAATTTTCTAAGTCTCATGACTTTAAAGCAAAGCAAGAAAAGAAGAGAACGGTGGAACAAGAGACGGATAAAGGGAAAAAGGGAAAGAAGGATTTTCCATTATGTGATAATTGTGGGAAGAATCACCCCGGTGCTTGCCTAAAAGGAATGGGAGTTTTTTACAAATGTGGAGAAAAAGGTCACCAGGCTCGTGATTGCAAGGGAAAGAAAGAGGCTATCAAAGTTGAATGCTATAATTGTAGAGAAATGGGTCATTACGCAAATGAATGTCCTAAGCATCAGGGAAACTTACCTCATAAAAGGCCAAGGGATCAAGGAAAATATTATGCTGTTACTACAGTTGAAGCAGAATAACTAATCTATTGGTTCTTTTGGACTGATGGATTATATTTCGGTTATTAGAATAATGTGATATATGTATATAAGGATTGTACTGCAGTACTTGTTGATTTTAGTAAGGTTTTAATATGATGAAGGTAATCATATTTTTAGTATGTGACAATAAGAGAAACTTTACTTTGTTTGGGAATCTGATAAATTGATTTTGGAATTAAGAGACCTTTTAGAGAAAGTCTGGACAGAGGTATTTTGGATACCTATAAAGGTTGGAGTGGATTAAGTTGATCTTTGGATAGTATTGTTTAAGGTTAAAACATTTATGAAGATTATTTTTGGAATAGTATATTACTTTATTTTTAGGAAAAGGACAACCTGCAGGGTGGGGCATAACCGTCACGTCGGACAAAGCTGCTGGAATCGAACCCACAATCATAGTGCGACAGACCTTTATTTCCTACCACTAGCCTACAGGAAGTCCCTGGTTATTACAAAATAATTTTACTAATCTAAATGGTATGTGTTAACATTTTTAACCTTATACAATTAGGATAAGTATAATATTTTTGAGTTCTATTATCTTTCTGAGTGAAAGATGAGTTGAAGGTTGAAACTCTAATTGTCAAGCACAAATATATATATACCTATCTCTTATTCAATGAATAAATTAATTCTTAAACTTTATTAAAGGGATATTAAAACAAAAAAATGTGCTATCCTAATACATTATGTCTTTTTGAACTGATGATATTTTAAATCAACATAGATTGAAGACTTTGAGGCCCTCAATTTGACAGTTGATTATGATTGATGACCTCAATCACTCCCTACAAATATTTACGTTTTTCCTCCAATTATATGTCTCTAATTTCCACCAATGTTTTCCTAATCGAGATCATAATTGGGTGGTGACATTTTCATTTCCCTTTCCCTCTTATTAAGGCTAAATTTTATTAATCTTATTTCCGATGTGGGTTTTCCACAAAGGTATTTTCTCTTTTCAACCTTTTATTTTCAAAGAATTTTTTTTTCAAATTGCGAGGACGCAATTTATTGAAGGAGGGGAGAATGTAACACCCCGAGCTTCCACGATACGCTTCTCATTCGATAATGCAATGGCTTGCATTGTACGCAACTTCGAATTCTAAAACACCGCGACTAATCAAAGTAGCCGTTATGAATAGTAATAACCACTTTTTAAAATTATAGAAATTTTATATTTCAAAATGGACTTCATTTTTGGATTCGGAATATCGAAATTAGCCTATGTTGAAATTTTGGTATTTTTCTGAGAACTTCTAATTTTTTATGAATAGTGAAAAATACTTAAAAAAAACTTTTTTAATCAAAATAATTTATAGTGATAAATTATAATATTTAGTGGTTTTAAAGTATAATTAGAATATATTTTTACCATTTTATCCAATAGTGGTCATTAGAATTAATTTAACATTGAAATTGGACATAAACAATTGCCAATCTTTTGATATAAATTGTTTCTTAAAAACATGCTATTTGTTGTAACAGCGGGAATTAATTATAAAACTAATTAATACAACTTATATGTTTGGAATTTTTTAAAATATACATCATTTTTGAATTCGGAATATCAATTATAGCTTAGGGTGAAATTATGGCCTTATTCTGAAAAACATCAATTTTTGATGAATAGTGAAACCACTAAGTGGTTGTTAAAAACTGATTTTTCGTTAAAATAAAATATTACCACTTCTGTGATTTGATTTTCAAAAATCCGACATACATGGTTGTCATTAAGAAGTAAAATGTGGTTCAATGAGATTAAAATAATTTTTTGGTGAATAGTAACTTTTAAGTTCTTAATCACGATTAGAGGTAATTAGTGTAGTTTAAGGTAAAAATAATGTTTTAATAATATAAGATGAGCTTGACACTTGTCCTACTCCTATTGGATGAGTCATGGACGACCAAGACAACCCATGGGTCAACTTGGGGACCCCATGGAGCCACTTTTGTTGGAAAATGACATTAATATATATTTATTTAATGTTAAAATTAAATTGACACAAACATGAGTTGTTTTACTAAAATAGTTTTTAAGTGGGGTTACACAAGTCAAAATTTTGACTATAAATATTAATTGGAAAGATAAAACGATTTCCTACATCATAGTATTTTTTTTATAATTTTTAGACATTAAATAAATTAAATTATTTATGACATTATTATGATGCAGTGATGACCTCATTATTTGACGATTTAAATAAAATGAGAAGATAATGCAAAATCCAAGGCTTACACTTGTCCAAAGCCTATTGGATGAAGAGATTTTTAACCCTTATCACCTTAGCCTCGAAGTATATAAGTGTGGGACCTCTAAAATCCGAAACTCATTTTATAATAAAGTGACTTTTCTTTACTTTCCAAGAGTGCCCCTCCTCTCCACTTATAAAAGGCCCCCACCTCTACCACCTCATTCACACTTTCAAGCCATTTTGCTCGGCCAAACTCTGCCCAAATACTCTCCCAACTTCCCCCTCTTACTCCTAGAAGCCTCCCTT
Organism: Viscum album; assembly: GCA_963277665.1. Classification (NCBI taxonomy): domain Eukaryota; kingdom Viridiplantae; phylum Streptophyta; class Magnoliopsida; order Santalales; family Viscaceae; genus Viscum; species Viscum album. The sequence continues at coordinate 1,497,288,015 of OY728132.1, forward strand.
TGGGCAGAACTCTTCCCAAGGAAGCCTTTGGCTCAAATCAAAAAGAGTTACCCGATTTTGAGGTAATGTCTTCTCTAATGTTGTTTTGTTTTATTTTTCTTCTCCAACCCCATGAACTCTTTTTATTCATTTCTTTTGTAACAACACCAGTATCCTAAATATACTAGGATGTTGTTATAAGAAGGATTCTAGATACACTTACACACACCTACATCTAATGGTTAAAGAACATACGGTTTCTGTGGATGGCGAATTTCTGCCTCACGAAACGATGATTGTTCAACACTCATATAACACCTTAAAAGGTGGCCATTAAGTTGTCACTATATTTATATATGATATATAATATGTTTATGTTTTACTAATTCTTCTGTATTTCTCATTTATGGCATACTTTATGATTTCCATTATGGGTAAACGCGATAATTTCATTTTAGGAAGTGCGGACTACCGCCCCCTCAAAGTGATTTGAATCGTTAATGCCATATGTGGGATGTATAAAGGATGGTGTAAATGGTATTATACACTATATTATACTGGAATTATATTATACATTTATATCATTATGATTTCATTCCATTAAATATGAAATAGAAATGAAAGTAGCGTTCATGCGTACGTACGGCTTACCGTCTCCATGAACGGTGCATTTCATTTCTTACCTCTAAATGTTACGTAATGTTATAAATGAATGTATATACTGGATATATATGATATATATGACATCTAAATCATGAATATAATTCTGGAGATAATGGATATTCTACCACATAAACAACTTGTAATTATAAGAAGTTTATGGTTGACTCAAGTACCAAAGATCGACAAAACGACCATTATTAACATAAATAATTACATAATGTTCTTATAATTGTAATAAGTTATATAATAAGGATAATGAAATTGAAAATGGTTCTTAATAAGGTATATATTAACTCTAGTTTATTATTCAGGAGGTTAAAGAACGATTGAGTCAAGTCAGACATGAGGTAAGGGAACTTCTTAACCCAATTTCCATTCTTTGGGTTAATCTCCTACTTTCAAATTATGTCATGATATTATTATGTCCTATCTTGTATTTGTACATTAATTATGTGTACTTATAGTGAATACACATAATAGATATATTTTATTTTAAAAATGATCTTTGTAAGGACTTCATCTCAATCTCCTTTCATTGAGGCATATTTCGTTTTATACACAACTTTATTTTATACGGTGTATAAACCCCTTTGACTTTTACGTTTATTCAAAAGGTTTTCTTTTATAATTATGTGATTTTTAAATGATTTCAAAAAATAGATATTTCTCTCCAATATATGAAAATCCAGTGCAAATGTATACGTACTTAACGCAAGCTTAAAAATGTTTTCAGAAAACCCGACTCTCGAGTGTGGTAGACAGGAAGGGATTGGGCGTGGACCCATCATGGCCTGCAATTAGTCGAGCAGTCTCAGAATTAGTTATTTTGTTTTCAGAAGCTTGCATAATTTTTTCATAAAAACACTGGAGTATATTTGAGAAAATTTAAACATAAGTATCTTCTAAAAAAAATTGCATCGGTAGGTCTCATGAGACAACTAGACGTGGAATTGGCTGAGGCCCTTTCCCAATTTGATTTATGGTTTTGGCCGAGGCATTAATCATTTTAGATGTATTGGACGAGGCCTTGACAAAATGTTTCAGAATGTATGGAATTATACATTCCCTCATTATGAAAGTGGTTATTGATTTTGCATGTGATTATTCGACCAGTAGAATATCCATGTGAAGAAGTTAATGGCATTATCTCATTTTACTTTTGCCATATTATGTTGAAGTTCAATTTTAAAAGGCTTTTGTTTTAGTTATACATTGCCTTAAATGTTAATGTTTATTTATGAAAGCTTCTGCTATATTGTTAACCTTACTGAGCATCTGAGCTCACCCCTTTCAATGTTTTAATATTTTTCCAGGATGTGAAGAAGTATTTTATGAATGACCTGCAGGGATAGTCAGAAGAGGATATGAGTGTGGACTATGGAGACTTTGTTATTGTAGTTTTTCACTTTATGATGCAATGTAACGTTTACGAATGTATCTAGTGTTTCCAAGGCTACTAAACTAATCGGTATTTTGAGACTTGATCTTTTGTGATCATGCCAATGTTACGAAGTAACGCACCGACTCTGGGTAGCTGGGGTCGGGGCGTTACAAAAAATAAAACTTCTTCCTAAACAATAATGATATGTTGTAGTTAATACTCACAACCAGTTTCTTCATGATATAATATCTTATCTCCATGTAGAATTTGGTCACCATTCATCATATTTTCCACGTGAATTTATTGTAAATTACATCTAAATAAAATTACTTCCATGGGTATTTTAATATATCTATTCATTCTGAATCTAGACATATCTCCATAAATGATCAACTCTTTAATAATCACACTTGATACTCCCCATTATCATCCCAAGATCACCTATTTATATAAAACCCTGAAATTGTAAAATAAAAACATTGTATTCGATAACATATGCGACATGCAATAGTTAGCTTAAACAACCTTTTAAATAACATTCATTAAATTAAATCTCTTTGATAGCTTGCAAGAATATGCAATATTGAGTTTAAAGGAACTATAATATTGTATAACATTATATCCTAGCCTTTAAATTGGTGGGAATGAGTAGTAATAAATAAATTATGAAAATTATGATTTTATATATATTAGAATTAAAATAAATATCAATTAAAAGAAAAATAAATGTTTTCTGAAAAACTATATTTTTTATAAAATGCGGTTTAATTATATTTTGCGCACATAATTTAAAATTAATTTCTACCAAATCTGGTAATTTTTTTAAAAATAAACTTATTTTTTTAATAATAATATCAAAAGTATCTTATAGTTCATTTTGGAATTTTTCTGAATGGATTCATTTTTATGAATAGTGAAAAATACATAATTTTACTTGAAAACTACCTTTTTTGTTTAAATAAATTAAAATGAAAAGTTATATTATGGATTAGTTTAAAATTTAAATTATTACAATTAAATATCTATTAATTAAATTTATATTATTTTATAAATTTTTTTATTGAATTTTGATATGAATTATTTTTAAACTTTTAAACATTTTGTCTTTGAAAAACAAGTTTTCCTTTTAAGTCTACAAGATTAAATTAAAATTAAAATTTTACACTTATGTGAAAGTAATTTTGAAAAATGGATTCAATATTTTTAATTACAATAATTTTTATTATAAAATAATTTACTATTAATTTTTGAATAATTTTAACTGTGAAAATAGTAATAAAAATTACCGCATTTAAGGTAAAAATGTATTTATTGACGGTTAATCTAAGAAGATAAGTGTTTAAAATAACCTAAAACATTAAAAATTCATATTTCTTGGAAATTATTCTACTTTTTCCATCCCAATTTAGAAAATAGATTCATTTATATTCCTTTTTTCTTGTCAATGAGATTATCATTTTGGAGTCTTTTAAGAAATTTCTTAGTAATTTTCAAGGAGGTCCCCTTTCACCACTTATCAAAGGGCAGTCACATCCCACACGTATTCTCACCTACCAAGGTATTTTTTTTTCAAAAAACCATAAAAATAGTCTATATATCCTCTATATATAAATTATAGAACTCTTTTCATCCGAAAATACCATCCTTAGGGTCCTTAAGGGGAGATCCAAAGGTGGTTTCTCTTATAGAAGGTAATTATCTTAAAATGGTTCTTTCATTTTCATTCTTCTTTTTTAAACATAAATTATATGTTAACACATACAATATAATAACACCATTATATACCATATATTGAGATATTATTATGTTGATATCATAATAATTATCTATCTCTACTTCAATCAGATGGAAAACGAAATCAACGATCGTTTGTTTGGAGGAGTACCATCTCACGAATAGATGTAGTTCGATTTTCCATCACTGGTTTTCATGGATGGATATAATGATGTATTTAACACATGTATACGATGGTATAAATATTATATGGTTATTTAATAAGATAATAATATGATTAAAAACACTAAATCGAAGGTTAAATAATGTTCAACTATAATAATATGTGAGGTGTTGGGTTCTGTCTCAATTTCCTTTCATTGACAAACTTTTATGAGTTATGAACCAATATATTTTATATTGTGTATATAATTACCCATTGACAAGTAATAACATGGTTAATTAATAATCCACAGGGTTTGTATTTTCCATTTGAATTATTTCATACAATGTAGTTTGATTGAAAAGCTACCATGTGGTAAATAATTTCATAACTCAATTTCTTTTCATTAGATTATATTACTTATTTATTATCTATGATATTATATGAAAATTTGTGTTTTGAATTTTTACTATATATTATTTTTACTTCCAATTTATTTATTAGGATTTGTAGTTGATACACATAATATATTCATTGAATAAATCTCACTGCAATTCTATGATCATTGTATGTGTTTATTTCACAATCTCATTATCATCTAGATTTCTTAGTATTAAATTTGAGATAAGTAAAAATATTAGAAAATTGTCTAATAATGAAGATTGTTTTTATCTTAATCTAATTATTAATGGTATTTTCAAGTAATAGTACCATATTTAGACATTTTTACATAAAATAATTGAAAAATTATTTTTAAGAAAATCTAAATTCATTTATCTCTTTGGACAAAAATTTGTTTTCTTTCAAATCCATGTTTTATAAAAAAAATTAACATTTTACAAATACTTTTTTAAATAATATTTTATCTACTATTCCTTTTATATAATAATTTTAAAGTAATCATTGTTCCGTTTAAAAAAATGCCCTTTTAGATTTTACCAAAATAAAAAATGGAATCATTATTTTAAAATGCATAAAATTATTGGAACTTCCAACCGTCATGACAAATTAAATGTTTTAATTATTAATTTATAATATTAAGAAATAATTTTTAAATAATTTTTTTTTTCAAAATTTATTTTGAGCTTTTTGTATTAAAAATAATTTTCCGAATGAAAATGATATATTTTTTAATGATGTTTTTAAATAAATATTTATGGTGTTTCTATTTATTAACAACAAAAATAATTTATTATTACTCTAATGGGTACACTATGTATTAATTCCATACTTATTAATTTAATGGATGTTTTGTGATCATTTTGACTAAGCAATGTATTAAACTTCACATTCATGGTTCGTTTTTTATTCATTAACTTTCCCTTGAAATATACACCTCCATGTGATCATTGGACAATAAATTTCCCCCAAGTATCCATATTATTTACCATGGATATATTAATTACTTTATCTATATATAATTTTTATATATTGTTTTAAATATTGAATTTCATTTCTTTATGTGGGGAAATATTGATAAATCCATATTCTTTACTCAATACAGATATTTGTTGATATGTCACATTTTTCATGAATTAAATCGATTATTCGATATATAGGGAATGATTTGGATTTTCATTAATGGATGGATACTAGTATAATATATCCCCTCAATGTATTTGTAGGTCTCATGAGACAAATAAGTAAGCTAGAACTAAATGGATTTTTACCTATTGTTTTAGACAATCTTGATTTTTCATTTCCTCCATTAGTAATTCAATTTCTAATATCTATGACATATTTACCATGATATTATATTGGGATGCATTTCATTCTCTATTTATTGACAAAATTCAAGATGTTTTTAGTTATTTACTTTTCCACATTGATTATTTCTTATCCAATCCTGATAGGCATGTTCTTTAAATTATATTCGTGTTTATTTATTTACCTTTTCATGTTGGTTATGCCTTATCTAGTTATTTAAATGGAATGTGCATTAAAATATTTACCTCTCCATATTGAATATGCCTTATATTATCATGATATTCAAGTTAATTAAATAGAATTTGTGTTCAGTTACTTACATGTTCATGTTAATTATTCTTATTGACTCAGGATAGCTTCAGTTGTACTTAACACTTATTGGGTATTTGATCTATAACTTATTTCTTCCTTAATTAGGAATCCATGAAGAAAAAATGATTAATATGAAAGGATATACTTTAGTTATTAGTATAAATATTTATAAAAAATATGCTGTAATTTTTATATTCAAATTTAATATGGGACTCAAGTATATATCTTGTTTACCAAGACTACCAAACTATTAGGTCCTTTAGGGTGTGATTCCTTGTATATTATACCAATGAAATAAATAATGACAATGGGTCTAGACTATTGGGGTCAGGGTCACTATATTTTGAATTAAAGGGAGGTTAAGTAGAACCCTTGAAGACAATATTTAGGAAAAAATAGATTAGGTAACATAACCCTTTGATAAATATTGCAGATATATATAGAAGAACATCCTAATTTTTTGGTATGGTAAAATTTTGTGATTTTCTCTATAATACCTCCCTATTTCGATACTATAAGTGGATTTAGTTTTGGAACATATATTACTATGGGTAATAACACTGAAAAGGTTGCATTATTCTTGACCTAATAATCCCTGGGTGTAGAACAATGGCCCATAATGTGCACCTAGTTTGTCACTCCCATGGGATTTAAATATGACAATTCACATTTAATATAAAAACTATTATGATGGATTTAATTAGATGTTGACAATTAATGACCTTGTTTAAACATAAGGTTTAATATATTTAAAAGATAATGTCTCAAAGGAATGGAAAAGGGCTTTATATGTTGAAAATAGTGTCACAATTTAATTAATTGATGAGAAAAATGAAAAGTATAATCAAATGAAATAAATCCCATCCTTGGGATCCATTTATAGTAAATTTTCTTAAATGTGGGGAACCAGGTAATTATTTTTGTTTGTTCCCTATTATAAAGGTTAAACCCTAGACCAAGGAAGGGACTATGCTGAAGTAGAATGGATAAATTATTTATTGGTATTCCAGAATTATATTAAAAAAGTGTTTTTTCTAATGGTATTTTGGTATACGATTCATGAAACATCCCAAGATTATTTTAAATTTGAGAATCACATATTAATTCATCAAATTAAGAGTTATGGATACCATCATGGTTAAATGATTTTTAAGTATGATCTTAAGTTCAATGTCTATAACACCCCTTTTTTTGTTTTATGTCATGGGTTTCTACCAAGGTCATTTATATTTTTGGACAAATTTATAGCAATATAACCCATTTTTTTAGTATATGTTTTAGTGGAAATTTTATTTGAGGAATAATGCCTTTACATTTTATAGAAAAATATTTAACGGTATTGATTTACTTTAGTGTTTATATGTTCATTAATGAGATTATAATAATAGTAAAATATAATAATGAGACATTTTGAAAATAAATTTTTTATTTTAAACATTACAAAAAAAGTTATTTCATGATTAATTTTATTTAAAGGATGTCCATCATGTTTTTTGGGAACATTATTGGAATACTATTAATATAATGTAGAAAAAGTACAACCCACATGCTGGTTAAAAATCCGTCGCATCTAAAAATGCCATGGGCCATGGACCCAAAACTAATGGTCGATAAGGGTTTAATACCTAACATTGGACTACTTGATATCCTGGTTATTATTTCATTAGTTAAAAAATATGAGAAATTAAATTTAATTGTGAAATAGTGGTGTTATTTTTGAGGATTATTGATTAATGTATTGTATTGGAAAATGTGTTCTAACTATATTGGTTTTGGAAAGAATTTATAGATATAATGAAAGAATATTCACTCTTTTATATATCTTTAGATCCATTAAAACTAAATTTTAGTGTTTCGGATATCAAAAATTCATTTCTTGGAGTAAGATATGAATTGAAAATTGATCGAATCACAACTAACGTGTAAAAATGTTTTTATAAAATAGAAATATATAAAGTAATTAAATTTCCTTGTATTATTAGAGTGTGAAAGAATTAGTCAACTTTAGGAAAATGATTTTGAAATAAAATACATATCCTATTACATTCGTATACTATGAATCATATGGTCTTTTAAGTAATTATAGATTTATGTTTTTAAGTCCTTAACTTTCCATTTATCATTAAATTTCATTTTTTCAATGATATATATCACTCTCTATAATTATTTATAGTTTTCTAACATGTACATAGATTAACATCCCACCAATTTTCTCTTAAATATATACTTAGTTTTGGGTTATTTCATATAACCTCTTAACATTCCTTTCACTCTTATTATGGATATATTTTATTAACACTTTTATGATATGGGTTTTTCAACAATGGTATTTTCAAATATCAAACGCATGATTTCCAAGATCATGTTTCAATTGTGAGGAAGAAATTTATTTAATGTGGGATAATCTAAAAAAATTATAAAATAATAATATTGTATTAGATATAATATGTGACATGAAACACTGAGATTAAACAACACATGAAATATATTTCTTTTAATTTAATCTGCTCGACATCTTTTGAAACATGCAACTGAAAGTCTAAATAACCCATAATATAGTTTTACATTATAACCTATCAATTAAACTGGCATTTATAAATAGTATAAAATGATATATTAAAATTATGTTTATCTATTTTTTAGAAATAAATTATTAATCATTTAAAATAAAATTATTTTTTTTGGAAAATTCATATTTTTTAGGAAAAATATTTTAGTCGTGCTTTGCAAAAATAATTTAAAATTATTTTTTTCCATTTCTATAAAATATATAAATACATAAAAACAAACATACCTTTTTAAATCAACATTTTAAAATTATATAAGAGTTAATTTTTGATATTTTTCACAAAAGATTCATTTTTTGATGAATAGTAAAAAAAATATGAATCTTAATTGAAAACTGCATTTTGATAAAAATAATTTATAATGATAAATTATATTTTTAGTTGGTTTTAATGTAAAATAATATCAATTATATATCTATTAATAAAATTTGTGTCATTTTAATAATTTTAATTTTTTTCCATATAGATACATTTTAAAATTTTGAACATTTTTCCTTTGAAAACATACTTTATTATCATATCTCTAAGATTAATTATTAATTAAATTCGGCCAATTATGTGAATGGAAATTTAAAAAATGGATTTCATATTATTTATTATAATAATTTATATTTTCTAGTATGTTTTACATAAATTTTAACCAAAATTAATAATGAAAAAAATAAAAATTATTTACCATGGTAACGGTAAAAATGGATTCTCTAAGGGTTATAATGAGAAGATAAGGTTTACAAATTACCAACCAACTTGTAAAAATAATAATTTATGTCAAAATTTCAAAATTATTCTTCCCAATATATAATATAAGTTTGTTTTTATTATTTTTACATGTTAATAACTTTATAATTTTGGATTCTTTTGGGAAATTTCCATGTTTTTTTCAAAGACATACCCTTTACCCAATTATAAAAGGGCACTCACTCCCCTCAATTATTAACACCACCCAAGCCCATTGGATCAACCCAACGTTGAAAATATATCTACCCATCATCCTTATTTTCATATTAGATTTTATTTTCCTCTTTAAATACCATCCCAAGGGTCCCTAAGTGGAGATATAAAAGAGGATTCTCTTAGAGAAGGTAATTATCTTAACATAATTCTTTTATTTTACGTCTTCATATTACACATTAAATTTTTATTAATAACTAAAATTTAAAAACTCAAGCATTTATCATATAATTATAAGTTATACTGATTAAGGAATAATAGTTATCTATCTCCACTACCTTCAAATGTGAAATGAAAACATCGATTATGTGTACGGTAGACTACCACCTAGTGAGATGATATAGTTCATTTTTCATCACCACCTTTCATATATGGATATAATTATGTATTTCTAAGAATTATATGATATTATAAATATTAATATGTTTCTTTAATAAGTTAATAACATTTTTAAAACCACTATTCTTGAGGTTAAGGCATTTTCAACCAAATAGAAGCGTGAGGTAATGGATTTTGTCTCAATTTTGTTTATGTTGAGGAACATTTTTATGTTATGAATCAAGTTCATTTTTATGGAGTATATACTTTCCATTATACATTTAATATCATGATTCATTAATAATTCAGGTTTTCTAGTTTAAATTGTAATTATTTCATCCAAGTGGGTTTGACTTATAAGTTAGCATGTGGTAAAGAATTTGATAACTCAGTTTCTTTTCACTAGGTTATATTAATTCATCATCATATATGATATTATAATATTATTTTTGTAATGAATTTTTATGATCCATTATCTTATTTCCACTTTTTTTATGTTTATATAATGTTGATACACATAATTGATTAATTTATTAATTCTCACTTAAATCTTATTATTATTGTAATGGTTTATTTCAAAAACTAATTCTCACCAAGATTGTTTATTCTTGAATTTCAGTGGAAGGAATTTATTAGATCATTGTTGAATAAAAGTATATAATTTTTTACTAATGTATTTATTAATGATATTTTCTATTAATAGTACCATTTTTACCCTTTTTAACATAAAATAATTAAAAATATATTTATATGAAATTATGACTTTATTTCTCTTTTTGGCTGTAAATCAGTTTTCTAGCAACACTCTATTTTATCAAAAAGTTTTCAATTTTTTTTACATTTTCTAAATGATTTTTTATGTAACTTTTTACCTTTTTTTAATTTATCCAAAAACAATTGAAATAATTTTCATCATTTTTTTAAAGGCTTATTTGAATTATACTGAAAAAGTGAAGGGAATAATTGTTTAAACATATAAGCCAGGAGTAGAATTTTCAAACATCATGACCATAAAATTTTTGTTAAATATTCTGTTATCATGCATTATATAGTTTTTTGTTATGTATTTTTTGTTAATTTTATTATTCTTAAAGTGAAAATCATCCCCCAGATTCATTAAATACCTTTAGCATTTATTTCCACCCTTTGTGTCTTGGGGATGTCACTTAAGGCATAATAATGTCTCCCCTCCCTCTCAATATAATTATAAGAGGCTAGAGAACCCCTATTTTAGATTTATTAACCCTTTATTTGTGATTTTTATGTATATAAAGTATATGAGTGAAGTTTCAAAGAGTTTGGAGATGTTTTTGAGAAGTTTTTGGGGGCTTTTCTATAAGTGCACGGTTAGTACGTGATTTGGGAAAACTGTGAAACACCAATATCATGTTGTGAATAGTGATAAAGGGGAAAAAAGAAAGTCAAGTGTGGCACATCAGTTTCCAAAATCATGTGTACATATAGGAGAAACTATGTGCTTTGATTGTTTGTTATGGTCTTTGTGAGGTAGGGTCTTCATCACATTTGGTTTATGATTTAGAGTTAATGAGAGATTACCATGCAAGGTTTTTACATAAGGTAGTGTCTTGTGAAATGCCAGGCCATGATTCTTTTAACCATGTGACTAAACCATGGGTGAAAAAGAAACTAGAAACTAAAAAAGTGGATCCATGTTAGCCTTATGTTTTAATTTCTCTTTTTGACCCAAAATAGACCTAACTTGGGATTTAGATCTCTCAAAGGTTTTTGAAGGTTTCCTATTGATTTTTATGTAATACGATGTCTTCCTGTTGTGATTTGAAGTGATATTCTCTCCGTAAGTCATCATTATTGATCATTCTTCATGTTCTTCTTTGATCTATTTAACTCATTATCTCACTCTCTCAGTTTCTTATATCTACACCCGTTTTGTGTATATCAATGTTTATGGATGAAAAATATGATTATATTTGTCTTGGTTTATGTAACGGGAAGAGATATAAGGATGGTTCATGGAGATTCAACCATGTTTTGTGATGTTTTTCATGCCATTTATCATTTTTTCCAAAAATGTTGAGTGAGGTGGCTTCACTCCCGACTCCAATTTATAGAATTTATTAGATTAGTTTCAAATTAGTTGAATTGATTATTTTTATTATGAAATTTTGGTGATAATCATTATATAAATTTTCTTTATTGACGATTTCTAGTTTTTGGTGAAATTTTGAAATCGTGGTAAATTGTGGGGCAAAGTACTTAGATTTCTAAATTTTAAAAAGTTAATTTTTAAATATGGCATTACTGGATTTTTTAAATGGATTTTTGGAAAAAGGGTTTTCAATAAAATGGATTGTTTTATTGAAATGGTTTTGGTATGTTTTTGTTGTCATGGTTTCTGGGAATACTTGGTGTGTGTGTTCATATTTTATTTAAGAGTCTTAGTTGAAATATGATCTTGTGTTCAATTCCAAAGTTTTAATGGAACATTGTATATAACTAAATTTATGATGACTTGGTAGATATATGAGAAACCCCACATCAGTATGGAATTTTCATAATGATGCATGCATGGTTGGTGGTATGGATATGAGAAAGGTAATGCCTATGACAATGGGAACTTTTGAAATGGTTTTAAGGCATTTTTTAGTTTTTTTCATTGAGAAATGGATTTTGTTGGAAAATGGGTTGATATTCTTATTTCTTATATTAAGTTATAAATTATTTTTGAATTTGTGTAATATTAACTATTTTATATAAGTGTTTCTAACCTTTCTATCCTAGTGGCCTGAGTAGTTAAGTCATTGGATAAAACCTACTATGTTTTTATACTCACCCCAACTATTAGACATTGTGGCATTTGTAGATGTCATCTAACGGGACACGGGAAAAGGTAATGTACCACACATAGTTAGCACTAACTTGTGATACCTTGTCTGTTTGGTGAAGATGGAACATTGAGATTGTAGAGATTTATTGTCATATGGGTTTCTTAGAGTTTTAATTGTTTATCTTCTTGTATTAAATTTGATAGTATTATCTTCCACTATGGTATCTGAATATAGTATGGTTTTTAGAAATGAAATTTTTAGTTGACTTTAATTATTTACATGAATCATTTAGTAGTTTTTCTGATTATGGACCGTATGGTTATTTTTATTATTATTGAATTAAAAATCATACTCCACATGTATTGAAGCCCTTTGGAATCTATCGACAGCCTTTGGAATCTTGTAGATATCACTTAAGAAAGAGTATTATATCACTGCCCTATAAAACTAATGAGAAGTGGTGGGATGTTACAAATGGTATCAGTTTTTTGGTCTAAAGATCTATTTGAGAAACGTGGTGTCATCTTTTCCCTACCATTCTAGAACATGTTGTCTTTCACTTTTTCTTGATTATCATCCTAGGAGTTGAATTCATTATTTTATATTCCTTGAGTTGGGATCATATAAAGGGGTAAGATTATATGAACATGAAATTTAGAGTATAAAAAGGCATAGATAACATTTTTATACAAAACTTCATGATACTAGGGATTTTGGTACATAAGTGTTTTGGAGACAATTATGGGTTTGAAATATCATTGTAATGGGTTTAGCCAAAGAGACGAGCATGGAATTAATTAAAGGACTTACCACTAGTAGTGAATATCTAATTTTGATTAATGATATATTATTTGGGACAACAAGTTCATTTTTAAAAAATGTTGAAAGTGTTTTCAAAAGAAATATTTTGAAAATGGTTTGATTTTCAAAATAATGTTTATTTGTTTTTGAAAAATGGATTAATATAGTAAAGGTAGATTTTTGGAAAGAAATTTTTTGATAGTAGATGTGATATAATTTGAAATACTAAGCCTTCAATTTCTAGAGAGTGAAAATTTTGGAGTTTTTGTATTTATAGAAAATGAAACCTAGTAGGTGTCGTAGAAACCAAATGGAAGAGGTTGTGGAGAATTTGGTTGCACCTGAGTTGCAGGTGTACCAAAAATTGGTTTAGAGTATCATCCATGAATTCCAGGCTATGGACACAAGGAACCAAAGGGATTATCCAATAAAAGAGGTTTGTTTTTTCTAGTTCCAGAAGAAGAATCCACCCATTTTCTAGTGTGATTCTAAACTGGGAAGGGAAGATGTGTGGATGAACAAGATGAATCATATCTTCGATTTCATTGGCACAGTAGTAGAGATAAAAGTCATAATGGTGACATATATTCTTGAGGATCTTTCATGCTAGTGTTGGGATTTAGAGGGTCTAGAAAATGTATATCAAGGCCTTAGTTGGGAGGTTTTGGCAGAATTTTTCAACCAACAATTTTATCCTCAAACATTCAATATTTAAAGGACATCGTAATTCTTCATGCTAATGATGGAAAATCTATCGGTCACCAATTATATGGATAAATTAAATAATTTAGTACACTTTTCTCCAATGGTTGTGGCTTATGCATCCTTGAAGGAAATAATCATTAAATAGTTGATAAAGAAGGATATTCACTCGAAGATTTTTGTTCCCTATATTACAAACTATTCAAAGATATTGAATAGAGTGAAGATGGTTAAATGGGACATCCCATGATCTATGGTAGAAGGAAGTTTGTTGATAACCACAAGAACTAGGGGTAACTCTAATGATGATTGTAATTGTATGAAGGACACCTATTTTCAAGGTGGGAATGTGAATCAGAATCAAATTGTTGGATCAGTGAATCCTCCTCCGAGGCCCATGACAAGAGAAGGATATTTCAATATGGTTCACTTGACCACATAAAGAGAGAGTGAACAACACCACAAATAGAATTCCAAAATTTAAATAATATGGGTCATATTTAGTGCTATTTTCCTAGTGCTTCAAGGTATGGTGCTCAAAACACTTCTTAGGGATCGCAAGCATCGTATGCTTCAACAGGGCGAGGGTATCAGAACCAAACACATTAATAGAAAGGATCTAGGCATTTTGATTCTAGGAATACCATAATTCCTCATCAAGGGATATATCAAAAGGTAAACAAAGAGAAAATTAAAGTGATGAAGTATTTATATAGAGCTGAATATGTGATTATGGAATATCGGGCTAGACCATCTACGGTGAGAGGTATGATTTTTTGAATTCTACCCTTATGTAGGTGATGTTTGATACTGTTTTTTCCTATTCCTTTATTAATTATGGTGTTATTGATTTGATGAGTTTAAAAATTAAGATGATTCCATCTATGATAAGACATCAAACTCCTCTTGGTTAAAGAGAATGTAGAGCCTTTTGTGTGGATCATGTTCTATAACCATTAGCAAGGCGGAGATGAAATGGGTTTTCTCGGTGTTAGAAATGGATGTCTATGATTTAATCCTAGGTATGGATTGGTTAACGACATTCAAGGCTCAAATTGAATGTTATACCAGGATAGTAGGTTTCAAGACTGGGGATGGAATAAAGAATCCCCTTAAAGGAGAAAGGGATGTAAATATAGGTGCAATGGGATTGTTGGCTCTAGCAGTGGGAACAATATCTTACCAGTTGATAGCATTGACATTGGCATCGATGGAAGAGATCAAGAATGGGTTTTCCCTAGTAGTCTTGGATGAGTTTCCTGATGTTTCCTAAAAATTTATCTAGGTTACCAATCATAATGGAATAGGAATTTATGATTTATCTACTCCCTAGAGACTATCCCAATCTCACTTTCATATTATAAAATTTAACCTAAAGAATTAACTTAATTGATTTTTTTTGGAAGAGCTAGAAATAAATGGTTACATTCAGCCTAGAATGTCTATATGGGTAGTACCATTCTTCTTCATGAAGAATGAAGATGGACCTATAAGGATTTGTGGATTACATTAATCATAACCAGGTTATGATAAAGAATATATATCCACATTCATGCATTTATTATTTGTTTGACCAACTGAGGGGAGCTTAGTGATTCTCTAATATTGTCATGTGATCATGATTTCACCAGCTGTGACATCAGAAGGAGGATATTATGAAGACATCTTGTAGAAGAAGATATGGAAATTATTTATATGTTGTAGTGCCTTTCAGTATTATGAATGAACCTACCATCATTATGGGATTGATGAATTTAATATTCCAGTTATATATGGAGTTTTTTGGTGTTTGTGGATGTCATATAAGTGTATTGAATGACAATGCCTGAGAATGAGAAACACTTCATGATGGTGATAGAAATCATGAGAGATAATCAGTTATATTCCACACTATCAATGTGTGATTTTTAGAAACAAAAGGTATGCTTTCTTGGACATGTAATTTCTAAAAGGGTTTTTTCAGTGGATCTAGAGAAGATAAAAGTTTTTATCTCTTGGAAACCGCTGAATAATGTCTTTGAGATATGGATTTTTTTTCCTAGATAGTTATTTCCAATTATTTGTTCCTAACTTCTCACTATAATCTTCACCTATGAAAATTATTTCAAAGAATTATAGAAATTTCCAATGGACTAAGGAATTCCATAAATCATTTCAATAGTTGACAGTTCACCTTACATCAAAACCTATCTTGATATTTACATAATCATGTCAAGGGTACATGGTTTATTATGATACTTAGGGATCTGGGTTGGTGTTTGTTTTCATGCATGGATACCATGTTGTTTCTTATGGATCAAGATAGTTGAGGTTTCATGAGAATACCTACGCAACATATGATTTTATGTTCACTATAGTCATCCATGATTGGAAGACTTGACATTATTAACTATTTGGGGAATTTTTTTTTCTTTATGGATCATAAGATCTAAAAAAATGTTTCTCACAAAGTGATTTGAATCTTTGAGAAATAAAATGGATGGAGTATCTAAATTTTTCTTCTTTGAATTGACGGATACTATGGGAAAAGACAATTTGATGGCTAATTCTTTAAGAATAATTTCTTATGATTTTTATGAAAATGAATCATCAAATGAGTGGAAACTTATGTTGGTACTAGTATGAATTCTTGTGGAATGTGTAGACTGAGGTGATGTTGTGGTATTATTTTATTTTATGTGGATCCTAATTTGGTAAATATGGTAAAGGAGGAAAATACATCTAATGAAAAATGTGTATAAATGTGTTCAAAACTCATTGATTGGAAGACCATTAAGGGATATATACTGGATGGGAATTTATTTTTTTGGTTTTGAGATCATATTGTAGAACCTATATATTTTTAGTAACAAAATTTTCAGGCTTACCACCATTATAGAATGGTTGTTCATTCAAGAATATAGAAGATGTATAAGGTGTTGAAAGAATTGTTATGGTGCATCAGTAGGAAAATGAATGTGGATGAATTTTTTCCAATATTTCTAACTTGTCATCATGTTAAAGGAAAAATAAGTGTCTTGTAGGTATGTTACAGTATTTAACTATTATATGTGAAAATGGGATAAAATAGCTATGGATTCTTTCACAGGTCTCCTATGAATTGTTTGGAAGCATGATGCTATACGGGTGATTATGGATTGGCTCAAGAAGTTATCCCATTTCATCCCTATTCATGAAACTCATACGGTGGAAGAATTATCCAAAATCTTTATTTGCTAAATTGTAATGTGACATGGAATTATAGTTTCAATCACATCAGACATAGATCTAATATTTATACCTCGTTTCTATACATCCTTACAAAAATACCTTGGGAATCAGTTGACTGTGAATACAACATATCATCCTCATTTGAATGACCAATTTGAACGTATAATTTTTTTAAGACATGTTATGGTCTTATGTAATGGATTTTGGTGGCTCATGGGGGGAAAAATACCTTTAGTGAAGTTCTCGTATAACAATATCTATCATGCCTTGATATGTATGGCTCCTTTGGATGATTTGTATGGGAATCCTTGTTATTCCCAATTTTTTGGGTTTAATAGGTGAATATTTACAAGTTTAATCAAGTATTATCCAAGAAACAATAGAAAATATTCATCTGATTAGGAAATAGATGGAGACGACTTAGAGTCTTGAGAAATCATATTTGGATCATCATCGATGGTCGTTGTCATTCACAGTGATTGGTCATATGTTCTTGAAATTTCTAGAAGGCTTGGAAATTAACATTTTGGGAATTATGGATATT
Source organism: Viscum album (assembly GCA_963277665.1). Lineage (NCBI taxonomy): Eukaryota > Viridiplantae > Streptophyta > Magnoliopsida > Santalales > Viscaceae > Viscum > Viscum album. The sequence goes on from OY728132.1 coordinate 1,497,305,833, forward strand.
TATCCCCACAATAAATAGGCTCTTTTAAGATACTGGAATGGGTTGTTAAGGTGGAATATTGTTTGGAATTTCCAACATAGTTCACTGTGGTGAATATTGTGTTCAATGTACCTCTGTTGAAAAACTATCAGCCTAACCCTGACTATGTGATTATATGTGATCATGTTTACCTTGAGCTAGATGATTCATTGGTATATATCCCATTGGGTATTGTGGATAGAAAATAAAGAGTCTTGCATGGGAAACACATCAACATATTGTGGATTTTGTGGAAACATTTTGAGATTTAAGAAGAGAATTGGGAATGCATGATTGAAATAAAAGATCAATGGCCCAAAAATATTTAGGGAACTGATGGTTTTCTATGTTTCATGGATTGAAATTAAAATGGTGGGGAGAATGTAGCACCCCTTTATTCAAGTATATAAACCATTCATTATTCATTTAAATAAATAAAACATATGGGTGAAGTTTGGGAGATATCAAGGAACAATTTGAGAATTATTTGGGGATTTTATATTGGTACATGATAAGTTCATGGTTTGTGAAAACCAGGAAACACCTAAAATAAAATGGGTATTGTGACATAAGAGAAAAAAGGAAGGTGTATAGGTGGTACATAGTTTTCCCAAACCATGCATACACATAGGAGAAACCATGCGCTTTGAAATTTGGCTATGATATTTTTGAGGTAGTGGCTTAGTTATTGTTGGAATGTTGATTAGAGATTGTGTGAGTTTACCATGTGAGGTTCTACCTTATGGTAGTGTCTTTTACATGGTTAGTGCATGGTTTGCCTAACCATTCATGGAAAAGAAATTATACCCTAAAAAATCTATCTAGGTTGGCCTTATGTTTTAATGCCTCATTTATAACCCAAAATGGCCCTAACTTAGGATATTTCTCTCTCAATAGTCATGGATGGTTCTACCATTGATCTTTAAGTTATTATAAGTCATTCCTATGTGATTTGAAGATGGATTCTCATGGAAAGTTGTCGTTATTGATCGTTCATGATGTTTCTATTTGATCTAAATCACTATATCTATCTAAAAGTTTCATAGTTTTAATCCTCACATGGGTAGATCTATGTTTTTGGATACCATTTATGACTATATATGGATTTTATTATGTTAGGGGAAGAGATATATAGTGGGTTCATGAATATTCAACCCAGTTTTTCTATGTTTTTAAAGTCATTTATCATTTTCAGAAAAACACTCAAGGTAGGTGGCTTCAATCTAGATCCCACTTTCTAGAACAGATTGGCTTAGTATCGAATTGGTATAATTTCTTGATTTGGATTATGAAATTGTGGTGGAAATTGTGATATCAATACACTTTAGTGGATAATTATTTTTTTGGTGAAATTTTGAAATTGTGGTAATTTGTAGTGAAATGTTAATTTCTTTCTAAATTTTAAGATATTTATTTTAAAATATAGCATTGTGGGATTTTTGAAATGGATTGAAAGAAAATGTTTTCAATAAAAAGGATTATTTTATTGAAATGCTCCTTGAATGTTTGTATTGGCATGGTTTTGGGCATACATGGTGTGTGTGTTCGTGTTGAATTTATGAGGATTTGTTGTAATATGACATTTTTTATGGGTCCAAATGTGTAATAGAACATGGGATACAATTACCATGTGACAACATGGTAGATCAATAAGAAACTACTCATGAGTATGGGAATTTTATAACTATGCCTTCATGGTTTGTGGTGTGGATATAATAAATAGAATAGATATTCAACATGTAACTTTTTAAAGTGTTTTGAGAAATTATTTGGTTGTTTTCATTTAAAAATGAGGTTTTTTGGAAAATAGGTTTATATGGTACTTTTTAAAATATTATTATAAAATGTTTCATAAATTATTTTTAATAAACTATTTTATATAAATGTTACTCTCTTTCTTATCCTAACGGAATGAGTAGGGATGTCATTGGGGAAAACCTGTTGGGTTTTATTACTCACCCCTACTTTGTAACTTTGGTTACTTTGAATAAATCATCTATTACGACATGGAAATAGGTAATGTATCATATGTCCTTATCACTACCTCTTGGTACTTGGAATTATTTGGTGAAGTTATAGTATACAGATTGTGGATAATTGAAGTCTTGTGGTTGTCTTGTATATTTAATAACATGTCTTCCTCTATTCACTTTAATATTATAATATTACACTATGGTACTTCAATTCAGTATTATTTTGATAAATTAATTACCGAGTTTTCCTTTATTGTTATAATGCATCATATAATTTTTTGTTTTTTATGAAATGTTTGGTTATATGTTTTATTCTTAATGGGAAAATAATTCTCCACATGGATTTAATCCATTAATCATTTATTTATAGCCTTTGGCATCATTGGGATCTCACTTAAGGACTAGTAACATCTCATTGCCCTCTCAAACCAATGAGAAGGGGTGGGAGGTTACAAATGGTATCAGTTTTTTTCATTCAAAATATTTTTTGGGGAAAATTTGTATCATCTTGGTTCTTCCTTTATGTAAAAAGTGTCCTTTGACTGTGGCTTGGTTTTCAATCTTAGAGTTGAAGTCATTCTTTTATATTCCTTTAGTTAGGATCATAGAAAGGAGTAAATTTTTTAGGAAATGAAATGTATAGCATAAAAATATGTAGCTAATGTGTTTATGTTTAACTTTATGTTATCAAGGAGTTTGGTACATTATTTTTTTTTGAAACACTTATAAGTTTGAAATCCCATTTTCATGGGTTTATCCATTGAGACAAGCATGAAATGCACTAGTGTAATGACTTCCCACTAGGACTGCAAATCTCATTTTGAGTAACGATATATGATTTGGTGAATTGAGTGGTTTTTTGAATTGTTTTTAAAGTGTTTTGAAATGAAATAATATGAAAAGGTTCCTGATTGTGGAATTTGGAAAATGGATTTATTTTCAAAATAATATTGAATATTTTCAAAAATAAATTAATATGTTAAAGGTAGATTTTGGAAGGAAATGTTTTGATAGTTGATGTGATAGAATTTTAAATGATAAGCCTTCATTTTATAGAGAGTGATACTTATTGTGTTATTTGTTTGTATAGAAAATAGAACCTAATAGGTATTTTAGAAACCAACTAGAAGAGGATGTGAAGAACATAGTTGTACATGAGCCACAAGTGAGCTGAAAACCAGTTTAGAGTATCATCCAAGAATTATAGGTTGTGGACACAGGGAATCAAAGATAAGATATAAGAAATGTTGATCATTCCATCCAATTATAGAAGTAGAATCCACCCATCTTTCGAGGTGATTCTGAACAAGAATGAGTAGAGGTGTGGCTTAATATGATAAATTGTATCTTTGATTTAATCAGCACACTAGTAGAGATGAATGTCAAACTAGATATGTATATTCCAGATGGACTTTCTTTCCAATGGATGGATCTAGAAGTGTAAGATAATGTTGATCAAATCATTAGTTAGGAGGATTTTGAGAAATTTTTAAATAAATAATTCTATCCTCAGACATTAAAAATTTAATGGATTATGAATTTCTTTAGCCTAATGTTGGAAAATATCTCTATAACCGATTATGTTGCTAACTTTATGAATATAGTGTTATTTTAACCCTTGGTTATAGATTTTGCATAATTGAAGACAAGATTCATTGAATCTGGGTTACAGTAAAAGATTCATGCAATAATTTATGTGCTTCATATTACATACTATATAGACATGGTTAATAAAGAGTTGGTGGCTAAAAGGGATATCTCAAGAGATATGGAAAGATGATATATTTTGATACCCACAAGAACCAATGGGAACTCAAATTCTAGGAGAAATTATAAGGGGACACATATTTTCAAAGTGGGAGAATGAATAGAAATCAAAAGGATAGATCGATAAATTTTTCTCTAAGACCCACAAGAAGATCAGGATGTTTCCAATGTGGTTTTCTTGACCACATAAAGATGGAGTGCAAATCACCACTAATTAAAATGAAATAATTTCAACAATATTGGGTATATTCATAGTTATTGTCACATTAATATAAGGTCATGTTCTTAAGAAACCTCTTTGGGATTGTAGGCATTGTATGCTTAGACGGGGCGAGGGTAGTAGAAAAAACTCATCATCAAGAAAAGATCTACCCACGGTGATTCTTGGAATACCATGACCCCTAAGAAATAGAAATCAAAATATGGAACCAAAGAGAAAAGTGATGTGACAATGTTGTTATATGGAGATGAATAGATAATTGTGGATTATCATGCTTGGAAATATATAGTGAGAGGTACGATTAATTTGAATTATACCCTTATATAAGTGTTGTTTGTTGTCGCGATGTTGTATTCCTTTATTACTTATCATGTTTTTTATTTTATACATTTAATTCATGATATGATTCCTTGTATAATAAAAAATCAAACTCATATTGGACAAAGAGAATGTAAAGGATTTTTTCATTGAGTATGTTCTATAATTGTTGATGGAGTTGAGGTGAAATGGTATTTATCAATGTTAGAAATAGCTATTTATGATGTAGTTCTAGGAATGAATTGGATGATAATGTTAAAGTATTACACTGACTATTATAGTTGAATAATTAGGTTTGATACTGTGGATGGAATCGAGCATCTTCTTAAAAGAGTATGGGATGTAAATATAGGAGGAACACGCTTTTTGGCACATGTAGTGGGAGTGATCTCCTACCAGTTGGAAGCGTTTACTTTGGCATCAATGAAATTGATCAAGAATGGTTTTTTACCATATTTATAGACTATTTTCTGAATGTTTTCTCAAAAATTTCTATGGGTTACCACCATTAAGGGAATTGAAGTTTATGATTGATCACTTCATAGGGAATACTCTTATATCAATTCTATATTATCAAATGGAACCAATAGAGTTAATGGATTTGAAATTTATATTGGTTGATTTGGGATGTGAATGTTTTATTTTTCCTTGTACATCTCTGTGGGCAGCACTAGTCTTACTCATCAATGAAGAAGATGGAAATAAAAGGTCATGTGTGGATTATTATAATCTTAACCATGTTATGATAATTAATAAATATATATTTCAACACATTTATGATCCATTCAATCAATTTAGTGGAGCTCAGTTTTTCTATGAAAATCACATGTTATCAGAATATCGCCAATTGCAATTTCAGAATGAGGATATTCCAAAAATAACATTCAAAAGCAAATATGACCATTATGAATATGTGTTAATGCATTTTAGTCTTAATAATTCACCATCAATCTTTATGTAATTAATGAATAATATATTTTAGTGATATTTAGATTATTTTTTTGTGGTGTTTGTGGATGACATATTGGTATATTCAAGGACAATACATGAGCATGAGAAACACATGGAATCGGTATTGTAAATATCTATAGACTATCATTTGGATGTCAAACTATCAATGTTTTATTTTTGGATATAAGAGGTATGGTTTCTTGGATATGATGTTTCCTAAAGGGTTGTTTTAGTGGATTCACAGAAGAAATAAGTTGTTATCTCTTGGAAACCACTGAAGAATTTATTTGAGATACAGATTTTTAGCTATCTTTTTGGTTATTACCATTGCTTTGTTCATGACTTCTCCAAAACAGCTTCAAATATAATAGATTTTAAAAAAAACAACATTCCATTCTAATAGATTAAGGAAATCCAGAAATATTTTCAAGAGTTGAAATTTCACCTTAAATTAGTACATATCTTGATATTTCTAAAAATCAGAACAAGGTCACATGGTGTATTGTGATGCTTCAGAATTGGGGTTTGGGTGTGTTCTCATGTAAGGATACCATGATGTTGCTTACAGATCGAGGTAGTTGAGGTTTCATTAGTAGAACTACCCAACACATGATTTGGAGTTATCTTTAGTCATCCTTATTTTGAATACATGGAGCCATTACCTCTTTGGGGAGAAATTTATTGTGTTTATAGATCATAATATCTTAAGACATATTTTCTGAATAAGATATTTTAATCTAGGGAAAATAAAATGGATATAGTATCTTCAAATGTTTGAATTTTACTTTATGTATACACCAGCTAAAGGAAATTTTGTGGTTGATGCATTAAACAGAAATTTGTATATTTAGTTGGAAAAGGAAGCTTCTGATGAGGGGTAGCATATTTCAGTCCTATATGACATGTATGTGGAATTTAAAGATAGATGCATTTTTTTGGTTTTATTTTTAGTTGTGGTGGTTCCTAATGTAGTAAAAATGGTAAAGGAGGCACATACATCTGATGCAAAACTTGTTGGAATGAGTTGAAAACTCAATGTTTGTTTCACCATTAAGGTCTAGAGACTGGATGGGAGTATAGTTTTGGGATTTAAATATCGGATGGTTGTATTTATATATTTTCAATAACATTTTGTTCATGATTACCACTATTCAAGATGGGTTGTTCATCTAGAAATATAGAAAATTTATAAGGTGTTTAAAGAGTAGTTATGGTGTATCGGCTTGAAAAGGAATGTGGATGAGTTTTTTTTCAATACTCTTAATTTTTTGGCAAGTTATGGAAAAAATCAACGACCATGTGGTATATAATAGTATTTAACTATTCTAGTGTGGAAATTGGAGAGGATAACTATGGATTTTGTTATCGGTATCCCAAGAACGGTTCAGAAGCAGTATTCCATATGGGTGATTATCGATTATATCATGAAGCAATCACATTTCAACCAAATTTTTGAAACTCATACAGTGGAGAATCTATCAAAAATATATATACGAGAAGTGGTAAATAGGCATGGAATACTAGTTTTGATCATATCAGATAGAGATCCTAGGTTTATTTTTAGTTTCTATAAACCCTTACAAAAATCTCTTGGGACTCAGTAGACTATGAGTACCAATTATCATCTTTATATGGGTGTAAAATCTAAAGGGAAGATAAAAATGTTACAATATATGTTTTAATATTTTTTAATAGATTTTGGTGGCTCATGGAGGGAACACATACCCTTTGTGGAGTTCTCATATAAAAAAATATGTCAATCCTTGATTCAAATAGTTCCTATCAAATATTTTGTGGATGTACTTGTCATTATCTAATTTATTTGGTGGAAACAAGTGAACCATCCCTAGTTGGCCCATGTCTTGTCTATGAAATGATGGAGAAGATCCGGTTGACCATGAAATAGATGGGGATGACTCAGAGGCATCGAAGATCGTATGAAGATCATTGTCAATGGTTATTATCATTCATAGTGAGTCATCATGTGTTCATTTGAATTCATAAAAAGCTTCAACATCAACATTTTAGCAAGTAGATAAAGTTTTATCCTTGATACATAGGCCCTTTTTAGTTTCTATATTGGGTTGGTGATGTGGTATATTGTTTGGCAGTGCCACCATAGTTCAGTGTGGTGCATAATTTGTTCCATGTATCTCAGTTGAGAAAGTAGCAGCCTGACCCTGACCTGTGATCAGATGGGATCATGTTGACCTATATCTAGATGTGTAATTGGTACATATCCCAGTGTGTATTGTGGATAGTCAACAGTGTATTTCATGGAAAAATCATCGATCAAGTGCAGGTTTTGTGGAAACATGGTCTGATTCAAGAAGATACATGATAACACGAGATGGAAATGAAAATAATGGAAATTATGTTTCTAGGGTGCTAATGGTTTTTTACTTTTTAGGTATGGAAAGAACAATGTTGGGGAGAATTTCACACCACCATTTATTGTATGCAACCCTTTATTTCTGATTTCTAAATGTATAAATTATATGGGTAAAGTTTGGGAGAGTCTGTAGAACTTTCTGAGAATTGTTTTGGTATTTTCTATAGGTTCACATTTAGTGCATTTCTTGGGATAACCATGAAACATATACATGAAACTATTCATAGTGAGACCGGGGACAAAAGGACGGCACATGGTCGGTGCATGGTTTTCCCTACCGGGCGTACACTTTAGAGAAATTATGAACATTGAATGCTTGTTTTTTATTTTTTGAGGTATTTCCCTTTTCATGGTTAGTTCATAGATTAATGGTCATGATATTTGACCATGGGAGGGGTTTCCTTAAATAAATGGCTTGTTCACAATTAGCAAACAATTTTCCTATCCATGCGACTGAACCTTGTGTGGGAAAAAAACTAGATCCTAAAATAGTGGATCTTTGTCAAACTTATGTTTTAATATCTCATTTTTCCTAAAATAGCCACAACTCATGATTTTTCTCTTTTAATGGTCAAGGATTGTTCTTGCATTGATCAGGAGGCGATATGAAGGCTTTTAATTACGATTTGAAGAAAACTTCTCATGATAAGTCATCATTCTTGATAATTATTTTTGTTTTTATTTGATATACTTCGATGTATCTATCTCTTGATTTCATAGATATACACTCATTATGGGTATATCTGAAGTTTCAGATGCCAAATATGAATATATTTGGCATTGTATATGTTTGGGGAAGATATCTAATGTGGGTTTGTGAAGATTCAACCTGGTTTTGTGACGTTTTTCATGTTGTTTACCATTTTTCCAAAAATCTCAAGGTTGGTGGCTTCACTCTCGACTCCTTTTTCTTATTTTGATTAAATTAGTTTCAACATGGTTTAATTACTTGAATTATATTGTGAAATTCTGGTAAAAATTATGATATTAATCATATTTAGTGACGATTTATGGTTTTGGTAAAACTGTTAAATCGTGTTAATTTTAGCTGCAATGTTCTTTGGCTTCTAAATTTAAAAATGATTATTTTAAAATATGGATTTTAGGTTTTTTTGAAATGTACTCTTAGAAAAACGTTTTTCAATAAAATGGGTTGTTTTATTGAAATGTGTTTTTCATGTTTTTATTGGCATGGGTTTTGGGAATACATGGTGTGTGTGTTTATATTGAATCTACGAGGTTTTTCTTGAAATATAACCTTGTGATCAGTGCCAATTGTGTAATTGAACATGGGATATAATTAACTTGTGATTACTTGGTAGATCAATGAGAAACTACTCATGAGTATGGAACTTTCATAATAATGCATTCATGGTTAGTGGTGGGGATATTAGAAAGGGAATAGTTATGCCAAAGGGAACTTATGAAATGGTTTTAAGGGTTGTTTGGTATATTTAATTGAAAATGTGATTTTTTTTGGAAAATGGGTTGATATGGTACCTATTTATGTTTATTTTTAAAATGTTTTTAAAATTGTTTTATATGAACTTTTTTTATGTAAATTTCAATAACTTTTATATCCTAGTTTCCTGAGTATGGAAGTCATTATTAAAAACCTGCTGAGTTTTAGCACTCACCCATGCTTTGGTACTTAGGTGCTTTTACCGATGTCATCTATCAGGACATGGCAAAAAGGTAAACTATCACATGTCTTTAGCACTACCTTGAAAAACATAGGCTCTTTGGTGAACTTGGAGCATAGATATTTTAGAGGATTGAAGTTTGGTGGTTGTCTAGGATTTTTAATAGTTTTTCATCTGCTGTTCACTTTGATATTGTAGATTTTCGCTATGGTACTTGAATTTAGTTTCATTTTGATAAATGACATGTTGATTCTTTCTTTCATTATTACCATGTATAATATATCAGTTTGTTTGGTTATGGATTTTTTTATTAGTTATTTTATTCTAAAAGGGATAATCACACTGTACATGTCTTGAATCCCTTCAAGATTTATTGTTTTCCTTTGATATATCTGGGATGTATCTTAAGGCCTATTAACATCTCACTAACCCCTCAATCCAATAACATGAGGAATGGTATTATAGTAGACCGATGAGGAGAAGTGATATGGATCATAAAAAATATAGAATATTGAGAAGAACTGATATTTCTCGTCAAGAATATGTCCTAGTGAGGATATGAGTTTCATACGGATTATAACCTAGTGAAAATATTATTTTGAATATTGTATTTGAACGTCTGGGAGGCATCCCAAATATCCCAATTAAAAATAATAAAATCCCATGTTACATGATATGAATTATTTATGTTGGGGTAATTGGACCAGTCTATGGATTTTAATTTCATATGAATTGGATGTTTTCATGATGTTTTAGGAAATAATGAAACGATGTTGTCATATGGTTTTTCATCATGTGGCATGGATGTTTGTTTCCAAAACAAAAGTGAGGGAAATGGATTGAGTGAGTATTTATATATATCGAGGCTTGACATACATGGATATTACATCATTTTAGATGAATATTCAATATATTACAAAAATACATGTCTGAGGACCATAAAAGTTTAGTGTCTTTGGAAACTTGGACACAAAAACTTATATCTAGGTGAAATATCTTCAAAATCTCCCATAAAGATCTCCATGTTCAGTACCTCAACGTAAAACCTTTCTTTATACCGTTGGGAAAGGAAATATAAGAATGGTGTGATCTCAGATGCACAATAAGGAAAATAAAAGAAAATGCGTAAGCATAACATAAACAATAGGGTATGGAACTTGAGAATAATATTTTAAGATCATGCCCTGTATATTAGGTAACATAATTAATAATGGAATTTCATAAGACACGAATCATAAGAAAATAAAGAACATAGGCCTAGGAATCCTGAAATTTGAAAATACATCGAATTTGTGGTGTACACATTGTTTTATAACGTTGTGAACATGTATAAGTAGAAATTGGTCCACTCATAAGTTAAGGACATGAAATTAGGCCCCAACATAATCTTTTGGACATAAAACCAGGTCCATGTATAACATTGTGAACATGTAATCATGTTCACACATATCCTTTTGAATGTGAAACCGAGTCGATTCATAATATGTTGAATGTGTAATCATGTTCACACATTACATTATGGACGTGAAACCAAGTCCATGTATAAAATTGTGAACTTGTAATCAGGTTCATGTATTACCTAATAGAAATGTAACTAGGTCCATGCATAAAATTTTGAGCATGTAATTAGGTTCACACTTAACCTTTTATATGTTAAACCAAGTCCATGCAGCACATTGGGAATGGGTAATGAAGTTCACCGATTACCTTATGGACAAGAAACCAAGTCCATGTATAACATTGTGAACATTTAATCATGTTCCTGCATTACCTAGAGAACAAGTAACTAGGTTTATTCATAGCATTGTAAAAATGTTATTGGTTTCATGAATAACATTATGAACATGTAATTAGGTTAACGCATAAACCTATGAACATGAAACTGAGTCCAATCATAACATTGTGAACATGTAATATGGTTCACTCATAATATTTTGAAAATGTAATCAGGTTCACACATAAACATATGGACATTAAACCAGGTCCATATATAACATTATGAACATGTAATCAGGTTCACACATTACATTTATACTCATGATTCATCCATCATTATGAAATCCATTGGAGGGAGATATATGTCTCACCCATCACATAATAAAATAATTCATACATGTGACACGGGATAATAAAACATTCACCATATAGTAACCCATAAAATTTCATTGGTTTTATAAACATAAAATCATAACCCATGAAATTAAATGGGTATAATTAAAATTTCTTCACATCATAACCTATGGAAAAGAGATAGGTTTCATAACCAGTTCACCGAAGCCTATTCTATGAAAAGAAGTGGGTTTCTTAAACTTGTAACATGTGAAAGGAAAATGGTCTTCATAAAGACATTGAAATTAAGAATTACCAATTCATATAAATCATATGAATGGACCCTTTATATCATTTACTCAAAATTCATGATTAACATCAAAAGATTTTATCTAAGATGGAAAATAATTTTGAAACATTTCTCTAAGAAAATATCCTTTCTTCATTGAAAAATGTTTTTAAAGCACAAATCCTTTTGAAATCCATTTTATTTGAAAGTAAATTTGAAAAAATATAATGAAAGATTGGAAAATAATAAAACATTTTTAAAATAATTTTTCCTTGAAAATTATCCTCAATGAACTTTTTAAATAAATTTTTAAAACACTTTCGAAAACATGGTCTTTGAATACAATAGATTTTTGACCAGAGAGAGACAATTAGATTTTAATGAAAAACATTATCTTATGTACCAAAGAGTGAAAAAATGGTACAAGAACGTGATGATATCTTGAAAAAAATTGGATAAGGAAACTCATGACTTGTCCTTATATATGAATCATAAGATTTCATCAAGGGAAGCATAACCTTAAATAGTCTCGAAAAGAGATGAGATTGTCTCAGGAGACACTTTTAACATGGTAACATGGGTCATAATATCTATGATAGAAAATGAAAATTAAATTAACCTTTATATATCTTGAATATAATTATACTAATGATATAACATGTAAAATTTTATTATATACACCTCGAAAAAGAGTTTAGGAGCATAGAAAAACATCAGTCACAAGAAGGAAAATTGAGACAAAACTATTTTATTGATTTTGTAAATTTTGAATGTTAAAACCCCTATAATAATAATAATAAATTGGGAATGGGAATAAATTAAAATTTCAGTAAATTATAAATAGAATACACTCATTTTTATTAAATAACCACACAAATTGAGAGAGTGGTGAACATAGATTGTATCTCACAGAAATTAAAAGTGAGATGAAATTCCCTAAACTTGTGTCTTGACTTTATCCATAATTGTTTAAACCATCTATATAATAAATATAAATTTATAATAAATCTTTAATAGATCCATATTATTTTATATTATACCATATATGGGTTCATTATGACCTTTTATTACATGCTTTTTAATGATTTAATGTTAAAGATTCACATCGTGTAATATTTTCTTTTTTCTTTTCATGTGTCTTAATTAGTTACATCATTTGTTATTATACATATATAATTATATTATAATGTAAATAAAGATATAAATATAATTTATATAAATTAAATTTATAGAGTAATAATTTATATAATAAATAAGTAGGAAATGGAATACACTTTTCATGGAGGCGGTAATTAGTACATATGCATAAACGTAGTTTCTGTTTTTATTGTTGTGTTGAAAGAAAGTGTGAAAATAACATTGTATGTATGTATGTATGTATGTATTTACTTATGTATGTATGTTTGTATGTATGTATGTATGTATGTATGTATTTTTGTATGTATGTATGTATGTATGAATGTATGTATGTTTGTTTGTTTGTATGTTTGTATGTATGTATGTATGTATGTATGCATGTATGTATGTATGTATGTATATATGTATGTATGTATATATCACTATTATATTATAATTAATATATCATATATTTCTTATAATTTCACTAAACCCATCCATAATACATTCCTTGTGGTGTGTGAATGAATCACATCACTTTGAGGTGTGGTAGTCCATAATTCCTCAAATGAGCTTATCGTATTAACACAAATGAGAAGTACAAAAATGTATGGGTTGTAAAAATGAATAAATAAGTTTAAATATATAATAAATATTATATATAACATATATAAATAGAGTTTTTATAATAATTTCCTCCACGATTGGTGGTAATGGAGAAACTAACAAACATTATTTCATGAGGCAGTAGTTCACCCTATACAGAAACAATATGTTCTATATCCATTATAAGAAAGTGTGAGTAATTTTAGGTCTAAATATTTTTATGAAAACATCTTAGTATATATAGGATAATTTTTTCACACAAAAATGGAATAAAGAGAGTGTAGGGAGTGAAGAGGGAAAATAATTAAAAGGAGCTTGAGAAAAGAAATTACCTCTAAATCAGGTAACTTCTTTTTGTTTGTGCCAAAAGGATTCCTTGAGAAGATTTCTGCCCCATATGAGGCTTCAATTTCAAAGTTAATATTTTAGGGAAGTTTATTTCTAAGTTATTTTCTTATATTAAGAGGATTGAGTGGTTTTAGGAATGGGTAGAGGTGGTGGCCTTTTATAGGGGAGGAAAAGGGCTCACTTGGAATATTTAGAAAGAAAATAGGTTTGCAAATGTTCTTACCTATAAAAATTAATATAAAATAAAAAAACATTTATGGTTTATGTCCAAAATATTGGCATCCAATGGGTGTTTTACATGTTTCTTTTATGTTTGAGCCCTTAATTTTAATGTTTAGTCCATATTTAAGCTTAATTTGGCCTTAACCACTATGATTAATTTGAATCACTTTGCTAATCAATTTGGTCAATAATGAACATGATATTATTAGTCTCTAAATATTATATTTAATATAATGTTTTATATTGGATTTTTTAAATTCAATTCACAGAAGCATAAAAATTAAGATTAATGTTAATCCTACAGACGATACGAAATAATGGTGTTTTAATGTAGGAAAAAGTTCAAAAGTTTGTTGAGATTTATTATTCTACTTCAAAGTAAAATAGATTTTAATGAATTAAATTTTATTAATATATATAATATTTTTATAATGTGTCCTTATAGGAAAATTTATACTATCATTTAGAATTAATAATTAATTAGGTAAAAAGGCTGTTTTTAACTAAAAACAGTATTTTTCACTATTCAACCAAAAATTATGTTTCTCATAAAGATCCCAACAATTCACCCTAGGATAATTTCAACATTTTTAATTAAAAAATGATATTTATTTTATCAAATTACATTTATGAATGTTTCAGAAATTAATTTTATTATTAAAAGTGGTTCGTTCAATAAAAAGTATTTTTAATATAAAAGGACATTACAATAAATATTATATTTCATTATCTATATGTTTTATTTATATAAATAGATTATAAAAAATATTTTAAATGTATTTATTACTATTAAAATAACTATTTTTAACATTTTGGTTAAAATTATATCATTTAAATAATTATATATATATATAATGATTCACAAAAACTCAGTATTCTATGCATTGTACACCAAGTCAGTGTTTCATGTAATGTATGCCAAGGTGTTCAACAAGACGATGTTGAATGTAAAATATATCAATTTGATATTATGTGTAACTTACTCCAAGATAGTGTTTCATATAACATATTCCAATTTAGTGTTACGGGTAGCGCAATCCAAGTCAGTATTGCGTGTAGCATAAGCCTAGTCGGTATTGCATGTAGTGAAAGCCAAGTCGGTATTGCATGTGAAAGGAATGTTTCACATAGTTTTTTAATATATATATATATATATATATATACATAAAGTTATATAGAGAGAGATATTTATAGTTTCATGTGAAATTAGTAATATTTAAAAGAAAATTAAATTTAAAAAAATGATTCACAAAATATTGGGGTGTTACATTAAACCCCCATTAAAAGGAATTTCGCCCTCAAAATTTGTTTGAGTTATCAAAGGTTTAATAGTTGAAACTTTTGTTCATAGAAGCACACATCATAAAAATGAATATCAAAACATACCATATAAATGGAAAGTCATAACTATAATTCTTACCCAAAGTAACTCAAAATGATATTCCAACATAGGAGAACAACGGTGGGACATGAAAACATATAAAAGGAAGAGAAGTCTTACCATTAAGTTCTAAGGGATATTGATAGAGAAAAGGTCATGAGAAATTTAATAATCAGAAATCCATAATTCTAAAATAAACTCAAGTAGATTTTGATTCATATAAAATGAAATTAATAGGATATTTTTTCTGGAAGATACTTTTTCCCTAATGATAATGAATTTTTATGAGAAGATATACTTGCTTGATTTCCAAAAAATGCCACCCATTTTATTTCATATATCCACTTCACCTATTAATCAAAAATGAAAGGATGCTATTTAATTGATGAAGTAATCATAGATCATGATATCTATGATATTTCATCCTATTTGTCATCAATTATCATTAATACAGATTAGTTTGACCTTTCTATCAAATAAGCATAATTCCTCATATAGAGAGATAACACTTTAATCTTACTGAATTCATCAGATGTTTAAATTTGAAATTCTGTAATTGGTTAACCTTGTATCCCTTTTGAAATATTAAATTTTAAAACAATGGAAATAGAGTCACAAAATAATCTTAACATTTATCCCCCATATATCACAAAGTAGCTCTTTGTTTTTCACATTCTAAACATGTGAATAACCTCATCATATATTCCCCTGAAACATGGAAAAAACCTTAATTTCCATAAATCCATTTTGTAAAACATGGATTGTTACTTATTTTAAAGATTAATAGATATATTGTTTAGATAATATAGGATGTAAACTTTTTCATTGATGAAATATAACTATTTTTCAACAATAAGTTCTAGGGTAATCCATATTTTGCAGTTAAGTTATTTATAACAAACAAATATGTATCCAAACAACATTATCTCAACATCAGACACTAATTAAGGGTTACCATACCTTAATATAAATAGAACATTTACGTGAAATAAAATTTCTATTTCTTCATCACCATTAAACATGTCCATTTCAATATTTATGAAAACTTTTACTGAAAATACATATACCTTTCATGATTCATATAACAAAATATTTGAATTTGAAAACATAATTACTTCATTCATCCAAAACTATTATTAAAACATTACTCAATATCCGTCAAAATTTTCCTTAATGCAACTTTTCTTTATAATGATATATAAATAATGTATTATGGTTCCCAAACCTCAATCTAATCATGCTTCTTATGATCAATATAAACAATATTGGAAGAATATTACATACATTTCACATGTTGTTTGTGGTCTCTTTATCTTTAGAATTATAAACAATAATCATTCAACCTTCGTGATTCTATTTATGATATTTCCACTTGGAAAATCAATTTTTCATAATTCACATACATTCAAAATCTGAAACATTTAATGTTAACAATGTTCCTTCTAGTTCACCCCATTGACTAAAACTAAAAAGCATGGGGTGAGAAACACATATCATATTAGAAAGCCACATAATCCTGAAAAATTACTTATAGATTTTCTAAATCACAATACCTTCTATAATATATGAAACCCTAGGTTTATAGTAGGTTATTCATAGACAATATATTTTTAAATCCTTCATCATTGTTTGTGAAGAGTTTTTTAATTCCCAAAGCATATCCCCCAAGAGTGTCAAACCAAGTGTGTAGCACGACCTGCTGTCATGTACCAAATTAACCCAAGTTAGGTCTATAACTTATTTTTGAGTTGTTACCCCTAGTTAAATATGTAATATATCCATATACACTTTTAGTATCCATATAGGGATGTATTTCTTGGAAACCACTCACTCTATACTTTACCAAAAGTTTAGGACATTTTCGTAAATGTTAACTCATCCTTATACTTATCCTTAGAGACATCCCTAGACATATCCATATAAATATACCAAGGGATCTCACTAAATTTTTCTCATACTAGTTTCCAAAGGTTGAATGAATCATTTCATTGATACCAATTGTAGTGACCTAGTCTTGATATACATGGATATTACATCATTTTAGATAGATATTTAGTACATTACAAATATACATTCCCAATGACCATAATTGTTTAGCGTCTCTGAAAACATGGAAACAAAATATTCTATCTAGGTGAATTATCTTCCACATCTCCAATGAAGATCTCCACCTTTATTAATTCTACCTAAATCCTTTCTTTATACCCTGGGGAAAGGAAACATAAGACTGTGGTAAGCTCAAATGTACAATATGGGTAAATAAAGGAAATCCGTAAGAATAACATAAACAAAAGGGTATGGAACATGAGAATAACATCTAAAAATAATACCCTGTATATTATAGAGTATAATATATAATTAAATTTCATAATACATGAATCATAAGGAATTAAATTACATAGGCCCATGAATAATAACATAGAAAAATAAATGAAGTTTTTGGAATAGAGGATGGTTTATAACCTTATGAACACATATATGTGGAAACATGTTCACTCATTATATTAAGTACATGAAATCAGGCCCCAAATCTATGTTTTGGACATGCAACCAGGTCCATGTATAACATTGTGAAAATTTAATCTGGTTCATTCTTAACCTTATAGACATGAAACCAAGGCTATGCATAACATTGTGAATGTGTAACCGTGTTCATGAATTACCTTACTGACCTGAATACAAGTCCATGAATAACATTGTGAATGTATAACAAGGTTCATGAATTACCAAATAGATATGTAACCAAGTCCACACATAACAATATGAACATGTAATCAGGTTCAATCTTAACATTATGGATGTAAAACCAAGTCCACACATAAAATTTTGAACGTATAATAGACATCACACATTACCCTATGGATGTGAAAACATTTCCTTTCATAATATTTTGAATGTGTAATTAGGTTCACACATTACCTAATGGACAAGGAACCATGTCCATGCATAACATTTTTAATAGGAAATCAGGTTTACAAATAACATTTTGAACTTATAATCATGTTGAAACCTAAACCTATATACATGAAACCAGGTCCATGCATAATATTTTGAACATGTAATACGGTTCACTCTAAATATTATGAACGTGTAATTAGGTTCATGTATAAACTTATGGACGTGAAACCAGGTATGGGCATAGCATTGTGAACAAGTAATCAGGTTTACACATAAAATTTATACTCATGAGTCATCCATAATTACCCAATGCATTGGATGTAGATAAATGTCCCAACCACCTCATAATAAAATCATTTATACATGTTCCATAAGATAATAAAACATTCATCATCTCATGAACCATAAAAAGAAATTGATTTTATAATCATCAAATCACAACCCATGAAATAAAATGGGTACCATTAACATGTCATCACATCATAACCTATAGAAAAGAGATAGAACTCATAACCATATCATCGATGCATAACCCATGAAAAGAAGTTGGTTTCTTAAACAAGTAACCTATGAATCATAAATGGGATTCATAAAGAAAATGAAATTAAGCATAAAACATTCATAGAAATAATAATAATGGAACATTTAGATCACTTCTTGGAAAGTCATGAGTAACATCAAAAGATGTAATCTTATATGGAAAATAATTTTGAAATATTTCATAAAGAGAATATTCTTCCTTGTTTGAAATTTTTTTATGACATAAAACATTTTGAAAACCATTTTATTTGAAAGTAGCTCTGAAAAAATATAATGGAAGCTTCAAAAACAATAAAAAAAATTATATCATTTTTCTTAAAAATTATCATCAAGGATATTTTTATTGAATTTTTTAAAACATTTTTGAAAACATGGTCTTTGGATACAATATGCTTTCAACCGGAGAGAGAGATAGTCAGATTTTACATACAAAAATTATCTTATATACCAGATAGTGGGAAAATGGTACCATCACCTGATGATATTTTGAAAAAAAAGAGGATATGTAAATTCATGAGTTTTCTTTAAATATGGATGATATGATTTCATTAAGGGAAGCATAAATGTAAATAATCTTAAAAAGAGATGAGATTGTGTCAAGAAACCCTTATAACATGTCATCTTGGGATCATACTCTCTATGTAATAAAATGAAATTAAATATTAATATATAATGAAGTGAATTTGATTTATTATATAACATGTATAATGGAAGTATATACACCTCAAAAAATAGTTTATGTGCATAATAAATCATGAGTCTCAAAGAAGGAAAATTAAGAGATAACTATTTCACTGATTTGGTAACTTTTGAAATATTAACCCCATGAAATCATGATCATAAAATTGGAATGTGAATACCCTTGAATTTTAGAAAAATATAAATTGAATACAATCATGGTATGTACATACACCACACAAAATAAAATAGTGGCAAACATAGCTTCTATCTAATAGAAATGAAAAGTGAGATGAGATCCCCATACCTTGTGTCTTGACTTTCACCGTAATTTTTCAAACCACCTATATTATAAATATAAATTTATTATGAATATTTTATAGAACCATATTATTATATCTAATAAAATATATGTTTTGATATTGATGTTTTATTACCCATTTTTTAATGACCCTATGATAAGGTTAAACATCAGGTAATATTTTCTTTCTTCTTCGCTTGTGTTTTAATATGTTATATTTATTGTTCTTATACTAATATAATGATTCCAGAATTTAAATCATGATATTAATATCAATTATATACATTATATTTATATCATAATAATTTATATCATAAATAAATGATAAATGGAATACACCTTTAATGGATATGGTAATTCATACGTATGCATGAACGTTGTTTCCATTTTTATTGTTGTATTGAATGAATGTATGTAAATGACATATATGTATATATGTATATATGTATTTATGTATATATATATAAATATATCATCATTATATTAGAATTAATACATAATATATATCATATAATTTAACTAAAACCATCCTTAATACATTCCAAGTGTTGTTTGAATGAATCAGAGCACTTTGAGTCGGTTGTAGTCCACACATCCTAAAACGAGCCTATCGTATTAACACCAAATGGTAAGTAAAAAAGGTATGTGTTGTAAAAATGAATAAAAAAGATAAAATAAATAATAAATACTATATATAACATATATAAATGGGTTTCTAAAATAATGTCCACCATGATTATTGGTAAAGGAGAAATGAACAATCGTCATTTCGGGAGGTAGTAGTTCGCCGTATACAAAAAAAGTATGTTCAATATCCATTAAGTTGAGGTTTATGTATGTTTAGGTAGAAATATTTGCATAAAAACATCCTACTATATGTATTATACTTTTTTTGTCATACAATAATAGAATAAATAGTGTGGATGGAGGTAAGAAGTAAAATAAAAAAATCCTGAGAGAGGAAGTTACCTCTAAATCCGGTAACTCCTTTTTGATTGCACCAAAATGATTCCTTGAGAGGATTTTTTACCAAAGAGAGTTTTCAAAGTAGAAGGGAGTATTTTTGGGAAGTTTATTGGTTAGATATCGGCTGAACAAAATAGGATTGGGAGGTTTTAGAAATCGGTAGAGTTGGTGGCCTTTTTTAGGGAAGGAAAATGAATCACTTGGAATATTTTAAAACAAGTTAGTTGTTCATATATTCTTACCTCAAAAAGTCATAAAAAACCAATAAAACTAAATAATTGAAGGTTTATGGAAGAAATATGGAAAATGTTGGAAAAATTATGAAAAATTATGAAAAATCCTAAAAATAAGTATTTATAATATCATTTTAGAATTAAAAATAAATTAGACAAAAATGCTGTTTTAATCTAAAAGTAGTATTTTTCACTTCTCATAAAAAAATGATGATTCTCAAAAAAATCCCAAAAAATCACCTTATGCTAAAATTGAATTTTATTTTATCAAATTTAATTTCAAAATGTTTATAAAATTAATTTTATAATAAAAAGAGGTTCGTTCATGAAAATACTATTTTTAACATAAAAGGACTTTACCGAAAATATTATCTTTCATTATAAATTTGTTTTATTTATAAAAATTGATTATAAAAAAATTTAACAGTATTTATTACTATTCCTATTACTATGTATAATCATTATGTTATAAATATCTCATTTAAATATATATATATATATATATATATATATATATCTTAGAAACACATTATTGTCTACATTGTACACCAAGTTAGTGTTTATATAATTTATGCCAATTAATACACCAAGTTGATGTTACATGTAACATACTCCAACTTGGTGTTTCATGTAACATATAAATATTTTGTGTTTAGTGTAACGTATGCAAATTCAGTGTTTTAGATAGTGCAAGAAACATCATTTTTGCATGTAGCGCAAGCGAAGTCGATATTGCATGTAACGCAACCCGAGTAGGAATAGTGTGTGAAAGGAATGTTTGACTTAGTTTTTTAATATATTTATATATAACTCACTATTTATAGTGTCACATGAACTTAAAAATATGAAAAAATTAATTAATTGGAAAAATAAATATTTCACAAAATCTCGTCGTGTTGAGAGCTTATTCATGGGGATTCCATATTTGATCAACCTATCCACAAGTAAGTAGATAAGATAAGATATTTTTCTGATCAATCCTATTAGGTGGACTATACAAGACAAAACCACTGAGTGGACTATGGGGGGTCCAACTAAATTCAGTGATATCTAATATGTGCATCATAATTTAGGATATGACCAAATGTTGTCCTCGTGATGAGGAACCTCATCATCAAGGGGATACATGATTATCCCCTTATGGATCTATCTATTTGTGGGCATAATATTGAAATTCATTTTGTTAAGGGAATACATGATACATTTTTTGTAAGGGAATGTTCATATCACAATAATATATCTAAGGATGTCATGGAGGATAACTGACTAGAATAGGCTCTTGAGAGATTTTTCTTGGTTATAGATTGATGAGATGGTCATTTTGATGTTCCCATCCAATATAAATCACCATTTTAGAAGAAATTGTGGTAATTAATTTTTTACACCTTTAATTATGTTTCTTTTTTATGTGATGGAATATTTGAAAAATCAATTGTGGTTAATGTCCATCAAGATGAGGTATAACAATACCCATGAGGGCACCAGTACCCCCACACTTTTCATATGATTGGGATATTATATAAAGGGTAACCTCATGTATAGTTTTAGGTTAGAGACCATTTTGGAATGATCTTTTACAGGAAATTATCTTTTATAAATTTTACATGGTAGTGCAATGAAAATGGGTGTAACAAAGTAAACCTAATGAGGGAACCCTATGAAATTTCAATGTAAATGATTCCATATAGAGTAGCCTCATGAATGGGGCCCCATGGAAGAACCTCATGGATGAGGCCCTACAATGTACATAATTAATGAATCCCTATGGAGTAAACTCATTGATTTATCTCCACAAATGAATCTCATGGAATATTTTATTTTTAAGGATTCTTTTTCTCTATAATAACTTGGGGATACATTAAATATATTCTATGAAGGAAGATCAATCAGATCCTCCGAGAAACCTATTCATATTTCCATAATGTGCTAAAATCAATCTTATTTGAATGTTTTTTCATTCCCCTATATCTTATTTGATTCTACTTATGATTTATACCAATTATATAGAAAAAATTTCTGATAACTTCCTTCCCAAAATGGGAGGACACCCAAGTAGTACACAAACATAATGTCAAAAGTGATCATAAATGTTGTTCTTATTAAACAATTATATCCACCACCCCCACCCCTCAAAGATGAAAACCTGGAAATAAAACATGTGTGGGGTTTGACATACCTACCACACCCTTTCAAATAACTAGAGATTATTAATACTTCATTCAGTCACCTATAATTCTATACCTGGTTATAAAGTATTAACTGTGTTTGTGAATTCCTTCTCTTTTTGGGTTATATAACACATTTTCAAGTGACCCATTTCATTGATAATGATAGGGACACTTCATGAATCATGGGGTACTCTACATAATGAATAAATTATTCTTAGAAATATTTTCATTATCCATTATCACTTTGTTGGGTGAATATATATCCCAAATACATTACATGCCTCAATAATTATTTCATTTATACTCTATTTTTTATATTTAATGGAAGGGGGGTTCATTAATTGAGTTGGAACATTAATCTAAATTAATTTTTACCATTGGATAAATTTTAGATAATGTATGGGAATAAATATTTGGAAGACCTTCAAAATGGTAAAATTATTTTTCTTGGATAAATATTTATGTAATAAAATTATGGAAGTAAATAATTATATAAGATTAAAATTGTAATTTTATGATTATACTACCTTTCAATTCAACATTTCAGATTAATATAGAATGGACTAAGATGCATGAGAATAATTTCCACATTATTTTGTTAATAAAAAAAATTGAATTGGGGTGAGAAAGTATGAGTTGATGGAATAAAAAATGGTAAAACCATGTTTGATTATGTTATTTAAAAGTAGTATAGATAATTAAACTAAATTAGAAGAAAGAGTTTAACAAATGTACTTGAAATTAAATTGACCATGAAAATTAACTTGAACCTAAAATATGTACTCTAATTCAGATATGTCATTAGTGTAGATTTTCCGAGGTCATTACAATTTATGGGAGTGATATTTGGTAAAATAAAATAATGACGATTCAAATAGATAAAGGCAGAACATTAATATGATTCTAGTTCTGGTATGTTTTTTAAGTCATAAAAGAAGATAAAAATCGGGATATTGGTTTGATGTGAATATATAAACCGGGGTTTTCACATAATATGAAGAAAGAAATTTGATCTCTAATGGGAACATGGGTTTAATAATGGCCCATTTTTTCTAATTTCCATTTGATAGTTATGAATAAGACTTGAGATGTTGTTAACTTGTGATCATTGGTTTTTTTATTTAATGTTATAATGTGTTTTCCTTGAAGACTATATATTTAATGAATATGTGTAAACAAGTGGAGTGATCACTCATTCAATGTTATTTTGGTGGAATATTCTCAATGTTATACCTTAATAGAGTATCAGTCTATGGATAAAGACAATGTGATGGTTTCTAAGTGCATAGTGGTTCTAGTGGAAGATCAATTGATTTCTAACAAGGATAATTAAGAAAGGGAAAACAGAGGTTACTATGTTAATGTGTCTTGATAAATTCATATAATAATTTTGATATATAAAATAGAGCTATTTTTTGTGGGGTCTATGAAAGATCTCATATTAAATGGAGTAAAACATGGAAAATGACTACTAATGAAGCCAATATCTAGTGCTAGTGGAGTAAAAGAAGAATTTATTGATTGAAAAGAGTTATGGTAATGATGTTTGATGTGTATAGTGGATGAGGTATTAACATGATTAAAAGATCTCAAGGTAAAAGTAGATTTAATGAATTGTAGGTGTTGAGGTTGTATGTTCAATTGATAAAGAGTTGGGTATCTATGAGACAAAACAATTTCTAACACTAAAAAAATCGATAAGGACCAGAGATAGATGAAAATATATGCCTAGAATGGGACAATACCCAATGTGAGGAATGTTAATTATTTGAAATGAAAGAAGAGGACAACTGTACAAAAATAAAGTAAAATAAAATATTAATAAAAATTGATGGGTCCCATCATGAAATAATATATTATATTTTTTTGATGGATAGCTAGATTTCTAACTGAGGAGACAACAGAAAATAAACTTTTGTATTGAAAAAAAGGAAAAGGAATATATTAAAATGATTAATTATTTTAATAGAATCTGAACTAGATCTGGGAAAAAACTATAAACCATTTATAAATAAATTAAAGACATTATAACAAAATATTAACTAGATTTCAATAAATTTAAACTCATTTAGGAACTCGTCCATATTTATGCTGATCTAGAAATATGTGATGGAGTGTAATTTGTTAAGAGATATTTATAAAATAACAATATTTTAACCATAGTTTAGTTAAATATCACTCAAGTTACCACCACATGGATTGATTTTAGGTTATTTTAAAGGATATTTTTGTTGTATAAATGTCAATTGATGTTATTGTATGAAACATTCGAATTATTTTAAGACTATAAGTTAAACTATGAACTCTTCTCAGTTTCAATTTATATAAATCATTACTATATTTTAGTTGAATATGTGGTTCTATGTTTTATTTTCTTCTAATGTGGTGTGATGATATATCAATAATCATGGAAATGGATACCTAATTATGGTTTTTTATTCAAAGGATATGATTAGTTGGTAACATTGAGATTTAAATTTTTTATTATTCTTAATGTTTCTTTTTGAGATGACAGTTGTTGTTAAACTGATTAGGTATTAAATTTCAATAATTTCTATATCTAATATTATTATTTTTATTATTGATCATATTTTCTACCTATCTCTATTTATATAGTTGATTATATGTTGTATAATGATTGTTTTTTTATGTTCAGTGAAGTGATTGCCTAACTATATTTAAGAGAATTTTCATGTGTGTTAGATGCTTTGTAGTATGATTATCACTACTCAATCAAGGGAGATGAGAGAATAATGGTGTTGAGTCACTCATGGAATGAAATAACACAAGTAGACAGTTCTTAATAAAATAATTATTAGTTTCCAAGGAAAACTCCTAAGAATAGTTGTGTTCATTTTATCTTCCTTGTTAACGTTAATTTCACTGTGTTTTTCATCATCATGCATTGTATTCATAATTTTAATTAATCTTTTAAAATATATCCTATGTATTTTAATTATATTCCATATTATTTCTAAGCTATTATAATTATTTTATATAAATAAATTGAAATAAAATAGAAAATTAGTGCTTGTTAGTAGCCTCATTATGAGATTGACCCAAGGTTATGTACCACAATAGTGTATTCTTAGGTCAATAAAAAATACTTTGATTAGATATTCATAAAAAAACCATCTTTATTTGTAAATCTCTTCTAAACGAAAACTATAGATATATTATCTATTTCTCATAGTCATGAACAAATCATGGGACCAGAAATTAAATCATTCCCATGGATTAAAAATAATTAAATCACCTATACAATCAGAAATCAAAATTATTTCTATGAGATATGTAGAAGTGTTTATATGTCATTACCATTTAAATACATGTACGAACCCTTTATGTTCCTTTTCTGGTCTCTCACACATTCTTCATTAATATTTCAGGTCACATTATACATGAAAATCATATAAAATAATGAATAACAGAAGACATCGCAACCTATATCCACTAGGTGTTAACTCTCCAAAGATCATATATTGTTTTATCCTTAATTGATAGAAGTTGATAATTCTACCAAAAACCCAAAATTAAATATTTGCAATGATTTTTTAAGAAAAAAAACTAAATTGGATATTATAAGGTATATGAAGTTCTCCGCACATCAAAATAACCATATGCATCTAAAAATACTTGAATCTAAAAATAAACATTTAGTTGGGGGATATTTAATCAAAATCAAAATGAGGAGTAAGATACTTTCCTCTTGTAACTAATAATGGAAGAGGGTAAGACGATTTTTATAATAATTTTAGATAAAATAAATAAACAAAATTAATATAATTTGTCCCATGTACCATTTGGTGCTTGTTTGTTATAGTTAGGTACCCAATGTCTCACTTTCCACCCAATACTTTAACTCTGTCAAGATAAAGAAATATAATAGCCATGTAATTTCCACTAAAATAACACTAGGTACAATGTGTTTTTAATTATCCACAAATTTGGAAAAACATCTCCCATTAAATTCCTTTAATCTATAATTCAAATTCAAAAAGTCTAATATTAGATAAAATCATCTAAAATAATAATATTTATGTTAAAAAATTAATTCTTAATCATACCTCATAATTTGGAGTTTTTACATGTTCGATATACATTAATAAAATATTTTATTTAATTTGGAACATGAAAACGTTTATTAAATTATAGATATGGAAAATTATGGCTCTAAAATTAAATATAAAAATATAAAGTCGGTTGATTCTAATATAATAAATCTTTTTTTTATTTCCTCAAATGAAATATAAATTATAAATTAATTAATAGACTCTATAGAGATTTATTTAAGGAATAATTTAATTATGAATCATTTTAAAATTAAAAATCTATTTTATTATAAAAAATGAACGAAAAAATCAATCAATTGAAAATTTAATAGGGAAACTAGAATTTTGGATATATTATACATATATGAATTAATTTTTAATGAAGGAAGTGGCAGTTATTATTACTTTTAGACCTCTAATGATGACTCTATTATATGTGGTTAGGTGTTTCTTATTTGTAACATGTATTAAACATTTAGAAATTTTAAAAGATTAAAAATTATGTATATAATAGATTATAAAATTTAATAATATTCTTTACGCTTTTCAAGTTGGCGATAACTAGGGATGTGAATTTACTATTCATATTATATATTATTGAATAGTTTTATAATTCACTCCTCTAGGAACAACAAAATGAATTAATGTATTTGGGGAAAAAATTATACAATTTTAAAAGGATTTCATCAATATTGAATTACAGTTACCTTCCTATATCATTCTAAGTATAAGATCATGAAGAAAAATTGTTCATTACAAACAAAATTGAATTATAATGTGTCATAAAGACACTATATGAGAGACAAAGTGGGTTGTATCCCAATTTATTATTTTTTAGGATTTGGGGTTTTTATTCATCCCTAGGAAATATTTTATAGAAAATAGACCTTAGAATATAAGGATCTATATTTTTTTGTTAACAATAGGAAACTAAGTTACATTATTTTTTCAATCATATTCAATAAAAACTATATGGGAATGGTAAATATATTTTTTCATTCATGTATTTTGTATAAGTAAAGTTAAACTTTGAGAACTTCATGACAAAAAAATTAGATTAACCCCAAAGATGAAAAATAAATTTATTCAATAAGTGGTTATGGAAATTGATTTAGATTTTATTATATCATTTATGTTCTAATAGTAATTTTTATGATATTCTTAGATAAATATTTTTTATACAAATAGATGATAAAGTAATTTGAATAAAGAATGAACATAATACCCACTATGATGAAATTGAAATTCATGATTCCATGGAATAGTTAAACGATATGGTATATAATATGGATATAATATCCAATAAATAAGTTTTAAACTTAGTGGATGCACAAAATGGGTGATAAACATAGGGATAAAATGGGCTTTGATAAGAAAATAGACATCGATGGTAGAATTTATAACTATAATGCTCACTTGATGTTAATAGTGCATAAAAATTCCTGGAATTGGAAAAGGAGAGACATTTTTTTAGTAGAGTTGATAAATTCCATTCTAATATTACATATGATGTCAACATATTATAATTATAATAAATATTTAGTAAATTGTAAAAAAAATTATTTTTTTGGAGTTTAGCAAAGGATGTGTATATGATATTTCAATTTCTCAAACCTATCAATTACATAATAATATTATTTCTATAAATAATATACTAGTTACATTCTCAAGTCCATTGGTTTTAGTGTGTTTGATTATTTTGAAAATAATTATATATAAAAAGCAACACTTTTCACTAATTGTATATTTTTTTAGGAAGAAAAAGTTCATTAAATTACATCTATTGACCCATTCAACACAAATTAACATAACTATAACATTGCATAGTTATTGATACTACAGAAATTTTTTCCCTATATAAACCCATTTAAAATATGGGATGAGTACATAAATCTCATTTAGGGGTATACAAATAGAAATCCCATTATTACATTTATATATATGAAAACAAATGAAAATCATTCTACAAATAATAAGCATTGAGATCGTATAAACTCATATTAACTCCTGGAATCACCTTATTTAATTAAATAATTTCATAAAAAAACTCATAACTAAGAAGAATGGAATTAGGTAAATCTAGAAGGCTTATTGTAAAATTATAGTCATATCACCTATAATCAATTTTAATCAAATTTAATAGATTAAAATCACTATATAATTATAATAACCCACAATTGAATAACTTCACCAGTTAATTCTTACAGAATTTATTTGGAGAATAAATCAACTCCCAAAGCATTGGGTTGTTATATAATACTCCAACCTATAATCATACATAATTTAAAATTACCATATGATAAATAAAAAAAAATTATTATTAATTTGAACCCATAATCATAAGAAACAATGTCCACCCAAGGAAAGAAATAAAATTAAAATGAGTTGGTTAACCTATTAATAGGTGAGAGGAAAAATGAAATTGACTAATAGAATATAGATAATGTTAAATAATAATAACATTAAATTATTATCAAAATTTATTTGTATTTTAGGGAAAAGTGTTGGACTCCTCATGTGTTAATCATGTTTTACTGATCACAAATCTTGTTACTGTTAATTAATCTCAATCTTCATTTCACATCTTGCTAATGCTCTTCAATCTCAACAATAACTACACATAATGTTTTAATGATAAAATATCTTATGATGTTAATTACCCTCTTTATTATTTACAAGTCTCATGCATGATCACAATTCTCACATAAATTATCACACCTTTATATTTATGAATCAAGCTCTTTTACTCTCTCGTGATTAAACTTAGTCCATGTTCTGCATATTACTGTCTAAGTCCAAATACAGATATTTGTCTAAGTATGGAGACACCGTGAAGGACTCACCGTGACCACACACCATGAAAGACTCACCGTGACCAGACACGGTGAAGGACACATCGTGAAGGAAAAATCGTGAACCACACACCGTGAAGAAGACACCATTTACTTAATCACTATGACACTGTTTCTTAAGTTTTTGTCAATATTATTTAAATAATGCTAACAGTCATATTTGTTGTTTTTAATGCATTTAATGTTGTTTAATGTTAGTTGTTGGCCTGTCAGGAAACTGTATCTTATACCTATGAAAAGTGAATCATTCCTACTGCTAGAACTCGTGGAATATAAGAAAGACTGAGATGCAGTACACATAGAGCGGAGGCAACATGCAAGTGGAAAAGCAAGAAAAGTGTGACGATACAACGAGAAGAACATACATACATCATAGAACAATCCTGAACATGAAGGATATTTAAAGACCTTCAAGGAACTCTCATGAGTGCAATCCAATTCTGCTGAAGAACACATGACGAATCAAGAGACCTTTCTCACTCCTAAAGAAGCCAAGCTGAACTACGTCAATCTATTTTTCGACAAAAAAACTAGATAAGGACTTGGAAGCATTCTTGCTAATTCCAACGAGTCCAGAGCTACATTGATAATCACTAGAGCTTTATAAACTCTCATCTATCTTCTCTACGTGATTTATTTGTTAAATTTTGTGCAGTGTGGTGTACTCTATATATCTTCTACACACACTGTCTTCTGCACTGCACTGGTGGATATCAAAATCCTCACTCAAATTTTCTTAACTCTTGTTTACCCACGTCAACTGTGGAAGAGGTACTTGTGTGACCTGGTCTTTGTTTTGTTTCCCACGAAGAATAGTGGTAGAGGTCTCTGCATGGCCTGGACAGTTTTTTAAACTGTTGTTAACCCCGATCCAAGGTGTGGATCAAATTTATATAAATTTGAGAGGACTAAGTCTCGTCTTGAGACTGAACCTCTTGTTGTATCTGCTTTGCATATTTAGTTTAAGTTTATAGTACACTACATATATCTTATTTTTCCACTGCTATTACATTGAAATACAAAACTATTTTGAAGCTACTTTGATAGTTAAATTAGCAAGTGTTTACACTTATTGTAAATCAATAGGTTAGCTTCAAAAGTTAGTATGACCTTGTGGTTAAATTAACTGAGACCTAATCAATCTTTGAGAAGCTAAGTGAACATTTACAATCTATATAAATTCACTACAGTATAACTTATTTTATAAATCGGGGGATTTTAACTAGACAATATTTTAACATAAATTTTAATTGGAACTCAATTCACCCCCCTATTGAGTGTCCACTCTGACCAAAATTTGGTATCAGAGGTTTGGTTTTTGTTTAAGGATTTTCAAGATACTCTGTTTTTCAACTATGATTTTAGTTGAATATTTAGAGATCTTAAATTTCTGTTAGTTCTAAATTTTTATCTCTTTAAATTATCTTTCTAAAATCTCGTTAGGGATAATAGACTAGAGGGTGCTGCTACTAACATTCCACCTTTCTTCAATGGTACAAACAATTCTCAATGGAAACTAAAAATAAAAATTCATTTAGAGAGCATGTGTTTTGATATTTGGACTACCAAAGAATCAGAATATAAACATCCCACTATTGTTATATCCACTTGGGATGAAACTACAAAGACTTCTTACAATAATAATTGTAAAGCTATGAATGCCTTGTACTGTGCTTTAGGAGATGAAGAGTTTAACAGAATTTCTTCTTGTAAAACTCATTTTGAAATTTGGGATACTTTGGGTGTTTCTCATGAAGGAACAACCAATGTTAATGAAATGAGATTAAATAATTATACTATTAAATATGATAATTTTAAAATTCAGACTGATGAACCTATTTCTGATATATATCTCAGGTTTAATGAGATAGTCAATACAATGAGTTCACTTGGTAAAGCTATTCCAGCAAAGGAACAAATTATGAGGATTCTGGTATGTTTACTAGAATTATGGAGAGGCACCTTGTAGAGACCCGAAGCTTGACGTACATGGACATTACATTACTTTTGCGGAATGCTTAGTACATTACAAAAACAGACACACAAGGATCGTAATAGTTTAGTGTATTTGGAAACACGGAATAAAATCTTCTAATCGTGGTGAAAGATCTTCAACATCTCCCAATAAAGATCTTCCCTTTTTTTTCTTACCTAACACCTTTCTTTATATAATGGGGAAAAGAAAACATAAAAGGGGTGAGCTCAAATGTCCAGTAAGGGTAATCATAGAGAACATAAAACAATCCATAAACATTTGAATGCAAAAACTTGAACATAAAATTTAAACATCAAAATCTTGAGCAAAGACATGAATCTTGGAAGTACGTAAGGAATATATCATAAGGGAACATAAATCATGATAAAATAGCATGGGAATAAAACATGTAATTGTGGAAACTGTTAAGAACATGATATGATTTCTATAGTAGCCAAAGCATTGCTGCCAAGACCATCGTAGTGGACAAAGTCCCTTTCTGAATCGAGTTCACTCCTCGTTTCAGTCCTGTAACACTGAACCGGATTAACTTACCATTCCATCCATGTCAATCTCATGAGATATAAATCTTTACCCAATGCATTAGAGGGAGATATAGGTCCCACCCATCTCATAATGAAATCATTCTTACTTTTCCCACAAAATAAACATACATCCTTCATAATAACCCAATAAATAAAATGGGTTTCATAAACATCATCACATCATCACATAATCCATTTAAAAGAAATGGATATCATTTCATAATAAGAAAAGAGAAACCATGTAAATCATAGAGACATTATACTTGAAACATACACATATGAGAATAATGTCATCTTAGATGAAAATGGTTTTGATAGAACACTTGAAATGAATTCTTGAGGAAAATATCCTTTTTTCTTCAAAATCATTTTCTTTTCACAAAATGTCATGCAATCTTAAAAGAAAAGGATTTTGTTGAAAATATTCATGAAATATTTTGGAGGAAGCTTCATGAAAATAAGGATTTATAAAACTGTAAAAATCCGTTCGTGCATTATAAGTTAAAAAATCATTCTTATCGTACTTTTTACGAAAAAGTCAAAAAGTACCTCGTAAAAGAATGATTCATTCCATACGATGTGGTAAAAGTAGAAAAGGGTAAAAATGACTTTAAACATACATGGAAGAAAAGTAAACATTTTATGAAAACATTTTGAGAACATATGGACATGGATAATAATCATAACCCCAGTAAATACTTACGAATAAACAATCTCGGATAGGAATGAGATTGGAATAATTATCCCTTACCTTAGGTACGATATGCTTCGTACGTCTCCAAAACTCCTGTATAATGATTTAAATAATGTCATTTAATTATTACATAATCATATTCATTGTCATTATATCATATATGGCTCACTTATGACTTTATATTACCCATTCTTTTGTAAATTCCATGTTAAGGAGTGTTTTGGGTAAAATCGTTTCATTTGTCGTCCGTGTTTTGACTTGTAATTATTCATATGATTACTTAGATCATGATTAATTAATTGTAGAATATAAAACATGATTTATATATAATATATAATCATAATATACATATATATAATAGATCTATAAATGGAAAGAAATACACCGTTCATGGAGACAGTAGGTCGTACGTACGCATGAACGCTGTTTTCGTTTCCTTATTGAATTGAATGGAATTAAGTAGATGACATAAATATATATATACATAAATCTAGTAGAATTATTATGTCATATATTTTATGATTACTTATTATATATACTTTATAATCATTCTTGAATGGTTATCATGGAGAGTGAATCTCATCGCGCCGTGGAGACGGTATTCCGTACGTACGCACAAGCGATGATGTCATTCCCATGATCTTCGAATTGTATTAAAGTGTATGTATAATATTACAGAATCAATATCACTTTACAATAATCATATATATTTATTACTTTCACCATTATACCCATCCATGTAAGGTGGTGGTGGAAAATAGATTACACCACAGCGTGGAGACGGTATTCCGTACGTACGCACACGCGGTGATTTCATTTTCCATAGGATGGATAGATGGTGAAATATGGTTGTTTCATAATTATAATAACATATCAGTATATGAGTGATACTGATGTTATTACTTCATAATGAAACAACTAAAGAATAAGAAGTTGAAGAAGAAAGAAAATTGAAAGAATCGGTAATGGATATTACCTCTTCTTTGACACGCCTCTTTGAATCCTCCTCTTACGGTACTAAAATTGGTCTTTGAAGAAGACCAGGACCTCTAGAATGTTTCTAGGGAAGTTGAGAAGGGAAATGGGCAGGGTTTTTCTGATCTTAAAGGCTCAAATTGGTGTGAGGATGAGAGGGGGGAGGTGCCCTTTTATAAGGGAGGAGAGGGGCACCTTTGGAATTCATAAAAATATTAATTTATAATAAATCTAACCCCACTTAAAAACCTCCAAAAATGACTCATATTTGAATATAAGATGATATAGGGTTTTAATATCATCAACCAATAAAATTTAGACATGTTAGGAAATTAATTAAAACATTATCAACTTGATTTATCCTTACTTAATCAATTTAATTTTATTTGTGGTAATAATATTCTAAATTTTAAATTATAACAAAAAATTACTTATTTATTATTAATTTTCCATAATTGGATACTTTATAACATTTTAGACCATATAAATTTAAATTTATAATTTTTAAATATTTTTTTTGATTTTTAAACAATTTTATAATATGTTTTTTTGTAAAATAACAATAGTGTCAATTTTGACACTATTCATTTATATGAATTTAAATAAAATATATACAGAAAATATGTTCGAAATAAAATATTTAATAGGTTCATAAAAGGCCATATGTATCTAGAAAATTATTGGAGAACATTATATAGTTCATATAATATTTATTTTATTATTTTTAAAACCATTTATTTGGTTTATCTCTTAATTAAATAATTACTACAACATTTTTGTATAATTTTTTAATATACTTATTTATTGCATAAAAATTAAAAGTAAAATCCTATGATAAATATAAATCTATTCCATTTTACAATAATACTTTTACTATAATTTATCATCTTAAAATCACAATATTCAAATTGTTATATTTATTAAATTATGAAGGTGACAACTTTGGCATCATTTAAAATAAAATAATATAAGTGTCATAATCACTTTTATAAGAATCCAAACGGTTATATATTAGGTCATTAGATGATTATGGTATATATATACACTAAAAATAAGTTTTATTCAGGTTTTTGGGCCTTTTAATGGGTATTATTATATCAATAAAAACTATATTACTGATTTTTCACATAATAAATAATTTCTGCATCATTAATGTATCACCATTAATGATAATTATTTAATCCCTAAAAAATCTAAATAAATTATCATGATGTATATTATTTCATTATATTTCTGGATACTATTCATGTTCGATGTTTTATGATGTTTATCACTAAATTAAAATTATTATACTTATAAGATTTAAGAGAGTGACATGTTGTCACTTTCTTTGGTTTTAATAATAATTAAATTATTTTCATGGTAAAAAGTCCATAAAATGAATCTAATCTGACCCTTAGGTGATATGGGTCTACTTTTAGCCATCCAATAGAATTTTTTCATGTGTTAGGGTAATTTTATAATATTATATTTACCCTTAATTACCCGATTTACCTTTAACTATGGTAAATAAAATATACCGTAGTTACTATTCATAATTCCCGAAAATAAAAAGTAGCTTATTAACATAATTTTTACCCACTGATTCCAAATATGGAATCCATTTTTCCAAATTCAATACACAAAAGTTGCAGAAATTAAATTAAAATTAATCCTGTTGTTGAAAGAAAACGGGTTTTTCTTTAAAACATTGCAAAAGATTGAATTGATTTAACCTACAAATTTAATGTAAAATCAATACTAATGACATAAATTATATTAAATGGTAAAAATATATTCTATTTATACTTTAAAACCATTCAATATTATATTTTAACCATAAAAATTATTGCGTTGAAAAAAGTTGTTTTTAATTAAAATATAGCTTGTTTTTACTATTCATCAAAATAAGAAAGTTACCAGAATAATATGAAAAATTTATCCAAAGTAAATTTTTATTTCGTGATTCCAAAAAAGAATTTTATTTTGTAAAATTGAACTTATAAACATGTCTAAAACTAGATTTAAAGTGGGTGCGCCGTCAAAAGGCGGCAAAACTGCATTTTTAAAAAATACTTATTTTACCCAAAAAAAATATTTTGTTCTTATACCATGTTCTAGAAAATGTGTAAGATGAATAATAATGTTATAAAATTCATAATTTAGTTAATACTATTCATAACGGATAGTTCATAATAATATTATAATAATACACCGTTGTTTAGTAAAACCCGGTATTGCGTACAACACACGCTATCGAGGAAGGTCGCGATTGCGTGTAATGCAAGCCAAGTCAGGGTTGCGTTTTGTGCAAGAATCCTTCGTTGTTTTGTATAAAAGAATCCAACCATATTTCATTTATACATTGAATATATATATATATATATATAGTCAATGTTGCGTAGAATAACTATTATCAAAATTGTGTGTAACACGATCCAAGAATAGTGTTGCGTATACTGAAAGCTAATACGGTGTTGCGTATAGTGCAAGGTAATCTTGGAGTACAAGACATTAATGAAATTAAAAGAATATTTTTCATAAAATCTCAGGGTGTTACATTCTACCCCCTTAAAGTGAATTTCACCCTCGAAATTCGTCGGGGTTGTAAATGGTTTACTACTCGAAAGTTTGTTTAATAAAAACCGACATCTTAAAAAGGAATACCAAAACATGGCTTTAATAACCAATGTATGAAATGTAACGGTTACCCAAATTAACTCATCACTGAGTTTCCACGTAGGAGAACATAGGTGAAAATATGGATATGGAATAAAAATCTAACCATCAAGTTTTGATGGAGAGTGGTAGAGAACATGGCTATGAAAAAGCCAACAATCACAAAGCTATAGATTTGTGATGATCGAAGGTACCATCTGATTCATCAGATATAAGGGAACTAGGACAACATTTTTGGTTTTCAAGATAATTTCCCTAAAGTTGATGAATTAAAATAAATACTTACAAGATTTTGGTACAATCTCACTATTTTTCGTGAATTGAACAATTTCCACTTCATCCCTTAAAGAAATAAAGTTTAATTTGTTATTCGTGATGTGTTAGCAGATCATGTGATATAATGATGGGTCATTCCATCTATTTCAAACAAAAGGTTAGAAAAAGTTATAATTCCATCTTATGGTTAGATTAATCGTATATGGTTCCAAAAATGAACTTATACTTCATATATCATACCGCATAATAAAACAAAACTAGTTTCTACTAACCAGGGACTTCATGTAGGCTAGTGGTAAGCGATAAAGGCCAGTCGCACTTCGGTTGTGGGTTCAATTCCCACAGCCTTGTCCGACGCGATGGGTTGTCTCCCATCCCGCAGGTTGTCCTTTTTCTAAAACTATATTACTGTAACATCCCATCAATAATATTGAAAAAACTTATATCCTTAAACAATACTAACTTATGTCCAACATAATCCATTCCAATCTTTAGGCTTATCCATAATACTGCAGTTCACTCTCATAATATAGTGAAAATAATTACCAGAGATTTAATACCATAATCAATCCCCATATCATAAGATATGTCTTTTTGGTCACATTCCAAACATTCGAAGGCCTTAATCATGTATTCTCTTGAAAAATGAATACCCATTGAACCTTAGTGAAAACACGAATGCAGTTAAAAGTTAACACTTTCCACATACCAAAATCCTCAAAATTCTCTATTTTCAAACCATGATATCACTTAGTCATTATATCAATCATGAGATCATGAATACAATCAAACATCGCATTATCTTATTATTCCTTCATTATGCGCATATCATCTACTTTCCAAAAATATCTGAATAACCTTCCATGGTTATTGGTACCATTCAACATATACTTTCAAAACTTAAGGAAATACAACAGTGTAACAATCCATATATGTCTTTTTATTCCATAGTTCCATGAGATTACTTATACATCATTACACTTGATAAACATGTAATCATTCCACTACCTTCTTAAACCACTGACCGAGCTTCAACAATTCTTTCATCTCACATATCATTTGTAGTCTCCTCATCATCATCAACATAAATACTACCCATACGACCGTACTAATTCTCTTAATGAGACTTTCCCTCAGGGAATTTGTATGCATAATGCCCGTACATTCCACATTTAAAACATTTAACCATTGTTGATGCCGTAGCAATACCATTATCCTTGTCCATGGTGTTAACTGAACCTTTTCCTTTCCACTTACTGGCTTTGTGTCCTTCTTTTCCACACCCAAAGCATCTTCCAGTTCCTTTGAAACATTCTCCTTGATACCTCTTCCCACATGATTTACATAGGGTATATTGAACTTTCTTTCCTCTATGATTATAATGAAACTCCATCTTTCTCTTATTAGCTGAGTTAGGAAACTTACCAAATTTGAGTTTATTGATCATATTATGAGATTTTTGATTCAGCATAATAATGATTTTTGGACTTCCAAATCCATTTTCATTTGGTTTCTCATGAATAATATCATTCCATTGTCCTTCATATCCTCCATTATCATGAATCTTCCTGTTTCCATCCATTTTCTAAAACCGAAAAAGAATAGTGTGAGAGGCAAAAATCATGCTAGGGAAAACAACATAGTAAAGGGAGAGTACCTTCAATATCTAACATCTTAGGTTAAATTCTAAGATCGTTACATTAGTTTTAGGACTATATCTTATGCATACACTAATCCTTAGGGACATCCCTTGACATACCTTAGAAATATCTCTAGGGATCTCACTAACGTTTTTGCATCCTAGTTTCCAAAGGTTAACTAAAAATTTCCTCTGATACCAACTGTATAGAACCGAATCTTGACGTACATGGACATTACATTACTTTTTCGGAATGCTTAGTACATTAAAAAAACAGATACACAAGGATCGTAATAGTTTAGTGTTTTTGGAAACTCGAAATAAAATCTTCTAATCGTGGTGAAAGATCTTCAACATCTCCCAATAAAGATCTTCCCATTTTTTCTTACCTAAAACCTTTCTTTATATCCTGGGGAAAAGAAAACATAAAAGGGGTGAGCTCAAATTCCCAGTAAGGGTAAACATATAGAACATAAAACAATCCATAAACATTTGAATTCAAAAACATGAACATAAAATTTAAACATCAAAATCTTGAACAAAGACATGAATCTTGGAAGTACGTAAAGAATATATCATAAGCGAACATCAATCATGATAAAATAGCATGGGAATAAAACATGTAATTTTGGAAACCATTAAGAACATGATATGATTTCCATAGTAGCCAAAGCATTGCTGCCAAGACCAACATAGTGGACAAAGTCCCTTTCTGAATCGAGTTCACTCCTCGTTTCAGTCCTGTAACACTGAATCAGATTAACTTACCATTCTAGCCATGTATATCTCATGAGATATAAATCTTAAAAAATGCATTGGAGGGAGATATAGGTCCCACCCATCTCATAATGAAATCATTCTTACTTGTGCCACAAAATAAACATACATCATTCATAATAACCCAATAAATAAAATGGGTTTCATAAACATCATCACATCATCACATAATCTATATAAAAGGAATGGATATCATTTCATAATAAGAAAAGAGAAACCATGTAAATCATAGAGACATTATACTTGAAACATACACATATGAAAATAATGTCATCTTAGATGAAAATTGTTTTGATAAAACACTTGAAATGAATTCTTGAGAAAAATATCCTTTTTTCTTCAAAATCATTTTCTTTTCAGAAAATGTCATGCAACCTTAAAAGAAATGGGTTTTGTTGAAAATAGTCATGAAATATTTTGGAGGAAGCTTCATGAAAATAAGGCTTTATAAAACTGTAAAAATCTGTTCGTTCATTATAAGATAAAAAAACATTCTTGTCGTACTTTTGCCGAAAAAGTCAAAAAGTACCTCGTAAAAGAAAGATTCATTCCATACGATGTGGTAAAAGTAGAAAAGGGTAAAAATGACTTTAAACATACATGAAAGAAAATTAAACATTTTATGAAAATATTTTGAGAACATATGGACATGGATAATAATCATAACCCCAGCAAATACTTACGAATAAACAATCTCGGATAGGAATGAGATTGGAATAATTATCCCTTACCTTAGGTCTGATATGCTTTGTACATATCCAAACCTCCTGTATAATGATTTAAATAATGTCATTGACTTATTACAGAATCATATTCATTGTTATTATATCATATATGGCCCACTTATGACTTTATATTACCCGTTCTTTTGTAAATTCAATGTTAAAGAGTGTTTTGGGTAAAATCGTTACATTTGTCATCCGTGTTTTGACTTGTAATTATTCATATGATTACTTAGATCATGATTACTTAATTCCAGAATATAAAACATGATTTATATATAATATATATTCATAATATACATATATATAATAGATCGATAAATGGAAAGAAATACACCGTTCATGGAGACGGTAGGCCGTACGTACGCATGAACGCTGTTTTTGTTTCCTTATTGAATTGAATGGAATTAAGTAGATGACATAAATATATATATACATAAATACATTAGAATTATTATTTCATATATTTTATGATTACTTATTATATATACTTTATAATAATTCTTGAATGGTTATCATGGAG
Source organism: Viscum album (assembly GCA_963277665.1). Classification (NCBI taxonomy): domain Eukaryota; kingdom Viridiplantae; phylum Streptophyta; class Magnoliopsida; order Santalales; family Viscaceae; genus Viscum; species Viscum album. Next base: position 1,497,346,598 of record OY728132.1, read on the forward strand.
AGTGAATCTCATCGCGTCGTGGAGACGGTATTCAGTACGTATGCACGAGCGATGATATCATTCCCATTATCGTTGAATTGTATTAAAGTGTATGTATACTATTACAGAATCAATATCACTTTAAAATAATCATATATATTCATTACTTTCACCATTATACCCATCCATGTAAGGTGGTGGTGTAAAATAGATTACACCACGGCGTGGAGACGGTATTCCGTACGTACGCATGCGCGATGATTTCATTTTCCATAGGATGGATAGATGGTGAAATATGTTTGTTTCATACTTATAATAACATATCAGTATATGAGTGATACTAATGTTATTACTTCATAATGAAACAACTAAAGAAGAATAAGTTGAATAAGAAAGAAAATTGAAAGAGTCGGTAATGGATATTACCTTTTCTTTGACACGCCTCTTTGAATCCTCCTCTTAGGGTACTAAAATTGGTCTTTGAAGAAGACCAAGACCTGTAGAATGTTTCTAGGGATGTTGAGAATGGAAATGGTCTGGTTTTGTCCGATCTTAAAGGCTCAAATTGGTGTGAGGAAGAGAGAGAGGAGGTGCCCTTTTATAAGGGAGGAGAGGGGCACCTTTGGAATTCGTAAAAATATTAATTTATAATAAATCTAACCCCACTTAAAAACCTCAAAAAATGACTCATATTAAAATATAAGATGAGATAGGGTTTTAATATCATAAAACAATAAAATTTAGACATGTTAGGAAATTATTTTAAACATTATCAACTTGATTTATCCTTACTTAATCAATTTAATTTTATTTGTGGTAATAACATTCTAAATTTTAAATTATAACAAAAAATTACTTATTTATTGTGAATTGTCCATAATTGGATAATATATAATATTTTAGACCATATAAATTTAAATTTATAATTTTTAAATATTTTTGTGATTTTTAAACAATTTTATAATATGTTTTTTTATAAAATAACAATAGTGTCAATTTTGACACTATTCATTTATATGAATTTAAATAAAATATATACAGAAGATATGTTCAAAATAAAAGCCCTAATAGATTAATAAAAGGCTATATGTATCTTGAAAATTATTGGAGAACATTAAATATTTCATATAATATTTATTTTATTATTTTTAAAACCATTTATTTGGTTTATCTCTTAATTAAATAAATACTAAAACATTTTTGTATAATTATTTAATATACTTATTTGTTGCATAAAAATTGAAAAATAAAATCCTATGATGAATATAAATCTATTAACTTTCACAATAATACTTTTACTCGAATTTATCATCTTAAAATAACAATATTTAAATTGTTATATTTATTAAATTATGAAGGTGACAACTTTGGCATCATTTAAAATAAAATAATATAAGTGTCATAATCACTTTTATAAGACTCCAAACGGTTATATATTAGGTAATTATATGATTATGGTATATATATACACTAACAATAAGTTTTTTTTCAGGTTTTTGGGCCTTTTAATGGGTATTATTATTTCAATAAAAACTATATTATTGATTTTTCACAAAATAAATAATTTATGCATCATTAATGTATCACCATTAATGATAATTATTTAATCCCTAAAAAATCTAAATAAATTATCATGATGTATATTATTTCATTAGAATTATGTATACTATTCATGTTAGATGTTTTATGATGTTTATCACTAAATTAAAATTATTATACTTATAAGATTTAAGAGAGTGACATGTTGTCACTTTCTTTGGTTTTAATAATTATTAAATTATTTTCATGGTCAAAAGTCCATAAAATGAATCTAATCCGACCCTTAGGTGATATGGGTCTACTTTTATCCATCCAATAGAATTTTTTCATGTGTTAGGGTAATTTTATAATATTATATTTACTCTTAATTACCTGATTTACCTTTAACTATGGTAAATAAAATTTACCGTAGTTACTATTCATTATTCCCAAAAATAAAAAGTAGCTTATTAACATAATTTGGACCCACTGATTCCAAATATGGAATCCATTTTTCCAAATTCAATACAAAAAAGTTGCAGAAATTAAATTAAAATTAATCCCATTGTTGAAAGAAAACGGGTTTTTCTTTAAAACATTGCAAAAGATTGAATTGATTTAACCTACGAATTTAATGTAAAATAAATGCTAATGACATAAATTATATTAAATGGTAAAAATATATTCTATTTATACTTTAAAACCATTAAATATTATATTTTAACCAAAAAAATTATTGCGATGAAAAAAGTTGTTTTTAATTAAAATATAACGTGTTTTTACTATTCATCAAAATATGAAAGTTACCAGAATAATATGAAAAATTTATCCAAAGTAAATTTTTATTTCTTGATTACAAAGAAGAATTTTATTTTGTAAAATTGAACTTATAAACATGTCAAAAATAGATTTAAAGTGGGTGCACCATCAAAAGGCAGCAAAACTGTATTTTTGAAAAATACTTATTTTACCCAAAAAAATTATTTTGTTCTTATACCATGTTCTAGAAAATGTGTAAGATGAATAATAATGTTATAAAATTAAAAATCTAGTTAATACTATTCATAATGGCTAGTTCATAATAATATTATAATAATATATCGTTGTTTAGTAAAACCCGTTATTGCGTACAACACACGCTATCGAGGAAGGTTGCGATTGCGTGTAATGAAAGCCAAGTCAGGGTTGCGTGTTGTGCAAAAATCCTTTGTTGTTTCGTATAACAGAATTCAACCATATTTCATTTATACATTGTATATATATATATATATATACTCAATGTTGCATAGAATAACTATTATCAAAATTGTGTGTAACAAGATCCAAGAATAGTGTTGTGTATACCTCAAGCTATTATGGTATTGCGTATAATGCAAGGTAATCTTGGTGTACAAGACATTAATGAAATTAAAAGAATATTTTTCATAAAATCTCGGGGTGATAAACACCTCTGTCTCAATCAGAGAGTCATGTGACATTGCTTCTCTACCTGTCAAAGAACTCATTGGTAAGCTTATGATGTATGAGGAAGAACTCAAGGTAAATAAAGAGGAATATGATGAAACTAAGAGAAAATCAGTGGCTTTCAGGACTACTTCTTCAAAGATCAAGGACAAAGATAAAGCTCAACTACCTACTAACAGTTCAACCAGTGAAAATTCAGACTCTGATAGTGATGCTGAAATGGCTCAGATTGCCAGAAGGTTTAAGAAATTTTATAGGAAGAAGAAATTCTTCAGAAAATAAAATTACAAAGGAAAGTATGACAATAAGGGACATTGGAATATGGATTGGAAAAAGCCAAATAAAAGTGATGAAGTTGTCTGTTATGAGTGAAAATGAAAAGGACATATTAAAGCAGACTGCCCAAAGCTCAAATTCAAGAATAAATATGATTACAAGGACAGTAAGTACAAAAAATCTATGAAGGATACTTGGAGCGCTTATGAGAATAGCTCCAACGAATCTGAAGCTTTTGATACTGAAACCAGAAATAAGTCAAACATGTGTTTTATGAAAAACACATCTGACGTAACCCTAGATACTCCTACTTTAAATTCTTATTATTTTGAAGATAGTGCATAATATGATTCTGATTCTGAAAACATGAGTAGTGAGGAATTGTTTGAATATTGTAATATGCTGGAAGAGACATGCAATGAACTTAAGGATAAATACAAATCATTAAAGAAACAGCATGCTCTCACTAGTACTTTTAAAATCGAACTTACTATTGAAAAAGAGAAAAATGATCAACTGTTAAGGGAGAACACTGAACTGAAAATGTCTAATGAGCTAATTAGAAAGGATTTAGAGAAGTTCACAAATGGAAAGGAGACACTAACTCAAATGCTAGGAAAGAAAGTAGCACTAAAATACACTACTGGAATAGGCTACAAACCTGGACAAAGACAGATTACTAAGAATAGATTTATTCCTAAATCTGGACAAAATACTGCTAGTTCTAGTTCTGGACATTTATATGCTTCAACTAGTTATATTCATATTTACGGATCTAATAAGGGTTATATTTCAAAATATGTTGATTCTACAAATTTTATGAGACCCATAAGACAATTTTGGGTACCTAAAGTTTTGTTAGCTAACCTGTCTGGACCCAAGAAAATATGGGAACCAAAATCATTTCCTATCTAAATCTGTTTTGTAGGGAACATGATTAAAGAGATCATGTAAGAAGACTTGGTACTTGGACAGTGGATGTTCAAGACATATGTCAGGAGGCTTCTCATGCTTTAAAAGCTTAGTCATAATTGATGGAGGCTTTTTCACCTTTGGTGATAATTCTAAAGGGAAAATCATCGGCTCAGGCCAGATTGGTAACACTGACTCAGTATTAATTTCTAAAGTTTTATATGTTGATGGACTTAAATATAATCTGTTAAGTATTTTATAGTTATGTGATGATGGTTTTAATGTTAAATTTGAAAATTATTCTTGTAATGTTTTTAATTCTATAAATTCTTTAGTATTTTCTGCCATGTGAAATGAAAATGTTTATGCTGTTGATTTAAATTTTTTATCCATGCAAAATATTACTTGTTTAAATTCTTTTCATAAAGATTATTGTCTTTGGCACAAAATATTAGGACACTTCAATATACATTCACTTAGAAAACTTACTAGGAAGAACTTAGTGAGAGACCTACCCAAACTTGAGTTTCCAAATGACAAAGTGTGTAATCCCTGTCAAAAGGGAAATCAACACAAAATCTATTTCAAACCAATGAAAAAAGTCTCAAATTCTCAACCTCTTGAGTTGGTTCACATGAATTTTTTTGGACCATCTAGAGTTTCTAGATTAAATGGGAAGCACTATGTATATGACTTAGTAGATGACTTTTCTAGATATAATTGGGTATACTTCTTAGCTCACAAAAGTGAATCTTGTTCTTACTTTTCTAAATACTCCAAATATGTAGAGAACCTTAGTGGACTTAAGATTAAAACTCTAAGAAGTGATCATTTCCATGAGTTTGAGAATCATGATTTTGAATCCTTTTTCTCACACAATGGCTATAGTTATAACTTTTCTGCCCCTAGGAGACCTTAGAAAAATGGTGTAGCAGAAAGGAGGAATAGAACCCTGCAAGAAATTTCCAGAACCATGCTAAATGAGTATGACCTGCCTATTTACTTTTGGGCTGAAGCTGTGAATATAACTTGTTATATTATCAATAGAGTCTTGATGAGACCTGTTCTTAAGAAGACCCCTTATGAGTTGTGGAACAATAGAAAACCTAAGGTAAACTATTTCAGAGTCTTTGGCTGTAAAGTTTTTATTCTTAATACAAAGGATAATCTTGAAAAGTTTACATCCAAGAGTGATGAAGGAATTTTCCTAGGTTATTCAATTTATAGTAAATCCTATAGAGTTTTCAATAATAGAACCAAGTGTGTGTTAGAATCTGTTCACATCAATTTTGATGAAACTGATCCATATGAGCCTAAAATCTCTCTTGAAAGTATTAAAGAGTATTTATCTATTCTGGACCTTAAAGAAAAATCAAATGAACCTTCTATAAATAAAACCAGTTCTGGAAATTTTCTAGAACCTGCTTATGTTGATTCCCAACCTGTTGATGAACCTGAAGTTTCTAGTCCTACCTTTACTAGATCAACTAGAATTCTAAAGAATAATCCTTTAGATGCTATTGTAGGAAATCTTGATAGAGTGACACAGACTAGAGCTTCTCTTAGAAATCAAGTTGAACATCAATCCTTCTTGTCACAGGTTGAACCTAAAAACATTGATGATGCTATTAATGATTAATTTTGGGTAATTTCTATGCAAGAAGAACTCAATCAGTTTGAAAGAAATAAAGTTTGGAATCTTGTTGAAAGTCCTAAGGACACTTTCACAATAGGCACTAAATGGGTGTTGAGAAATAAAGTAGATGAATCCGAAAACATAGTTAGAAATAAAGCTAGGCTAGTTGCACAAGGCTATAGTCAAGAAGAAGGTATTGACTATGAGTAGACTTTTTCTCCAGTATCCAAATTAGAAGCTATTAGGATTTTACTTGCTTATGCAGCACATCTAAATTTTAAACTATATCAAATGGATGTCAAGAGTGCATTCTTAAATGTATATATTGTTGAGGATGTTTTTGTTGAACAACCACCTAGATTTTCAAACCCTCATTTTCCAAATAATATTTTCAAACTATCGAAAGATTTATATGGTTTAAAGAAAGATCCAAGAGCTTGGTATGATAGATTAAGTACTTTTCTAATTTCTAAAGGTTTTACAAAAGGAATAACTGATCCTACTCTATTTATAAAACAAATTTCTAAAGATGTTTTAGTTGTAAAAATTTATGTAGATGATATTATTTTTGGATCTTCAAAAACTACATTATGTACTGATTTTTCTAAAATGATGCAAAATGAATTTGAAATGAGTTTAATGGGTGAACTTAAATTCTTTCATGGTTTTCAAATCTTTCAAAATGATGATGGAATTATTTTAACTCAAAGTAAATATACTAGAGATCTTTTAAAACGTTTTATATTGGAGAGCACAAAAAGTAGTGACACTCCAATGAGTACCACCTGTAAGATGGATCTTGATGAAAATGGTAAATCTGTTGATCAATCCACTTATAGAGGAATGATTCGAAGTCTACTCTACCTGACTACTAGTCATCCTGATATTATGTTTAGTGTGTGTATGTGAAGTGCCCAGATCAGTGTGAATCACTGAGAGGGGGAGGGGGTGAATCAGTGATCCCTTAAAAACTTTTTACTAATTGATTCTTATCAATTAAACCTCTATGGCTTGTTAAGGCCTCGATCCACTCTTCTTATGTCTCTCAACCTTTCCCGGATAATGCAGTAATGAAAAGGCACAGGACACAAGGATTTACAAGGTTCGGCACCAAAGGCCTACATCTTTTCCATGCTCTCCCAGCATGGATTCTCCCATTATAATCGGTTAGTATTACAATGGTCGATACAGAGTCCCACTGTATCTCTCCTGAGTCCCACAGGAGGGTCTTTATACTGCTTCACACAGTGTTACCAGAGTCCCACTGGCCTGCTCTAGAATCCCACTGAAGACTTCTTCTCCCTGAGTCCCACACGGTCTTCTCCTGGCTCCTCGAGTCACACGAGTAGCTCTTCTTCTCTTTAAGGTCTTCAAGTAACTTCAGCAGTCTGGGATAAAGACTGCTGGCCTTTCTCTGTACCTCTGATCACTTGTGATGATCAGGTCTTCTCGTCTTGCTCAGGCTTTATCTCCTTCTTCTAAGGATGACCTGGCCTCTTTCTTCAAGAATCTTCAACAGCCTCTGAAAAGGTCTGTTGGTCTTGCTCAGCTACTTCTGATCACTTCTGTTGATCAGGCTCTTCTCAAATACTGAATACTCAGACAACTGATGTCTTTAACTTCAGTCTGGTCCAGTCTCACTTCACTTCAACATCATGCACTGAGTGCATGGCAACTCTTCATCTTCATGCACTGATAGCATGGGTTCTCAAATCTCTTCAAGATCTTCAAGTCTTGGACTCCTCAGATGCACACCACTGATTTAGCACTGTTCACGTGTGCACGTGCATGCATGCATGCATGCATGCAATCCTCTTTCTCTTCATGGTGTAGTAAACCCACAAAGGGTGTAACACTTTAAGCACACACCTTCTTCCCCCTTCACACACTTTATCCAATTTGTTTACACACTTAGAGTGTGTTCTACTTTAGTGTGGGTCACTCCTTATTTCTTCTAAGTGTATACACACTTCTTAGTGCACACACTTAGGTTCGGCCAACTTGTCTCCTTACACACACTTGTTTCATTTTGCACACACTTGAAACTTGGCCTATTCTCCTCTTCTTGTTGCACACACTCACTTTAGTGTTCTTTTAATTTGTTCTTCGAAGTGTGCACACACAAGGTCAAAACCCTCGGCCTCTTCAAATGCACACACTTAAAGTGTGTTCTTCTTTGTTCAAATGCACAACCAAGACTATGGATTATTCAATTCTTACACACACACAAAGAGTGGTCTTCCACTTCACTTGGCACACACCACTTGGTGTTGTTCTTTGTGCACACACATGGCCTCGGGTTCTTCTTCTCCACTTGGCACACAAACGAGGCAAGGCCTCGGCCTTCTTCCTTGCCAAGAACCCACAACCCGTAGGGTGTGGTCTTCTTTGTTTGCACAAGGCTACGGCCTTTCCTTCCCTTCTTGCACACACACCCAAATGTGTCCTTCTCCACTTATGCACACACACTGCCCACATGTGTCTTCTTCAAGCACGGGCCGCACATGTATCAAGGGTGCAAGGGGTAGCCGTGGGTCGCGCAAGCTCCTCCTGCCGCGGGGCGCGCAAGTGCAACACCCGCGAGGTCTTCCTCCTGCCGCGCAAGGGTGCGGGCAGAGAGGGAACAAGCCTCGGGCGCGCAAAGTGTTGCGGCCACGAGGTCTTCCTGCCGCGCAAAGGATTAGCGCGCAGGGGACTCCTTCGGGCCAAGGATGGCACCGAGGACTTCAGCCGCGAAGGGTGCGCGGGGCTTCGGCTTCGCGAGGCAGAGGCTTCTCATGGGACTTCGGATTTTCAACCAAGGATCAGCAAGCAATAATGAGGTCTCGGCCTCTCCTTTTATAGGCAGAGAATCCTCAAAACTTCCGCGTGGGATAAATCTCAAATCCCCGAAAGTTTCGGGTTATCAAGATTTTCCAAATCTTGATTTCTTTCCTCTGTTTCAACGCGGGATCCTTTTCTTTGTTTTCCTCCACGTGCATGTGCATGCAAATGCATGTATACCTTCGTTTAAAAACAATCCACGCAAAGAACGAATACACCGAGGCCTCGGCAACGTTGTTTGCCTCGGCCGATACTCGAAATTCTCCATCCAACGTTTGCATGCATATTTTATTGCATGTATGTATTCAGTGTGGTCAGACGATCACCATGGAGGTCTCGGTTTGCTCGGAGGTGGCCGGGAACTCAAAATAGTCGTTCGGGAGGCTCCTGGTTCAGCGGCGGCTTCGCGGGTGGCTTCGGCTCGAGCTCGAGGTGGAAGACGAGCCACGGCCGTCGGATCGTGATGCGCGACGGCCAGGATTAGATCATCGCCGCGGAGATGGATCGTGCGGCGTGGATAAAGCGCGCGATGGCTCGGACGGCCGAGATTTGCTCCCGGGGAAATTTCTGCGTCCCACATCGAATCGGCGAGAGGAATTGCCGCGCCTTATCAACTAAGCGCTCCCCCAACCGGTTCAGTTGAATTCTCTCCCTCCACGGTGCCGCCCCGCACCGTGTTCTCCCTGCGGGAGCGCTCTGCGCCCACTCTTGCCTCCGCGGGCGCGCTCTAGCGCCCACTATGCACCTCGGGCGCGCGCTCAGGCGCCCATGCTGCGCAGGAACTGATCCCCTGCGTGGCCCGGGGCTTACACACGGCCCCCCTGCCTCTCGGGCTGGCCACATGGGATCCCCCCTTGGGCGTGGTGCCTTAGGCCCACATGTGCCTTGGGGGTTGAACCCTTAAGGCTGGCCCTTGGTGGCTTATTTTTTTCTTATGTATAGAACAAGTCCTTTGTTAAAAACAAAGTAACCAAGTTCAAATGCCAAATGCCACAACTCTTCATCTTCATTATTTCTTCTTCTTCATTAGAATTCATCATCCTTCTTCAACATATAATCATCTTTTAAGAATGGAATTCTTGAAGGTTCTTCCATCAACCGATGCTCCTGAATCAAAGATTTCTTCAATGTGCTTCATTGATCCAATTAGAGATCAATTGGATCATCTTCATGTTCACATGCACTAAGTGATAGTGCGTGGACTTCATTAATGCACATCATCCACTTAGGAGTTGTGGATGGAACTCCTTTCAACTCCTCATGCATTGTGAAGACAATGCATGGTCTTCAAACATTGTTGTGACATTGTATCCAGTTGATACAAGTTCTTGGAACATTAATAACAGCTCAACAATCGTCAGATATCCATGGAGAATGTTTCAACCACAATTTCCAATACCACTTAGTGAATCTCCTAAGTGACATGCATCTTAGTACCATGGACATTCTCCTTCACCACCAACACCATCACAACCTTTGTCATTCACCTCTTGACATTCCTTGACTTCCATTCATTCCAAGACAACTTCATGCCTCATTGACAACAAATGCAACACAGTGCACTTCAATCTCCCCCTTTGTATTTGTTGTCAATATCACAACTTCAGCACATATGAATGGGTCAATATGTGTGCCCAATCTTTTCTCCCCCTTATTGGCAATCAATTGCAAAGGTGTGGTGTGGTTCTCTTTCAAAAATATATTCCTCCCTTTGAAAAGTATTATCTTGAAAAACACTGAGAGAGGGATGATGTCACATGTTCACTTGAGCAATGAACCTTTAGTAAATCAGCTCTAAGTCTACTTGGGCTAACCCGGTGTAGAAAACAAGAGTGATATAACCAAGATTTTTCAATGCTGTCCACAATTCTCTACACATGTGAGATCATGCTTCAGGGGTTTGAAAATTTTTCAGATATAACAATGAATTGCTAAATCCTGCACATACTTCACAAAACTCATTAGAAAGTTCAGTGCAATGATAAAGCTCCCCCTTTCATCCATTTGTCTTCAATCAATACTCCCCCTTAATTGACAAGATAAACTCAATTAAGAAACAAGGGATGAAAGTATGATTGGAATACCTTCACTTTTCTCAAGATGATATTAATCTCAGAACATCATCTTCTTCAGATTTGCTCCCCCTCAAGGGGTGCACTCCATTTTGTCCAAACCACTCTCCAGATGAGAATGATCATCATCTTCAATTCCCTGAAATGTTAGCACATGTAAATACCAGAAGTATAAGGGAATAAGATGGAACCTCCTTGGTTCATTAATGTGAACAACAAGGTTGAGAAGATTCTCTCAACCGAGATGTCCCATTTTCACCATTCTTCACACTTGCACATTTGATCTTCAATGATGTTTGTGCTGGTGTGGATCTCAACACATCTTCATGTGAAATCTTCTTCTTCCCTTTTGCCTTAGCAATTGCCAGAACTTCATCTTCAGCTCTCTGCAGATCTTTGGCAAGTTGCAACTGATTTGGCCATATGACTAACGAGTCATTTGGAAGTGTGGCCTCAGTTCTGGAAGTTCCACATGGTTCTTTTGATGCTTTCAAGATACCTTTCTTAGGCAACTTGTTTTCAATCAATCCCTTCTACTTCTTCTGGATTGATTGTCTTTTTGAGTCCAGTCTGCTTCTATTCAGTTTCATGGCTTGTTCACAAAGTTCCATGATATGACCTTTCTTTCCACAGTAGAATCATTTCTTGGTGGTCCTTCTGGATGCATCACCCTTCTTGGATTTGAATTCCAAGGACTTCTCTTCATTTTTCATAATCTTCTTGGGAGCATCTTCCACTTTCTTCTGCTTGCTTCCCAAGGAATCTCTCTTAGCCAGGTTCAGTGATCTTCTCTTCATTCCAGCTTCGGATACATTCGGAGATTGATATGTATCAACTCTTTGACCACTTTTGCAAACATCCCAGATGTTGTCAAGCAATCCAAATCTGTTAGAAGTAAACAGATGTCTCTGGACCTGTGGATGCTACTTCTTTTCTTCTGGCTTGCTCCCCCTAGGCATGGGCTTCCTCTGTGCTTTGGCATTCAGTGGATTGTACCAAAAATCCTTTGCACAATGCCCATACTTGTTACAACACCAACATTGACCCACAAATCTTGACCTCTTGTGTACTTCTGATTGCTGGGTACTTTTCTTGACAAGTTGTGTTGTTTCAGGAGAGCCCTGCTTCTTCAACTTCCTCATCCAGATGGATGGAACCTTCTTCTTAGAAGATGTTGCACTTTCACTAGAGGATGCCCTTATTTTAGAATCATCCTTCTCAATGCTCACTTGAGTGGCAACATTTCTTCTACCAGCTGACTGGGAGGTTTTGGCTTTGGGTGATTGCTGATTTTTCAATATCACCTCCAGTTCTAAGCACTTCATGTTGAGGGAGTTCTTCTCATCCTCAACGAATCTTAGCCTAGCTTCCCAATTCTGTTTCAGCTGTTCCATCTGGTCATCGTGCACCTTCTTTATTTCATGCAATGTGTTGTCAAGCTCCTTCACCCTTTTTACTTTGTCTTCGAGTTGAGCATCTCTGACATTCATTGAGACTCTGTGCAGCTTCTCCAGTGCATGGAACACTTCTTTGACCATTATCTTAAAGAATTCATTCTCAGAAAGGCTTCTTTGCAATTCTTCAGCAGTGTCTTCATATCTTTCATTGAAAAGAGATACTGTTTCATCTTTGGCATTTACCAGCTTTCTGAGAGTGTTGGTTATGCCAACCCTTTTAGCCAGCTGATCTTCCATAGCATTGGATTCTTCTTCTAACTGTGATTTTTCATCATGAAGATCATGGATGCCTGTAGCTATACACTTTTCCACTTCCATGGGAACTGTCTTCTGAAGATATTTGAGTGCACTCTGAAGATCATTCATTGTTTCAACTTCATCACAGCTAGGACAGGCTTTCTTCATCTTCTTGGCCTGTTTCTTCTTTCTATTTTTCTGAGTCTTGGCAGATATCTCCATTTGAGGCTGGTCGCTCGTTTCCTCAAATCTGCACTTCATAAAGACTCCCTTGGATCTTTTAGAGGTAACCTCCCTCTGATACCAATTGAAGTGCCCAGATCAGTGTGAATCACTGAGAGGGGGAGGGGGTGAATCAATGATCCCTTAAAAACTTTTTACTAATTGATTCTTATCAATTAAACCTCTATGGCTTGTTAAGGCCTCGATCCACTCTTCTTATGTCTCTCAACCTTTCCCGGATAATGCAGTAATGAAAAGGCACAGGATACAAGGATTTACAAGGTTCGGCACCAAAGGCCTACATCCTTGCCATGCTCTCCCAGCATGGATTCTCCCATTATAATCGGTTAGTATTACAATGGTCGATACAGAGTCCCACTGTATCTCTCCTGAGTCCCACAGGAGGGTCTTTATACTGCTTCACACAATGTTACCAGAGTCCCACTGGCCTGCTCCAGAATCCCACTGAAGACTTCTTCTCCCTGAGTCCCACAGGGTCTTCTCCTGGCTCCTCGAGTCACACGAGTAGCTCTTCTTCTCTTTAAGGTCTTCAAGTAACTTCAGCAGTCTGGGATAAAGACTGATGGCCTTGCTCTGTACCTCTGATCACTTGTGATGATCAGGTCTTCTCGTCTTGCTCAGGCTTTATCTCCTTCTTCTAAGGATGATCTGGCCTCTTTCTTCAAGAATCTTCAACAGCCTCTGAAAAGGTCTGTTGGTCTTGCTCAGCTACTTCTGATCACTTCTGTTGATCAGGCTCTTCTCAAATACTGAATACTCAGACAACTGATGTCTTTAACTTCAGTCTGGTCCAGTCTCACTTCACTTCAACATCATGCACTGAGTGCATGGCAACTCTTCATCTTCATGCACTGATAGCATGGGTTCTCAAATCTCTTCAAGATCTTCAAGTCTTGGACTCCTCAGATGCACACCACTGATTTAGCACTGTTCACGTGTGCACGTGCATGCATGCATGCATGCACTCCTCTTTCTCTTCTTGGTGCAGTAAACCCACAAAGGGTGTAACACTTTAAGCACACACCTTCTTCCTCCTTCACACACTTTATCCAATTTGTTTACACACTTAGAGTGTGTTCTACTTTAGTGTGGGTCACTCCTTATTTCTTCTAAGTGTATACACACTTCTTAGTGCACACACTTAGGTTCGGCCAACTTGTCTCCTTACACACACTTGTTTCATTTTGCACACACTTGAAACTTGGCCTATTCTCCTCTTGTTGTTGCACACACTCACTTTAGTGTTCTTTTACTTTTTTCTTCGAAGTGTGCACACACAAGGTCACAACCCTCGGCCTCTTCAAATGCACACACTTAAAGTGTGTTCTTCTTTGTTCAAATGCACAACCAAGACTAAGGATTATTCAATTCTTACACACACACAAAGAGTGGTCTTCCACTTCACATGGAACACACCACTTGGTGTTGTTCTTTGTGCACACACATGGCCTCGGGTTCTTCTTCTCCACTTGGCACACACACGAGGCAAGGCCTCGGCCTTCTTCCTTTCCAAGCACCCACAACCCGTAGGGTGTGGTCTTCTTTGTTTGCACAAGGCTACGGCCTTTCCTTCCCTTCTTGCACACACACCCAAATGTGTCCTTCTCCACTTATGCACACACACTGCCCACAGGTGTCTTCTTCAAGCACGGGCCGCGCATGTATCAAGGGTGCAAGGGGTAGCCATGGGTCGCGCAAGCTCCTCCTGCCGCGGGGCGCGCAAGTGCAACACCCGCGAGGTCTTCCTCCTGCCGCGCAAGGGTGCGGGCAGAGAGGGAACAAGCCTCGGGAACGCAAGGTGTTGCGGCCACGAGGTCTTCCTGCCGCGCAAAGGATTAGCGCGCAGGGGACTCCTTCGGGCCAAGGATGGAACCGAGGACTTCAGCCGCGCAGGGTGCGCGGGGCTTCGGCTTCGCGAGACAGAGGCTTCTCACGGGACTTCAGATTTTCATCCAAGGATCAGCAAGCAATAATGAGGTCTCGGCCTCTCCTTTTATAGGCAGAGAATCCTCAAAACTTCCGCGTGAGATAAATCTCAAATCCCCGAAAGTTTCGGGTTATCAAGATTTTCCAAATCTTGATTTCTTTCCTCTGTTTCAACGCGGGTTCCTTTTCTTTGTTTTCCTCCACGTGCATGTGCATGCAAATGCATGTATACCTTCGTTTAAAAAAAATCCACGCAAAGCACGAATACACCGAGGCCTCGGCAACGTTGTTTGCCTCGGCCGATACTCGAAATTCTCCATCCAACGTTTGCATGCATATTTTATTGCATGTATGTACTCAGTGTGGCCAGACGATCACCATGGAGGTCTTGGTTTGCTCGGAGGTGGCCGGGAACTCAAAATAGTCGTTCGGGAGGCTCCTGGTTCAGCGGCGGCTTCGCGGGTGGCTTCGGCTCGAGCTCGAGGTGGAAGACGAGCCACGGCCGTCGGATCGTGATGCGCGACAGTCAGGATTAGATCATCGCCGTGGAGATGGATCGTGCGGCGTGGATAAAGCGCGCGATGGCTCGGACGGCCGAGATTTGCTCCCGGGGAAATTTCCGCGTCCCACATTGAATCGGCGAGAGGAATTGCCGCGCCTTATCAACTAAGCGCTCCCCCAACCGGCTCAGTTGAATTCTCTCCCTCCACGGTGCCGCCCCGCACCGTGTTCTCCCTGTGGGCGCGCTCTGCGCCCACTCTTGCCTCCGCGGGCGCGCTCTAGCGCCCACTATGCACCTCGGGCGCGCGCTCAGGCGCCCATGCTGCGCAGGAACTGATCCCCTGCGTGGCCCGGGGCTTACACACGGCCCCCCTGCCTCTCGGGCTGGCCACATGGGATCCCCCCTTGGGCGTGGTGCCTTAGGCCCACATGTGCCTTGGGGGTTGAACCCTTAAGGCTGGCCCTTGGTGGCTTATTTTTTGCTTATGTATAGAACAAGTCCTTTGCTAAAAACAAAGTAACCAAGTTCAAATGCCAAATGCCACAACTCTTCATCTTCATTATTTCTTCTTCTTCATTAGAATTCATCATCCTTCTTCAACATATAATCATCTTTTAAGAATGGAATTCTTGAAGGTTCTTCCATCAACCGATGCTCCTGAATCAAAGATTTCTTCAATGTGCTTCATTGATCCAATTAGAGATCAACTGGATCATCTTCATGTTCACATGCACTAAGTGATAGTGCATGGAATTCATTAATGCACATCATCCACTTAGGAGTTGTGGATGGAACTCCTTTCAACTCCTCATGCATTGTGAAGACAATGCATGGTCTTCAAACATTGTTGTGACATTGTATCCAGTTGATACAAGTTCTTGGAACATTAAGAACAACTCAACAATCGTCAGATATCCATGGAGAATGTTTCAACCACAATTTCCAATACCACTTAGTGAATCTCCTAAGTGACATGCATCTTAGTACCATGGCCATTCTCCTTCACCACCAACACCATCACAACCTTTGTCATTCACCTCTTGACATTCCTTGACTTCCATTCATTCCAAGACAACTTCATGCCTCATTGACAACAAATGCAACACAGTTCACTTCAGTATGTGTACTCGTTTTCAAGAAAACCCTAAATAGTCACATTTAAATACTGTAAAGATAATTTTCAAATACCTCAAGCATACTCCCAATTTAGGACTGTTCTATCCCAAAGGACAATCATTTGAATTAGTTAGTTGTTCTGATGCTGATTTTGCTGGATGTAAGTTAGATAGAAAAAGAACCTCTAGAACATGTCATATTTTGGGAAAGTCACTAGTATCATGGTGTAGTAAGAAACAAAATTTTGTTGCATTATCAACTGCAGAAGCTGAATACATAGCTGCTGGAAGTTGTTGTGCATAAATTTTGTGGATGAAACACACATTACTAGACTATGGATATCAATTCAGACATGTCCCAATAAATTGTGACAACACAAGTTCTATTAATATTTCTAAGAATCTTGTTTCTCATTCTAGGAACAAACATATTGATGTAAGACATCACTTTTTGAGGGATCATTATCAAAAAGGTGATATCACTTTGGAATTCATTGGTACTGAATATCAACTTGCTGATATATTCACTAAACCATTAAATTCTGAAAGATTAGACTACATCATACATGATCTTGGTATGATTAACCATAAGTAAATATCCTACTGATCTTAATGTTTAATACTTTACTATACTTTACTTTACGGTTTCATACTTACTGTTTCTAAGTTACTATTTTATGCTCATGGTCTGACAACTCACTGTCTCACCATGACTATATAAAATACTCATTATCTCACCGTGATGACTATAAACTGTCTCACCATGATGACTAGTTTTTTGTATCACCGTAATACCTACTCACGGTCAGACCGTGAGAATTATGTTTATTCTTATTTTAACCCGTATCGCGGTAATTTTTATTTCACCGCTATTTGATTTCTCGCGTTTTTGTTTTTATGAAGTTTGACATTCCCAAATGATGAAACATAAGGGCTTTATTCAATTCCTTAACTGAACTCTCTCCTGAACCTTCTCTTCCCTCTTGCCTGAACCTTTAGTGAATGCCACGGATGAAGCGCCCATCTTCACCCTTGTCTGAGAAGCTTTTCTCTAAGAAACAAAAGAGGATACCGAGGATAGCTCTCGAATGACCTATAAACCCAAACCTGGTAAGCCGTACAGTTGTACCTAAAAAAGAGGTTTTCCCTTAATGGTTGTTGTCTAGTAGATCGTTAGTTTTGAAAGTATTACGAGAACAAGGATGGCTTGAATGGTTCACTGGACTAAATAGACCGATTTACCCAAGGCTTGTATCTCAATTCTATCAGTATGTGAAGTTCTCTTTTGAGTTTGGAGAAAGATTTATGGTGACCACCTGGATTAATGGTCAGAAGTTCTCTTTCTCTTCAAGGCTGTGGGTTGCATGCCTAAGAATTCCACATGAAGGAGTTTGTGAAGATTACTAGAGAGACCCTCCTCCAACAACCAACATCTTTGACCTGGAGATTGCTTTGGAATGTCTAACTGAAAATGGCACCAAGAGAAGGGCCATAGCTGCTGAACTAGATGGGGAGACAAGACTTCTGTTCAAGTTTGTTCAGAATTTTGTTAGTCCAAGAAAAGGGGATTTTGCTGTGATGAAGTATCAAGATGTGTTCTTGATTCACCTGTTGAAGAATGGCCATAAGATTAATCTGTGTAAGTATGTTATCAACTATATCTGTGAGCTGATCAAAGTAAATTGCAAATCCACCTCCCTGTTTTATTCAATGATGATTTCAGCTATGTTAGTTGCAAAAGGGATGGTTGGACCGAATGAAGAAAAATTAGAGGACATTGATTACTGCCTATCCATGACTATCATCAGAAGGATGAAGATTAGCTGGAATCCCTGGAAAAAGCAGTGGGTTGGGGATAGTGATCAACTGTATAAAAAGGTTAATCCTATTGACTATCCAAGAAGGCCTAAGAACCTAACTAATTCTGGTTTGGAACTAGATGAGGTGGTTGAGTATTCAGAAGAAGAAGAACAAGAAGATGTAATAGTTGAAGTACCACCTAGAGAAGAACCTAAAATACCTAAAGGAGAGGAAGTTGTTGTTGAAAAGGAAAGGACTATGGATCCTTCAATTGTTCTTCATGAGGAATAATCTCATCCTAATGCTGCAAGTAAATTGGTTTTTCCTGTTTCAGAATAGGAAGCAACCTTAGAGGAAGATCTTGTTGAAGAGAATCTTTCTATTGAGAAAGAAGCAAGTATGGAAGCTCATCCAGTGGAACAATCGGTTCCTGAGATTATTCCATTGGCTGAAGAGAGGATGGAAATTGCCTTTCAGCTGGCAAGGAAAGAGTTTGCTGAAGAGATTAGGGATGATCTTGTGGATCTTGTCCATGTTCTTGAACCTCAAGAATCTGGAAGGGAAGCACAAGTTGAGGGGGAGGAACCTCAAAACCTCGATATTGTGGAAGTTGGATCGGCTGAAGCTTCTCAACCTTCTATCACTTTTTCTGTGTACTCTCTGTATGAGTTCCCAAGCTTTTATGATGTGAATGAGTCATAGCAAGTGACTGAAATTGGAATGGATCTTTCTTCTCTGTTTCAACTGAAGTCCTTAGCTCATCCAGAACCAGAACCAGAGCCCCAACCTCAATCTGAATCAAAATCTGACTCTGAAGTTGACTCTGAACCTCAACCAGAATCTGAACCTATACCTTTACCTGCATCCTTACCTGAGCATCACTCCTTTGTGACCAAAGATGATCTGAATGTTTTTGGAGAAACATTGTTAGCTGGAGTTGAGAAAATTGTCTCCACTCAACCTCGCCCAGTGACTCAGTTAAGTTAAGAAGATGCATCAATTCTCTTGGAAAATATTATCTTGCATATACAACCAAGGATGATCCAAGAAATTAAATAAGTTAGAGTTGAGAATAAGCTACTGAGTGCTGATGTTTCAAATATGAAAAGTATGGTAGAAAGTCTGCAGAATGATTTATCTTTGAGATCAGATCCTGCTCCAATTTCTACCCCTGCACCTATTGCTGTTTATCCTGATTCTTTTGATTCCCTCCTTGCTAGGGAGATTGTGTCTCAAGTTCATCCATACCTACTATCTTTTGATGAAAAGATTGGAAAAGACACCAAAATTATGGAACACATGAGAGAGCCTGTGGAAAATCTGAATAAGCTTACAGATGAATACATTGGATGCCTGCAAAAAGTTCTGAAACAGCTCAAAGTTCTAACTGAAACTGTCAAGGCTTCACCTACTTCTGGTCAGACCTTCACACCTTCTTTGGATGATTCTATGTTGAGATCCATAATAAAGGAATAATTTTAGAATGCCTTCAGTGGCTTGGATCTATCTTCTTTGTTAGAAGTGATTAATAATAGTGATAGAGCATTGTACTTGGTTAGAATTCATTCTAAGATAGCCAATAATGCTCAACAAGAGATGACCAAGAAAATAGATTTATATCTCTTCCGGATTTTCTCTAAATGTGATATGACAGATCACTTTAGATATCTTGTGGAAAATTTGAGAATCCCTCCAGTGACTCAAGCTTTTAAAGCTCAAGTTCAGAAACTTACAGAGTTCACTATATTGTTGGACAAATTTCTGGAGAATTAGGATGATTTTGAAAAGGCTATGCAATATGGTGGTGAAATAATTACTGATTTCATCAATATTGTGAAGTCGTATCTTCATGTGCAGTGTACTGCTATAGTTTCCCCAGCTGCTGCACCCCTTAGACCTGGTTTACCTACCTTAGCCTCAACTGCCCTGACAGTTAGCCAAGCTCTTTCTCAGATTCGGCCAGTCATTCTTGACCAACCACCGCCTAGATCGTCTACTGCTCCTACTTTGGATCCATCTATTTTTGAAGGTCTACCCTTACCCTCGTTGTCTACCACATCTATGCCTTCTTCTAATTCATCACCAGCTCCTGCTGCTGATAAAGGCAAAGACAAGGTGGATCCCAGAAGAGTCCAAGGACTGTTTTTTCTTTTTGATGGGATGTATTTTGTTGTTTCATGTTTTATTATATTCTGAACCCTTTGTTTAATGCCAAATGTACTGTTTCATTTCATTCTCTCTACTTTTTGATAATCCCAAAATGGGGAGAAAAACTACAAATGTCAGTTCTATAATAGTATAAATGTGGGTGAAAAACTACAAGTGTCCGTTCTATAATGTTTTTGCTATGCTAGTATCTTTTATATTACATGTCATTTATATTCTGCCTATAACTGATTTGTGATCATCAAAAAGTGGGATATTGTTGGACTCCTCATGTGTTAATCATGTTTTACTAATCACAAATCTTGTTACTATTAATTAATCTTAATCTTCATTGCACATCTTTCAAATTCTCTTCCATCTCAATAATAACTACACATCATGTTTTAATGCTAACAAATCTTATGATGTTAATTACTCTCTTTATTATTTACAAGTCTCATGCATGATCACAATTCTCACATATATTATCACACCTTTATATTTATGATTCATGCTCTTTTACTCTCTCATTATTAAACTTAATCCATGTTCTGCATATTACTGTCTAAGTCCAAATACAGATATTTGTCTAAGTATGGAGACACCGTGAAGGACTCACCGTGACCACACACTGTGAAGGACTCACCGTTACCAGACACCGTGAAGGACACACCGTGAAGGAAGAACCGTGAACCACACACCATGAAGAAGACACCATTTACTTAATCATTGTGACACCTTTTCTTATGTTTTTGTCAATATTATTTAAATAATGCTAACGGTCATATTTTTTGTTTTTAATGCATTTAATGTTGTTTAATGTTATTTGTTGGCATGTCAAGAAACCGTATCTTGTACCTATGAAAATTGAATCATTCCTACTACCAGAACTCGTGGAATATATAAAATACTGAGATGCAGTACACATAGAGCAGAGGAAATGTGCAAGTAGAAAATCAAGAAAAGTGTGACGATACAACGAAAAGAACATACATACATCAGAGAACAATCCTGAACATGAAGGAGATTGTAAGACCTTCAGATAACTCTCATGAGTGCAATCCAATACTGCTGAAGAACACACGACGAATCAAGAGACCTTTCTCACTGCTGAAGAAGACAATCTGAACTACGACACTCTATTTTTCGATAGAAAAACCAGAGAAGGACTCAGAACCATTCCTGCTAAATCCAACAAGTCCAGAGCTACATTTATAATCACTAGAGCTTTCTAAACTTTCATCTATCTTCTCTATGTGATTTATTTATTAACTTTCGAGCAGTGTGGTGTACTCTGTATATCTTCTACACACACTGTCTCCTGCACTGAACTGGAGGATATAAAAATCCTCACTCAAAATCTCTTAACTCCTGTTTACCCACGTCAACTGTGGAAGAGGTCCTTGTGTGACCTAGTCTTTGTTTTGTTTCCCACGATGAACAATGGTATAGGTCCCTGCGTAGCCTGGACAGTTTTGTAAACTTTTGTTAACCCCGATCCAGGGTGTGGATCAAATTTATATAAATTTGAGAGGACTAAGTCTCAGCTTGAGATTAAACCTCTTTTTATATCTGATGTGCATCTTTAGTTTAAGTTTATAGTACACTACATATATCTTATTTTTTCGCTGCTATTACTTTGAAATACAAAACTATTTTGAAGAAACTTTGATAGTTAAATTAGCAAGTGTTTACACTTATTGTAAATCAATAGGTTAGATTCAAAAGTTAGTTTGACATTGTGGTCAAATTAACTGAGACCTAATCAATCTTTGAGAAGCTAAGTGGACATTTACTATCTTTATAAATTTACTATAGTTTAACTTATTTTATAAATCGGGGGATTTTAACTAGACAATATTTTAACAGAATTCTAATTGGAACTCAATTCACCCCCCTCTTGAGTGTCCACTCCGACCAACAAAAAGTTTAAATAACCTAAAGTAATGATTTAAAGAAATCCTTTATAACCTCTGTAATGTATAAGTCAAAGAAAATGAATGATAAATTGCAATGGAATCATGGTTAACATGAATTGAATATAAAAAATGATATAATTATTATTAAGTAAAGTATATAAATAAATCTAGTATTTTCATACAAGAATATTAAATATTTTTAGATAATCATTAATTACATTACACAAACACATGCTTGAGGACTATAATGGTTTATTTTCTTAGCAATATAGAAATAAAAAATTGGACCATAACTGATCTAAATTGTCACCCACTATTTCCTCCATAACTATAACCCTTCTTAGATAAATCATAAATAATACATTTCGGCATAAACTTGGAAAAGAAAACATAACAAATGGTGAGATCGTATGACAAGCAAAGGTAAACAAGGAAGATATATAATCATAACATGATAAAATGGTATGAGGGAAACAAAAAAACGTTCTAAAACATGGAATGAATATTAGATATTATAATACTTAATCATGGAATAAATATGGTAATTTTATAATACAATAATCATAATATAATCAAATAACATGATCCATGAGAGCATAACATTATCATAAGACAATTATTTGTATCAAACACCTAAACATAGTAAATAATATCCTTATTTATAAAGGATAATTACCAAGGTTATCATATTTGAATGGGTTAAAACCCTAATCCATCATTGTAGTTATGATTTAATCACAATACCATCATAATGGAAAAGTACAATACTCAACCAAGTTAACTCTCTATTCCATTCATGTCTATCTGATGAGATAGAAGTCTTTATCCAATTCATTAGAGGGATATATGGGTCTCATGAATCACAAAATTAAAACAATTTTTATGTGTTCTAAAAGATTATAAACATTCATCATATCATAACCCAAAAAATGAAATGGGTATCATTAACATCTCATTATATCATAACCTGTAGAAAAGGGAAAGGTTTCATAATCATTTCATTATTGCATCATGCATGAAATGAAGTGGGTTTTAAAAGTATTTCTTTTTTGTATAACATGTGGTAGAGAAATGTGAATCATAAACATCATACCATCACAAACAAAAACACTTTAAAGAAAAAATATGAATCATATATTCTTATTTTATCCCCATTAAGTCATAGGTATCATCAATAAATAAAATAATAGAAGTAAATTTTTTTTGATAGATCATGTAAAATGTTTCTTGAGAAAAATATCATTTCAACTTTGAAAAAAAAATTAAAAAGGGAAAAATATTTAAAACCATATTCTATGAAAATATTATTGAAAAATTATAAATAAATAATCAAAAAAATGATTGGTTATGTCATTAATGAAAATGTGTGCATATCGTATACGTTAAAATGAAGATTTCATTCACATTTTCTTTAAAAACTAAATGAGAATTGAATGGTAAAAAAACTCCAGATTAATTTCAAAATAAATTCAAAAATTGAAAAAATGGAAAAAAATATTTAATAAATAATTTAGAGAATAACAAAAATTGAAAACATTTTTTTTAAAAAAAGGTTTTGGATGAAATTGGATTTTTGACTAAACAGAGAAATAAAGTCATATTTTATTAGTCACATTTTATGAATTATTATAACTTCTAAAGAGCAGTAAAATTTTACTATTACATGAAAATATATTTTATAAGAATAGAAGAAAATAATTTGTGAGTTTTATGAGACTTTAATAATAATATTCTATCATTTTAAACATAATTATAAACAATCCTGATAAATGGTGGGATTATGACACAAAATAATTATCACTTTTGAGACATTGAGTCAGAAAAAACATTGAGGAATAAAGTAAAATAAAAAATAAAATATAATATGGATAAATAAATTCATGATATTTATTATAAAATGGGTTGTATATTCTCCTCATGCAAGAATATAGGTTCCTAACATAACATACATTTAAAAAATTGAAAATTCTGACAAAAATCCCTTACCTAAGTCATTACTTATGTCATACACATTCAAACATCCAGAATAATAAATATAATTTTATTAAACATAAATCGAATAAAAATATTTATATAAATCATACCATATATGATTTTATAATGAAATTTTATTACACATTTATTTACAATTCCATTTTAAATTTACGTTTCTGGTAATAACTTTTCTTTTCATATTAGTTTTGACCTTTTCTTTTTGTAGTCTTACATTGATCATGATTGTATTATATATAGAGTTTTAACCATGATATAAATATAATATATATTAATTATATATTTTTTAAGGAATCTATCAAATTTAGTGATAGAAAATGATATAGACCATTCACGGGGATGATATGTCGTACGTACGAATGAATGTTCTTTCCATTTTCTTTTCATATTAAAAGAAAAAAGGTAATTAAATGATATCATATCAGAATCAATTTTATGACATATATTTCTCATATGATAATTAAAACCATCCTTACTACCTTTCATGAAAGGAGTGAATGAATTACATCAATTCGAAAGGCGGTATCCCGCCGTACACATGAGAAACATTATTGTATTCCCACAAAATGGAATGCATAAATGTATGTGTTATATAATAATTCTGGAAGAATAATAATATCCAAAATATCATATATGAATAATAAATCCAAAAGTAAGTCCATACTTATGAAATAGTAATGGAACAATGAATGACATCAGTTCGAGAGGCGGTAGTCCGCCATACACCGGAATGAAGATTTTATAACCAATTTTATAGAAGAAGAGATGGATAATCATTATTACATAAAAATCTTAACATATATATATAGAATATAATTTCGTTATTATATTTTAAGTGTTAAGAAATAATTTAAGGTGTAAAAATAATAATTAATTTCAAATAGTTTTTTATGATAATTACCTTCTCTAAGAGAATCTTCTTCTGGATCAACTCTTTAGAACCCTACAAATGGAAAATTAGGAGGAAAAAAAATTCCTGAATATTATTGAGGAATTTGGGTAGAAAATTGAGAAATTATTTGTATATTAGATGGGATATGGATGTGTGAATAAGGTATGGGTAGAGGTGAACTTTTATAAGTGAGGGAAAGGAAGCCACAAAAAACTACTTTGCAATTTCCCAAAAGACTACAAAATAATAGTCATTATCATGATTTAAGATTCCAAACGACCCTATGATATAATTTGGAAGGATACGGTGTAAATATGGATGTTAAATAATATTTTTACATGTTTTAAAGTAATTTTAACCATAATATTATTATTTTATCCTCATAGTAACCCAATTTTTACCTTAACCATGGTAATTAGTTTTTACTACATTAAATATTAATTTTAGTAAAAAATAGAGTTTAACTTATTAGATAATATAAATTATTTTTATTAATAATATGGAATAAATTTTTCCAAATTTCATTAATAGAAGTGGAAAATATTAATTTAAAATTAATCCTATAAATGTGATGAGAAAAAGGGTATTTAAAGAGAAAATGTTCCAAAGTTTACAGTGATTTCATATCAAAATTTAATATAAAATTGAATAAAACGACTTAAATTTAATTAATGGATATATAATTGATGTAATTTAATTTTGAAACAATATTAAAATATTATCATACTTTATAAATAATTTAAATGAAAAAACAGTTTTCAATTAAAAATTAGTATTTTCAGTATTCATAAAAAAAACTTTTCAGAGAAATCCCAAAAATTGTTCATTATATTATTTTTTCATTATGATTTAAAAAATAAATTTTTTATAAAATTTGTTTTCTAAAATTATCAAAAATTAATTTTATAAATTTTCACAAAAGATATAAAAAACATTTTTTTAGAAAAGAGTATTTTTGAAACATATAAAGAATTTCCCAAATATTTATAGTTCTATTATAAATATATTTTTATTATATAAAACCATTATACATGATATTTAAAAATTAATTATTACTATTATTACTTCTATGTTTAATGGCTAGGTTATAGTAGTCATTTTTGAATAATATTAATAATATATCGCGGTTTTGTTAAAATTTGGTATCATATGTAGTATAATATAAACAAATGCTTTGTGTGTAAAAACCTTAACATGTGGTTTCTAGATATAAAAGAAATGTATGTTCTTTAATAAAAATACATTAAAACATGGGGTGTTACATTCTACCCCCCCCTATAAAATGAATTATTCCCTCCAAATCATCACTCTGATATAAAAATATGAGGATACTTTTACCTCCTCATATTCCTATGTTCCCATATGGCTTCCTCAAACTATAGTTTTATCCATAAATTTATAAATAGGTGAGTGAATTTATTACATAGAACTCTCTTTTATGATCAATAATCTCCCTTGAATGTTCCTCAGAATAATGATCATTCTTCGGTGGTATGAATTCTAGGTTTTGAACATGTGAAGGGTCAGGTATGTACTTTCTCAGTAGAGATACATGGAAAATATATTTTAATTAAAAGAGGTTTGGTGGAAGTTACATGCTATAAGTTATCGTCTTAATACAATCAATAATTTTTAATGTATCGATATACTAATTTATAAATTTTCTATTCTTTCCAAATCTCATTTCCTTCTTCCATGGAAAAATTATCAGAAACACCTTTTCACCAACTTCAAATTATAGATCATGTTAGTGATTATTATGATAAATGTTTGCAGACTCTAATCTACCTTGATGTGCTTTTGAATAGATCTAACATTATCTACCATATCTCCACAATCTCAGGTCCCAATATCTTTCTCTATCCAACATAGTTCCAAAACATTGGAGATCATCATTCCATTCCATATAGGGTTTTTAATTATCCATCTAAATGATAAATGGAAAGATACTGTATTAAGAAAAGTCAACTAGAGGAAGGTATTAATTCCAACCACCATTGAAATACAATTAAAAGGATATCAATATATCCTCCAGGGTTTCAATTATTATTTCAGACTTACTATCTGTCTGAGGATGATATATAGTGATGAAACTCAAAACCATATCAAGAGAATGCTAAAGACTCTTCCAAAACCTTGCAGTAAAACTCAGATCTCGATCATACATAATAGAATGTGGTACTACTTGCAAACTTACCACTTCCTTAATGTGTATCTTGTACAAATATTCTAGAGATAATTATTCTTAGATAGTTATGACATGTGGTAACCTAGTAATATGATTTACTACCAACCATGTATCATTATGGCCTTTTGAGTTTTTATGGATTCCATTTTAAAAAATACATGGTGGTTTTTTCTCATTCCCATTCTACAATGGGAAATTGATATATCAACACCTTAGAATTTTTTCAATCAGCCTTAACATGTAGACATACCAAGAACTGAGATACAAACTCTATGAAATCAATGTTTATTCCATCCCAATGGATATATTTCTTCAATTCTCTATACATATTCATACCTCTATCTTGAAAAGAGAATGATGAACTATGAGATTACTCTAATAACTACTTCTTAAAGTATGATACGGATAGAACATATATATAGTTCCTGAACATTATCATTCCATCAATATCAAGGTTATAGTTAAGTTTATTTCTAAACATATTTTGTTACTCTATATCTTCTATTCGTTCCTTTGTATTCTTTACATAGATATATTATTTGAAATTAAATTTAGAAAGATAATATTTTTCTCATTCCTTCAGGATTTACAAATCCATCTAATTAAAATCCATAAATATTTGGTAATTTTTTTCCTCATCATGGATATGCTAGCATGATCCTTTCGACACAAATCATTATATACCCTGTTCGTTTTAACAGGGTAGTAATGTATTGATAAATCATAAAATGTAATCATCCATAACCATCTTATCTGGTGCATGTTTAACTCCTTATATGTGAATAAAAACATTTAACTCTTGTGATCAGAATATATCACACTAAATAATTATAATTACTTTATATATTTAATAATTAAATTACTGTAACTAACTAAAAATATTGTGTTAGTTAATTTTTCTCATGAATCTTCATTTTTCATGAGGTATACACTATAACCATGTAATTATTCATAAGAACACATACCAATACATTCTTTAAATATTAAATATATATTATAACCCCATCTCCACTACTGGGTAATGTATAAAAAATTGTTTTTAATGACATTTTATTGAGTTCCTTGAAGTTTTCCTCACATTCATCTATCGAGAGGTACTTAGATCCCTTCCAAGTAAATTTAGTCATAGTATTAGATATTAATGATAAATTCTCCAAACATAATTGATAATATCCTGATAAACAAATAAAACTATGTAACTTACTCATCATGGTTGGTCTAGGTCAATATTCAATAGCTTTCATCATTGATGGGTCTACTAATATACCCTCTCTTGATATTATATAACCAAAGAATGAAACCTTTTGTAGATAGAATTCAGAATTTTTATATTTTTTATATAGTTTCTACTTCCTTAGGGTATTTAGTAAAATTATAAAGTGATCTTCATGATCTTCCATTTTTTTAATTGATAATAATAACATATATAAAGACAACCACAAACTAATCGAAGTAATCTCTAAATACTCTATTCGTTAAATCAATGAACATAGAAGGGGGATTAGTAAGACTAAAATGAATAATTACATATTCATTGTTTACTTAACTTATAAAGATTATTTTCTTGGGTATATACTCTTTATTGACCTTCAATTAATGTTGTATATAATGAAGGAAAAATCTCAGATAATGTTTTATCTCTACGCAGCTGATCAAAGAAGACATCAATATGAGAAATATGATACTTGTTCTTAATTCTGATCTTATTCAACTCTTGAAAATAAATTTTGATCCTCATGGTTCCATATTTCTTTTTAACAAATATAATAGGTTCACCCCAAGGTGACACACGTGGCTGAATAAATATATTTTAAATTTTCCTTAGGGTTTCTTATTCAATTCATACAAATCAATCATGTCAATTCTATAACGTGACTTTAAAATTGGTATAGAAAAAAGTATGAGTTCTATTGAGTACTAAAGTTCACATTTTGGTGGATGTCTAGGAAAATATTTTTTAAATGAAAAAATTCCAAGACAATTGGAATTTTAACAATGAAAATTTCCCCCCAACCATTTGAGATAAACACCGCTTCTGAACAGGAATTAATACCCAAACAATGGTTGCAATCTTCATAAGAAGATATTACTTATCCCCACACTGATAGAATATCATATAATGGTTTTTAATATCAAATGCTTCTTCCCTTCCTTGACAGTTTATTCCAAAATTATTCATAGAAATAAATTCCACACCAATGATGAAAATAAATTACACATATGGAAGAATGAAATGATTTTCAAAAATCACATTTCCAAAAACATATACAATATAAAGGGTCATATAATTAATATTTGGTCATCATAACATTAGGGTTTTTCACTGATAATTTAATATCTAATCACTTGTGTGAAAACATTATACCCTTATAGATGTTTATATGTTTGATATAATGGGTAGATATAGAGTAAAAAAGACATTTTTAGTTCTAGAGTGGATGGTAAGTTTATCATTCACTACGTCGTCATCACACCCCTTATTGGAAAAGTGATAACATGAGATTTCTCTTTTTATCTTTGATTAAGAGGTTTCTGAAGTAGATTGTCATCATAATACCTAATATTTGGTAACTAGATAGTATTGTACTCATACTCCTATTTTAAACACTATATTGTGGTGGTGCATTTTATGAAACAATCACTCTATTCGAATAATTATCTTATATATTCTCATCAAATTGGAAATCAATTTTCTAATAACCATCCCTTACACACATAAAACATTTACTGGTCCCCTAGAGATAATTGACTCTATTCTTATTCCCACACATTGATAATAAAGTAATTCTCATCTTATTCTCTCAATGGTTTTTAGATTTTCTGTTGAAATCCATCTCCCTTTTTATGTCAAAACCTTGATATTGGTACATAACTTCAACTTCCATTTCCAACATGAGAGTATATATAATAATATAATAATATCTACTGATGTATATTATGGGTAATTTCCTTTAGATACTTGGTTTTAAGAAACTTATGAATTGATCAATATTAATTTTTATTCAATCATGATATTGGAATCATACATTAGAAGTATTTTAATATTTTCCTAATAAGTACCAATGGATTCATTATTATTTTTCATTAACTCAAGGAAATACATCTCCAACATCTTATAAAAAATATTTGTAAATCACTTGTTAAAAAATCATATCTTAAACTAATTCCAATACATGGGGTAAATTTCAAGTTGTTTCCTTGTATTCATGATTATATTCCACCACTAATCGGCTTCACCTTTAGAATAGTATAAATTTAAAATGACTTTATGATGTTGTAAAAATTTGATAATGGAAAATATCTTTTTAGTGGTAGTAATCCATTATTAAATAACTAGTGTATAGAAATACCCACTGAAATAATGTGTATGTTTTCTGATAACGGAATAAATATAATATTGTTCCCACAATTAATTTAGAGGTACATCATGAATTATATCTTGAGAAAGTTTTTTCATCATTGAAATGAATTTTTCATTTCATTTTTCATAACATGTGGATTATTAAGATGAAATTAAATCCATTTCCATTTAACTCAATTGTAACATGTTTTTTTTTCATGTTATATCCTTTTACTAAAACCAAAAAAATATGGTTTAAGAAACAATAATCCTAGCGGGGAACTACATAATCATGAAAATGACTTATATGATGTATAAATCATCACAAGTTCTTATTAAATCAATGGAACCTAAAATTTAACCAAGGTAATTCAGAATGATATTTTATTAAAATAATTCATGATAATTCATAGTGATTTTTTGTATTTACAATGCATATCTCCTAGGTGTATCACACTAAGGGTACAACAGCGCCCATTATAGTGCACTGGGTGAATATTGAGTGTATATCATTGTTCCTTTTTCAAATTTATTACACCTATATACCTATATAAAATAGATACATACACTTGTAGTATCCATATATAGATGAAATTTTATGGAAACCACTCACTCTATCCTTTACCAAAATTTCAGGACATTTTCATATACTTTAATTCATCCTTAGACGTATCCTTATAAATTTACTAAGCTATTTCACTAAGGTAATATTATCATATTATCAAAAGTTTAACTGAAACTATCCTTTGATACCAAATATAGAGACCTAATTTTTTTTACATATAGATAATATCTTTTTAGATGAGCATTATTTTCATTAAACAAACACACACCAAAGGACAATATCAATTTAGTGCCTTTGGAAACATGGAAAGATAAATAATTTTCTATAACTGATATATGACATCTCACACTATGTTATTCATAAATATAAACATTCCTAGACATATCATACATAATAAACTTCTTCATAAATTGGGGAAATGAAATATAATAATTGGGGAGATAAGATTCTCATTAAGTTTAAACATGAGAGATATGTAAAAATAACAGAAGCATAAGGGTATGAGGACATGATTATAAAATTTAAACCATAACTTTCATATTAAAGATCATATTAAGGAATTATTCAATAATTATTGGTAGTTAAAAATACTTGAAGAATAAAACAATCAAAGAACATGAGCCATGAGATTATAACATTTTCATAAGACATGGATTTGTTGCATACACATAAACCCAGAAACTCATTTCTATATTAGTCAAGTCTCATTTCCAAGGGTATCATATTTGAATGGGTTTACTCCCCAAACCATGGTAGTAGTCATGAAACACTCTCAAATCTACCATAGATTAAAAAGTACTTCACTTAATTAGGTTTACTCCCTATTTTATTCATATATATCTCATTAGGTATAAATATTCACACAATTCATTAAAGAGATAAATAGGTATCAACCATCATATAATGAATACAATATTTATGTTCACCATAAAATCATAAACATCCATTATATCATAACCCATGAAATGAAATGAATATCATAACAAAATATCATACCATATACTATGTAAAAGAGACATGTTTGATAATCATTTCATCATATCATAACCTATGAGAATGAGTGGATTTCATAAGCATTTTCTCTAGGTATAACCCATGGAACAGAAATGGGTATCACAAACATCCTTCCATAAAAAAAAAATAAACCATATAGAGAAACAATAATAATCTTATACTTCTAGTTTGTGCCTATTAAAGAATATATTACACCACGGAATGAAATATTAGATGGAAAAATATTTTGATTTATTATTTAAAAAATTTCTTTAGGAAAATAAAATTTCTAATATGAAAAATATCTTTTCTGAAATTTAAATCATTTTAAAAAAAATAATTGAAAATTACATTGAAAACATATAACGAAATATCTAAATAAATAATTGTTCATGATGTTATTAAATTTTGTTCATGTCATACATATAAATATAAATATTACCTCCACATTTTTGGTAAAATTAATATTGGAATTGTATGAAAAAAGTCATGAATATTAATTTAAAAAAAATCAAAAATTAATGTATGGATATAAATTTAAATAATTAATCATTTTGAGAATAATAAAATATTTTTTAAAAATTGTTTAGAAAACATGGGTTTGGAAGAAAAAATATTTTTGACTGAAGAGAGAAATAATGTTGTATTATCTTAAAATCATTTTATCAATTATTTTAAGTACTTGAGAATAGAAAAATTTTAGTATTACTTGAAAATATTATTGATAAATATATGATATTAAAATTACTAGTATATTGAGATATGGATCATATTATTTATTCATTGATATCATAATCATAAAAAATTTGGATAAATAGTTAGATTATAACATAAAATCATTATCACTTTTTAGCAATGAATTGTAAGACACATGAAGGAATAAAATAAAATATAATTTAAAATATCATGAATATAAATAAATTGATGCTATTACATGTCAATAGATAAATATATTCACCATGTTAATGAATATATGTGTATAACATAATGTGCATCTAAAAGTAGTAAAATTAAGACAAAAACCCCTTACCTTATGTCTTGACCTTCTTAATACATGTTCAACCCCCATGTATAATAAATATAAGTTTTTTTATAAATATATTTATTAAAAAATTTATATATATCATACCATATATGATTTTAGTATAACCTTTTATTTTTCATTTGTTAAAAATTCCATGTTAATGTTACATTTTAGGTAATAAATTCTGTCTTTCCCGTATAAGTTTTTATTTATTATTTTTATTTTGCTTACATTGATTTTTATATAATAAAATTACAAGTGTTAAAAATTATATTAACATAATATATATTTATTATATATTTATTTATAGTAGTACATAAAATATAGTTATATAAAATTAAATACATATTTTATTGAGACGGTAGGCCTTATATATGCATGAACACTATTTCCATATTCTTGTCAAATTGAAAAAATAAAAATAAATGATATATTATCATTATATAATCAGTTAATGTCATATATATCATTTATTCTCCTTAAAACCATCATTATTTCCTTCTATGAAAATCATGATTGAATTACATTACTCCACATGGTGGTAATACACCATACACACAAGCGATGCTATTGTATTC
The DNA here is from genome assembly GCA_963277665.1 of Viscum album. Lineage (NCBI taxonomy): Eukaryota > Viridiplantae > Streptophyta > Magnoliopsida > Santalales > Viscaceae > Viscum > Viscum album. Next base: position 1,497,380,194 of record OY728132.1, read on the forward strand.
TTAAAAAATTGAATGCATGAATTTATGTTTTATGTAAGCATTATAGAAGAATAATAATATCAAAAATATAATATATATATATATATAATCAATAATTATGACCTTCCATGAGTTTTGGTAATAGAAAATTTATTGACATCAGTTCAGGGGATCAAAGTCCGTTGTACACACGAATGATTTTTTTGTAACCCATTTGATGGAAGTGAATATGGATATATATTATTACCTACAAATAATAACATATAATTATATGGAATGTATGAGTGTTATTATATTTTATATTTTAATACCTAATTTAAGGTGTAAAAATATGACAGAAAATGAAATATCTTTTTAATATAATTAACTTTTCTAAGAGAACCCTCTTTGAGATCTCTTCTTAAAAACCCCGAGGATGGTCTTTTGGGAGAAATAAAGCTCCAAAATGCAAAAAATAATTTTTTAGAGAGAATTTGGTAGGTTTTTGTTTATCCAAATTTATTTTTCGGTGAGAATAATTTATGGGTGGTGGTGACCTTTTATATGTGGGGTAAAGAATCCCAAATGGAAAATACAAGAAATTTCCAAAAAGACATCAAAATAATAATGTACTTTCTAATATAAAATCATCAAAATGAACATAAGTTATAAATTGTATATAATAATCTATAAATATTTAAATACAATAATATCTCCACAAATTGGTATTTCATTATAACCCTTATCTTTTTATTTTAACCCTATGATAAACCTATTTTTACCTTAACCATGATAATTAATTTTTTTCTTAATTACCTATTCATTTATGTCAATAATTAAGTTAAAATTATTGGATAATATAAAATTTTATAATTGTAAATGTGTAATCATTTTTTTTAAATTCCATTCATATAAATCGAAAATTTTAGATTAAAATTAATCCAATAGACATGACGAGAATGCTAGTTTTTTAAGAGAAAATATTCTAATGTTTACAAGGTTTTTATATGAAAATTAAAATATTAAATTGATTTAAATGACATAAATTGGGTTAATAGATTTATAATTTTTAAAATATGTCATTGAAACTAATTTAAAATATAATTTTCCTTTATATATAATTTAAAAAAAGAAGGAAATTTTAAATTAAAATTCATCATTTTTCATTGTTCATCAAAAAATGAAACTATTCAGAAAAATCAAAAAAATAACCCTAAGGTAAAATTGAAAACATGTTATCAAAAATTAATTTTATTTTATCGAATTAATTTTAATATTATATATAAAGTAAAAAAAATTTCTTTTAGAATATAGTGTTTTCGAATCATATAATGAATTTACCAAAAATTAAGTGTTTTATTATCACTATTTCTTCTGTATATAAAATAATCATACATAAAATTAAATAACTAGGTATTAATATTAATACAAATATGTTTAAAATATATTTTATAATGGTAATGTTTTAATAATATTAATAATAAATCGTGGTTTTGTTAAAACCCAGTGGCGTGTGTAATGTATGTTAACCCAATATTGTGTGTCGCACAAACATATATTGTTTTTGCGTGTAGAAGAAGATATAAAATAAATTTAATTTAATCAAAAAATAAAAATTAACAAAAACATTAGGTGTTACAATATATATATCATATTAAATAAAATAAATACAGAGTATGGATGTTGTCTCAAAGAAATAAAATCGGGATAAAACCCCCTTACATTAACTCTTGGATCAATTCAAAAATCTAATATATTCTTATATTTAAAAAATATTTTAATTATTTAATTTCATCATTACCATCCTAAATATTATGAAATTTATTATTAATAATTTTTATTCATTTAATATCATATAATATCTGTTTATTTTATTATTTATTCATATGTTGGTTATTTTAAGGTTGATTGGTAAAAAATTATAAAATTGCATTGGTATAATAGTTACAATCAATTACCCTTTTATAATGTCTCAATAATCTCCCAAAGGTTTAATCTGTATTTATTCTATCATTATATACAGAAATTAGATTAGTAGATTAGAAAATAGTTATAATTTAAAAGACCCTCCTTGATAAATAAGTTTTAGATGTTTAAAAATGAATTTGATTGATTAATTTTATTGTAATTATTATGATAAATATTATATCACTATAGAATCAGAAAAAATCAACAGTTTATCAGTTTTTATAATTAAATCATGAAATAAATTTTTATGAATATTCATCATAAGTGAAAACTAAAATACCATCATTCTATTATATGACGTAAAAAAACATAGTTGAATGGTGTTTTCAAAATATTTTAAAAGATAAGAATGATTAATAATTATGTTAGTTCAGAAAAAGGTTTAAGATTAATTATTCTAGAAATTTTAAAGTTAATATCAAATATTACATATATTATAATAAGTATATAAAGATAATTTAAAAATACATTGAGTTTGAAATCCATATTTTTACAAAAAAAAAGAGATAAAAAGAGGGATTGACCGGAGATAAAGAGTGATATATCCTAAATAATAAAATAATGATTCTATTACATAGAAATAGTGTCATTATAAATTATAATAGGAGCTTCATATTGTTTTTAGGAAAAATAATCATAAATAATATATTAAAGAGTGCAAAGTGAACCCTCACTATTCTCTTTGAGTCGCCTCCTTTAGATTGAGTGAAAAGAATTCAAAGTAGGAAATTTTTGATGAACCAAATTATTATAAATCTGTAGCGGAAATTATTGATTTGGATATGAGAAAAATTAAAAGAACATAGTTATTTAATACATATAAATTACATCATTTTTTGGAATATTTATTATATTACATATATGCACACCCAATAACTGTAATAGTTTAGTGCCTTTGGAAACATGGGAAGATAAACACTGGTCTATAAGTGAGCTAAATAATCCCCAAATACATTATGCAAAACTACCACCATTATTAGACATATCATACATAATAAAAATCTTTATAACCTAGGGAAAGAAAATAAAATAAAGGTTGTTCTCAATGGATTAGTAAGGGTAAAAAAGTGATATAATTAATCATAACATGAACATAAGGGTATGATAACATGAGCATCAAATTTGAAAACCATAAATTCCATATCAAGTATCATAATACTTAGTAATGGCATAATGATTTGTAGTTTGTAAGATATTATTCATAAGTGAATCAATGAACATGATCCATGAGACCATAATATATAGAAATTGTGTCGTTCACATAATCATAGAAAATAATTTCCATATTTTTCAATGATCACTACCAAGACTATCATAGAGTTCAATGTCATTTACTGATTTAGGTTCAATCTCTATTCTAGATCTATATTACAGAACCATGTTCACTAACCATTCTATCCCTGTTTTACTAAACCGAGTTCACACCCCCTTATAGTCCTATCTTTCTCATGAGTTATTAATCATTACTCAAAGCAATGGAGGGAGATATAGTTCCCACCCATCACTTAATGAAATCATACATATGTGTTGGACAATATAATAATCATTCTTCAAAACATATCCATCGAAATTAAATTGGTATCATAAGCATTTTAATATATCACATCCTTCAGAGAAGAGATAGGTTTTATACTCCTTTCATTATAGCATAACCTATGAAAAGAAGTTTGTTTTATAAGTGTTTTATCAACATGTAACTAGTGGATGAGAAATAAGATTTATAAACATCATTCTACAAAACATAAACCATTTTGATAAATAGTATCAATGTTATTATTGGATCATATCCCTAGTAAAGAATAGTTAACTTCAATGGATTTCTTCTTATATAGAAAATAAGTTTGAAAGAACTTTTGAAACATTTATTTATAAAAATATCATTTCATATTGAAAAATATCTCTTTGAAAAATTAAAAAAATTAAAATAAATTTTATTTTAAAAATAACTTTGATAATTTATAATGGTTGTTTTGAAAAAAAAATCATGACATTGTAAAATTCTATTAATGTCGTAAACATTAAAACAAGGTTCCCTTCACATTTTCAGTGAAATAAAAACAAACATTATATTGGAAAATGACATGAAGATTCAATCCAATATTCTTTTTAAAAGTAATAATGGGTAATATTATATTTCAATTATAACAATATTATAATAAAAAAAATTTAAATTTTTTTAAAGCCTGGTTTTGAAGGATATTATTTTGTTGACTATAGAGAGAAATAATGTTAGGTTTTCTTAAAAAAATTCTTAATTATATTAAGTACTAATGAGTGTATAAATAGTAAAATTACTTGAATATATCATTAATAACCATACAACATTATAATTCATGAGAATTATTGAGAGTTATATTATGATATTTCAGCATTGGTGACTTAATCATAAACAATTTGGATAAATGATGTGATTATAATAAAAAACATTACCACTATTTTTAAAACTGATTCATATGAACTATGATGGAATAAAATAAACTGAAGATTAAAATATAATTATTATAAATAAATTAATTAAATTACATGTAAATGTTATGTATTTACACCTTGTGAATGAATATCGGGGAAAAATATAATGTACATCACACATAAATAAATTTGAGGAAAAATATGTTAAACATTTAGTAATCGTAAACACCATGAAATATAAAAAATCAATTGGATATATAAATCCAAATAATTATTATTATAATATTCATAAAATATATTCATTGGATATATAAAGACCACATAAAATAATTAGGTTGTGAACAAGCATCTTATCTCAACGAAAATAAAAGTTGGATGAAAGTTACATTACCTTAAGTCTTGACTTTCATCGTACCTGTTAAAACCTTGTGTGTAATAAGTAAAAGTTTATTGAAAATATCTTATAGAAAAATATTTATATATATCATACCATAAATTATTATTTATTTCATTTTATTACATGTTTTTAATGATTCCATGTTAAAGTTATATTTCAGATATTAACCATTATTTTTTCATATATATTCTGATTTTTTTATTTATTTGGTCCTATTTCTGTGATCATGGATACATAATATAAAAGAAATAAAAATTACATACATTTTATATATATTAATTATATCTGTATCTATATTAATACATGAAATTTTAGTAACACGAAATAAAATGCACCATCCATATAGATAGTAGGCCATATGTATTCATAAATGCCATTTTTTCATTATCATTTAAAAGTAGGAAATGTAAATGAAATATTTTAATTAAAAATAATTTTAATTTAATATATATATCACTTATTTTTATTAATATCATCCTTAATATATTCCATGTAAATCATTAATGAATCAGATTGCTTCAGGAGGTGATGGTCCACCATGCACAAGAATGACATTATCGTATTCCCAAAAAATTGAAACCATGAAGGTATGTGTGACAAAAAAATTAAAAAAAATCATATATATACAATATAAAAATAATATAGCCATTATTAATACCATCCTTTAGAGGTGTTAATGGAAAAAAATGAACAACCTCGATTCGCGAGGTGGTAGTCCTCCATACACATGAATGATGATTTCATAACCCCTTTCAATAAAGTGGAGATGATTTTAGATTAGTTACTTTTGGTAAGAGATATAAAAATATGGATTATACTTATGTTTTTATATAATAATTATAAAAATATAATCAAAGGGGTTTGAGTAATGAATAAAACAAAAACATTAAATGATGAATGTTACCTTGTCTTTGTGTCATTAAGTTTGCACTAAAAGCCTTTATAGGCTTGATCTTTCAAAAAATAATTCTTATACGATAAGGGGATGGAATTTTAGAGTTAATTGGGTTAGTTATTGGATGAAATTTTTTTTTGAAGATGGTTGGAAATTGAGTTCCCTTTTATAGTTGAGGAGGAGTGGGATTCTTGTGAACTTTTGCAAGAGGGAATTCCACCTTTCTTTTTTATATGGAACAAGTATAAACAATGAATCCAATTAGAACCTTGTATAATATAGGGTCAAAATATAGCAGGAAAATATTTTTTTGAATGGTTTATAGCTATATTTTACACTTATCATTTTTTTACCCTATGGTAATCCTATTTTTACCTTAACAATGGTAATTAATTAAAACTGCATTCCCTATTTATTTTGGTAAAGATTATATTGGAAATATTATAAAAAAATTATTATTCTATTTCAAAATATAAAATATATTGTATCAAAATTCCATTCATATAAGGAAAAAATAATAATTTAAACTGAATCGCAGAAAATGGTCATGAAAAAAGTCTTTTAAATTGAAAATAACCAAATGTTTTTAAAGTTTTCATATAATCTTTTAATGTGTAAATGATTATAATAAAATAAAATAGATTAATATATGTATAATTTTACTAAAGTTACATTAAAAAAATTAAAATATAATTTATATTGCAAAATAAATTAAATGAAAATGAAATTTTTAATTAAAATTCAGTCTTTTTCATTATTCATCAAAAAATGAAACATTTTAGAAAAACAAAAAAAAATTGCTCTAATAAAATTTTGAAATTATGAATTCAAAAATGATTCTTATTTGATGAAATTAATTTTATAACAGTTTTAAGATTTAATTTTATTTTATTTCACAAACGACATAAAAATCATTTTTTTAAGAAAATAGAATTTTAATGCATATAAAGACTTTACAGAAAATTATGTATTTTATTATCAATAATTATTCATTATATTAAAACCTTACACATTATATTTAAAAATTTTCTATTATTATTTATATTACTAATGTAACGTTTAGGTTATAACATGCCTATTTAAATAAATACATTATGTTTTTTTATAACTCAGTATTGCGTATAACACAAGTTATGCAATTATTGTACATATAGAGATATTAAATTGGTGTTTCATGTAATACATACATAACATGGTGTACCATCCAATGAAATACATCAAATAAATTTAATTAATTTGAATAAAATATCATAAAAACTCATATTTTTTACATTCTACCACCACCCCCCCCCCCATAAAAAATATCTGCGAAATTTATCACTCTAATACAAATAATTGTGGATACAATTGCCTCAAAATATCTTAAATTTCCCATATAGATTCATAAAATTGGCAATTTAACCACAAAACATTGACCAGGTGAGTGGTCTTGTTTCGTATAACATTCCATGTATGATCCAAAATCGCTACATTGTGTTCCTCATAAGAAAGATCTTCCTCTAGTGGTATGAACACTGAGTTTAATATATCTAAAGGTTCAGGTATGTACTTCCAGTGATATACATTGAACAAATATTATACTTGTGATAGGTTTTTTGGAAGCACAAATATATACTCTACCTGTAACACCCCAAGATTTCATAGTGTGTTATTTCTTCAAAATAATTCAATAACTTGTACTACACGCAACACTGAGTTCAAGAACACCATGACTTACCAAACACACCGTTCAAAAGAGGTTATGAATAGTATTAACTAAATTTTAAACTTTATATAATCCTTATAATTTTAGAATTCATATTATGAGTTTCTTAGACATAATGTAAGAACAAATTCATTTTCAGTATTGCACTTTTACCAACTTTTAATGGTAAACCCTTTTTAAATAAAATATTTTAAACTTTTTGACTAAATGGGGACATCAAAAAAAAAATTAAAATGAAATATCCCAGGCTTCCACGGTAATCTTTCCTTTGAATAATACAGTAGCGTGTGTTGTACGCAACTTCGAGTTCTAACACACACCACAACCAATCAAACTAGCCGTTATGAATAGTAATACCTACTTTTTGAAATTATATATTTTTTATATTTCAAAATGGACTTCATTTTTGGATTCGGAAGATCGAATTTAGCCTAAGGTGAAATTTTGGTACTTTTCGGATAACTTTAATATTTTGATGAATAGTGAAAATTACTAAATTTTAATTATAAACAACTATTTTTAATCAAAATAATTAATAGTGATAAATTATGAATTTGAGTGGTTTTAAAGTATATTTAGAAAATATTTTTACCATTTAATATAATGTTGATCATTGGACATAATTTTACAATTAAACCGAACATAAACAAGTGTCAATCTTTTGATAGTTATTATCTCTTAAAAACACGCTTTTTGTTTTGACAGCGGGAATTAATTTTAAATGAATTTCTGCCACCTATGTGTTTTGAATTTATAAAAATGGATTCCATATTTGGAATCAGGATGTTCAAATTGTGTAAATATGTAACTTTTATTTTTAGACATTTTGAATAATTACTGCAGTAAATATTTTATTTACCATGGTTAAGGGTAAATCCGGTAAATAAGGGTTAAAAAATAATATTATAATAATACTAAATTACCCTAAAACGTGTCCTAGACTTATTGGTTGATACATTTTCGGACATAGGCATATTTGGGTCGATTTTGGGACCCCATGGTGCCACTTGTAGGTGATAGGGACACTTTATTTTAATTAAGTTAAAATGAATACAAAAATGACACAAGCATATATCTTTTAGAAAAACAATTTTTACATAGGGTTATATATGTTGGATTTTAGATTATAAATATTAATTATAAAGATAAAAAGCTTTCCTACATAATTATATTTTATTTATAATTTTTAGACATTAAATAATTTAATTTATTTATGACACAATGATGATGAATTAATTACTATAATATTGAAAACTTAAAATAATTAATATTATAAATAAACAAATAAATATAATATGAAACTTTTAATGAATTAAACTAATTTTCTAGGATAATATGATCTTTTAGGATTGATTTAATTTACTTTTTTAGAAGTAATCAATCTGTTATGAGTTTCACAAAAAATCAACTATTGAATAGTGTCAAAATTGACATAAAAGAGTTCTTAAAACAAATATTATATTATTAATTGATATTAAATTCCTAAAAATCTAATGTTCGGCAAAGAGACTTATATAATGATAGGTTCATCATTAATGGACCACTTGGGGGTTGCTTAGATGTATATAGTAAGTTTATTAACCATATTATATAAAAATACAAAGAGACATTGTAAAAGTGAAACTAATTAACTTAGAGTTAATACTTAAAGACAAGGTTAATATAAGTACCCAAACCTATATAAAATATATTTTTTGAGTTGTTTTCGACCCATACCTACCTTTACATTTAAATAATCAACTTTGGAGCCATTAGAAACCGAATATGAATTTATTATAAACTAATATTTCTAGCTTTTCCAAAGGTTCCCCTCACCCCTCTTATAAAAGGGCACTCCTCCTTCTCATTTATTCACACCTTCAAAACCTTTTGGTTCGGAAAAACTCTGCCCAAATACTCTCCCGACTTCCCTCACTACAACTTAGAGGCCTTAGTTTTATCAGAAAGCCAACCTAAGGAGCCCTTTTGATCAAATCAAAAGGAAGAACCCGAAGAAGAGGTAATGATTTCACCACCCTTTTTCCAAGTTCCTTTCTTCTTCCACTTATTCTTCCGTTGTTTTTACCATTATAAAATAATAACTCCAGTATCATTTATATACTGTGATGTTATTATAAATATTTTACAACCATATTCAGTATTCTATCTACCCTTTTGAATAACATGTCATCATACATGCGTACGTACGGCTTACCGTCTCCAAGTCGTGGTGTAATTGTTATTCAATATATTATTATTTGGATGGGTGTAATAATGATGTGTAACTCATGTAAATAATAAATATAACATGTTAATTATTCTGTATATATGATATACCATCCATTTATATATTATTTTAACATTAAAAGAATGATATTGTCGCTCGTGCGTACGTACGGACTACCGTCTCCACGAACGCGATGAGATTCATTCTCCATCGTATCCATTCAAGTATAATTATCATTTGAGGATTTAAAAATGATGTTTAAGGACTTGATATCATTCTGGATATGAATAATATACAACCTATCCATTACAAACATGGCTTACGTAACAAAACATATAAAATAAAACAAGTAAGTTAACACTCGAAACAATGATAATACTAAGATATTATTATCAAATAAATTTTAAAAGATCATATATGATATCATATTAATGTATATGATTCTTGTATAATTTAATAACAATTATTTCACCATTATACAGGAGTTTAACCTACCCCAACCAAGGAAAAGTACAAGGTAAGGGGTTTTCATCCCACTCCTTATTCCCGTGAGATTCATCCATATTGCCACCATCACCTTTTGTGTGGTGTATGTACTGCCCATAATTATATTCTTTGTGTAATACACTTTAATTTTTGTGTATTTACATATTCATTGTATGCTACCTCTTTCATGGGTTGTATGCTTCATAAGTTACCAAATTGTTAAGGGTTATTTCACAATCTCTTCATTATCCGAGGTTGTTTATTAATAATTATCTACTGGGATCTCTTTATCATCCACATCCATGTTTCTTAAAAATATATTTCAAAATTTTTTTACTATTTACAAGAATATGGGTTAAAGTCATTTATACCCTTATGTGTTTCGAAAGGAATCTTTCCATCATTTTCCAAATAAGGCACTTTTAACCTTTTTGACAAATTTAAGGTAAGAATGTTTTTTTTAACTTATACAGCGGGTGCGACTATTTACCGCCATTATAAAATCGTCAAAGCTTCCTTTACAAGCTTATAAGAATATTTTAAAATTGAATGTATTATTTTATAATTATGTTACTTTTAAAATGATTTAAAAAAAAGATATATTTCTCTAAAATGGTTTTGATTTCATCTATATCAACATCCTTTGATGGCTTTTAAGCTTATTTGAAGTTGATTTATTATCCATATTTTATTGAAGGTTTTGTGATATTTTTGACTGTGGATAAGCTATTCTTATGTCACTCATGGTTTTGTTTAAATTATTGACATTTTATAAGTTATTTTTAATCCGAATGTTTATGTTATCTTTCAACCTTTCATTCAGATGAATGTGTTAGACAAGTATGTTCCGGGTTGGGGACCGGTAAAAGTAAGCCCTCCGGTTTGGTCTCCGGTTATTAGAGGAACTCCGGTTTGGTCTCCGGTTATTAGAGGAACTCCGGTTTGGTCTATGGTTATTAGAGGCACTCCGGGTTGGTGTCCGGTTATTAGAGGCACTCCGGGTTGGGTTCCGGTTACAGTTAGCCACAAGGTCTTGGGACGAGGCCTTGACAAAGAAATTAAAGTTCAGCATTATGCATTCCATCATTATGAAAGGGGTTATTGATTTTTCATGTGATTATTCGATTAGTAGAATATCCATGTGAATAAGTAAATGGAATTATTTCATTTTATTTATGCCATACTATGTTGAAAGTTCAGGTTTGAAAGGCTTTTGTTTTAGTTATACATTGCCTTAAATGTTTATTCTTATTTATGAAAGTTTCTGCTATATTGTTATCCTTACTGGGCATTTGAGCTCACCCCTTTTCTATGTTTTATTTTTCCCAGGAAGTTAAGAAGTAAATTATGAATGACCTGCAGGGATATTATGTGGGGATATGAGTGTGGATTATGGAAACAATATGTTATTATAGTAGTTTTTCATTTTATGATGTAATGTAAGACTTATGAATATATCTAGTGTTTCCAAGGATACTAAACCAATCGGTCATTCGAGAGTTGATCTTTCTTGTGATCATGCCAATTTTATGTAATAATGCACCGACTCTGGGTAATTGGGGTTGGGGCATTACACTACCATCATGATACAATAAAAAATTTCAGAGGGACTGGTATACATAGGAATTAGTTTCCCTTTATTCTTGAATCTCATAACCTTAATCCATAGAGAATTTCATAGAAACACCATATCACCAACATCAAATTATAAATCACGTCATTGATTTTCATCATAATTTGTTATCCATATCAGAGCATCCATGCCATGATGTTGAATGGCTATACACTTTTCTATCATTTAATTGGATACCACATGTCCCAATAGCTTTATTTCTCCAACATCATTCTAGAATATCAGAACTCTAAATTTCCTCAAAAATATGTATTCATAAGGGAACATCTAAATTCTTGAGTGAAAAATATTATTGTGTAAAAACTCAACTAGTGGAAAGTGTTAATCCCAACCACATTTGAAATACATTTAACAATATCTCAACATACCCTCTAGGTTTTTAATTTTTCTTTCATACTAATATTATTTATGAGGATTATAAGTATTGATGAAACTCAATTCTGTATCAAGATCTTGATAAATACTTTTCCATAACATTGAGATAAACCTTGGATACCTATGAGATAGAATGGAGTATGGTCCACCATGAAACCTTACTACGTCTCTGATGTATGTAATATAAATATGATCTATAGATAAGTCTTATATGATAGTAATGAATTATGAGGACATAGTATGGATATCAACTATAACCCTTATAGAATTATTCCCTTTAGAAATTTTAGGGACTCCAAGGATAAAAAAATATAGTGATATTATCCCATTTCGATTCTAGTATGAATAATTGATAAAATATCCCCTTATACTTTTTTCTTTTATCCTTAAGTTGTTGGAATACCCAGAATCAAGATAAAAACTCAAAAATATATCTATTTATTCCATCCCACCATAATCACTCTTTAAAATCTTTATACATCTTCATTAAATAGGAATAAATAGGGAATTAAGAAATATTAGATTCATATAACAACTCCTTCAAGTCTATCATATAAGTAATATATACCTAGGTCCTAAAAATTATCATTCTATCATGATCATGTTTAAACTCAAGAAAATTTTTATCCTTATTTTATAGATCTACATCTTACTACCAAGCCTCTTCAATCTTCATATGGATAGAAGGATGAACATTCAATCGAGAAATCTATTATTTTTACCCTTCCATCAGGGTTTCTAGATATATAACTTTTAAATAAATTTTTTTACATCTTTCTTTATCATCATCATGGATAATCTAGAATGATCCTTTAATCACAAAGCATTGGTGACCTTGTTCCCTTTTCCTAGGGTGGTATTGCATTAAGTAGTCATAATCTATAGTCAGCTCAAACCATATTCTATGGTTCAAGGTTAAAAACTTTTGAATGAATATATATTCATCAAACATTTATGATTGATATATATATCACACTTTTCTCCGTAATGATAATTCCTATCTATGATTAATGTAAAAATTACCGCAGCTAACTCCAAATCATGAGTTGTGTATATTTTCTAATGAATCTTTAGTTTTTATGAGTTATAAGTTATAACCATGTAACTATTTAAGGTAACACTTCCTAATACTTTAATTTATCCATATCTATAGGTTACAAACCCTTCTCCATAATCGGGCCAAGTTACCACTAGTGCACTGACTAACCATCTCTTCAGTTCCTTGAACATTCCTCACATTCATCTATTCAAAATAACTTCACTCCCTTCTGTGTTAATTTTGTCCTAGGATTTTATAGTTATGATAAATTATACAAAAATTAGAGAAAATATCCAGATAAACCAAGAAAACTCTGGATCTCAGTCACCCTAGTTAGACATGGCTAATATTTAATAGCCTCCATCATTGATGGTTCTATTGATATACCCTCTCTTGAGGTTATCTAACACAATAATGAATCTTTTTTCATTGAAAATTCACACTTTTTATATTTTTTGAATACTATATTCTTCCTTAGAGTCTCTAGTACCATTATAAAGCAGTATTCATGTTATTCATTGCACATTGAGTTGATAAAAATACCATCTACAAAGACAACCACAAATTGATCAAGGTAATTTATAAAGACTCTATTCATTAAATCTATGAAGATAGATGATGAATTAGTAATACCAACATGAACCACTATATTTACATTATATATACTATATAAGGAATGTTTTATAGGGTATATCTTCTTTATTAACACTAAATTATTAATATAAAAAATGAGGCCAGTCATGGAAAATTATTAACCAACATTCAATTGATCAAACAAGCCATCAATTCGAGTTAGAGGATACTTTTTATTAATGATTATATTAATCGGGTCCCAATAGTCAATGAAAATTCACATTGATCCATATTTATTTCCCACAAAAGGAATTGGTGCAGCCCTATGGTGACACACTTGGAAAAATAAATCACTTATCATGGTTTTCTTGGAGTTTCTTCTTCAATTATTGCAACTCAATAAGGGAGATTCTATAAGGAATCATGGAAATAGGGACTTCCCCATGTATGATTTCTATTGAGAAGAAAAATTCACATCTTGGTAGAAGGATGAGAAAATATTATATAAAGACATCAATAAATTCCCGAAAAATAGTAATATCATCAATTTCAATTTCCCCCCAACCATTTGAGATAAAAAACCCATTCTATGTGGGAATTAAGTTCTACACAATGTACTTAATATATTTTGGAAGTTCATACCTTTCATCACATTGATAGATGATTGAGGTTTGGTTTTGAATATAAAATATGACTTCCCTTACTTGATAATTTATCTAGATAAATCCAATCAATTACTAGAATGAGATAAAATTCAACTAGATGAATAATGATAAGATTTTCAGGATGTAAATTCCCACCAATGTCAACCAGTGAGGAATCATAGAATTAAGATGTGATAATTTGACTATTATGTGGTGTTACGGAAAATTCCACATAAAATCATTTGTATTTAATCTTGATACCCATATATTTTTCTTTATATGTTAATGAATTTGTAGATCTATAGTCAAATAAGACATTATCAGTACTAAAGTGTATTGTAGTTGTACCTTTAACCATGCCATTATCACACCCCTCATAAGAAATAGTGATAACATGATATTTCTTCTTGTCCCTCGATTTAAGAGGTTTCTAAAATATATCATCATCACTAACCCTTGGGTTTGGTAACTAGTTAAAATAATTCACATTCTAATAAAACATGAATCATTGAAGTGTGAAAGGTTCTTTTTATGAAATATAACATCTATTCACATCATTTACTAACTTCATCCCATCATCACATCAATAAATTCGTCATTAGAATTCCCTTCTATACCTAAAACATTTATTAGTCCCCCAAAGTAAATTATCACCATGATTATTTCCACACATAAATTATAAAGGAATTATCATCTTATTCTCTCCATGGTTCCCCTATTTTTCATCGAGATCTTTCATCATTTTCTTATCAAGACCATTAGATTGATAAGTAACTTTGTTCTATATTTCAACCTTGATTTCACATTAAATAATATCTTCTATTATATTGAATTATCTTATGTCTAACACACTTCAGAGACTTGGTTTTAAGACACTGATGAATTGACCAACCTTACCTTTTGGTTGGATGATAATACCAAAAGCATACCTCACAAGTCTTGTAAAAGTTTACTCATAGGTAGAAACATATTCATAATTCTTTTCTCTTAGATCATAGACTATTTATCCATACTCATATAAGGAATACAAGGAATGTGCTTATTGAAAAATTAGTTCTTTAACTCATCCCAATCCATGGATTCAATTAATTCCAAATACCTCAAAATCTTGATAATATACAATTGATCTATTTCACCTTCCAAATGCTAAACAACCAAAATGAATTTTTTATGTTTTTCTTGAATTTATAGAATGGAAAATATCTTTGTAGTGGTACTGATCAATTTTTTAGAAACAATTTGATCATAAGACCCATTGAAATAAGGTGGAAATTACCTCATGAATGACATAATAGAATGTTGTTCCCTCCCTTTTTCATTTGTAAGTTCAACATGATTCATATCTTAATAAAGTTGTGTGATCATAGAAATGTTACTTTTCATTCCATATCACGTAAAAGTTTAGTTATTTGGTAGAAAACCATTGGATTTTCCCTTTCCCTCGGCATTATTATAGTTCATTTGGTTTTTAGTTGTTGACTAAAACCAAAAATCATAGATTGAGAAACTATAATCATACTAGGTTACAATATAATCAAGAAATAATATGTATATAATGTATATATTATGAAAAATTCTTTAATATATATCAAATTTGGTTTATACTAGGTCATTAATAGTTAACTTCTATTTAAATCCTTCATTATAGTTCATAAGTTTCAAACTAGGTGGGTAGCAAGGCCTGTTTTCATTCATCAGTCCATGTTCCAGTATAGCATAATAAGGTGTTTTCGAGGTTGTTTCCACAATGTACATATGTTCTAGGTCCACATAAACATGTAGTATCCATAAATTGATATATTTATTAGAAACCACTCCCTCTACCCTTTATCATAATTTTAGGAAAATTTCATATACTTTGAGCCATCCTTAGAGTTATCCTTATACATGTTCTGAGGGATCCCTCTAAGATTTTTCCATCCTAGTTTCCAACAGTTAACTAATACTTCATTGTGATACCAACTATAACAACCCATTATTTACATACATTGACATGAAATCTTGTTTTTGGAATATTTATTAGATTAAATAAGTAAATGTCTAGGAACCATATTATTTTAGTCCCTTTAGAAACATGGGAACACAAATTGTGCTCCATAAGTGAGGTGCATCATCACCCAGTACATTATTCATAAATTTCACTCTTATTAGACATATCATACATAATAAAAATCTCCATAACCCTAGTAAATAAATCATAATAAATTTTGAGCTCATATCCTTAGTAAGGAAAAAAGTTAGATTTATATTCATAACATGAATATAAGTGTACGATAACATGAGCATAATATTTGAAACCCATACCCTTCATATCATGGATTATAATCATGAGTCATGTAATAAATATATGTATTTCATAAGACATCAAACATAAATATATCAAAGAGCATAACCCATGATCTCATAAGACATGGATTTTTTTATACACATAAGCATATAAAATCATTTCCATATAAGTCAAAGATCACTTAAAAGGCCATCATAACAGATAAAATCCTTTACTGGATTTGGTTCACTCCCTACTTTATCCCATTATTAATGAATTAGGTTCGCTTCCCATTCTAGCTATATCTTACTAAACTGAGTTCACTCTTCATTTTGTTCCTATCTATATCACGAGATATAAATATTTACCCAATTCATTGGAGGGATATATAGGTCCAACCTATCAAATAATGAAATCACACATATTTTTTCCATAAAATCATAATAATTTATCATATCATAACCCATGAAAATAAATGTCTATCCTAAATATTTCATCTTATCATAACCAATAGACAAATGCATTTTTCATAATCATTTCTTCATAGCATAACAAATTAAAAGAAGTGGGTTTTATAATTATTTTATAATGGTATAACCCATGGGAGAGAAAATGGTTTCATAATCATCAAGTAATCAAACAAAAACAATTCATTGAAAGAATATGAATGTTATTCTTGGATCATATCTCCAGTAATGATCAGGTAACACCATCGTTTGTCATCTTATATGGAAAATAATTTCAAAATACATTTTAAAACATTTCATGATAGATATATCCATTCTACTTTGAAAAAAATATTTTTAAAATTTAAATCATTTTTAAATCAGTTTTAATTGAAAAATACCCTTTATAACATATAATGAAAGATTAAGTGTAATGAATTGTTCATGATAATAAAAAAAATATTTTCATGTCGTAAAAATTAAAATGAATGTTCCATTCACATTTGTGGTAAAATGAAAATAGGCATTGTTTTGGAAAATGAACTAAAGATCCTATTCAAAAAAATTGAAAGTCAAAATGGGTAAAATTTTCATTCTAGATTAATAATAGATTAATAAAAAAAGTATAAAACATTTAAAAAACATGGATTTGAAATAAAATAGATTTTCGACCAAAGAGATAAATAAAGTCGATTTCTATTGAAAAGATTTTATTTATTATATTATATACCAAATACTATAAAATTGGTACCATTAACTATAGAACTCATGAATAAAGAAATGAAAAGATACGTAATTATAATTATTGAGAGTTAGATCATGATATTTCAACATTGGATAATTAATCATAAATAATCTTGATGAACAATGAGATTGTAACATAAAATCATTACCACTTTGGTAACATTGATTCATAAACCCCATGTATGAATATAATAAAATGAAATATCAAATATCATGAGGATTAATAAATTAATTAAATTACATATATAATGGAAGTATATACACCTCATGAAAATTATAGGTATACAACAAAATGTATATCTTAGTAAAGGATAATGGAGAAAAAATCTTATCGATTTAGTAACCATAAACCACATGAAAGAGAGATCCTAAAATAGATATAAAAATACCAATAATTATTAGTTGAACAATTTTAAAATAAATTAATTTGTAATATACACATCACATAAAATATTATCTTGGTAAAGGCGACTTGTTTCTCACCAAAAATAAAAGTTAGATAGAAATTCCCTTATCTTAAGTATTGACTTCCATCATACTCATTCAAACATGTTATATATTAAGCATAAGTTTATTATAAATATACTTTTAGAAACATATTCATATTTTTATACCATATATTATTTTCTTTTGTCCTTTTATTATATGATTATTAATGATTACATGTTAAAGTTATGTTTCATGGATTAAACTTGTTATTTTTTGTATATGTTTTTATTTTTTACTTCCCTAACCCTATTCCTTTGATAATAGTTCCATAATATCTGGAATGATATCATATAAATACAATATATATTTTTATAGTATAACATTAAATTTTAGTGATAGGAAATGAAATTCACCGTTCAAGGATACAGTTGGACATAAATATGCATGGAAGTTGTTTTTCAATTTCTTATTAGTGTGAAAGAAAGAATTGAAAATTATACATTATAATTATATACTCATTTTCATATCTCATATTTTTATTAAAACGAACCATAATATATTCCATCAAAATCATGAATTAATCACATCGCTTCTCGAGGTGGTAGTCCGCCGTACACATGAATGACCTTATCATATTCCCACAAAATGGATATATTGAAGGTATGTGTGATGAAAGAATTATAGAATCATAATAACATCATGAAAATAATATATGTTATATATAATCAGTCATACCATCATTACAACCATCCATAATAAGATGTAATGGGAAAAATGACATCGGTTTGTGAGGTAGTATCCCACCGTACGAAAGAACGATTATTTTATATCCCATTTTATGGGATTTTTTATTATTATAGGTCATGAAATTATCATAAAATATAATTATATGAAATATACTATGTTTATTATATAATCAAGATATTGAAAAAATAAATTTGTTTCGGGAATAAATAAAACAAAAACGTTTGATAGTGAATGTTACCAATTCTTCAGGTATCCTCCTGAGGTTTTCACTAAAATCCTTCTTATGATAAATTTAAGAAAAAAATAACTCATCTAGGATTATTTTAAGTGTAACTTCCAAGACTAGGTGCCACAGACCGATGTTCTGGATCGGACGGTAACAAGACCTCCAGTGCGTATCCTCGTACGCTAGAGGCTGTCAACTAGAAGCAAGGATCTAATATTAACCATGGTGAGACTACAATATTTTTTTTCATTATCAGAGTAATAAACTAGAAAAAATAATAATAATAAACAAATAAAATATAACCAGTAGTATACAGTACCCAGATAACAAGATGAACAAAACTAGAAATACAATGTCAAAAATGAAACTATAGATATTCCATGCTAATGTACATTCCAACTGTCAATATGAAAAAAAAAGTAAAGACATTGATGACACCCAATAAGGTATTTCATAACATCTAGTTACCTCATCCATGATTTGTATTGAATCAACCATCTTACATAGGGTCATTTCCCTTATCATGTCCCATAATTATATAATCTATTTGGGTACTAATTTGGTAGCCCATGTAGGGTGTGCATACAAATCAGTAGGTCACCACCAACATTGTCTAAACCAAAATTCAGTCTAATAATAGTTTATAGATTTTTATAAGGAAAAAATTACAATTCATATTTAAATAGTTATAATATTATAGATTATTCTTTATATAACCATATAAACCTCATGTTTTTATAGACACCCATATCTACATACATGCTTTAGAATTTTCGGTAATCTAATGTCACCCCAAGGGATATCACAATTCTGAATTTCCATGTAACCATTCTTATTTTCACAAATGAATTACCATATGACCATAAATTTATTCACATAATGGAATGACCATATTACCATACATTAATTCACTAAATTTAATGACTATGTTACCGATATTTATTTCAAATGAATGATTATGTTACCATTTATTAATTCACAAAACTGAATGGAAATGTTTCGATTATTTATCTCACACAAATGAATAGCCATGTTTCCATTCATTAACTCACACAAATAATTCAAGAATTCAATTTCTGCATCAATCACATTATGAATTCAACAATATGTTAATCATTTCAATGTCATTACTAATTCAAAAATTAGTCATCAAATGATTCACTTTAGTTAATTCCCCATCTAATTAATCACATAATTCCCTTTAACTAATCAAAAAATTAATTAATCACTAGCCCATAATTAATTCAACAATTAATTATCTTAATAACTATTTCAATATATCATAATTAATTCATTAATTAATTAATCAAAAAATGATTGTATAAACACAAAAATCTATATTAATGAATTTGATAATTAATTAACCAAATTATTATACCAATATCCCATCGTTAATGGATAAATTTGTCATTCACCTTTATATAATTAATTAATTCAAAAAATAATTAATTACATATCTTAGATTAATTAATTATTAATCTAATTAATAATGTTCCTTTATTTTGTTAATTCGATAATAAATTTATCATTCCGGCCTGACTAATTAATCAAATAATTAATTAATAACATCTCTTCCCTTCATTTAATTCCTATCTAACTGTACACATAGTTCCATTAATTAATTCAATAATTAATTTATCAAATTACTTCCATTAGTTAAATCATAAATTAATTTTTAAACATCCAAAAAATCAAAATCCCATAATTTATACTATAATTAATTATCTTATTCACAACCTAAATATTTCTTAATTAATTCCACAATTAATTATCTCAAATCTCAAATCATAAAATCTCATAATTAATTAATCAATGAATTATATAACAATTGCAATAACAAAAAGTTTATCATTAATTAATTATCTAATTAATTAATTTAACTCACAATATTGGATTAACACAAAAATCCCCATAAATTAATTCTATAAGTAATTAATCACCTTTAACGCCTTCATTTATTTCACCAATTAATTGTTCATGTGAATTTCATTAATTAATTAACTATTAATTAATCATAATACTTACATCAATTAATTCATCAATTAATTAATCCCATCAATCACATTATTTAATTTATCAATTAAATACTCACATTACTTAGATTAATTAATTTTTTAGTTGATCAATCCCATTATTTAATTCAACAAATAAATTATCACATTACTCAAATTTTATAATACATCATTTAATTAATCACTTTCTTTAATTCGACAATTAAGTAATCACAGTAATCACATGAATTAATTAATCCATTATTTAATACCATTATTTAATTCAATAATTAAATAATCATATTACTCACATTAATTAATTCCTCAATTAATTTATCTCATTATTTAATAAATAATTAAATAATCACAGTACTCGCGTTAATTAATTCATCAACTAATTAATCCCATTATTTTATTCAATAATTAAAAAATCAAATTACTCACATTAATTAATTTTTTAATTACATTATCCAATTATTTAATTAAATAATTAAATAATAAATATAAAACCATTAATTAATAAATCCAATCTCAAATAATTTAATATCCCCTATTAAATCATAAACTAATTGTTTAATCTCAATTAATCCAATAACACCATTTAATTACACAATTAGTTCTCCTTTCTCTATTAATTTTATCACTCTGGTTAATTTCTTAATCAATTATACCATCTAAATCAATTTAATTATAATTATAATTTTCAAAAATTAATTCTATAATTAATCATCCTTATTCGGGAACTTCAAAATAAAAATTAAAAATTCACCAATTAATTATTTAATTTAATAATCTATATCTCGCCATAACTAATTAAACAATTAATTATACCAAATCACAATTTCATAATCACATCAATTATCATTAATTTATTCTTCAATTAATTAATCATGTTCAACATTCTCAACAACTCTATAACTAATTCAAAAAGTAATTATCCATATCACAATTTCATAATATCATATTTAATCTACCAATTATTTTTTCAATTCAAAAAATCAATATCTGATAATTAATACTATAATTAATTATATAAAATAAAAAATCTCGATATCTCATAATTAATTTAACAATTAATTATTCATGATCTAAAATCCCAACATCCAAATTTCAAAAATCCATTATTTAATTAATTCTCTAAATTCATTAATTTCATCAAGAACACGATTTATAAAAAACTAATTGCAATTATATAAGTATATACACATAATTTTAATCAATACTATTGGATTTTAATTTTAGACCACCTAACTCAATTCATTAATGAACGTTCACCAAATAAAAATCATCAATTTCAATGGAGTAACAACATAGAATGACTTCTTGATTCAATTCATAGATAAAAGATTTAAATGAATCACTATAAAACAAACCTAGATCTAAATATAGATCCAATAGTGGATTAACATCCCTCCCCTATTCGGAAAGAGGAAGAGAAGAGAAAGAGTGATCTAAATAGGATGAACCACTTACCTAGGAGGTGAAAATCTTCAATCTGTCCTTCTAATTTCATAGAAAAAATGTTTGGAGGGTTTATAATTCATTTTGGAGGCACTAAAATCATGAAAAAAAGTCTTGGGAATATTGGGGGTTGATTTGGGTTTAATATATGGGTTATGGGAATTTAAAATCTAATTTTAATGCTAAATTTAAACCCACACACTATTTATTAAAAAGGGCCACATAGTCTTCCCAAATCATATAACAACCATATGCATAATATCTTTGGGGTTAATTAGTTATCTTTTTAGAGTGCAAGGTTTTAAAAACCATGTTCCAGATTTGCAAACCCCCACTATTCAGGGTTGAATGATTTCCTGGGTCGGGGTGCATGGTTTTCTCTAACCATGCGTCCAGCATGCACAACACTCTTTCCATCTTATATTCTCCATATTTTATCCAAACACACCCAATTTTAGACCAAAACAATTCATACTCAAACCAAGGGAGAATAATACCTCTAAATGATAAAGATATATCTCTAGAAAACATTGATATCTTAAAATACCCTAACTTATTACAAATCTTCCTTGAGATATACTCCCAAGAACCTCTAAGAATATTTATGTTCCTACAATATACTTACCATATAACAGCTCTTCTATGAGCTGTACTCCCAAGAAACTTTAAGTTTCTGAGAAAAAAAAGGTTCAGGCCATTGATCTCTCAAATCCACTTCTCTCTCCAATGGTTCCTCTTCAACCCGTATATGTATCCATAATACATGAACTATCTGCATGGTATTTCCCCACAATACATTCCAAATTTGATGTAATACATGCACCAAATTTTCCTCATAGGGTGAATCAGTCCAACAAACCACCTGAAAGGACGTAAATTCACTGCTTCAAAGGCCCACCGGGCCTTTCCATGAAGAATTTAAACATGAACCTTACTAGTATCTCATTTAAAAATAGTATATGGTGTACCTCTGCTCATAAAAATCCATATATACCACTTCATAAGTGCAAGATCTATGGGGCCCCATATCTATACAAAATATATTATGGTATCTATACATAGATCCAAAGCATTCTCAATATACCCAATACTACTTCAAGGTATGGGACATGATCCAGAATTAGTTAAAATTACACTAATAAGTTGTTAGTGATCACCAAAACAATTTATCCATCACTGATGTTAACTCCTAGTTTTGAAACAACTTAATATTTTAAAAAATCTTAGGCTTCCCTGCACTCCAACATCTTACCACACTACTACAACACCAGATGGTCTCTCAAAAAATCTACAACCGAGTTCTCAAACAATATTATTCTCACTACCCAAACTACCCACATAAATGGCCAAAAAAACACAAAAGATTCACATTTCAAAACATTATAACAGTTAACAATAGGTATTTACACAAAACCATATCAATTCATTCCCCATTTTCCCTCCAAACGGTCAATATTGAGGCACTATTGCTACCCTTAACCATTTTACATCTAGGTCCTAGTTAACAATTGTAAACACATTCTCATTATTTTTTTCACATTTAGACACCCATTTATTCTCTTATTTTAAAATTTTACAATTTCTTATTTCATATTAGGAACCCCCTTCAATTCAATTTCTCAATCCAAGAAAATAATTTACGTTCAACAACTTACCGAAAAAAAATTCCCATGCATGCCTAAAAAGATGCATTTCAAAAAATAGTCCTAACATACAAAAATGATGCATGAAAACTCAAATATCATGCCACAATGGGCCACAAGTAAAATCTAAAACAAATATCATAAACAATATTCACATCACACATCAACTTTGTCACCAAAGGTGAAATAATATTCAACTATAACAAAAAACATCAATAACAATAATCTCTCCCAAGGTACATGGGTTCTAGCCCATTCTTGGGATAGATTCTCCCAAGAACAAGCTCATAATAAAGCCCAAACTCTTCCTAGTCTCTTGTATAACTTCCAATAAATGTAATAAAAAATAAGAATAAAATAAAACTTTATCTCTTTTATAGAATGGTGACTATTTATTTATCATGGTATGTATTCATTTGTAATTCCATGTAAAATTCTAATGTTGAAATTTTTATTACTGTTTATCAATATATATTTGTTATTTTATGCCATGTTACTAAGGTTATAGTCTCCCACCAATATATAATGTATCCCTTACAACTATTTTGAAATGTATAGAATACAAAGAGGTGTTCATGGGGTATATAAAGCTCCAGTTCAGGTCATGTGGACGATTTCAAGGATAAAGAAATTAAAAAATGGTATAAGATTGTTATTTGTTTTGATTATATATTAGGACACGGTAGAATGGTATCGAGAGTGTTTTAACTTGAAATGTACATTATAATTATGCATTTCTAACACCCATATGTGAAAATTCTAATTAACCAAGGTAGTATGATTACGGTTATTAAGATTAAAACAAGTATGATGTTTTGATTTATGGTTTTTTACTCTTTGACAAGGGTGTTAAGAGGAATAAATAAGTGCACTATACTAAGAATGTTTATTTACATTACATATTCAAGATATATTTTTAATGGTAAAATTATATATTGAAAATATTTTATAAAAAATACATTAAAATTTTAAATGGAATTTTTTAAAATGGGTTTGGATTGATTATATTTTCTATAATTAAGTATTATCCTATTTAGTTTATTGATGGTGAATTAATTAATTGAACTCTATTGGGAAAATTTTCTATGATACTCATATATTGATAGAAATATTCTTATGATGGGGTCATATGTATTCTAGAGATAACACTATAGTAGATGATATGAGTATCTGTATACCTCACTATAATTTCAATCCCTACGATCAGTGTGATTATTTCAGATATGACCCGACATAATGAAATTAATTTGTGATAGTTTTATATCATTAATCTTTATTATTTATGTTATAATAGATCCAAATTCTTGGTTTAGAAACAATACAATAATATGTGTGAGTAAGGGATATATATCAAGGGTTAGTCCTGGATTGTGGATTTCCTTGAGTGTGAATGGGTTGAAAGCATGGATAATTTTTTTGAGAGATAGGGGATATGAATAGGTAGTAAATTAGGATTCCTAACCACATTTAGTAGGTTTGTGAGCCAATTAATTATTTTTATAACTCATACTACCATGAGTGGAGTGGGTCAAAAGGTATTACATGTGTGTATTCTTTATCATGGATTAAATTTGATAGAGTTTAAAAATGGGTATTTTAGATCTAGTGCCTTAAATAAGGATATATATATATCCCATGTAACACCCTTATATTTTATGAAATATTTTTTATAATGAATTTAATTTCCTTTATAGAATGTGTTGCATGAAACACCAATCGTAAACAAACCACGATATACTACTGAAATATTATTATGTAATGTGAAAATTATAACCTACCCATTAAATTAGAGGATATGAATTGGAATAACTAAATTACGAACCTTATATGTATTAAACATGTATAAAATTACTTCATTGGTTATAAATTGATTATAAATGAAAATAAAAAATAATTGAACGTAAAAGAAGTGTTTTTCTGAAAACTATTTTTATGCGTGCATTATGTTTTTTTCTTAGTAAAATAAATTAATAAATATTTTTGAATTATTTTAAATAAATTTATTTATTATATTATAAAAAAATTTATCATTCATATAATATTTTTTAGGCATGGGATACGAATTAATACATCTTTATTCTTAAAAATTTTATTTTTTTTAAAAAGGTTCCATTTTGTTTTGCGCGCTTATTTTAAATTTTTTTCACTTTTAGAAAAATTATTTGAAAAAATGAATTTTATTTTTTAAATAAAAATTCCAAAATTACCTTATATTTAATTTTTGATAATTTTCTAAGAGGATAAATTTTTTATTAATAGTGAAAAATACGAAATTTCATTACAAAAGTATAATTTCTTTTAAAGAATTTAAAACAATAATTTTTTAAAATGTTTTAAAATTAAAATTAGTTCAATTATAGTATTTTTAATCAAAAATATTTTATTTTATTCAATTTTATTTTCTATTTTGATATTAAAACATTTTATACTTATGAAAACTTTTTCTTTGGGAAACCTTATTTTTCATCGCATCTGTGAGTTTAATGTTAAATTAAATTCCGCCATTTATATGAATTGAATTTGATAAAATTTATTCCATTATTGAATAATTATAATTAAAATTATATAATTGTTTCAAATTTATTTTTTTCATAATGGATAGTAAATACATTAAAATTTCATTACTGCGACTACGGTTACAACTAGTTTACCGAGGGGTTACACAAAAATATAAGGGTATTATTGATAATTAAACTTGCATAACTCTTATTATATGAACATATTTTTACCTTATATTATCTAAAATTTTAATATATTTCCATTCCAAATCAATTTTCTTTTGAATGAATTTATAATTTTGTATTCTTTTAGGAAATTTTCATGTAGGTTCACTCCCGTAATTATAAAAGAAAACCTTATCTCCTATCCTCTCCAAACATCAAGGTAATTTTTTCACAATACCTATGGAAAATGATTCCTTATTTTACTCCCCACAACCTATAGGAATTTTTATTATTAAACTCTCATAAAACGAATTTTGGTGTAAAACTAAAGAGGTTTTTTGAAGAAGAGGTATCGCTCTTAACTGTGAGTTTTTTATTTTATTCCTTCTTCCACCTTCATAAAATATTATTAAACTATTATGATATAATAAAATACATATAAAACAAACTATAAAATTTTATAATATTAATTTCATAACCTGCATCCATCTCCTCTTCCATAAAATGTGAAACGAAACCGTCAATCATGTGTATAGCGGAATATTGCCTCGCGAACTGATGTAATTCATTTTTGATCAACGAATATCACAAATGGATATATATGTGTATTTAAATTATATATATGATATTTATTAAATGATTAAAATTATTTTTTTATAATTTTTAATCTACCTTCTGACCTTCCAATCCATTAAAAAATGATAACGTCTATTATGCTTATGGGTGGACAACCAACTCCATAAAGCGATGTGATATGGTTTTCATTTTATTTTTGGAATTTATGGTAATCAGTGTATATTTAATGAATATATATGATATATATTATATAAAAATTATTCTATAAATTTTAATTGTTATTTATCATCCATTCATTCCATCTTTCGAAAAATGGAAACAGCATTCATGCGTCTGTATGACCACCCATCTCCAAAAATAGTGTAATTAAAATTTTCTATATGCACATTTATATATGAAACTATATATTTACATAATGAATTTATATTATATATATTATAATTAAAATTATCAAAATTATGGAACCATAATCAAAGTTCAAGGATCAAAACTAACAAAAAAACACACATGAAAAAATGAAGCTTTTATCACCTAGAATAGTGATTATAATATAGTATTTTTAATAAATGGGTTGTAAAAGGTTATAGTAAATCATATATGGTATGAAATATATGAGTATGGTTCAATGATATATTTATAATAAATATATATTTATTATACATGAGGTTCTAATGTGTACAATGAAATTCAATACTTAATGTAAGGGGTTTTCATCTCACTTTAACTTCTGTGAGACACATGTCATATTCACCACTTTTTTATTTTTCTGGGTGTATATACTACACATGAATTTATTTTATTATTATTATATTAATATTATGAGAAATAAATATCCATTTTTTTTCTTTCATGGGTCTTATGATTCATAAGATACCACTGTTGTAAGGGTTTCATAATACAATCTAGTTGTTTTACAAGATTGTTTATAAATATTCTTCCAATGATGAAATATTGTGATCTATCTATCAAGAAAATAATTAATTTTATTAAAATATTATTATTTAAAGAAATTAATTTTTCCCTTTCATTTTACTCTCTTTATATTCTCAAGACTCCACAATAATGAGTTCAAGGAAAACTAACTTTTTTCTATCTTTGGTCAAAAATCATTTTTCTTCCATATCCATGTTTTATAAAAATTCTTCAAATATTTTTTTTAATAATCCTATATTATTTGTTAAATTATTGTTTACCCACATTTTACTTTTTAAAAAAATAAAAGGAATCTTATTACTATTTTAATTTTTACTTTTTACTAAATATGTGAAATGGATTTTTATTTTAACATACAAAGCAAGAACAAACTTTTATGTTATCTTGAACAATAAATTATTTGAAAATTACTGTTCATGTTTCCATGTTTATTTTCAAAGAAATTTTTTCTTTAATATTTTATAAATTTTTATATTTCAAATAAGTTATTTCAAAGTAAAAAAGGATATTTTCCTCAAGAATTTTTTTAATTATCTTTTAATGTTATTTTTATTAATCAATGACAACAACCAATGATTTTACATATACTTTATTCAGGATATGATCAAATGATATTATCCTTATTCGTTATTTTTAAATTTTATGATCATAATGAAAATATATTTATGAAACCTATTTCTTTTTGAAAATTATTTATGTGATGAAAAGGTGAAATTCTTATGAAATACATTTCATTTCCATGGGTTATTCTATGATGAAATGATTATGAAACCCATTACCTTTTCATGGGATTATATATGATTAGTGTTTTATGGTCTTATGGAAAAATATAAATTATTTTCATTATCTGATGGGTGGTTCTAGAATTATATATCACTTCAATGTATTGGGTAAAGCTTGATATCTTATGAGATAAAAAGGACTCAAAGGGGGGGGGGGGTTAACCTAGTTCCGTAATAGACACTATCCAATATGATAGTCTTGGGGGTGATCCTTGACTACTAGTATAGTTTAGGGAGTGAACACATTACACTATGATAGCCTTAGAAATTATTCTTGACTACTAAGGAAATGATTTTCTATTATTATGTTTATACCAATGTTTTATAACTTATTCTAATTTTATTCTCACATGGGTTATATTATTTGATTCAATAATGATTCGGGTCATATTAACTGCAAATATTTATTCCACGACTCAATAGTATGATCTATGATATGCATCATATTGTGTTCAAATTTCATGATCATGTTTTCATACCCTTATTATCATGATATTTTTAATTGGTCATTAATATCTTCCTTGTTTACCCTTAATGATAAATTGAGATCACCCTTTCTTGTGTTTCCTTTCCCCAAGATATAAATAAAGTTATTAAGTACTATATGTATATGAAGGGAGGTAGTTATGAATCACTAGTTTTTTATATGTCAATGTTTCCAAATGCACAAGACCTATAATATTATAATGTTGATTATTTTTTTATGTTACTAATATTCATATTTATCATGTGATATCTATTTATATAAATTATGGGTCTTTATAGTTGGTATCATAGAAAGTTTTAGTTAATATTTTTAAACTAACATGATAAAAATTTAGTAATAAACATAGGTATAAGTAAAAGTATAGAAAAATTTCTTAGAATTTTGGTGAAGGATGAAGCGAGTGATTTACAATCAATAACAACCCTCTATAGAAAGTAAAAGTGTATGTGGATCTAGAATAGTTTTAACTAGGGGTAATAACATTGAAAATGGGGCATTGGGATTTGAATTGATCATCATCTGGTGGATGAAAATGGTCCTTGGTATACACTTTGTTTGAAACTCCCATAGGATATGTTTAGAAAATTCACAATTTATTTAAAAACCATTATGAAGGATTTAAATAGTTTATTACCATGAATAACCTTGGTTAAACCTAAGGTGTCATAGATTGAAAGGAATGCGTCATTATTTAGACATATTATAAATTATTTTTCATGATTATGTTTTTTCCTTATATGAGTATTATTTATTGCTCTAGGATTTTTGGTTTTAGTCAATGGATGAAACCTAAATGAATCATGCCGATGTTGAATGTGAAGGAAAATGCATTTATTTTCCTCTTATGTAACCAAATTTTAAAGAAGATAGATTAAAAAATATCACTATTATTCTCACACAACTTTATCAAGCTATGAATCGTGATGAACTTCCAAATTATAAAAATATGGGACAATGTTATATTGAGTCTGTAAGGAAACATCCACCTTCTTTTATTTGTTTTGTTGGTCCACTAGTTTCCAAGAAATGGATCAGTTCCCTTGAAAAGATATTTTCTATTATCCAGTGTTTGGAGAAGGAAAAAATGTATTTTGGTTGTCTATCATTTGGAAGGAAAATATGATCAATGGTGGACACCTATCAAAAATATGAGTAAATGGGATGAAATTTTCTCTATTTAGTGCGATGAGATTATGAGCTTATTTTTAAATAATTACATTCCTTGTATTCTTCATAATAAAATAGATAAGGAATTACCTGAGCTTAAACATAAAGACGATGAATCTATTGGTACCTATGAGTTAAATTTCATGATACTTTGTGGTATTATTTGGGTATAATAATACAAACTAAAATAAAGGTTGATGGATTCTTATATGTCTTTAAACCAATACTTAGAATGGTGTTGGCCATTGGAGACTTCAGTAGCTATGAAGAAATCGTTCAATGTACTCTCAAGGTGGAAATGAATATTGGAGTTACACATCAATCTCACAGTTTTGATATGAAAAAAAGGAAGAATTCAAAGGAAACTCTAAAAATCATGGAGATAAGAAGATGAAATTTCCTTTAGGATCAATGTATAAAAATAAACATGGAGTAAATTGTCTTAATAGGACTGGTAATTTTTTTAAGTGTGAAAAAGAAGGAAATAAGGATATTGAATACTGAAGTGATCATAATAAGTAAACTAATTATGATAATAGAGATAAATATCCATATAATTTATCATCCACACTATAATATTTAATATTTAAGGAGTATAGAAATTATTATTACTAGTTCTCAAATCTAAAGGTTAATGATCATGATGAAGGTCGTAAACCTCTTAATCCTAGAGATAAACGAAAATCTCATGTGATCATTTTTTTTCATGAGGGGTGTGATAATGGCATGGTTAAATTTAAACATATCATCTACTCTAGAAATATTAATGTCTTATTTGATTCTAGATCTACCCATTATTTTATATCTAAATATTTTTTAGGGTATCATAATACCACCTCAACGATTAGATATTGAATTAATAGTGCAACACCCTAATGTAATGATGATTCCATATATAGTATAGTATTCTTCTTCGATTGGAGTTTGTGGAAATGTTATTCCTAAAAATATTGTGATTATCCCTTTATATTAGGTATATATTAGATTTCTATACATTAAACCCACATAATTTTTTAAGGAAGGGAAATTGTGTTTGATATTCCAAACCTAACTATGATCATCTATCAATGCAATGAATAATATGAATTATAATGTAAATTTCATCCATTAAATGGGTATTTAATACTATTAAAAAGGTGTGTTTATATCATATGGTTGGGGATAAACTCAATTATGAAGTGTTTTCATGCGCACTCTCAAAAATATTTGTAACTAAGTGCAGCATAGTGGCTGCCTTAGGTCGTTCTCTTGATGATCTTTTGCGATCAATCGCCCATTACTTCTAATTCACTTTTTATATATTTTTTATTTATGAAATAAAAATAAATTAGATGGATCTATGAGAAATGAGAAAGAAATATTAAAATTAAACATGCATATGAAATGAAAACATGATGAATGAAGACAAAATAAAGTTAGAAAGAAATGATACATTCCTGAGAGAATCACCCTGCGTGAACCTTTATCCTCTCTTTATTAGTTTCAAATTTAATTAATAAACACACTCCATATTATGTGTAAACCTACTCTATTTATATGTTTGTGAATATATGTTGTTCTAAATGATCATCGAGATACCTCACATCCACCTCCTCGGTCGAGGGAAAATATCACAGAAGTGAAAGTTAAACCTCGGGTTGAAATTGGAGACACAAAGGTTCCTTGCCCACTTAGATCCCTCAAGGCCTACAGATAATAAAATATGAAACATTATGCCTGAATCTTAAAATATAGGGGTTCATCATTGGATTACTCTCCCAGGAACTTCCTCGGGTTAGCTACTCATGATCACGAGCATAAGAGTTCACAATGTAGAAGAAAACAGGGGAAGAAAACAAAAGACAGAAAGAATAAGTGAGAAATAAGAACAATTAAATTAAAACATGAAATGAAATTATAGAATGAAAATAAAATCAAATAAAATAATAAACTATATAAAATTTCCAAAAAAGGCTACCCCCATGTTTCCAAACACTTTTTATATTAGATGGGATACATTTTTATAGGCAAAGGGAGTGAACATGTAACATCCCAGGTAAATAAATTATTTTACATTCTAATTTTTATCAATAATTGTGAATAAAATGTTAATATTACTTTAAAGGGAACGCTATGCTCGATGGCGTACCCAATATGCAACAACGAGTTCCTTTGAAATCTTACGTTGCACTCTAATAATAAAATAATATTATTTTAAATTGTAGTTAACGCCTAGCCGTTGTAATGGAGGGAATGAACAGAACTAACTACAAAATGATTATATATGTTTGTCAAATATTTTTACTTTTTACAATAAATGTTAGAGGATTAAAAATGCGAATAAATCAAATTTTAAGCGTAAACATTCTAATATTCTATAAAAGGTCGATTAACCGCCTTTTGATGACGAACCTCTTTTAAATCCACTTTTTGAAAATTTTATGTATTATATTTGACGAAATAAAATTCTTCTTTAGAATCGGGACATCAAAATTTACTTTGTGTAAATTTTTGGTATTTTTCCGATAAAGTTTATTTTTTTAATGAATAGTGAAAAATGTTGTATTTTAATTCAAAACCTCCTTTTAATATAATTTATTTATATGATTATATTATCTATTGAATTGGTTTTAAAGTGAAATTAGAATATATTTTTACCATTTAATCCAATATTGGTCGTTGGAATTAATTTCATCTTGAAATTGGACTTAAACTGGTGTCAATCTTTTGATACTTATAGTTTCATAAAAACACGCTATTTGCTATGACAACGGGAATTAATTATTAAATTAATTAATGTAACTTATATGTTTTTAATTTTTTAAAATAGACATCATTTTGGAATTCGGAATATCAAATATATCTTAAGGGGAATTTTTGGTATTTTTCTAGAAAACTTCAGTTTTTGATGAATAGTGAAACCACTAAGTGGTACTTAAAAAAATGATTTTTCGTTTAAATGAAATTTTACCACCTCTGGGTTTTGAATTTCAAAAATCTGACATATATGGTTTTCATTAAGAAGTAAAATGTGGATCAATGGGATTAAAATAATTTTTTTGGTGAATAGTAACTTTTAAGTTTTAATCGCGATTAGAGGTAATTAGTGTAGTTTAAGGTAAAAATAATGTTTTAATAATATGAAATGACCTCGACACATGTCCTACCCTCATTGTATGAGTCATTTCTGACCATTAAAATCCATGGGTCAACATGGGGACCCCATGGAGCCACTTTGCTTGGAAAATGACATTAATACCTTTTTATTTAAAGTTAAAATTAAAATGTCACAAACATGTGTTGTTTTACTAAAACAATTTTTATATGGGGTTATACAAGTCATATTTTGGACTATAAATATTAATTAGAAAGATAAAACGATTTCCTACATCATGAATTTTTTTTTATAATTTTTAGATATTAAATAAATTAATTTATTTATGACACCGTGATGATGTAGTGATTACCTCATAAATGAACGATTTAAATAAAATGAGAAGATAGGGTGAAATATAAGTCTTAAACTTATCACAAACCTATTGTATGGGTGGATTTAGAAACCTTATCACCTTATCCTCTAAATATATCCTTTTTGGACCTTTTAAATACGAAAATAATTTTATAATAAAGTAATATTTTATAACTTTCCAAGAGTTCCACTCCTCTCCTCTTATAAAAGGCACCCACCTCTACCACCTTACACACACCTCTCAAGCCTTTGTCTCGGAACAAACCTGCCCATTTCATCTCTACACATCCCTCTATTCATCATTGAAGCCTCACTTTGGGCATAATCTTTTACAAGGAAGCCTTTGAGCTCAAATTAAAAAGAGTTACCCAATTTAAAGGTAATGTCATCCCTTATGTTCTTTTGTTTTATTTTTCTTCACCAAACCCCTAAACCATTTTATTAATTTTTATTGTAACAACACCAGTATATTAAATATTCTAGGATGTTGTTATAATAATTATTCGAGCTACACTTTCACACACCTCCGTCTAATGGTTAAAGAACATAATGTTTCTGTGGATGGCAAATTACTACCTCACGAAACGATGATTGTTCAATATTATTTTAACACCTTAAAAGGTGGCCATTAAGATGTCACTATATTTATATATGATATATAATATGTTTATTTTTTCTTAAGATTCTGTATTTTTCATTTATGGAATACCTTTATGGTTTCCATTATGGGTAAACGCGAAATCTTCATTTTAGGAAGTGCGGACTACCGCCCCCTCAAAGTGATTTGATTCGTTAATGTCATATGTGGGACGTATAAAGGATGGAATTAATGGTATTACATATGATATCCAACTGTAATTATAATGTACCTTTATATAATTATTATTTAATTCCATTGAATACAAAAAAATAGAAATGAAAGTAGCGTTCATGCGTACATACGGCTTACCGTCTCCATGAACGGTACATTTCATTTCTTATCTCCAAATGTTGTGTACTATTATAAGTAAATATATATAATGGATATATATGTAATATATTACATATAAATTAAGGATAGAATTCTGTAATTATAATATATATATATCTCATTTTGTTTTAATTCCATTAATATGAAAAAAATGAAAGTAGCGTTCATGCGTACGTACGACCTACCGTCTCCATGAACGGTGATTTTAATTTTTTATCTCCAAATTCTATGGAATAGTATAAAATGATTATATACTGGATATATATGATATTTAAAACATCAATACTATTCTGGATTTGATTTACCTATAACTACATGGAAAATTCTTTTCCAACAAGTTCAATTTTTACTAATGTACCGAACATCGACAAAAACGTCTGATATGAACTCACTTTATTAACCAATTATTATAAAATTATAATATGTGATATGAAATAAATAATAATATTTAAAGGAGGTCCTTAAATAATTATAAATTGACCAAATTTTATTATTTAGCAGATTAAAGAACGATTGAGTCATGTCGGACACAAGGTAAGGGATCCTACCTCTCTCTTTCTTTTTAAGTACACTCTTTTATGTAATTCCTTTTAAGCTCATCTTTATTATGATTGAGATATTATTTTATATTAATCTTACATTACTTTTTATGTTCATTTCATTAGAGACCCTATTTTCTCTCATCAATCCATTTTGGAAGTTTTAATTGGTGCCGTTAGGCTGCCGAAATTTCGTAAGGGGCTTTTTATCTCACTTTGTGTTTTCGTGAGATTCATGCTACATTTGCCAATATTTCCTTTTGAGTGGTGTATGTACTTTCCATTATTCTAATATTTGTGTAACATAATTTCGTTTATGAGTATTTACATCAATGTTGTATAGTCCTTCTTTCATGGGGTGTACGTTTCGAAAGTTACCCAAATCGGTAAGGGAACCTTTCACCCTCCTCTTTTTAAAAGACTTATTTTGTTATGTCTTTTAATTTTCATCTTATTATGTGGGGATATGTTCTTATATATCCTTATTGCCATAAATTTTATGTCCAAGAGATGAGATACCCTTTATCTCTCTCATCAACTCTTTTTCTAAAATTTGACGTGACGTCGTTAGGCTGTCAAGGGGACTTCTTAACCCAATTTCGATTTCTTTGGGTTCAACATGTAGTTATTGAATATGTCATCCTTTTAATATGTGTGAATGACCTTTGATTATTTTACACTTAATATCCACTTATATTGGGTTTATTTATATTTGTGTCACATAATTATGAGATTGATTTATCTTTAATTTAAGGATACCATCTTTATAATGGATTTCATCTCAATTTACATTTCCATTGAGACTTCATTGTTGTTATGCACCAATTCACTCTTATATGGTGTATATACTGTCATTTGGAATATTATATCATGAATCCCTTTATTCTCATGATATTATAAATTTTTGATTAAATGTTATTCCTCAATTATTGTATTCAAGTGTCTCTCATTTTGTTAAAAACCCTTTAACTAAAATATCGTTTTAAATGTTTTAATGATTTAATCTTATAAATATTTCTCATTAATATCCATGTTTTCAAAATGGTTTTAAGGATTTATTTTTATGGATATTAATAGTTTAAAATTTTAAAAGCTTCAATTTGGTATGGGACACTTTGATATAAAAATATATTTATTAAATGTTTTAAATGGTTTTGAAAATGGTTTTTAGAATGGATTCATTATTTCAATATCTTAAAATGTTATATTGTTATTTCAATGTGGGAATGTTATCTTTCCTTTATGCTTAAGTTATGTGCTATGATTATGTTATGGTTCATGGGAATTATTATGAAGACGGGTGGTTCCGTGATAAACTAAGGGCGGGTGATCCCGTTATAGCTCTCCAATGAATTGGGTAACACAAAGGAGTTAAACCTTAAGGTTTCTCCAAAGAGATTTAAGGAATATACTGTGATGGGTATTCCAAACGTAACCAAGAGGGTTACTCCCTACATAAATATGTTATGAATTCCTCAAGTTACCTTTATGTCTTATGATTTCTATGATTTATTCATGATTTTATGAGCTATGTTAAAGTGATTATGTTTTATGGGTAAAGTAAGATTTCATTATTATGTATATATGTACTCATGTTTCCTTTCCATACTTTTTATAACCCTTACAGAGCTTTTTATGCTCATCCCAAGTTTTTGAAATATTTTTCACAGGTCAAGGGAATGGTACATGATATGATGATAGTGTCAAGAAAGAATCCATGTTTTATTTTAAATATGTTCTTGTTGATGGAAAAAATGAATACAATCTTTTATGTAACCACTTTGTTTAAATGTGGAATATAATGCAAGTTTTATGATCTAATTCTCTAAAACTCTAAACTTGAAAGGATCCTCAATGTGAATTATTAATTTAATTCAATAATAAGTAATGTTTAAGGTCGGGGCCTTATAGTTGGTATCAGAGGTCAGTTTAGATAACTTTAGAGGTTTGGGTATTCTCTAAGCATAAGTGACATTACCATAATGGATAGGATTTCAGAAAGAGTCATAGTTTTTAGATAAAGTGAATGAGTAAGTATATCTTAGTGTTTATCTTCCTCATTAGTACATGATGGTTTTGTTGATATACTCACACTGGCATTTCTATTTTTAGTGAATGGATGGATCTAGCAGGCACCAAAGTGAGAATAGGTTTGAAGGAAACTGTGGTGGTTCTTTGATTAAGAGACCAGATGAAATGGGGGATTCAATGAGGAAACTCATGGTTGTTCTAAACCAACTATCAAGGAGTCATATCAACCACTTGAACCGTGGTAAGTTCTGTAATGCATCATGTACGAGATGACCAATCGATGTGGAAGTTCAGGTAATAATTGTAAAGGTGACCATTATGGTTTATATGATCCTTACTTTTGAGGTAATTATGGGTTATTATATGTTATGATGGAAAATGAAAGGCATGAGATAAACTTGATGTTAAAATATGTTAGGATTATTTTTGAAGATTTTATCTCGTTTTGGGGAATGTTTTAAGAATTATATAGTTTTGTAAAATGGACAACACGCAGACCGTGTGACAACCCGTCGCATCGGACAAAGCTGTGGGAATCAAACCCAAAACCAAAGTGTGACTCGTATTTATCGCCTACCACTGGAGTACGTGAAGTCCCTGGTTATTATGAATTATTCTTTTTAGTTAGATGATTTTATTAATTAAGAGTAAGTTGATTTTGGGTTATCTATGGAAATTATTAACCTATCATTGAGGATATGTGATTAGGTTAATTACTTTTCAATATGATAATTTAAGAGCAACTGATGTTATTTGGAGATAAAAGTTAATTTGTACCTTGGAAGACTATGTGATTAAATCCTTCAAATATTTGGGTTTCACTCTCAGTTTTGTTTACTTTGAAGAATTTTATGGACAATTGTTTATCGAATGGTCTTCGTTGAACTTTGGGTTTTTTTGGACAAATTTTGGAGATTAAGAATATATTTTCTTTTTATAAAGGATTATAATTTTGTGGATTATCTGATCTCATACTATCAATTTTGGTTTTGGATTTTTTCTAAAGACATGGGAAATATATAGTTCTCTTTTGTGGATTAGGCAATTCTCAATAAGTTTATTATAGTACTCTTAATGCGAACAAGCCTTCCTAAATACTCATCTTTTGGAGAAAATATGAGTTTGATTAAGGAATCTATTAAAAGTTGAAAGTCTATGTGACAAGTAAGTATGTTTCATTATGATTTTTTTAAGCTCAAAAATAAATTCCTCAATGAAGAGTAACTTAAAACAAAAATTTTTTCTGTTAAATTTTCTTACTGGGGAATCGAATACCGTTTAACCCATCACAAGTTTGTGATTTTCTTGTGGTTAACTTTCTCCTAGAAATGTTTACTATCACTCTCCATCAGAACATGACCCTCTGTTTTCTCCTACATATCCATATTTCAATACTTGGAATCCTAGTATAGGTTAACTTGGGTGACCTTTTTACTTCTCTCCCATTCTTTTTAAGTGATAGTTTTACTGACTATTGTTCCGAGGTGGAACATTCAATGGAGTTTCCAAGCCCAATTTTGAAATTGCGAGGACGCAATTCCCAAAAGGGGGGAAGGATGTAACATCCCAGGTAAATAAATAATTTTACATTATAAATTTTATCAATATTTGTGAATAAAATGTTAATATTACTTTAAAGGGAATGCTATGCTCGATGGCGCACCAAATACGTGACAACGAGTTCCTTTGAAATCTTACGTTGCACTCTAATAATAAAATAATATTATTTAAATTGTAGTTAACGCCTAACCGTTGTAATGGAAGGAATGAACAGAACTAACTACAAAATTATTATATATGTCTGTCAAATATTTTTCCTTTTTACAATAAATGTTAGAGGATTAAAAATGAGAATGAATCCAATTTTAAGCATAAACATTCTAATATTCTTTAAAAGGTCGATTAACCGCCTTTTGATGACAAACCTCTTTTAAATCCACTTTTTGAAAATTTTATGTGTTATATTTGACAAAATAAAAATCTTCTTTATAATCAAGACATCAAAATTTACTTTGTGTAAATTTTTGGTATTTTTCCGATAAAGTTTATTTTTTTAATGAATAGTGAAAAATGTTGTATTTTAATTCAAAACCTCCTTTTAATCTAATTTATTTATATGATTATATTATCTATTGAATTGGTTTTAATGTGAAATTATAATATATTTTTACCACTTAATCCAATAGTGGTCATTGTAATTAATTTCATCTTGAAATTGGACTTTAACTAGTGTCAATCTTTTAATACTCATTGTTTCATAAAAACACGCTATTTGATCTGACATCAGGGATTAATTATTAAATTAATTAATGTAACTTATATGTTTTTAATTTTGTAAAATAGACATCATTTTTTAATTCGGATTATCAAATATATCATAGGGTGAATTTTTGGTATTTTTCTGGAAAACTACAGTTTTTGATGAATAGTGAAAGCACTAAGTGGTACTTAAAAAACTAATTTTTCGTTTAAATGAAATTTTACCACCTCTGTGTTTTGAATTTCAAAAATCCTACATATATGGTTGTCATAAATAAGTAAAATGTGGTTCAATGGGATAAAAATAATTTTTTTGGTGAATAGTAACTTTTATGTTTTAATCGCGATTAGAGGTAATTAGTGTAGTTTAAGGTAAAAATAATGTTTTTATAATATTAAATGAACTATACACATGTCCTACCCCCATTGGATGAGTCATTGACGACCATGAAATCCATGGGTCAACATGGGGACCCCATGGTTCCACTTCTCTTGGAAAATGACATTAATACCTTTTTATTTAATGTTAAAATTAAAATGTCACAAACATGTGTTGTTTTACTAAAAAAATTTTTAGATGGGGTTTTACAAGTCATATTTTTGAATATAAATATTAATCATAAAGGTAAAAAGATTTACAACATCATGATATATTTTTTATAATTTTTAGATATTAAATTAATTTATTTATTTCTGACACCGTGATGATGCAGTGATTACCTCATAAATGAACGATTTATATAAAATGAGAAGATAGGGTGAAATCTAAGTTTTACACTTATCACAAACCAATTGGATGGGTGGATTTAGAAACCTTATCACCTTATTCTCTAAATATATCCTTTTGGGACCTTTTGAATCTGAAAATCAGTTTATAATAAAGTAATATTTTATAACTTTCCAAGAGTGCCCCTCCTCTCCTCTTATAAAAGGCACCCACCTCTACCACCTTACACACACCTCTCAAGCCTTTGTATCGGCAAACCCCTGCCCATTTCATCTCTACACATCCCTCTATTCATCATTGAAGCCTCACTTTGGGAATAATCCTTTCCAAGGAAGCCTTTGAGCTCAAATTAAAGAGAGTTACCCGATTTAATGGTAATGTCTTCCCTTATGTTCTTTTATTTTATTTTTCTACTCCAAACCCCTAAACTCTTTCTATTACTTTTTTTTGTAACAAAAACATTATCTTAAATATTCTAGGATGTTTTTATAATAATTATTCGAGCTACCCTTTCACACACCTCCGTCTAATGGTTAAAGAACATACTGTTTCTGTGGATGGCGAATTACTGCCTCACGAAATGATGATTGTTCAATATTATTTTAACACCTTCAAAGGTGGCCATTAATATGTCACTATATTTATATATGATATATAATTTGTTTATGTTTTCCTTAAGCTTCTGTATTTTTCATTTATGACATACCTTTATGGTTTCCATTATGGGTAAACGTGATATCTTCATTTTAGGAAGTGCGGACTACCGCCCCCTCAAAGTGATTTGATTCGTTAATGCCATATGTGGGATGTAAAAAGGATGGAATTAATGGTATTACAAATGATATCCTACTGGAATTATTATATACCTTTATATCATTATTAGTTAATTCCATTGAATACAAAAAAATAGAAATGAAAGTAGCGTTCATGCGTACGTACGGCTTACCGTCTCCATGAACGATACATTTCATTTCTTATCTCCAAATGTTATGTACTATTATAAGTACATATATATAATGGATATAAATGTAATATATTACATATAAATGAAGGATATAATTCTGGAATTATAATATATATATCTCTCATTTTGTTTTAATTCCATTAATATGAAAAAAAATGAAAGTAGCTTTCATGCGTACGTACGGCCTACCGTCTCCATGAACGGTGCTTTTAATTTTTTATCTCCAAATGCTATGTAATTGTATAAAATGATTATATACTTGATATATATGATATTTAAAACATCAATACTACTCTGGATATTATGTACCTATAACTACATGGAAAATTCTTTTCCAACAAGTTCAATTTTTTCTCATGTACCGAACATCGACAAAAACGTCTGATATGAACTCACTTTATTAACCAATTATTATAACATTATAATATGTGATATGAACTGAATAATAATATTTAAATGAGGTCCTTAAAAAATTATAAATTGACAAAATTTATTTATTCAGGAGATTAAATAACGATCTAGTCATGTCGGACACGGGGTAAGGGATCCTATCTCTCTCTTTCTTTTTAAGTACACTCTTTTATGTCATTCCTTTTAAGCTCATCATTCTTATGATTGGGATGTTATTTTATATTACTTTAACTGTACTTTTTATTTTCATTTTATGAGAGACCCTATTTTCTCTTATCAATCCTTTTTGGATGTTTTAATTGGCGCCGTTAGGCTGCCGAAATTTCATAAGGGGCTTTTTATCTCACTTTGTGTTTTCGTGAGATTCATGCTACATTTGCCAATATTTCTTTTTGAGTGGTGTATGTACTTTACATTATTCTACTATTCATGTAACATACTTTCGTTTATGATTATTTACATCAACGTGGTATAGTCCTTCTTTCATGGGGTGTACGTTTCGAAAGTTACCCAAATCGGTAAGGGAACCTTTCACCCTCCTCTTTTTAAAAGACTTCTTTTGTTATGTCTTTTAATTTTCATCTTATTATGTGGGGATATGTTCTTATATATCCTTATTTCCATAAATTTTATGTCCAAGTTATGAGATACCCTTTATCTCTCTCATCAACTCTTTTTCTAAAATTTGATGTGACGCTGTTAGGCTGTCAAGGGAACTTCTTAACCCAATTTCGATTTCTTTGGGTTCAACATGTAGTTATTGAATATGCCATCCTTTGAATATGTGTGAATGACATTTGCTGATTTTACAATTAATATCCACTTATATTGGGTGTATTTATATTTGTCTCACATAATTATGAGATTGATTTATCCTTAATTTAAGGATACCATCTTTATAATGGTTTTCATCTCAATTTACATTTCCATTGAGAATTCATTGTTGTTATGCACCAATTCACTCTTATATGGTGTATATAATATCATTTGGAATATTATATCATGAATCCCTTTATTCTCATGATATTATAAAGTTTTTATTAAATGTTATTCCTCAATTATTGTATTCAAGTGTCCCTCATTTTGTTAAAAACCCTTTAACTAAAATATCGTTTTAAATGTTTTAATGATTTAATCTTATAAATATTTCTCATTAATATCCATGTTTTCAAAATGGTTTTAAGGATTTATTTATATGGATATTAATGGTTTAAAATGTTAAAAGATTCAATGTGGTATGGGACAGTTTGATTTATAAATATCTTTATTAAATGTTTTTAATGGTTTTGAAAATGGTTTTTAGAATGGATTCATTATTTCAATATCTTAAAATGTTATATTGTTATTGAAATGTGGGAATGTTATATTTCCTTTATGATTAAGTTATGTTCTATGATTATGTTATGGTTCTTGGGCATTATTATGAAGACGGGTGGTTCCATGATAAACTAAGGGCGGGTGAGCCCGTTATAGCTCTCCAATGCATTGGGTAACGCGAAGGAGTTAAACATTAAGGTTTCTCCGAAGAGATTTTGGGAATATACTGTGATGGGTATTCCAAACGTAACCAAGAGGGTTACTCCCTACGTAATAATGTTATGAATGCCTCAAGTTACCTTTATGTATTATGATTTCTATGATTTATTCATGATTTTATGAGCTATGTTAAAGTGCTTATGTTTCATGGGTAAAGTATGATTTCATTATTATGTATATATGTACCCATGTTTCCTTTCCATACTTTTTATAACCCTTGCGGAGATTTTTATGCTCATCCCAGGTTTTTGAAATGTTTTTCACAGGTCAAGGGAATGGTACATGATATGATGATAGTG
Source organism: Viscum album (assembly GCA_963277665.1). Taxonomy (NCBI): domain Eukaryota; kingdom Viridiplantae; phylum Streptophyta; class Magnoliopsida; order Santalales; family Viscaceae; genus Viscum; species Viscum album. Next base: position 1,497,424,227 of record OY728132.1, read on the forward strand.
TGAAGAAAGAATCCATGTTTTATTTTAAATATGTTTTCGTTGATGGGAAAAATGAATACAATCTTTTATGTAACCACTTCGTTTAAATGCGTAATGTAATGCAAGTTTTATGATCTAATTCTCTAAAACTCTGTGCCTGAAAAGATCCTCAATGTGAATTATTCATTTAATTCAATAATATGTAATGTTTAAGTCCGGGGCATTATAGAACATTTGACTACAAATATTTCCAACGAATACATGTGTGTTTTATTACCATTTAATGATAGAAATTTTTAATAGTATCTTATTTAAATTTGTTGGTTTTTGTTTTATATTTCTAATAAAAAAATTCAGCTTCATTCGACACGTTTAGAGGGAGATACAACCCATTTAATACAATGATTTATTCTGGACAGGTGATTATTTGTATGCCAATTCACCAAATTACATTACATTAACGGCCTTGATAATGAAATAAGAAGTCATGTACACCTAAACAAAATATTTTCCAACGTATTTTATATTTCTACATGTTAAATTTCAGATCATTTTGTTTTTCATTTTATGAGATATCATCTTAATAATAAAATTATCCAGATCTGTATATAATTTTCAAGCTTGGAATTGTGATCTGGTTTTGAGCCTCTAAATGGTAGATTGATCTTCAAGACCTCAATAATAAAATGAATCCTAGAGATCATAAGAACCAATAAATTTTTCAATTTCTATCAGTTAATAAAATTTTATAGCTAAAACATTGAAATAAATTAAAACTATTAAAATATAAAATATGCCATTTTTTCAATTAAGCTCCAAAATGAATCAAAAACATATAACGTGATAATTTCCTTTGAAATAAAACATTGGTGGGACTAAAATCATTGAAATTATGAATAAAATAATTTGAATTATTTTCTTCATCAATTACCTCACACTTTAACATTACATTCATGGGAAATCATTTTATACAAAGGTCAAAACAAATTTCTCAAAGCATAAATGACAACACAACTCAATTATCCTATAAATAAATATCATTCCACCTTTATGGATAAAAATTTCCTAACTCCTTAAAAATCATAATAATTCATTCAATTTTATTTTAATCCTTACATGAATTCTATACCTACCTCCCTGAAAAAATATTTATCGCTTTACTCAAGGATTTTTAATGTGGAGTTTTTCTCATTCCCAATAACATGTGTGATCTTAATATGCTTGATATACTACTAGTGTATCCACTTTACAGAGTCAAAAAAAATCAATCATAAGGTATTTTTCATAGGTTATTATAAGGATAAGGGTTGACAGGTTATAAATGTAAAAAAGTCTGAGCAATAATGAGGAGGGTTGAGCTCTAACAAGAAGTAATTGAATGAGAACAGTTTTTCTCAAGAGTGTTGTGCTCCTCAAACAGCTTGAAAATTAATCAACTCCAAACACCTGTTTATTTGGGAAGTTTAAACATATAATTTTTAGCATTAAGGATAATTTAATCCATATTTCCCCCAATTTTTATAATTGTTTCTACTTGAATGAAGATCTGAATTTCTCTTCAGAATGATAATTTTTAGGAAAAGATAGGAAACTTTTTATCTTCAAAAATTGATGAACACCCAGACCATCTTTGTATATATATTTTGGATCCACCCATAAATCTTACCATCATGAAATTTCTTATAAACAAGCAGTAATAAATATGGAAACACTCTCAATTAAGCACAAACAAATTCATCATGAATGAAAAATAAATGTCATATTCTCCCTTCCCCACACATAAGTTCAATAATAATGATGCATTTAACTTCTAAAGAGAGTTTTAAAGGGATAAATGTCTTATAATGTCTCTAACCCACAAGTTATTTCATGGATAATATGGTCTTAATAAGGGTTTGATGAAAAGGTAGGGCAAAATTACAGTTGAATGCAAAGAGGCCTTCCAAAATGGTACCTCAATCATACATGACACATTCCATGAACTATAAAAACTTTAAAAAAGAGAAAAATATAATGTTTTGGATCAAAACACATGTCTCAAGACTCTCAAGAAAAAGGAAAATGTGAAAATATATCAAACAGATTTATAAACCTATCAGTTTTGGCATGATTTTCAATTTGGATAGTACTACTGCACATGAGTTCCACAATCAATAAATCTTCATCAAAATAAATGATCGGAAATTAAGAAAAAAATTAATTCAAAAATAATATATTTCCTAAAATATTCAAATCAATAATTGGGGAAAAACACCAAGATGGTTTTAATTTTATCAAATATTTGATTCATTATAAGATTCCTAAAAATACACCGAAAAATGAAAAAGGAAAAGATGAGAATTTAAGAAAATTAAAATGAAAGCACACACAAAATTCCTAAAAAAGTTGAAATACCTACCCTATAATTATTCCATTTACTAATCTATTTTTAGATTAAATTATATCAATATTAATTTGTACACAGAATATAAATTTGATAGCAAACAAAATAAATAAATGGAAAGACACAACCTGATTTATTTTTCATTGGTATCATTGAGTTAATCTCTTAGATGATACCCCCTTAATACTATAAGAAATAAGTGATAATACATAATTGAAACAAATAAAAATAAATATAAGTGGTATTGAAAAGGTATAATTCTTGGTTTAAACCCCCAAGAGGGTGCCATGTTTTTAGTTCCCCTAGTGAGGTAGTTGTAGTGGATTATTCCAGATACAAAGGCGGTGTGGTTTCATTGAGATGAACCACCACATGTGAATTTTCCTAGTGTATATGATTAATCATTGAATGTAGATAACCCCAAATAAGATAAGAAAATTCCAAACCCCATGAAATAATAAAGATATAATTTTAGTTCAAGAGTGGATGGGTAAAGAAAATAGGTGTTCTTCCTGTTGACTATTGTTGTGTCCTCCTCTATTTGATATGAAAGTTGTTGTAGAGGACGTTGTCACACCACATGCATCTCTAGATATTATTATTTAATTAGGAACACCCTTTTGGTATAAGAATTAAAATATGAGGCCTTATCCATTTTTTTGTATAAGAAATTTTATAAAAATGGAAATCAAAAAACAATTCTACTTGAATAAGATTAAAACATGACGAATCAATAAAGAAATATCCCCTTTCATGTATGTCAGCTATGAAATTGAACTCTTCTAGTAGGACCATTAGAAACTAAATCTCAGCAGGTGAATATTTATTATTGTCTTCCAACGTAAGAGAAAGGTGGAGAGGTTTTGATTTTTCATTTTCAAGGATGGGAAGATCAAGTTGTGGGTTATCTTCAACAAATTGATTCCAAGATTCCTCAAAAAAAAAATTAATCTCCTATAAGTATATTCGATGGAATTTTATCTTCACAAACCTTTTATAGAAATTTTTGAGTGTGGGAGGATGATATTAATTACATTATTAGATCTTTATCACCAATCTTAGGTTATTTAACCTAAAATAATTATTGGTAAAATCTCTTCAACCACTCATTCTAGTTTAGGTTCTGCCTCAGGTCTAGGTTTCAGTAGCTCTTAACATGTATGTACATATTCAAATATCCACTATATTTTTCTCTCCATGTTTTCCACTACACAACTAATACATTAAATATTATCATCAAGATCATTGTAATCATTTTTTTTACCTGATATTGGTCATTCTATACATAATAATTTGAATTGAAAGACATCATGAACAAAACGAGTATTTTTAGTTTTTGAAATTTATGGTTTTTTTTGTGTTTTTTTTAATGAATGAAAATAAAATTATTTAAAAAATGTGAATAAAAATATTGAATGAATACCAATTGGATCCCCATAAATGGAACTAATTTGATGAATCATTGTTGTGCATGTTCACAAAAATATTTATAAGTAAGTGTAGCATAGTGGCTGACCTAGGTCATTGTTTTGAGGGTCCTTTGAGATCAATCACCCACTAATTATAATTCCCTTTATTATATTTTTTTATTTATGAAATAAAACTAAATTAAATGGATATTTTAGAAATGAGACTGAAATATTAAAATTAAATATGCATATGCAATGAAAACAAAATGAATGCAGACAAAATGAAGTTATAAAGAAAAGATACATTCCTGAGAGAATCACCCCAAGTAAATCCTCATTGTATCTTTATTAGTTTCAAATTTACTTAAACAACACAATACATAATATGTGTGAAAATACACCTCTAAATATTTTGGTTAATATATATTTCTCTCAGTGATCATCGAGATATCGTACGCCCACTTCTTTAATCATGGGAAAATATTTCAAAAGTGAAAGTTAAACCTCGGGTGGCAGGTGGAGACACAAAGGAATCTTACCCAATAATATCCCTCTCAACATAAATCTAATGAAATAAGAAACATTATGTATAAATTTTTAAATACTTGTTTTCATCACTAGATTACCCCCTAGAAACTTCCTCAGGTTAGCTAATCATAATCATGAGCATAAGAGTTCATAGTAAATAAGAAAATGTGGGAAGAAAAAAAAATAGAGAAATAATAAAATAGATATGAGAAAACTTAAATTAAAACATGAAAAGAAATTAAAGAATTAAAATGAAATAAAATACATGAATAAACTCTAGAAAATTTCTAACAAAGGATACCACCATGTTTCCAACACATTTTAAGTGATATGGAATAAAAAAATTAGGAAAAGGAGTGAAAATATGGCTACAAATATTTTCACTAAATGTATACACATTTGATCCCCATTTAATAACCGAATTTTGTAATAGTTAATTCTTTAAATTTGTTCATTTTTATCTTATATTTTGAACCAAAAATTTTCAGCTTCATTAGACACGTGTGGAGAGAGATAAAACCCATTTAATACAGTAATTTATTATAGAAAGGGGACTGTTTGTATTCCAATTCATCTGAATTACATTGCATTAATGTCCTTGATAATGAAAGAATAAAGTGAGGTAACCCAAATTAAAGTTTTTACTCAGTATTTCCTCTTTCTACATGTTAAATTCCTTCTCCATTGGTTTTTTATTTTATGAGATATCGGCCCAATAATAAAATTATCAATATATGTATACAGTTATTGAGGTTGAACTTGTGAGCTGGATTTGGGCCTCCAAATAGTAGATTGAGATTTGGGTTCTAAAGAATAAAATGAATACCATCAAACATAAGAACCTATAAAAAATAATTTTTCAATTTTAACTCTTTAGAAAAAATTATGGCTAAAACATTGAAATAAATTAAAACTGGTAAAATCCAAAATATTCCATTATTTCAATTAAGCTCAAAAATGCATCAAAAACATAAAATTTGGCAATTTCTTTTGAAAAAAAAATCGTGGGATTAAAACCAATAAAATAAAGAATTATATAATTGAAAATATTTTCTCTATCACTCAAAATCAAATATATTCATATTTTTTAGGATTTTGATGATGTTTTCTTGGAAGAGTTTTCTAGTCTACCCTGAAATAATGAAGTGGATTTTTGAAAAGAACATGTAATAAGTGCTCCACCTATTTCAAATACTCCATATATAGTGTCTCTAATTGATTGTATGAATTGAAATTGATAAGGTATTTATTTAGAAAATTGTGTCGCTTGAGGGGAACCTATTCTTTTTTTCAAGAAGAAATATGGATCCATCAGACTGTACATTGATTTTAAAAAATTAAACATGTTCACAGTAAAGAAAAATTATCCCCTACCCCATATTGATGACATGTTTAATCTTCTGTGTAGAGTTAAATAACACCAAATCATTTTTTATTTTATTAAAATCCACTTTAAGTAAAGGTGGGAACAATACAGAAGGACGAGGATATACTGAATACGACATTACATACAAGGTATGGACACTATGAATATATAGTAATGATGTTTTCCCTACTAATTCCAATGTTATCTTCATGGATTTAATGAATATTGTATTAATATATTTCCTCGATCATTTTATGGTAGTATTTATAGATAATGTTCTTATATATTTGAAGAGAAATGAAGATCATGAAGATCTCTTGAGAATTCTGAGGAAGGCAATGATGAAGGATATATTGTATGAAAATATTTTCAAGTGTGAATTTTGGCTATAAAATGTTTCATTTTTGGGTCATATATTCTCAATTGATGGTATATTTGTGGATTGATCAATACCACTATGATTTAGATCCATATCTGTCTTTGTTTGGATGGATATTATTAATGATTTGTGTATAATTTCTCAGGACTATCTAATACACTCACCATGTTAACTCTGAATGGATCCAAGTACCTTTGGATAAATAAATGAAAATAAAATTTAATGGAACAAAATAAAACTTTATTTAGTTAAACTATGATTCTAATACCCTATAGAGTATAAGGGATTTTAATCTATAGTGATGTATGTATTACATGATTTTAATTTCTTCACATTCTAAATGATATGGTGACAGCTTATTCTTCATAGAAATTAAATGATCAAGGGTAAATTTAATGAATTTGTTATTGGGAATTAGTTGTGGTATTTTTTGTAATAAATATTTGGATTCATTATATTTATGGAGGAATGTGTAATATATATATTGATAATAAAATTTTTATGTATTTATTCACATTGAAAGAGTAGAATGTGGGATAGATAAGATGTTTAAAGTTGATTAAGGATTATGAATACTCAATAAATTACAACCCTAGGAATGATAACAAGGTTTTGGATGATCTGATTCAAAAGGATCACTCAAGATTATCTATTATAAAGATAAAAAAAGATCAATATTTCTATATTTTCAAAGGATGGATATAGAAATATAGAATGAAGGGGATAAATATTATCTTCCTCAAATGAATGTTCAACCATATATCCATGTAAGGATTAAATATATGTGTAAGAAAGATGTATAATTGAAAAATAAGGTCAATGTTTTTTTGAGTTAGACCTTAATTGTGATGGATTTATAAGGTTTAGAAATCATGAATGTGTTCAATACATACTAGATTTGACATAGCTATTTGAGAAAGCTCATAGATATTCATTCCCTATTCATCCTATAAGTACAAAGATCTATAATGTTATGAAAGATCATTTCTAGTGGGATAGAATGAAGAGCTATATTGTAAATTTTGAATATCAGTGTATGTCATTAAGTTAAAGGAAAGAGGCAAAATAATAAGGGATTTTTATAACCATTTCCCATACTATAATGGAAATGGGAATACATCACCATGGATTTTGTTGTATGAATCCACAAAACATATAAATGATATTAATTTATTTCGGTTGTAATTGATTTCCTTACAGATTTAACACATGTTATTTATGTTAGATATGATTTCACTTTGGATATTCTTACTAATATATTCATTAAAAAAATTGTAAGGTTTCATAGAGTACCATATTCTATTATATCGAATTGGGATTTTAGGTTTATCTCAAAGTTCTCATGAAGTCTTCAGAAGGCTCTAGATACAATGTTGAGTTTCAACACTATGTATCATCCTCAGATATATGGTCAGTATGAGAGAACCACTCAAACCTTATTGGATAAGATAAGATCTTATTCTATGGATTTCAAAGGTGGTTGGGATCAACACCTTCCAACAGTTGAATTCTCTTATAATAATATACTAGATTATTCTGATGGATCCTGATGAATCCCTCTATGGAAAGAAGTGTATAACTCAAATGTTCTTGGATAAAGTTATAGAAACAAAGATATTGGGACCCAATATGGATAAGTAAATGGAAAATATATTTAGAGACATTCAGTATCACCTAAAGGAACCTCTGAGTCATCCAAAAAGTTATGTAGACAATCAATAGGATGATTTGGAATTTAAAGTTAGTGATTAGGTTTTTCTGCACATTTACCCCTGGAAGAAGGTTATGAGATTCAAAAATAAATTAATGAAGATCCCTATGTATATTGTCCCCTTAAATATTATATATTGAGTATGTATGGTATATTTTCTTGTGGAACTCCCACTGAACATCTATCAAGTTCATGATGTATTCCATGTATATATCCTAAGGAAGTACATACAATATCCTTCACATGTACTGAATTCAAAGGTCATACCAATTGATAAAGATATTTATTATGAGGAATAACATGTAGAGATTATATATCATATAGATAATGTGAAATGAAATAAGGCCACTCGATAGGCCAAATTTTTTTGTGAACCCACCAATTTGAGGAAGCTACATGGGAACCTGAAGATATGATGAGGCAGAAGTATCCATGGTTTTTTTATATCATAGTAACAAAATTTTTAGGGTGAAACTCATTTTAAGGGAGGTATAATTTAACACCCTAATATAATATAAAAGTTATTTTCTAAATAAATATAATTTCTCCATTAACATTCATTACACGCAATACCGAGTTTTAAAAAACCATGATATACTATTAAAATAGTGTTATTTAATATGATGGTTATAACCTAGACATTAAATTTGTGGGTATGAATATAACTAAATAAATTATAAAAAATATATGGTTTACACATGAATAAAATAAATTCATTGGTTATCCATTGATTAGAAATGTAAATATAAAACATTTTAAACTAAAAGAAATGTGTTTCTGAAAAAACTATTTTTATACATCTGTTGTGTTTTTTATCTTAATAAATTAACTTAATCACTATTTTTGAATGATTTTCATAAAAAATATATATTATATTCAATAAAATATTTTATCACTTATCTAATATTTTTCTATCTATGGGACAAGAATAAATCCAATTTTATGTTTAAACAGTATTTTTTCAAAAAACAATTATCACCTTTTGCACATTTATTTTAAAATTTAAATTTTACCGATTTAATAAAATTTATTTGAAAAAATTAACTTCAATTTTTAAATCAAAATTCCAAAATTACTATATAGTACATTTTTGATAATTTTCAGAAAATTGTATTTTTTTGATAAATAGTGAAAATTACCAATTTTCATTAAACAATAAATTTTATATTAAATTATTTAAAAAGATTATTTTTTTAACAAAGTTTTAATTGTAAAATTAGTTTAATTATATTATTATTAATCCAATTTAGGTAATCATAATCAATTTTATATTTTATTCTGATATGAAATCAATTTATATTTTTGAAAACCTTTTCTTTGGAAAACCATTTTTTCAATGCATCTACAAGTTTAATTTTAAACTAAATTCATCCAATTCGTTGAATTGAAATTTTTAAAATTGAGTACATATTTGGAATCAGAAAAATTAATATTTTATAATATATTTAACTTAATTTTTTTTCATAATGAATAGTAAAAATAGTAAAAATTAAACATCATGGTTTGGGATAAAACAGGTTTTTTGGGGATAAAACCAAATCATAAGGGTGAGTTTGAAAATTAAAAATGTATGAATCTTATTTAATATAAATATTTTTACCATATATTTTCCAAACATCATATATATTTCCATTTGGAATCATTTTTTAGGGAATGACTTTATCATTTTGTATTCTTTTAGAAAATTTCTAAGTAGGTTCCCTCCACAACTTATAAAATAACACATTATCTCCACTAATATACACACTTCAAGATCCTTTTTTGGTCAAATAACTATATAAACCCATTCCTTAATTCCGTATACACATCCTATAGTCTTATTTCAAACTGGGAAACGCTCTTAATAAAAATTTGGGCACTAACCTAAAAAGGTTGTCTGAAGAAGAGGTATCGTTCTTAACCAAGCGTTTTAATTTTATTTCTTATTCCACCACCTTTAAATATTATTCTAACATAATGATATAATAAAATTATTATATACTATGTAATGATATTTTATTATGCTAATTTTATAACCAAAATCCATATATGTTTCCGTCAAATGGGTAACAAAACCATCGACTATGTGTAAAATGGACTACCGCCTTGTGAATCAATATAATTCATTTCCCATCACCATCTATAACAGATTGATATAATTAAGGATTTAAATTATATATCTGATATTTATAAGATAATTATACTTTTGGAATTTAAATATCAATCTTGCTTCTTACCATCCAATTCATTGACAATCTATAACATCGTTTGTGCGTACGTGTTGACTATCACCTCCATAAAGGGATGTGTTATAGATTTTGTTTTATTTTGAACTGGAAGGTAATAAGTATATATTTAATTGATATATATGATTTATATTATATAAAATATATTCATTTAATTTTTATTTTTATTCACTATTTCTTTGATCCATCCATCAAAAAATGAAAACATCATTCATGCGTATATACGGACTACTGTCTCTATGAATGGTGTAATTAATTCTTCTATCTATAATTTTATGGATAAAAATAAATATGTATATAACATATAAATATGATATATATATCATGATAAAAATTTAGTAGATAGTGGAACCATAATCAAAGTATAATGACCAAAACTACTAAACCAAAATATAGATGAAAAAATGATGCAATATCACCCAGAACAATTATTTTAATAAATAATTATTAACAAAAGGGTGGTAAAAGGATATAGGTAAATAATATATGGTATGATATATATGATTATGGTTCTATAATATATTTTTAATAATCCTATATTTATTATATAAGTGGTTTGAATGTGTATGAAGTGATGCAAGACTTGAGGTAAGTGATCTTTATCTCACATTTACTTATGTGAGACATATGCCATATTCAACACTTGTTTTTTTGTGGTATATAATTCAAAAAAAAGATTATTATCTTGATTTTATTTAAATACATATCCATTTAATTTGAATTATTTTATGTTTTTTATGATAAAGAAGATACAATAATGGTTTGGGTTTTATGAAATTCTCATTATTTAATGGGATTGTTTATAATTATTCTTCTGATGATGATATATTATAATATATCTCTCAATAAAATCATGAATTTTCTTATCCAATGGTTATTTATTTAAATTAAATTTTCTTCTTTTATTTTACTCTCTTTAGGTAGTAAATATTTCAAACAAATGTTTTTAAGGTAAACCATCTTAATTTCACTCTCCGTTCGAAAATCATTTTAATTCAATATCCCTGTTTTCTAAAAATGTTTTCATGAATATTTTTAATATTATTTAATTATTGTTTAAATTCATTTTTCACATATTTTAATTTTTAAAAAATTGTTTTAAAGGAATCTTCTTATCAGTTTACTTTTGACTTTTTAAAAAAAATTGAAAGGAAACATTGTTTCAATATACACGACATGAATAGAATTTTCCTCCATCATGACCATTCAATTATTTGATGCTTCATTAACAAATTTCCAAGGTTATTTTTTTAAAAAAAAATACTGGGAAAATTTCCTTATTTAAATTATGTTATCTCCAAGTGAAAAAAGACATTTTCCACCAGAATGTTTTTAATTATATTTTTATGGTATTTCTATTAATTAATGAAAAAGACTATTGATTATAATAATGATATAATGGAGATATGATCAAGTGATACCATCCTTAGTATTTCTCTAAATATTTTATGATCATGACGAAAATATTTTTATGGTAACTATTTCTTTTTCACATGTTATTTTAAGATGAAATTATGAAATGTTAATGAAACATGTTTCTTTTTTACAGGGTATGCTATGATGAAATGATTTTTCAACCCATTTACACCTTATGCGTTATGATATGATGAATGTAATATGATATTTTTCAATACTTATCTATGATTTTAATTATGTGATGGGTAGGACTTGAATTATATATCCCTCCAATAAATTGGGTAAAGATAGATATCTTATAAAATAAATAGGACTTGAATGGGAAATGAACCCAGTTAAGTAGGAGACTCTATCCACAATTATAGTCTTGGGAGTGAATATTGACAATTGAAATTATTTGGGGATGAAACCATTCCACTATTATAGTCTTATAAATGAAAATTTAATACTAAGGAATTTATTTTTCTCCTTATGTTTATAACACGGTACTATGTCTTATGAAAATGTTATGATCTCGTAGCTTATATTATTTGATTATTATATAATTCATGTGTTATTAATTTTCATTATTTATTTCATTATTCAAGATTATGATATGTGATATATAGGATATGGGTTTCTAATGTTATGATCATGTTCTCATTCCCTTTTTTTCATGTTAAGTTTAAGTGATTATTGATATCTCCCTTTTCCCATTACTAAGAGTCTGAGATGACCCTTCCTAATGTTTCATTTCCACAGGTTATGAATAATGGTTTTAAATATGATATTTCTAAGAAGGGTACTTGTTATGAAGAAGTTGTTGTTTATATATCCATGTTACCAAAGGCACCAGACCTATATAATTCTATTGTGGATTTTTTCTTTTTGTAATGAATCTTCATATATTAAGATTTCATATCTTTGTATGAAAATTATTGGTTGTTATAGTTAGTATCATATCAAGGTTTGGTTAATCATTCAACACTAATCTGAGAAAACAATATTAAGAACACTAAGGATAATTCAATGAATAGGGAAATGTACTAGAATTTTGGTGAAGGATAAAGTGAGTTATTTCCAAGAAATTACATCCTTGTCTAGATATTATAAGTATATGTGTATATAGTGTAGTTATACTAAGGGTTAATAAATCTAAAAAGGTTGAATTTGACTTTTACTCAATCATTAACTGGTTCATGACAACGTGACTTGTTGCACGCTTGGTTTAACCCTCATAGGGGATATGTATTAGAAATTCACAAACTCTTTGTGAACAATCCAAAAGGATTTGAGTAGATGATGACCATGAATTACCTATGATTAATATAAGGTGTCATATATTTAAAATAAGTTTCCATGATTTATAGATCCTATAAATTATTTTTCATTATTATGTGGTTTCACACAATGATTATTATTTCTCGCACTATGATTTTTTATTTTAGTTAACGGTTCTAACATAAAGGAATTATGTTAATACTAAATGGAATGGAAAACCAAATGATTTTTATCCTTAACAACGAAATGTTATAGGATATGAAATGAAAAATCACATTATTTTTCTCACACAAATTTATCAAGATATGAATCATGATGAACTTAAAAATAATAAAAGGAGGATAAAATGTTATATTGAGTCCTTAATGAGGAAATTTCTAGATTATTTTAGTAGTTCGATTGATCCAATAGTTTCTGAGAAATAGATCAGTACCATTGAAAATATATTTTCCATTCTCTAGTGTTTGGATCATGAAAACGTCATTTTGGTAGACTATCATTTGGAATAAAAATAAGATCAATGGTGAAATATTATCAACAATACAAGGAAATAAGAAGAATTTGTCTCAATTAAGTCAGATGAGTTTAAGATATTATTTTTCAATAGGTACATTCCTTGTATTTTTTATGGAAATAAAGAAGTAATTCCATTAGAAAAAGAATAAGGATGATAAATCTATTAGTATATATGAGGTAAATTTTATAATAATTTTGAGGTAAAATTTTGGTACTATTATCCAACATAAAAATAAGGTTGATCGATTATTTCATCTATTAAAACTACGTCTCTGAAGGGAATTAGACATAAAGAACTTCAGTACCTATGAAGAAGCCATTCTATGTGATGTTAATATGGAGATAGAGATTGGATTTACCCATCAACACCATAATTTTGATAAGAAAATAAATACTAAATTCAAATGAAACTCTAAAAACCATAGAGAAAAGAATATGATCTTTAATTAATTCTTGAAGTATATAAGTAAACACATTAGAATCTTTCATAATGGGAGTGGTAAAAAATTTTACTGTGGAAAGGAAGGATATCAAGCAATCGAATACTAACGTTATGGAAAGAAGTTATATAACGATGAGAATAATTAGAAATATCTATATAATGCACCACTAAGACTATAATGATTCAAATGTAAGAAGTATGTGAATTATTCTCACCAGCTCTCAAATATGAAGGTTAATGTGGATGACCGTCATCAGAAACCTTTCAATCCTAGATAAAAAGGGAAATCTCTTTCAACAATTATTTTTTGTGGGTTATGATAATTTTATGGTGAATGGTATACTTACCGTCCAATCTTTAACTTTTAATGTCTTACTTGGTTATGGATCTTTCCACTCTTTTATAGCTGAAGAATTTTTTAAGGGTATCACAACATTACCTAAATGATTATATTTTGAATTGGTAGTGAAATCCCTAATAGAATGATGATTACATCTCAAGTCTGTGATTTATCTCTAGTTGATGTTTTTAGGAATATGATTCAAGAAAATATTTTTACTCTCCCTTTTAATGAATTTTGATGTTATCTTAGTCATGAATTTAATTTATCTAAATAAATCCAAAATCAATTGTCGAAGAAGGGATGTTGCATTTAATATTCCAAACCAACCCTTGATTTTCTATCAGTTTGATGATAAATATGAACTTACAATGGAAATTAAACACATTTTATGGGTCTTTATTCCTATTAAAAATGGGTGTTTAACCAAGATTATTGGGGAGAAACGCAACATCAATGATATGCCTATTGTGAGGGAGTTTTTTTGATATTTTTCTGAAAGAGTTTCTTATTCTTCAAACAAATCATGGAGTGGAGTTTTCAATAGAACTCATACATGGTGTTATGACTATTTTTAAGACTCTATATATAAAATCCCCATTTATTTGTGGGAATTGAAGAAAAACTCTAGAAGAAACTCTATAATAATCTTAACAAGGGATTTATTCATCCAAATGTGTTACCATGGGGTGCATCTATTCATTTTTAAAAGATTAAATATAGATCAATGTGACTCTATATTCATTATAAATAACTAAAAATATCAAAATCAAGAACAAGTATCCTCTACCCCATATCAATTACTAATTTATCAAATGAATGGAGATCAAAACTTTTCCAAGATTGAACTTCATTCTAGAAATCATCAATTTAGGATCAAGAATAAGGATATAAACAATATGACCTTTCATACAAGGTATGATCAATATGAATATATAGTGTTTTAATTTGGACTTACTAATTCATATTCTATCTTCAGAAATTTTATGAATATATTCTTTAGAGAATACCTCTATCAGTTTAGAGTAATCTTTATAGATGATATTCTTATATATTCAATGATAAATAAAGAGCATGAAGATTACTTGATAATTAGCTTAAAGACCCTAAAGAAGGATAATTTGTACGAAAAATTTACTATGTGTGAATTTTTGCTACAAGTGTATTCATTTTTGGGTCATGGAATCTCCAGAGAGGGTATATCTTTGGTTCCATCAAAGACTGTTATTATTGAGCATTGGCCCAAAACAACAACCGTAACTGAGATCCATATTTTTCTTAGGTTCGATGGATATTATCAATAATTTTTGGAGAATTTATCATGATTTTATAATAAAATAACAAATTTATATCTGAAGGGATGCAAGTTTTTTTTGGTAAATGAATGTGAATTAAATTTCAGGGAACAAAAGTGAAGGTTAGTCAGAGAACCTGTGCTTACATTATCCTGTAGTGGATAAGGTTTTGTAATCTATAGGGATTCATAAATGAATTTATTGGTATTAATTATGATTCATAATGAAATGGTTATATAATATTCATCATGAAAATTGATCTATCATGAGAAAAATTACTCATCCCATGATTTTGAGTTGGTTGTGGTGAATTTTTCATTAAAGATATTGAGGCATTATCATTATTTAAAAAGGTGTGATATTTATACTAATTATAAAAGTTTAAAATATATATTCTCACTGAATGAGTTGAATATTATCAAGAGAAGTTTTTTTAGTTCATTAAATATTATTATTTCTCAATACATTATCCCCTATGAATGAAAAAAATATAGAAGATGCTCGGAGTTGAAAGGATTATATTGGCATATCTATAACGAGGAACACAAAAGATAAAATAATTAAAGATTTTCAAATTATGGATATATAAATATTGAAGGAAGGGTAGAAATCATATATTTCTAAAATGAGTGTTCAACCACCCATCCATGTAAGAATTAAATAGGCACATAAGGATGATATTGAACTGTTGAGAAAGTTAGAAATGATCTTAATTTCAACCTTGTTTTATATAGAATGATAAGGCTTAAGAACTGTTTATGTGTTCCTTCTATTCCATATTTGAATAAGTTTATAGAGTAATCTCATGGTTATTAATCATCTATTCATCCTATAAATACAAATATTTATAGATATTTGAAATATTATTTATGTTCAGATGAAAAAAATGATAGATGCTTTAGTTTTTTTATCTAGGTGCTTAGTATATTAGCATGTTAAGTATGGGAGACAAAATTCTAAGAGAATATTAAAACTATTACCCATACCAGAATGGATATGGGAAAAAATCACCCTAATGTTTTCTTTTGGACTCTCCAGAACATCTAAATGATATAATTATATTTGGGGTGTCATCAATCACCTTTTAAATTCATCAAACTGAATTTATATTATAGAATACTTATATCTAGATAGGCTTACTATAATATACATTAATAAAGTGGTAAGGTTTCATGGAGTACCACCTTTTATATTATCTGATCAGGATATGAGATTTATCATGAAGTTCTCACAAAGTATTTTGGGGGATATGGATACAAAGTTGAGTTTGAACACTGTGTATCATCCTTGGATATATGAACAGTCTTAGATAACCATTCAAACCCTATAGAATATTCTAAGATCTTTCTATATGGATTTTGCAATGTTGTTTGGATCAACACCTTCTATTAGTCAAATTCTTTAAAAATAATGTCATTCCGTCAAGCATTCAATGGGATACTTATGAAGCCTTCTATCTAAATATGTGTATAACATCAATTTTCTAGGTCAAATTTTGATAAAAAAATCTATTCGGACATGAACTAGCGAGAGAAATGACAAATAAATTTAGATCCATTTAGCAGCACATCAGGGTAGCTCAGAGTTGATAGATAATTTATACTTCCAATTATTGGTGTGATCTGAAATTTAATGTTTGTGATAATGATTTTCTATAAATTTACCTATGTAATAAGGTTCCATGATTAATTAATAAGGGAATGTTGAGTCCTAGGTATATTTCCCCTTTCTATATTTTTGATTGAGTGTGGATAATATTTTATCCCGTGGAGCTCCCATAGAACCTATCTCAAGTTCAAGACATGTTCCATGTATCTCTCCTGAAGAAGTACATACCTAATCCACCAAATTTATTGAACTCAATGGTCATACCAATATAGAATATATTTCTTATAAAGAATAACTGGTAGATATTTTGGTTTATAGAGACAAATTTCTATGACATAAGACCACTCACCTAGTTAAACATTTGTGGAAAACCCACTAATTTGAGAAAGCTACTTGGGAACTTATGAATATGATGAGGTATAAGTAACCTCAATTATTTATATAAGATTTAAAAAATGAATAAATTTATTTTAATGGGGGTAGAATATAACACCCTAATATTTTAATAAAAATATTTTTTAAATAAATTTAATTTCTTTGATAGATTTTGTTATACAGAACACCGAGTTTAAACGAATCACGACATACTGTTAAAATATTATTACATAATGTGATGGTTATAACATAGAAATAAAAAAAATTATGAAGAGAAATAACTAAAATATAAACATTATATGGTTTAAACATGTATAAAATAATTTTCTTATTTATCAATGGATCATAAATGAAATTAAAAATCATTTTAAATTAAAGGAAATGTTTTTTCTAAAAAACATTATGCATGTATTGTTATTTTTAATCTTAATAAATTCAAATAATCACTCTTGGTGATAGATTTTAATGAAATTTATATATTACATTAAATATAATTTTTTATCATTCATCCAATATTTTTCTAGATAGGGGATAATAATATATCCAATTTTATGTTTAAAAACTATATTTTCTCTAAATAAACGGTTTCATTGTGTTTTTCAAAATTATTTTAAATTAATTTTTTTTACCATTTTATAAAATTAACATGTAAAAATAGACATTATTTTTTAATTAAACATTCCAAAATTACCCTATAATTGATTTTTTTAAATTTTTTGAAAAGAATAATTTTTTAATGAATAGTGAAAAATACCCATCTTTACTGAAAAGTGCCTTCTCTTTTAAATAATTTAAAAAATTAAATTTTTTTAAATATGGTTTTAAAAGAAATATTAGTAAAATTAAATAATTATTAAACAAATTAGGGTCATTGGAATCAATTGTGAAGTGAAAACTTTTTATACATATGAAAATTTTTCTTTGGAAACCCAATTGTTTCATCACATTTATGGGTTTAATTTTAAATTAAATTATTACACTTCTGTGAATTTAATTTTATAAAATTAATTAAATATTTTAAATCATAAAAATTAAAATTATATAATAATTTCAACTGAATTTTTTTTCATAATGATTAGTAAAAAGAGTAAAAAGTAATTATTATGGTTAAGGTTAAAACTTGTTTACTAAGGGGGATAAACCATAATATTGTGGTATGATTTTAAATTAAACTTGTTTAAATCCTATTTTATGTAAATATTTAATACTCTTATTATCTAAAATTAAAATATATATGAATTTTGAATCATCTATCTTGGGAATTACTTTATCATTTTGTATACTTTTTTGGATATTTTCAAGTAGGTTCCCTCCCTCACTTATAAAAGGACATATATTATCCTCTCTTATTCACACTTAAATATCCTTTTTTTCTTCAAAGACTTCACCAAGACCATTGTTTAATTCCTTGAAGATTTACTAGGGTTATTTTTTGTTATGAAACCCTCCTAAGAAGTCTTTTGGTGCTAACTAAAAGTTGTTTTCTAGAGAATATGTATCATTCTTAAACGACTGTTTTAATTTTTATTTTACTTATTATTCCACATCATTAAAATCTCATTAAAAAATATTGATATAATAAAATCATTATCTCCAATATAATAATATATTATTATTTTAATTGTATAATCAATATCCATCTCCTCTTCTATCAAATGGGGAATAAAACTATTTATATTTTGTATGGAAAACTACTACCTCACGAACCGATTTAATTAGTTTCCAACCACCAAATCAAAAAAAGGGACATAATAATAGTTTAAAATTATATATATTATATTTATTTGATAATTAAAATTTTTTAATTATAATTTCACATCTACCTTCTTACCTTACATTGCATGGAAAAATGATGACGTCGTTTATTCGTACATGCGGACTAGCACCTCAATGAAGCGATGTGATATGGTTTTAATTTTATATTGAAATGGATGGTAATAATTGAATATTTAATGAATATATATGATATATATTATATAAAAATGATTCTATAAAGGTTATTTTTTTACCTTTCATTCGTTCTATCTGTCGAAAAATGTAAACAGTGTTTAGGGGTACGTACGACCTACCATCTCCATGAATGGCATGATTAATTTTTCTATCTATACTTTTATGAATGGAAATAAATAAATATATATGTATAATGAATTTATATTATATTTATATCATGAATTAAAATCTAGAGATTATGTATCCATAATCAAGGTATAACGGCCAAAACTATTGAATCAAAACATACATGAAAAAAAAGATGTAGTTATCACCCAGAACATTCATTTTAATATAGAAATATTAATAAACAGGTGGTAAATGTTTATAAGTGTCCCATAACGAACCAAATTACTCTATAAATAATCACCAAAATGGTCAGAAAAAAAGGCCTCAAGTGTTCCTCCTCATACACTAGAGGCTGCTTACTAACAACAATGGACTGGGGTGGAGAAGATTATGCCCACATACTAGAGTAAATAACTAATAAAAATAACCAACCATCACCCAAGACTGTAAATAAATAGAGTGTTTAATAAATAAATTTAAACATTGTAATTATAATAAATTAAAATTCATAAATTCCTAAAAGTCTATTTCGTATATAAATAATTGAATTCCCACTGTGATGATCACATATATAGAAGTACATAATAGAAACTGAAATAAAAGTACATGGCTCTACTGCTAACTATAAGACAAACCACATACCTGGTCTCCATGAAACTGTTGATCTACTATATCTTGATCACAATAATCCACATGATAGAATCTACTGGATCATTAAACCATGGGAATCTCTTTATCCATCATGTATTTGTGCTCCACCTAAAAAATAGACACATGGTCTGCCCGCACACCAAGATTCATGTATAGGGGAGAGAAATAAAACTCAGTAATTCTCCCCAATGGTGAAATTATAATATACTATTACAATTTCATGATCATAAAATGTTCTCATCCTAGTCAAAACATATAGAATAAAATAAATAACTAAACCTTCAGTGATCCTTTGGTATGTTATCTTGGTTGACCATACCTGCTTAGGCTAGCATCAGAATGTCTCTGAGAACTTTAATTCATACAAATTATATTGGTATGTTTAGTACATAACCAAGGTATCCATGCATAATAATAAACAACAATGATATATATTAATTATCAATTCCTGATATATTAATTCAATAAATGGCTTGATAGCCCAATTTCTATGAAATTCTAGACAATGCGGTAATGGTGCGTGCACCCCAACCCTATGGAGTATCTCAAGAATCAATTGAGAATGTCATCATCAATTCCAAAGAATTTCAAAATATGTCAACTCAGGGGAATGATATCCCATTTAGAGATATAATATATTGAAAACTATCTCCAATGTGGAATTACATGTCCAATGTTCACAATCATTTCCATGAAACATCATGTCTATTGATCACAACCATATCATTGTGGAACTCCATGTCCATTAATCTCAATAAATAATGAGGAACACTATTCCCATCATCCAAATAAAGTAAAAATCATAATATAAAACCCCATAAGTACCTTTGGGAATCCTAATAAGCTAATGTTGAGACATATATACTCAATTACCAGATCCCAATAAGTACATCATTTCATCCCAATAAATAATGTCTAATCAATAAGGCTTATCTTCAAGATCCTAGGGTGTACCTATGGGTATCCCCATCATATGCCACATAAAATCTGGATCATCGTCCCCTTACAAGGAAATACCTTTAGTGATCATATCTACAACATGAATATAAATGTAAATGCATAAGTAATGATTAAGGTTGGATGAACACCTAAAACCATCACAATATCCATAGTCCCTTAGGATCACATGTTTTTGTATGGATCTTAAGGTTTCTACCACTATCATATTTACCCAAAACCATAATATACTCACTTAGGTTTGTTTAAAAATTATATCACCCATTGGGTCCCCTAAATAAAACATAAGAGATGCATACTACTTAGGATACTCGTAGTCTACACATAAATGAAGGCATACCTCATGGTTACTCTAAATTAGGATTTAAGAAAATGCATCCCTCATGGGATCCTCATAAATAGTAAGCTAGTTGAGGCATCATAAATGGGATCTTCATAATGATTAAGTGGATAAAAACTACATGGGATCTTCATAAGTAGTATGTAAGTGGAGGCCTCATAAATTGGATCCTTAGAAATAGGAAACAGATGCATCCTACATTGGATCCTCAGAAGTAGTAGTTAAGAAGATTAATCTTACACTAGATCTTCTAGGTGAAAACATAAGTAAAGGACTCCTATAGGGGATTCTTGATCACACACTAGTCTCCAACAACCCATGACCTCATGGACTTAAATAGTCACACCTCCAAAGTAGGATTTCCTTAAGGTAAAAG
Source organism: Viscum album (assembly GCA_963277665.1). NCBI lineage: Eukaryota > Viridiplantae > Streptophyta > Magnoliopsida > Santalales > Viscaceae > Viscum > Viscum album. The sequence goes on from OY728132.1 coordinate 1,497,445,841, forward strand.
ACACAAAACATCAGTTTATAGATATGGCTCAAGGCACATCTAAGATCAAGGTCTTACTCTTAAGAGATAGAGGAACATATTTACTAGAGTAAAACCTATCTATTATGGATTTATCACCCCCAAAACACCTCTTAAGAGTCCAAAAAATACCCTAAGGGTTCCACTATCATGATTAACATGAAAAAATGGTCAAAATAAACTATTCATGTGTCCAATACTATCTTAGGTGCATAAAACTAACCAAAATCTCTAAAAAGGGAGGATAGGAGAAGTACATGGTGTGTATACCTAAGTAAATGACATGAAATCTCATAGGCTCACAAGGGTTTGTACTAAAGATAGAATTAGCATGTAAAACTCAAGTACATGGTTTGTATTTCATGTACACGGTGGGTACACTACATGGGGTACCTGCCCATATAACTCACATGGAATTGTAATGTGTCTTAGCTTGGTCAAGTACTTCTAAATGGCATGTAACACACATTGGATCTTTCTATTTACACTACACACCCATGTTCCCCTATAAGGTTTATCTACCCATGTACTCAGCTAGATGGCCGATTATGACCACATGACATAAACCCGAGGTACATGGTGTGTAGTTCCAAAATCCAAAGTTTCACATGTACTTAACTACATGGAAAAGTACCAATAAAGGAAGTGTACTCCAATTCCATGATGTGTACTTACAAATGTTCATATTCCCTAATAAATAAGATTACATGGAATGTGTTCATAAAAATACACATCATGTGATCAAGATTTCCTAAATTAAAATCCCTCTAATCGGCTCAAAACCCCATTTTTTCTCCTAGTTAATCATAGATCAACCCACTTGGGGTCATTAGTAATTATAATAGGGACATTAAAATATAATTTTTTAAATATATGGGGATTTATAAAAAAACATAAAAATTCCCTACCTTTGGGAATAATCCATGGAATATTTTCACTGATTTATGCTACACCGCTTCCACACAATGATCCAACTCCTCCCAAGCTTCACAACAACACCTATCTTCCTCTACCTCTCTATATTTCTCTCCAAATATATTTTATCACTTAGTAACACAAATAAAATCCCACAAGGGGAATATGATAGAATCTAGTGGAGGAGAATTGATAAATTATAAAAAAAATATAATAAAGATAAGAAAAGAAAAAGAAAAAGAAGTAGTTAGAGCATAGCATCGATGCCCAACATGAGTTTATACCTCAACTAAGTAAAAAATCCATTCAAGGCATAATTTTGGAGAAGTAATATCAATAAAATTATAAATTTAAAATATATAATTGAAGGAATATTCAAAAAGAAATTAATATTTAAATATTTAAATATTAATTATTCCACAAAATTGTGATCAACTCTGATTTCCACCAAATTACTATCATAAGGTAAACATAATATTCTAGGACTAATGGAGTAGTTGGGAAAATTATTTGTGATCGTCTACTAGGGGAAAGACCATTTCACCCCTCATGATCATCTATAAGTAAAAAAATTCAAATTTCTATTGAATTTTATAGTCTGTAAAAACACGTGTATTTACAACCTCCTCACCATAACATTTTTCTTCCATGATAATAATTGGTGGTCAAACAGCAGCCATGCTATTATCTAACTATGTTATCTTGATCGTCCAACAATTGGTGTCATGGTATCCACAACTCTCCCACCCAGGAGATGCTCAAAAGTGACCGACCTGGTACTCCTCACCATAAGAGTGCCCTTATTTTTACCTCATAACCAAACTCCAATCACAAAGTCCCACACTCTATTCATCGTTGAATACAATGAATAGAATGACTAAAACTTCTCATTCTTGATCTCTAGTATAAAGCATCCAAAAATGGATCATTATCATTTCTCAATAACTATTTCCATGTAAATGTTGAATTTCAACTCATAATGAGGGTCTCCACCCTCAAACATCTAATGGTGCACTCCCCACCATATGGATTTCTTTATACCTCTCCTCATGTAAATCTACCAAGGAGTTACTTTCGTCAAACTAGAAAGGACATTTGATATCTTGGCATATAGTTTATGCTCTCTTAGAATACTCAAGATGATATTAAATATAGGGATTGATCATAAACTAGAAGTACACAACGATTCCATATATTTAAGTGTATCTCTCTCTCCAATCCAAACATACAATATACTAGGATATACATGCCTTCAACCAACCCCTAATACCATGTCTCCCAAATATACATTTCAATGTCTACCCATAGGTCCACCATCTCACAGAACCCATCCTACTCTCAATATATCCCTCATCATAGAAAATCATTTTAATTTTCGCAAAACTTTGGGTTTCCACGGCCAAAATCATCATATTTGAAATCATTGATTCTCATATCATACTCTTCTTCTCACCTATGTTCCATATCAACATGTTACCATACACGACCAGCATGAACTAAACTCACTGGAAACAATATGCATACACACTCATACCACCTAGTTCAAGACCTAATTCATGATCTCATGAGTTTTCAATCACAAGGTAAAGCTGATCATGCTACATGGAATTAAAATCTCATTAATCCAAAAATATCCCTTCGAAATCCAATTAAAAATTGAGTACCTCAATTGTTCCATGATTTATCCATGAAACCCCATCACATGGAATCATTTTATGAAATTAACGAATAAACCACACAACTACTGGTCAACCAAACTATGAACCCAAACAGTTGTTTATATGGAAGATAGTCTTAATAAAAACCCACCCAAGGTGATTCCTCAAAAAACAAAAGCAAATTCATGTGTATATTGAAAAACTCAAGAACCACATAGGCATTTGTCTCTACATAAGCATACAACCAAGATCAATACCTAAAAATAATAGCATAATCCCAGGCCAACCCCTACTATAAGTTGCCTTGATCAAACCAGACATCAACCTACAAGGGTCTGAGTCACAAAAAAGGGCCTCTAGGTATCCCACCTAGCTCTATCAATCAAAGATGATAAATGGGTGTTTATGTTTGACCACCTAGCCCAATGGGGTAATCTCTCACTAAGTCTACATTAAATAGGGAATCATTCATAGACTCATCTCAATGTATGGAATCTAACACACCTACCAACCCTGTTTATTGGAGTTGTGGATAACACAACCTAACAGGTAGAAAACTTATAAACATGTTTTCAATTATATATGTTTTTAATTCTAATTATATAGAGTAAAACACCTAATAAGTTGTAATTAGAATCCCATTTAAATATATCCCATTATTTACTACTAACTTAAGGAAAGAAATATAATGTAATTAGCTTCCAATCATCATCTAACTAGTCCATGATCCTCTCTACAAACCCTTATAAAGAAATTATCTCTTGAGCTCCATGATATGACATAGAACTAACACTCACCAAGCATATGTATATGGTAATACCAAATAGAGGTCCTCGTTCACTATGAATTTTTAGGATTCTATTGGCATTTCACTAGATGATCCATCTTGATAGCCATTAATGAAGGTTGATTATGTAAAATATTATGCAAGATAAATTGGAAAACTCTATATAGGTTTTTAGTAATCTCTAGTTTACCACACGTGAAACGTATACACCCAAACAGGGTCCACTAGAGGGCATCGACTACTGATTTTGACCAACATGTGCCTACAATATACACATAAGATCATCCAAATAGTCTACATTCTACATCATTCATCTATTTCGATCACGTAGAAATTAATTCCAATATATATAAGAAAACACTTTATAGGTTGTACAGGAACATTAAATAACCTAACCTTGGTAACAATGCCCTATAAAGGGTGAAATATTTGGGCATCATATGCCCTATCAAACCACTAGGGTTACTGAACCACCTATTCTTGATGGAGGATTCATCAACCTCATAGTTAAATATCTCTTCATAGATTCACATGACCTTCAATCGGTAGGAAATATATATACATGTTATCCTAATTGAGTAGAATGACACTAGGAACTTATATAGGAAAACACCATTTTAGTTTTTGTTGATACTTTAAATATTTATCATCATCATCTGTAGTAAAATTATACACTATAAATCCTATAACATGTGGATTTTCTATGCATAATATAATGTAAGAAACACCTCTTTTCATTCATAATAAAGAATCAAAATCAGTCATTGGAGTCTCACAGATGTGATGAGAGGTTGAAATCTATAATAAATCATTAACTCCACAAAAATGTGTGCCTCTCTCAAAGATAAAATCATATACAACTATAATATCACATATCAATAACAAAAAACCCATAACCCGAGAAACTGATAATTCTTACCATCATGTATTCCTGATGAACCAGTCCAATATCAATCACATGTTTAGAGACATTCCAAATACACCACTCAAAAATATCCCAAATTGTAATAAAATAGGAATGAAACCACTATGATACCAATTTTTCATGCCCTGACCTGGATCACTCTATACATATTGACCAGAACGATTAGCAGCAAAGCATCAAGCATGCCTCCACATATACAAGATGTTGTAAACTTGTAGTGAGGGCCTATGGTGTTTCTATAAGAATACTATTCCCTAATATCATTGTAAAAAACTTGAGGAAATAACCAAAAACTATACAAGTTAGTAAATAAACATTGTATGTAAATAATAAATATAAAAAATTATATAATAATAAATTAAATTATGTAATGTTATGAATAACCATGTCATACGTACACCACTAATCACCCACTGCATCAATCACTTATATAGTAGTACATAAAAGAAATTGAAGTAAAATTACATGGATTTACTGCAAACTCTAAGCCATACCACATACCTGTTCTCCATGAAGCATTCAAGCTCCTCCAACCCAATCATAAAAATCCATAGAAGCAACTTTTCGTGATCATGAAACAATGGGTCTAACCCTATCCATCATCGATGAAGTATAACCATAGTCAATCCTTTGGTCAATGATCCCAATCAACTGTACCTACTTAATCCAGTGTTGGAATGTTGTTGAGAACTTTAATTTATATAAATAATCCCAGGAGCTAAGGTACATAACGTAGGCTTCCATGTATAATTATAATGACGCATGATTTATATTAATTCTCAAGTCATGATAGATTAATTGAATAAACATCTTGATATCCCCATTGACAGGAAATTTTGGACAATGTAATAATGATGCATCCACCTTGAACATGAGGATTATCTCAATCGTCACTAAAGTAGATCATCATCAATCCCAAATAATATCAAAAATTCTAAGATTAACTGAAATGGAATCTATCCAGTGATATCATATGTGGAATTCCATGTCCAATATGTAATTTTATGTCCAATAATATCAATCATAACCATGGAACTACATGTATGTTGATCACAATCATATCACTATAGAACTCCAATTCCACCAATCTTAATAAATGATATGGAAATATATTTCATCATCCAAATAAATTATATCGAATAATTTAGATACTATAATGTACCTTGGGAATCCTAATAAGGTAAAAGTCAAACATGTACTCTCAACATCTAGATCCCAGGAAGTACATCTGTGCATTCTGATAAAAATAATATGGTCAACATTTCATAGAATTTGGATCCTAGGAAGTTCCTCTAGGAATCCCCATCGTATATCACATCACATGAGGATTAATAGCCTAGTACCAGGAATCACCTATGGCATTCATAAGTACATCAAGAGTGAACATGTGGATACATAAATAAAGAGTGAGGTTAGTCAAATACCTAAAACCATCACTACAGTCATATCCCCTTTGGATTACAAGTTTATTAGAGGTTAAAATGTTACTACTGCTACTGTATCTACCAAAACACATAACGCTATAGCTCAAGGTTGGTCAAACATCAAGTAAACCACTAGGTACCTTAAATAAAACATAGTATATGAATCCTACATGGGGTCTTCATGGTCCAAACATAAGGTAATACTTCCCTCTTGGGATCCACTAAGTCAACATGTAAGAAAAAGAATCCATCTTGGGATCCTTTGAAATAGTAATCTAGTAGAGGCTTCCTAAATGAGATCCTTGGAAAGAGACAGTGGAGGCATTTTATATGGGATCCTCATAAGTATTAGGTAAGCTGAGGCATCCTATACAATAATCTTGGTATGTGTAAGTGGAGGAATCCTACATAGAATCCAAAAAAATTAGTGGGTGATTGGAGGAATCCTACATGGGATCCTCTAGGTAAAAACCTAAGTAGATGAATCCTACATGGGATCCTCAGTCACACACTGGTCTCCAACAACCCACAACCTCATGACCCTAAACAAGCACACCTCTTAAGGGAAATTACTTCAACGGAAAGGCCATAATAAATCGGTCTAGAGAGATAACTCATGACCCATCTCAGATCAATGTGTCACACTTAGGAGACAAAAAAAACTATTTACTAGAGGAAGAACCTCTCCATTGTGGATTGATCTCTTACAAGAACCTCTTAGAAGTCCTTAAAATATACCAAGGTTTCCAACATTATGATCTATGTGGGAAAACTATCAAAAGGTAATACTCATCTATCCAATTCTGACTTCAAGGCATAAAACTAACCGAGAACACTAAAAAGGTATAAAGGGAGAACTATATAGTGTGTATACCTGAGTACATGGAATATAATCTAAAATCCCTATCTGTTCATATACTTAAATCTGTCCATGCATGTAAAACCCATGTACATGATGATTATGCCCTGTACACGGTGTGTACCCTACACAGGGTACCTACTCGTGTAAGTCACATTGACTGTCCATGTGTCTAAGACTATTTTTGTACTTATACATAGTGTGTAACCCGCAAGGGGTCCATCCATGTACCCTACCCATCTATGTTTACCTGTATGGGTTGTATGGACATGTACTTAGCTACGTGGCTGAGTGTGACTACATGGAGTATACCTAGGGACATAGCGTGTAGTTTTGAAAAATGAAGTGGACCATCTACTCATCTACATATCCTAGTACCGACACACGATGTGTACTTCATGTAAATGCAATTTACTTATAAAATTTCATCTTCCCCAAAAATGAATATTACATAGAATGTTTCCATAGAACCACACATTGTGTGATCGGGATTTCCAAAATGATAACCCCTACAATCGACCCGAAACCCTATTTTTCTCCAAGTTAAGCATAAATAGACCCACTAGGGGTCCATAGCAATCATAGTAGGGACATTAAAATATAAATTCATAAATAAATTTGTATTTATGGAAAAATCTTTAAAATAGAAGAAATTTTGGTGTAATCCACCAATTCTTTGCACTAATTCTTATTCCACCACTACCACATGAAGATATGGCCCCTCCCGAGCTCTGTGACGACACCTATCTTCCTATCCATATCTCGTTATCTCTATCTATATCTTTTATCTCTTGGTTACTCAATTAGAATCCCAGTGGGGGTTGTTCATGAAAAGCTAGGGTAATTGAAGAAAGAAAAAAGGAAAATGAAAAGAAATAAAAGAAAATAAAATTAAAACAAAAAAGGGGCCCAACCCCAATGCATGACATGAGTTTATAACTCAACAAGGAAAACCCACAATTTTATACATGGTGGTGGAGACAAAATCTTAATTTAATGCTCCATTCAAAAGATATAGTTGAAAAAATATGTGTGAATAAATTAATATTTAATTATTAAAATATTAATTATTAATTCTTCCAGGGAAATTAAAATAATATTTCCACCAATATATTTTACTATGGTAAATAAAAAATTATGGGAAAAATTGATTGGTCATAAAAATTATAAGAGATCATGTAGTAGGGGTAAAATACAATTTTATCCCTAGTGATCATTTTTGAGCTAAAAATAAAATTTTGGATGAATTTCATAGTCTGAAAAAACACAAGTATTTATAATAATAAAATCATATATGATAGTATATATATGAGTATGCTTTGAGAATAGATATATAATAAACATATATTTATTATACAGGAGGTTTTAATGTGTATGAATAAATTCAAGACTTGTGGTAAGAGATTTTTATCTCACATTTATTTTTTTTGAGACACATGCCACATTCAACACTTGTTTATTTAGTGTGGTGCATATAATGCCCATGAATATAATTTATTATTATTCTAATGAAAATCATGGGATATACATATCTATTTTACGTTCTTTCCTTAATGGGGATTATGATTCAAAATTTAACAACGTGTTGTGATTTTTATGATACAATCTCATTGTTTAATGGGATTATTTGTAATCATGTTTTTGATGATTATATATTATGATCTATTTCTCAAGAAACTCATGAATTTTATTCACCTCTAGGTATTTTTTAAAATTACATGTTTTCCATTAATTTCCATATCTTTATGTACTCAATAGTCTAGATGTATATTTTTAAAGAAAAACTAGATTTATTTCTCTCTTCCTTCGAAAATAATTTTTCATCCATATCCATTTTTATAAAAATGTTTTAAAGAATAATTTTAATATTCCTCTATGGTTATTTAAATCTATTTTACCTATGTTTCACTTAAGGAAAAATTATTTAAAAGGAGTATTATCATTGTTTTAATTTTTAATTTTTAATTAAAATGTTAACGTAATATTTTTTTAACGTACACGACATGAAATGAATTTTCCACCATTTTCAATGCTCAATTATTTGAAGATTCCTTATAAAGACTCAATTACGAGTTACTAGATTCCTCCATAAAAATGATGTAAATTATTTTTTGAAAATAAGGATAATATATAAAATACATTTATTTTACATATCAAGATATTTTACCAGTATAGGTTTTAGATAATTAGAGAACAACTTACATACATTGAAATCTTATTTTACAAAAAAGAGTAGAAATTAACTAATTGGATTCATCTGGATTAGCACCTTAACTGACCTTTGAACTTATAAAGAATCCTATGAAAAACATTTTAAAAACTATGTATGAGAAAAAAATCTCAGTATGGGATATAAAAAAAAGGAAAATAAAACATAAGTTCATGAATACTTGATACAGATGAAATACTTTTAATAAATACATAGTTTCACCCATATAAACATACTTTGTGAAACTTGAGATTTCAATGAGATTTAAAAAAATCGTATTGAACATAAATAGAACCCTAAAGGTATCATGGGGAATTAATTAAATAATAATGTAACATTCTTGGATACCTTATTATTTGTAACCCTCACGGCTACCTTATAATGAAACCCCCACGGCTACAATATTTTATAACCATCGTAGTTACACTTGGAGTAACCATATGGTCAACCATCAAATTACATATACCCAATACATTAGAGGGAGATATAAGTCCCACCCTTACTCATAAAAAATTCCCAAGATCCAGAAATAAATCATACAACATGAATAATTTCATAAAAACATTTCTTTTGAATTTTGTAAAATAGAATTTTTAAAAGAGGATTTTAAAATAAAATCCCATTACTAATATCAAATAATTGAAGAGATACTTAATGGACTAGATGGAATATGTATATAAACTGTAAATAAACATAAATAAACATAATATAAATAAATTCATCACACAAAAAAATTTAATGGGACATAAATAATGAAGTATAAGGTTAACATAAAGAATGGAAATTGGGTTAAGAATTCCCTTACGAAATTTCGGCAGTCTAACGACATCACATAAAAATTCATAAAATTATTTGAGGAGAGAAAAGGAGAATCTAACCATTTATTCATAATATGGAAAGTAAGGGGATATTGAATGACATATCTCAACATAAGAAAATATAAATTAAAAATGAATAACATAATAGGAGTTCTTGAAAAGATAAAGGTGGCAGATTCCCTTACCTCAGGTTTGTCTTACTTCAAACTTGTTTAAACCTCATATATAATGGTTAAAATTGTATTATTAATTTCTTATAGAAACATATTCATTTTTTTAACACCTTATATGATGATTTAATAACATTATTTCACCTTTTAATTATTAGTATTTTGTTCCTTACATTGTTTCAGGAACATTCTTTACATGATTTTCAAGGCCAGTTTTGTATTTGATTCCCTTGTCGTATGAAAATGAAATTATAGAAGAGTAATGAAATGGTATTCATATGTTTTAAAAATATTAAAATATTCCATAAATAATTTTGATTATATTGTATGAGTATGATTCATTAGATAAATCTTTAGTGATATTCGTTTAGATCGTTTTGGCGATTCTTTGTTAAACATGAACTTGTTTTATTATATAATTTAATTTCATGCATAGAAGATCATTCTAGAATGTAAAATATGGTACATAATACACTTTACATTATTTTTCAACCATTATAATGCTTTTATGATCATATTTGAAGGAATTAATGTAAATTGAAATCACATCGTCCACAATTTTGGTAAATGACACATCACAAGTGGTGTTTTTATTTATTTTTAAAAAAAGACGAAGAGGAGAGGAAGAAATATGATAAATTTTTTTACATGAACATGATAACATACAGATTATATAGGATTCTAGATATTTCATACCTATTGGATAATGGGAGGGAAGAGAGTATAAGAAAATAAATTAATTGAAAATAAAACACATGAAAATGAAAGAGGATTATTACCTCTTAATATCTTCTCCATGAGATCCTTCTTAAGACCATTGGTTTTGGCCTTTTGGTGAGACCAGTTGGTCTTGGACGTGGAGAAGATCCTTGGGGAGTGGATTTGTCAGAACGTAGACAATTATCAAGGCTATAGAGGTGTGAGAGGAAGAGGGGAATGATGGTGGTGTTATTAGTGGATGAGAGGTGGGATTTTACATTATTTTAATATTTTTATCCAAGAAAGTGAATAGTCTTCATTCTAGTGATCAAAATAGTAAATAGAGATTTTTAATTTGAAACAAGTTGTATTACATGATCCATGATGTATTGGAGGGAGATATAGGTCCCAAACATCAGCATAAACAATGTCCAATAACCAGAACATAGTCATACAACATGAATAATTTCATAAAAACATTCCTTTTGTAATTTTGTAAAACATAATTTTAAAAGAGGATTTTAAAAGTAAATCCCCTTACAAATATCACATAATTCATGTGAGACTTAATAAAGTGGATGGAATATATATATACACTGTAAATACACACAATTCAAAATAAAAAAACAAAATCCATCACAATTTTTTTTAATACCACATAAATAATGAAGTAGAATGTTAACCCAAAGAAAAAAAATTGGGTTAAGAATTCCCTTACCTTGGGTTTGTCTTACATCAAACTCATTTAAATCTCCTCTTGATCTCTTCTCCTTGAGATCCTCCTTAAGGACTGTTGTTTTGGCCTTTTGGTAAGACACATAGCTGTAGGATGTGGGTAAGAGCCTTGGGAGGAGTATGAGATAGAACATAGGTAAGGCTCAAGGCATGAGAGGTGTGGGATGAAGATGGAAATGAGGGTTGTATTTATAGTGGAGGAGAGGAGGTATTTCATATTATTTTAGTAATTATTATAATATTTTTGATCAAAAATATGAATAGTATTAATTAATGTGACCCCAAATAGTAATAATGGCATGTCAGTTCGAACCAAGTGGTCTTACATCATTCATGCATCACCCATGATGTATTAAGTTAAGTATTTATCATTTATTGTATTTTATCGTATTTTACTATTCATAATTTTTTTTAGAATTTCAGAAAATTCCCAAAAATCCACCCTAACCATTTCTCGATGTGTAAAATTCAAAAATTAACTCCATTTTTCGAAAATAAATTTCTAAATATTATTGATTTAACTTTTAAATAAAAGCATAATTTATTCAAAAATAAATTTTTTAAAAATTTAAATTATTTATTAACACCTTGAAAAATTAATCAACATCTCATTATATTATATCCATAAGAAAATAAAACAATAATATGATTTACTATTCATAAGTGTCATATTACTATTTATATCACTATTCACAAGGGTATGTTACTATTCACCAAAAAGAAAGTTGGTTCTATTAGACTATAAATAACTTTCTAAACACAATTGTAGATGCCCTTTTTTTTGAAATTCAAAACATAAAAGAAGAAAAGTTATGTTTAAAGGACAGTTATAAATATCTTCTTAAAACATTGTTTCATGCATTTCAATTTATTTTTTTAAAACCATGGGGTGTAACACCTTGATAAGGGGCAATATTTCAATATTATCATAGTATTATGTTATAAGATCATTACTTATAGGAACAATGTAAAAATACTAAAAAAAGTTGTGTATCCAAACTACTTCCTTGGCTGGATCAGAAGTCATAATATACTTAGAATCTATTGTAGAATTGAAATCACTACTTTGTAATTTTCCTACTCACATCGCCCATTTTAAAAGTGAAGAGATATATCGAGTACAATTTCAGATCATATTGATCTATTTTTGATCTATAATTTGTATACCCACTGATGACAAGATCCTCGTATCCTATATAAACTAGGAAATAATCAATAGTATACCGAAGTCACTTTAAAATAGTCTTGACTGCTATCTATTTTTGGTCTCCTAAATCATTTAGATATCTTCCTACCACACTTAAGGCATATAAAAAAAAATATTGGTACACAACATTGTGTACATGAATAACCCTATCACAAATACATATGGAATCCTTGTGATCCAATGTCTCTCCTCATGTGTTTGAGGAAATATTTTCTTAGAGATATTTATGTCACGTGACATTGGAAACAATCACCTCTTGGATCTCTCCATAAAGAATGATTGTAAGCCTTGTGTCTACCATGACTATGAGACTTGGAAGATGTATTTAAAGATATATTTCTTTAAAAATAACCTTCAAGAAAATTTCTATATAACACAATCAGAATGGTGTGTAACTCCAAAGGATTCTAATAAGGTATCAAAATTATAAATATCCATTTATTGATTAAAGAAATCATATGGGTCATGGAACATTCTCTTTGATGTAGCCATAACATGATTGGGTTTCAGAAATATTGAATGTAAGCCTTGTGTCTATAAGAAATTTAGTGGGAGTACAGTCATTTTCGTGATAGTATATATTGATGGAATACCAATTATTAGAAATTAGATACCAGTCTTATAGTTTGTTAAGACTTTGTTGAACAAAAACTTCTTTATAAAGGACTTAAGTGAAGTGGCATACATTCTTGGGATCAAAATCCATCGTGATATATCCAAGAGGTTGCTTAGAGTAAATCAAGGTATACATATTAAAAAGATACTAAATAGATTCAAAATGGAGGAATCCAAGAGGTGATTGTTTCCAATGTCGCATGACATATGTCTCTCTAAAAAAATATTTCCTCACACACATGAGTAGATTCATAGGATGACAAGGATTCCATATGTATTTGTGATAGGGTTATTCATGTACACAATGTTTTGTACCAAAATTTGTTTCATATATGCCTTAAGTATGGTAAGAAGATATCTAATTGATCTAGGAGACCACCAACAGATAGAAATCAAGACTATTCTAATGTGAATGAGGAATACTATGGATACTTTCCTTGTTTATATAGGATACAAGGATCTAGTCATTAGGGGATATACAAATTCTATATTAAAAATATATCAAAATGATCTGAAATTGTACTCAATATATCCCTTCAGTCCTAAAATAGGTGATGTTAGTAAGAAAATTACAAAGTAGTGGTTTCAATAATACAATAGATTCTGAGTATATTATTACTTTGGATCCATCCAAGGAAGCAGTTTGGATGCACAACTTTTTTCAGGATCATTATGTGGTTCCTATAAGTAATGATCTTATAACATAATACTATGATAATATTGAAATAGTGGCTCTTATCAAGGTGTAACACCCCATGGTTTTAAAAAATATATTGAAATTCATGAAACATTGTTTTAAGAAGATATTTATAAAAAGCCTCTAAACTTAATTTTAATGCTTCTATGTTTTGAATTTCAAAAAATGGTCATCTACAGTTATGTTCATTAAGTTATGTACAGTCTAATAGAACCAACTTTATTTTTGGTGAATAGAAACATACCCTTATAAATAGTGATATGAATAGTAATAAGACCCTTATGAATAGTAAATAATATTATTATTTTATTTTCTTAAGGATATAAGATAATGAGAATTTAATTAATTTTTCCAAGTGTTAAAAAATAAGTTATAAATTTAAAAATGTTATTTTCAAATAAATTATGATTTTATTTAAAAATTAAATTAATAATATTTAGAAATTTATTTTTTTAAATGGAGTTAATTTTTTAATTCTACACATTGAGAAGTGGTTAGGGTAGATATTTGGAAATTTTATGAAATTCTAAAAAAAATTATGAATAGTAATATATGATAAAATAAGAAATATGATAAATACATAACTTACTACATCATGGGTGATGCAAGGCTGATGTAAGACCACTTGGTTTGAACTCACATGCCATTATTACTATTTGGGGTCACATTAATTAATATTATTCATAGTTTTGATCAACAATATTATAATAATTATTAAAATAATCTGAAATACCTCCTCTCCTCCACTATAAATACCTGCCTCATTTCCCTCTTCATCCCACACCTCTCAAGCCTTAATCCTTACCTATGTTCTAACCAATACTCCTTCCAAGTCCCTTCCCCGTGTACTAGAGCTATGGGTCTCACCAAAAGGCCAAAACCAAATACTTTAAGAAGTATCTCAAGGGGAAGAGATCAAGAGGAGGTTTACACGAGTTTGAAGTAAGACAAACCCGAGGTAAGGGAATTCTTAACCCAATTTCCATTCATTGGGATAACATTATACTTCATTAGTTTTGTCGTATTAAAAAACTTTGTGATGAATTTTGTTTTTTTATGTTTAATTGTGGATATTTACAGTGTATATACATATACCATCCACTCTATTAAGTCTCACTTGAATTATATGATATTTGTAAGGGGATTTCCTTTTAAAATATTCTTTTAAATTTTGTTTTACAAAATTACAAAAGGAATTTTTTTATGAAATTTTTCATGTTGTATGACTATGTTCCGGTTCTTAAGCAATGTTTGTGATGAAGTTTGAGACCTATATCTCCCTCAAATGCATTGGGTATTTGTTAATTGGAGGTCGGTTGTGTGGTTACTCCAAGTGTAACTGTGATGGTTACAAAAATTTGAAGGTAGTCATGAGGTTTACAAATTATAAGGTAGCCAAGATGGTTACAAGACAATGTAAGTAATTCCCCAAGATAAATGTATGGTTGTATTTATGTTCTTATGTAATGTGGGAATCTTTTCAAAATATCATGTTTCAGAAAGTAAGTATATATGGATGATAAGTGTGTCTTCTGAAAATGGTTTCATACGTTAAAGTATTCATGGACTAATGTGTTATTTCTTTTTTTATCCCTTACGGAGATTTTGATCACAACCTAAGTTTTTAAATGATTTTCACAGGTTATAAGGATGTGTAAGACAAAGAAGGAATCCAAGTTAAATGTTTGAATAATTGTCAATGAAACCATGTTTTATTTGAAAAGTTATTATATTTTGGAAGAAATGATTACTGTTTTTTATCTTATCCACTATGTAATAATGTGTAATGTTATGATTGTATTATGTCCCAATTCTCTAATGTTATAAATGTGAAAATATTTTTAATGTGAAAGGAAGTGAATTATTGACTAAATTCAAGATTATGTAATGTAATAAGTTGGGGTCCATATAGTTGGTATCAGAGGATGGTTTAAATAACTTTAGGTTTTGGGATGAAATTAATATAATACCTTAAATGTTTTTCAAATATACGGTTAATTTGAAATTATATATCATTTAAATATTACCATGTTGATTTGACTAAGATATGTTTGTTCTGAATGGTTGTCCATAGAAGAAACAGGGAAACTAAAGAGGAGAGGCACTGACAGAACAATATCATTCTGAATCTGTAGCCCAGAATTGTAGGGATTTGAATTGAATAGTTTATGATAGTAATGGATCAGCTAATGCCAGAAAAAAGTGGTGGCGGCATCCATGAATGTGACCAACTAGAGGTACCAGAACAGAACATGATAATAGTGGAACATTTTATGATACAACACCCTCCAGATTTAAATGGTTCATTTGAATCGGTATCAGATTAAGGATTTATTAAATCCATTTAAAAGATATTTGATGTCATGGGATGTTCAGATAATCAAAAGTTATGTTTTTCCATTTATCATTTCGAAGGTGAAGCTGATTAGTGTTGTTCAATAATAAATTTTATCATGGATAGAGAGGATATTGATGCCTTAGATTGGGATAAATTTAAAAGACTTTTTTTGGAAATATATTTTCCTAATGTGGTGTGACTTAGAATAGAGAATAAATTCCTTGAATTGAAGTATAAGGAAGAATATTTAGTGGTTTTTTATGAAGTGAACCTCAATCGACTAGCAAGGTATGCTCCAAATATTATTCTGTATCTTGATAGAAAAATCAACATCTTTTACTCAGGATTGAAGCCAAGGAATCGAAGGGAATTTCCCTATCATGAATTCAAATGTTATAATAAACATTTCTCATGTTTTGAGAGGGTATAGATGGAGTTTTATAATGATCATGTGCATTTTGAAAACAAGGAGAAGAAGAGGTCTATATGGAATGTGATGTGTAAGAATCAACCCAATAAATTTGATGGTATGAAAATCCATATTCTAGTTTTTGAAAAGTGTAGAAAGAAGCTCCCTGGGGAATGCCTTAATAAAATTGGGAATGGTTTTCGATGTGGTATGTTTGGATATGTGGCTAAATATTGTAATGAAAATGATCTGAAGACTGATCCTGATAAAAAAACTGTTATGTGTTTTAAATTTGGTGAGATGGGTCACTATTCAAATGCATACCCCAAGAGGGATCCAAATGATGCAAAGAAGCCAGAATATAATCTGAAAGGTGTAGGGAGAACTTTTAAAACTACTTCAGTAGATGTCGGGCCATCCAATTAAGTTATATTAGGTACTTTGTTTGTTTACTTAGATTTTTCTGAAATTTTTTCGATATGGGGCCTACAAATTCTTTCATTTCTAAAGAATTTTCTGGTAAATTGGAAATATCACCTCAACAAATGAGACTGAAACATATTTTTAAAACACCAAGCTGGTATTATAGAAAATATGAATTATATGATTCTTTTTGTTATGGTATGTGGAAAGAATTTACCTAAAAACCTTGTTACTTTTTCCTTATTCGATTATGATACTATTCTTGGAATGTATTGTCTTTCTTTTTATCATGCTAATATTGATGTTAGATCTGAAGTAGTTTTTTTAAAAAATAGTTTCAATTTGTTTACAAGAAAGAACTCATACAATTGATAACATATCTAGAATTTGAAAAACTGAAGAAAGATTGGAATGAATGTTTTCTTGATCAAATTGTTGAAAATAATGGAATTGTTCAGATTAATGATGTCCTAGGGGTAAATGAATACCTTGATATTTTTTCTTAATGAGTTACCCAGTTTCATACTTGATAAAGAAGTCAAATTCACAATTGACTTAGTTCCTAATGTTATAACAATTTCAAAACCACCATAATATATGGATCAAATAAAACTTCTTAAATTAGAAAATCAGTTGTAGGATTTTCTTGATAAAGGATTCATTCATCCTAGAACTTCACCATGGAGTGATTTTGTTTTGTTTGTTAAAAAGAAATATGGTTCCATGAGGCTTTGTGTTGATTATATAGCTTTGAGTAACATCACTATTAAAAACATGTTTCCTTCACCTCATATAGATGAATTGTTTGATCATATCCATGTACATCAGCACTGTTCCAAGATTGACTTGAGATATAGATATAATCATTTGAAGGTGATAGAGGATGAAATCTCAAAATCAGTCTTTTATACTAGATATAGGCATTGTGAATTTTTTGTTATATCGTTTGGGTTAACTAATGCACCTGTTGTATTCATGAATCTTATGAATATAATATTTCATGAGTTTTGGGTAAAGTTTGTGGTTGTGTTTATTTATGACATTATGTTATTTTCTAAGAGTAAATATGAGCCTGAAAAACATATAAGTGTTTTTTAAACTATAAAGGAAAGGAAACTATATGGAAAATTCAACAAGTGTGATTTTTTGTTACAAATATTTTTTTCCATGGGAACATTGTAAATAATAATGGAATAATAGTTTATCCGATAAAAACAAGAGTGGTTGGTGAATGGATAAGACCAAAAATGTTACAGATATTCATATTTTTATTGGATTATCAAGTTATTACTAACCTCTCATTAAAAACATTTCATGATAATCTATCCCTCTAACCAAGTTAATGCATAAAGGGGTTAAATTTTTTAGGATATATAAATGTGATGTTTGTTTTCATGAACTAAATAAGAGATTGGTGAATGCTCCAGTTTTGGCCTTTTCTTCCAGAAATGGTGAGTTTTTCATCTATAGTGACGATTCTTTGAATGAAATTGGTTGTGTTTTGATGCATAATGATTAGATAATTGCTTATGTATCAAGAAAACTAAAACCTCAAGAGTTAAATTATCATGCACATGATTTGGAATTGGAATCTATGGTTTTTTCATTGAAAATTTGTAGGCTTCATTTATAAGGATCAAAATTTAAAATATATATTGACCATAAATGTCTAAAGTATAAATTCACTTCGAAGGAATTAAACATGAGGCATGGATGATGGTTTGAACTGGTAAATGATTATGATTTCATGATCAATTACTATTTGGGAAATGAAAATAAAGTGGCGGATTCCTTGAGTCGAAAACATCATTCATCATTAACAATGTTATGTTTGGAACATGATCCCTTGATTAATGATTTGATAAATTTTGGCTTAGAAGTTGACGGTGCAGGAAATATCGTTGTTTTGTTTTAGGTTTCAGTACAACCATCGTTATCAGACAGAATTAATTGAGCACAGAAGGAAGATTATGAGCTATAAAAAAAGGTAGAATTGATTAAAATGGGTATGTTTCCAAAATCTAAACTTGATAAATAGTGTTCCTTAAGATTTTGGAAAAGGTTGTATATGCCTTGTGATTCCCAGTTGAAGAATGATTTGTTTTCTAAAGTTCATAGCTATCCATTTTCAGTTCATCCTAGAAGTACTAAGATGTATAGAGACCTTCAAAAGTATTATTGGCGAGATGGAATGAAAAGAGATATTAGAGGTTTTACCATGAAATGTTTGACATGTCAATAGGTTAAAGTAGAGAGGTAGTTACTGAAGGGGATGCTTTAACCTTTTCTAGTTCCAGATTGGAAATGGAAAAATGTATTCACAGACTTTGTCGTGTGACTACCTAAGACATCTCAAGGTAACAAGTCGATTAGTGTTGTTGTCTATCACCTGACTAAATATGCAAATTTTCTTTCTATTTAAGATATAATGTCTTCATATCATAATTTTCGACTATAGATCGAAGAGATTTCTAGGTTACTTAGAGTTCGTCTATCCATTGCATCTGACCGGGATCTCATTTCCACTTATATCTTTTAGAAGGGCCTTCAAAAGTTTTTGGGAACAAAATTATATTTTATTATTGTTTTTCAACCTCAATCAGATGGGAAGTCAGAATGAATAATTCAGACCATGGAGTATATTCTTAGAGCATGTTTAATGGACTTCCAGGGAATTTGGGATCTACATATTTCTTTAGATTATTTTTCTTATAATAACAGTTTTCATTCCAATTTACAGATGGAAGCTTTTGAGGCATTGTTTGGGAATCGGTGTCGGACTCCAGCGTTTTCGGATGAAGTTGGTGAAAAAAAGTTCATGGGGTCAGAAATAGTAGAGGAAGTGGCTGAGAAGGTAAAGATGATCCATTATCACATGATGATATCTTAGAGTAGGTAGAAAATTTATGAAGATACCATATGGAAAGACTTCTCTTTCGAGGTAGGTGACCTTGATTTCCATAAAATCTCTCCTTTGAAAAGTGTGATGTGTTTTGGTAAGAAATGAAATCTAAGTCTGTTTGTTCATCATTCTTTTTGAAATTCTAGAAAAAGTGGAAACAGTCACCTACTAAGTAGCTTTGCCTCCAATTTTATCTCTGGTACATAATTTTTTTTATGTTTCGATGTTGAGAAAGTATATTCCAGATTCAACTTATGTTTTGATCCTAGATGTAGCTCAGCTAGAAGAGAACCTTTATTGTGAAAAGAAACTAGTCCAGATTTTTGATCAAAGGGAATAAGTATTGTGGAATAAGGTAATCTACTCGGTAATGTTTTTGTGGAGGAACCACATGGTTAAAGAAGCAACAAGGGAGTCTGAAAATGCTATGAGTGAAAGGTACCCTCACTTTTTTATAAGTAAATAAAATTGCGAGGAAGAAATTTCTAAAAGGTGGGGATAATGTAACACCCCAAGGTTTTAAAATATTTAAATATAAATGCATGAAAATTTGAATTAAGATGATATTTATAACTATCCTTTAAACATAGTTTTGTCGCTTATAGGTTTTGAATTTTGAAAAATGGTCATCGAAAATTGTGTTCAGTAAGTTATTTGGAGTCTGGTAGAACAAACATGCTTTTTGGTTAATAATAACATATCATTATGAATAGTGATATAAATAGTAATATGACTCTTTTGAATAGTAAATAATATTATTATTTTATTTTATTAAGGATATAAGATAATGATATGTTAATTAATTTTTAAAGGTGTTAAAAAAATTGTTATAAATTTAAAATTTTTATTTTAGAATAAATTACAATTTTATTTAAAAATTAAATTAATAATATTTAGAAAATTATTTTCAAAAAAATGGAGTTCATTTTTGAATTCTACATGCCAAAAAATGGTTAAGGTGAATTTTTGGGAATTTTTTGAAATTGTATAATTTTTTATGAATGGTAAAATATGATAAAATATGATAAATGATAAATACTTGATTTACTACATCATATGTGATGCAAGGCTGATGTAAGACAACATGAATCGAACTAAAATTCCATTATTACAATTTGGGGTCAAATGAATTAATACTATTCATAGTCTTGAGAAAAATATTATAATAATGATTAAAATAATTAGAAATACCTCCCCTCCTCCACTATAAATACCACCATCATTCCCATCTTCCTCCCACACCTCTCAGGCCTTGATCCTTACCTATGTTCTACCCAATACTCCTGTCAGGTCTCTTCTCCAAATCCTAAAGATACTGGTCTCACAAAAATTATAAAACCAAAGGCCTAAAGAAGGATCTCATAGATAATAGATCAAGAGGAGGTTTAAATGATTTTAAGTAACACAAACCCGAGGTAAGCGAATTATTAACCCAATTTCCATTCTTTGGTTAACATTCTACTTAATTATTTATGTGAAATTAAATATGTTTGTGTGATTAATTTTTTTTATTTTATGTTTAATTGTGTGTAGTTACAGTGTATATACATATTCCATCCACTCTACTAAGTCTCACTTGAATTATATGATATTTGTAAGGGGATTTCCTTTTAAAATCCGCTTTTAAAATTCTGTTTTACAAAATTTCAAAAGCAATGTTTTTATGAAATTATTCATGTTGTATGACAATGTTCTAGTTCTTGGGATTTATTTATGATTAATTTTGGGACCTATATTTCCATATAATTCATTGGGTATGTGTAAGTTGGTGGTAGGTCGTATGGTTACTCCTCATATAGTTGTGATGGTTTCACAAATTGTAAGGTAGTCGTGAGGGTTACAAATTATAAAGTAGTCAAGATAGTTAAAAGACTATGTAAGTAATTCCCCAAGATACCTTTATATTCTCATTTATGTTATTATTTAATTTGGGAATCTTGTGTAAATATCATGTTTCAAAAACTAAGTATATATGGGTGCTAAGTGTGTATTTTGAAAATGATTTCATACGTTACAAGTATTTATAGACAAATGTGTTATTTCTTTTTATCCCTTACTGATATTTTGTGCTCATCCCAATTTTTTAAATGATTTTCACATGTTATAAAGATGTGTAAGACAAAGAAGGAATCCAAGTTAAATGTTTGAGGAATTTTTAATGAAACTATGTTTTATTTGAAAAAAAATATATATTTTGGAAGAAGTGATTACTGTTTTTATGGTATCCACTCTGTAATGATTTGTAATGTTATGATTGTATTATGTCCCAATTATCTAAATCTATGAACTTGAAAATATCATAAATGATAAAGGATGTTAATTCTTGACTAAATTAAATATTATGTAATGTAATAAGGTTGGATTTTTATAGAAGGAGTCAGAGTCACATCAGTGGATGAAGCACATACTTCAAAAGTTTTATCTCTTGGGGTATTTTTCTTATAGAGGTGAGGTCACAGTGAGAAGAGTTTCCAGGTAAGAAAATATGGCATACCCATTTACTAAATCTCAATATCAATATAACAATGGATATCATGTGAGATTTAGTAGAAGAAAAATTATTGGAAATTGGTTTTAGTATAAGTGAATGTATATTGGAGTCAGTGCCCTAGGTTCAACTAATTTATACTTTATATTTCTTTTATATTCAAGTATTTGAATATTGAGAAATATATTATATCATATTGATTTTTATTTTGCATTAAATTAATGTTATAATCCCTAGTATAAAAATATGATTCCATGTTGCAATTTTAGCATTGGTTGTTACATAAATGGAATTAAAATGCACTCACAGATACTTTTAACGTTATTTTTACTAAAAATAAATTTTAAAAGTGTTTTAAACTTACCTTCCACATTGTTTTTTATAAAAACCAACATTAAAATATTTAAAAAACATATAAACATGGGTCCCTTCACTTTTTCGATAATATTTTTTTATAAAACCTTATTACTCATATCTCTCTGACCTCACTTCACTAGCCTCAATATTATTCATTTAATATATATTTTTCCTTTGTTTTCATCATTTCTCATCTTTATTTCACTTTTATCCCACATCAATGGCTACATTCATCCCACCAAAATATGTTCAATTTATTTCATTCATGTTTCACTATCATCATTATTGGATATCTATTGTGAGGAACATTATATCATTACTTATAATCTAATGTTCGTCATTCATAATTTTAGATCTCTTTGTCATTAATTTTTATCCAAAAGATCTCTATTTTTTAAGTTACCTATTAATTTTTTATTTTTAAAATATTTTCATAGTATTTTTGTTATAAATTGTATTCATTAATTTATTTATTTATACATATTTCTTTTTCAATTATAAATTTTTATTTCTATAATTTTTTTGAGAGTATAATTTCAATATGATTATAAATTGTTTGTTATTGTAATATAAATTGATTGTGATTGTAATTTTGTATTTATAATTGTTTATTTTTATATTTTTTTATCATTATAATTTTTTTAGTTAATCATATAGGTATTTAGATAATTAAGGGAGGTTATATTGATATTTTGTGAGATGTTTTGATATTGGGGATTAGTAAATCATATTACCTAATATCATTTTTAATAAATCCTTTGAATTCCAGAAACTTATCTAAGGTTGATGTATCTGAACATTTCATATTATGGATGATGATATTGTATGTTTAATTTATATATTATTATCTAGATAATGATGTTATTCAAACAATTTTTATTTATTGATGTATCTTTGTTCATTGATAAATCATTCATTAATAATTGTCCATGGATTTACAAGGATTTTCATCTTTATAACTATTTTTGGGCTCACAAATTTTTTTTTAGAAAATGTATTTAATCATGGTGTCTATTAATTAAAAAGTAAACACTCACATGAGTTTAATGATTTAAAATAAAACTCATTAGTGATTTTTTATAAATATATATTTTTAATTATCTCATAAATATTTTGAATAAATAGTTCTAAATAAATGATTAATTGAAGGTTTTGAGTATATAGTTATAGGTTTTAAATTTATCTATTTTTATATATATGTTTTAATATTTATATGTTTTAATATATTCACATTTTATAATGTGATATTAGGTAACTAATCGTTAATAATTGTGTAAATTTGTAAAGAAAAAATGAGGAATATGAAAAAGGATTTGATGATTTCATGGAATTTTCGAAACAAAATATTGAAAAAAATATGGTTTTCTATCCATGGGTAAACTGTTTGAATATGAGAAAGTTATTTTCTAGATAAATAAATGGCCATCAAATTCTATATGGTTTTAATCCTAATTATAAATTATATATCTAGCATGGTAAAATGATATAAAATTTAAGATCTAATATTGATAAATATATATTCATCACGATACAAAGGATCTCCTTGTTGAATTAATTTCATGATATTGGCATTATAACCATTAAAAACAACTTTTGAATGATTTTATGGGGCTTTTGAGAAACCACTATTCTCAGGATGCACTAAATTTATAGTATTATCAACAAACCTGAGATTAGTTAACTTGAAAGTATGAAATTGGTGGAGTGATAGAAGTTTCACTAGAATGCTTGAAGTTTTAAAATGGCTACATCAAGAAGGTAATGATATTTTGGATTCCAATTATGATATAGGGAAAATATTATTCCCAATAGTATTCAAGTATAAAAAGATACATGTTTTCCCCAATGATTATGTGTTACATAGGAAGGAACATGAATTTTTATCAAAATGTCGTAAATAAGGGGAATCAAGATATAAAAAGGGTGAATATTTTAACTTTGAATCATTATCAAGAATAGTCAACAAACCTCCCACTAAATAAATTTGGTTACATCTAATAATTCATTATTTGAAGCATTTATTTTCAAATTTAAATGATTCTATGTGGTTAAGATGACATTATAATGAGTGAAACTATGATAGAAACTTACATCACCATGATGATTCACCATAATGGATGATATTTGATAAAAAAAATTCTAGATTATGGAACTGAATATAGAAACCACATAATGACATTTTTCACCAATATAATTAATTCATATCAGAGTCTTAGTATCCAATATAGTTCATGGTCTATTATGATGGTATTTTACAACTTATCCCCATAAATATATATTAAGAAAAAATATGTTATGAATATTTTAATGATTTCTCGGCTAAAATGATCTAGAAATGATATTAATTTTTATCTGTCACCATTGATTTATGATTTTAAATATCTATGGGATATAGGTGTTATAGTTTTTAATATATATATGAAAGATTATATTCTTTTGTGTGTTATGATATCCTTCACTGTAAATAATTCATTTGTAAAATTATCTATAAATAGTGTTAAGGGACAAAAAATTGTGTTCAATTGGCAAATAAAAAACATATTATTATCAATTGTAGAAGGGAAAAAATATAGTGTATATGGGAAATGTGGTATTTTTTAAAATATATCATCAATATAAAATATTGAAAAAGGAATATAACAGTTTATAAGATTATAATCTCCCCCACAACCATTGTAAACTGAAGAATATTACAAAAAGGTTAAAATAATCAATTTTAAATTTGTAAAGAAATGAAGTTATATTGATAAAACAAATACATGTATTAAATTTTCCATCTTATTTGAACTACCTTATTTAGTTATTCTAGAGGTAAAACATGACACTGAAATTATATATGTTGAGAAAAAACATATGAGGATGTTTAATTGGAACATTGTTAATCAAAAAAGGAAATAATATAGATTGCATAAAATATTGGACATAATATCTAGGGGAATACATTTAAAGTTATCTCCTACAATGAAATAAAATATAAAATAATACAATTGGTATTATCACGCAATAAGAAAGAGTGAGTACTTGATTTTTTTTTAATTTATTCCCGGTATTAGAATACCCAGTGGGTATTCTTCAAATGTGAACATTTTGGTTTCATTGAAGTATTGAAAATTAATAGGTATGAAATCTCATGAATATAATATATTGATTCAAAATTTCTATAAATTTCTCTGTGTGGTATGTTTATGATACTTGTTAGAAATTTTATCATTAGGTTATGTTATAATTTCAATTCCATTTATACCAAAATCATGGATCCAAATTTGTTATATGTGTCAGAGAATAAAGATCCCCTAATACTTTTTCAACAAGAAATGCATTTTACACCATCATTTTTTAATAAAATGGTTCATTTTGTGATTCATTTTGTATAAGAGATAATAATGGGTAGAATTATTTACTTACATTGGATGTATCGTTTTGAAATATATTTAAAGTGTCTAGAGAGATGTGTTAAAAATATGAATTAGTCGGAGACCTCTATTGTCCAAACATTTATACCGGAAGAGATTATTGAATTTTGTATAGATTATTTATATGAATTGAAGCATGTTTTCCTCCCTATATCTGGATATTTGATAGTTTATTACAGTGGTAATGGGATTTGTGGAATAAAGGTAAAGTTAATTCCATGTAATGATGTGATGTAGGTATATTTATACATTTTGAACAACACAGTTGAGGTTCAACATTTTATATCATCACATATTACAATATTGGAGGTATAATATCAAAATAGAAATAAAAATTGGTCGATGAATAATATAAAAATACATTTGTTTCATGTTTTAAATAGAAAATCCACAATAATTTGTCTATATCAAAAACATTAAAATATTTTACATGATGACCATGTGTTAATGTGGTCACATGTTCTAGTTTCAATATTAGTGGTTACACATTTTACATAAAAAAAACTTATTGATAAGAGTTACATTCAAAAAAGTGGAGTAATATTAATCGTTTAAGAACTGCATTTTTCAAGTGTAAAAGATAAAACTCAATTTCTGTATCAATGAAGTATTTTGGATTTATTAGGATATGTGGGAAATTAATTATACTAAATTTTGAGTAGAATTGTTTAATTATAAATGGGTTGATAGAAACTATGTTGGGAAACAAGATGATTATATATTACACTCATCAATTTGAAATGATTTAGTTACAAAGACAGACAATTTATCCTACTGGCACATGTGAAGTCGATATTTTAGGTTACTGACCCATCGAATGATCACTTGTCCATCATTTTCCAAAGGAAAAGAATTCATTTAGGTAATGAGTATGATGATGATGATTTTGTGGACTTATGTGATGTTTATTCATATATTACATGATTACCTAATGATAACAATGATTGCAATGTAGACATAGTACATTCTATATGAAATGATAACATTGAAGGGGTATATGAAAACACTTAGTTACTCTCTTAATTATTTAGGTAAATAACTATTTTCTATTATTTTTATAAAACTTTCACTTGTAAAAATAGTTTTTTTAATTGGATATTAAAATCTATAGATATCGACAATTTATTTGATATTTTTATTACGTTTTATATTTATAAGTTTCAGTTAAACATTTTTTGATATATTAATCCTAACATCATTATTTTTTTGGTGAAAATTACACAAATAAAAACAATATTTTTATAACTAAGATATTAAAATCTATAAATGTTGATCATTTATTTCATTTTTGAATTAATTTTTTTATTTATTAGTTTTAGTTACATATTTTTTGGTGACAAATCAAAACATCATTATTTTTTTGAAACATACACATGTATTTTCACTATTTTTTCACATATATATTATTTGTATTAATTTTTTTAGACGTATACATTTCATCAATTGTATTGGTTGACATAATAGATATAATTTTATTTCTATTATTAAAAAATAATTTTTTTTCTTATAATAATCATTTAATTCTAATAATTTGTAGGTACACAAAATATCATTATATACTTATATTTAAATGTATGGACCATAGGTAGAGTAGAATTTTACAAAGGTATCTATATGTTTTTTCATATTAATATATATTTAATAATTAAATTATTTAGTGAGAGAAAGATTTTATATATTAAAATTACATTCAAAACAACTGGTGAGCCTCCTATGGTGGAGTATTTTTCTTCTCTAGAGAATAAAATTCCAAGAGTTGGTTGAAACATTTAATAAAACATTCACTTTCTCGCAGAGATAAAATGATATATACTAAATTTGATGATGATAATAACCTATCTGACCTAAATGAAAGGCATTTTAGGAGTAATATTTGCATGAAAAGTTATTATAGGATTAATATTTTATATCTTGAAGCGAGATATGTCGATAAGGTGGTGAAAGAGAAGTTTTTTGAGTCTATAATGGTAAAATATCTCATCTAATTTATTTTTATCCAATTCTTCAAATATTATATATTTTTCATGACTAATATTTAATATATTCAATTACTAATGACATACAACTTTCAGGAAATGAAATAAATTAATAAAAAGTTCATATCTCTTGCTTCAGTTAGACAGAGATATTTTAAATTGAAATTGAAAAAAAGGGAAGTTAGAGAATGAAAACTCATTCCTTAATTATGCGTTTTTTGATGTAGAGACATTGGATAAATTTATCATTGGTTGACATGATAAATCATTTATGGTCTGATAATTATTTTATACAAATTCAATTTTTAATTTATTTTGTTTATTACCTGATGGTCGATTCATTTATTTTTTATAACAGGTCTTTAGGAGATCTCATCCAGAGATCAAGTTTCCAAATGTATACCCTCATACTTTATCATTTGGAGGGTATCATTTATTAGATGAGAAAATTATTGTAAAAATGTTTGATTTATTAAGAGAGAAATCCATGAGTGTCTTATAATAGGTTAATTTTGGGCCTCCATCTTCCCCCACTCACCATGAAATATGCAAAAAAGGGTGACAATGAAAAGAAATGGAAATTTTCTTACCAATCCTTTTAAATAAGTAGCTGAAAAAATTATTAGAATTTGAGTTTTATTTTAATTGAACATTATTATTTTAAAATTAATTGAAATAATATAAAATTTTAATATATTATTTATGGTTTATCTTAAAGAGAAATTCATGCACAGAACATTTATCCCTGAGGGTGGTATAGAAATTCTGTCTACTACTTTATAAATTCAAGAACACCTTGACCACATAAGAGGATATGAGGTGGGTGTTAGTATTATGAAATTTTTTGGTTGTACTAGTAAAAATTTGAGGGGAAAAATAGAGTACCTAAAGCATAAGGTGAAATACCTGAGATAGTCGATGAGTGATAAAATTAAATCAATTGTGGAGGATATGTTTGATGAAATTACCAGATAATCAAAACCTATATATCATGCCTACCTAGATCTTCTTCCTCTTAATTTGGACCCATCCATGTACTGTGAGTTGTATTCTAGAGATCCCCATGTAAATATTTTAGTGTACAAAATTATATATATTTTGGGGGATTATATGCATCATCAGCATATGATGCTATGTCATGTAATAGTTTCAGTATGTGATATTATCGATCCAAATATTTCGGGGTCATTTCCTATTGAGTTTTTTTTTCTAGAGTTGGAGATAGTGTGGGTAATTTTTTACTTTTTCCAACTAGCCTTCTTCATCACTAGAAATATGAAATTTAATTTCAAATTAATTTCAATGTTTTATTATATTTAACTTATATAGAAGTGTATGAAATCAAAATAAATACTAAAAAAGAAAAAAAAAATTAGAAACCAACACCTTTTCATACTTCTGTGGTTATTGGTAGGCTAAAAATATTATCTCATATTTCTTTTATCATGGAGACTTATTATTAGTTTTTCTGTCTACAAATATATATGTGAGAGACTATGAAAAAAAATATTTTAAAAAAGATATAATGGATTAATTCATGCCTTTCGTAGGGTGTGTGAAAAAAAATTATTACCTAGTATAGTATAGTAGTAAACCTTGGTACTCTCACAAAGAGGAGTGAACACAAAAAGGGTTTGTCACTTTTTTATTTATTTTTAGGAAAAAAATTATTTGTAATTATATTTGTGAATTTGAGAAACTATAAAGTAGTTTAAATTTAATGGTATTAAAACAATTTATAAAAGATGGTAGCTGAAATGGGATTGTAAAAACCTATTTCTATGTTATAATTATTTCCAATGTTTACCAATTCTGCTTTTTCTGGATGGTAATAGAGTGATTAATATTTTTATTCATCTCTTTCCCCTTGGATATATAGTGATGTTAAGTGCATTCCTAATCAAGTCTCAATTAGTTTACCCCCTTCCTTTGTGTATGGCATTGTAACAGGTTCATTTGATAAATTAAGGCAATTCCCAATTGAAAATTTTTATTCCCTAGTAAACAATAGTCTCCATCACAATTCCTCACACGTGCTGGTGATCATTGAGAACTCCTCACTAAACCCTAATATATTCTATAGAACATATATAGGAATTGGGTGGAGGGAGATATATAACATAAATCAATGTCACTAAAATAAAAATAATCTAACTGTAACACAAATTAATTTGGAATTAAATACTAAATAAACAATTAAAACCAGTTGGTAGAAAGTGAAAATGTTTATTTAAATAAATGAAGAAACTAAAATATAACAGTTGGTAATTCCTAAACCTTTCCTTATAACTCGTAGGAACTACCCCTCCATAGATGGGGAAGTCAAGTTATTTAAAGAGAGGAGAGACGTCGCATAATAAGAGAAAAAAAAGTAAAGAAAATCAGGGTTATAAATTTGTAACTGGGAATCATCCATAGCTTCCCTCCTTGAGCAATACTCCATAAAACATCCCCTTACCTCTTATTTATAGGAATTAACAAGCCTTTGGGTTATCATAATTAGGTCAAAAATTTACTTCAGTCAATCCCATTGGTACACGGGTCATAAACAAGTGGTGGCGGTATTAAATCTCTTCAAAACTGCCATTTTTGCACTTTTCCTATAACTTTCGCAATGTGTAAATGTTTCATAACTTATAATATGTAGATATGTTAGTATTTTTCATGTTTTTAATTAATCAAGGATCACATCATGAATGACATTCACAATGTGTAATGTGTGGGGTTGGAGCCGTAATTTCCAAATGATTTCACGTCAATAATAATGGATTCCTGATGTATAATGTGTGGGGATGAACTTTTCATGGATTGTTATCATGTTCTGTATTCCTTCATATTATATGTAATGAATGACTTAAACAATGTGTAATGATTTTTCCTTATATTTTTTCTCTGAATTATACGGGTTCTTCTTTTTTAGCTATGGGCTTGGTCCTTAACTTATCCATGACTCTACTATAGCTTCAATATTTCTTCCAAAATATGATGACACATCATGAACTATATTATTCTCTCTTTTTTTGTTTTATAAATAATTTTACTATACTATAATAAATCCCAAAATTAATAAAATAACAATAATATTAGTTATTTAAAATTCATAAAAAAATATGTTTAATATTAAAATAATCTTTAAAAATATGACGCTATCATTGATCTTGTTATTTTTAATCATCTCACCATCCCTGTGTTGTATTTTTTCCCTTGTAAGAAAATTTCAATTTCAATTTATATTTATTTCAATAAATATGACTTATAATGACTTGGTTTATTACTTATCTAATTAGGTATCTCAAAATCCTTTTCATTCAAACTGATAAAATTTTCTTTTATGGTTTTATGGAACATGAATACATTTCAATAGATGTTCTATTTCTTAGTACAGAAGCTAAAGTTAATTATATATGTGAAATATTAACAGATACAAATATTTGGTATTTGTTTCTTGTATTCCTTAATGATTAATAATATTAATGTAATTATAAACTAATATTTATTATAATGTCATTAATTATGAACTTTTTATATTATAGTGTTCATTGGATGTTAGAAAAATTATTCCCACATAAATGCATAATATTTTGGATTTTCTCTTTATTGGGTGTATTTCGTAAATATTTTAGTAAACTATTAAATTGGTAATTTTTATTCAATTTTATATGTTATTTAATATTAAAAATTTTATTGTATATGTTTTGTAAGTTGATATATGAAAAATTATATCATGGGAAGATTTTGACGATGCTCACTTATAGATAATAGATGCAAATAAAATTAAATATGTAAAAGTATAGTTGAATAACTTTTATATTAGATCATACTCATTTTAAAATACATATATATTGGTCCTTACTTTTAAGTTAATGTTATATAACTAAAATTTCATCATCAAAAATGTAATATAGAATGATGTTATTTTGTTTTAAGATTTATTTTTGAGATTATTACAACCTGGATGGGGAAATATTTTTATAAGGATGGTTCCATTATTATTTTTTTGTTTTAAATCATAATTTTATATTTGTTAATTTTTATAATATCCACTGTTTTTATATGTCTTCAGTGATGCTGCATCATATACATATAAATACATTACCCAACATTGATTTTTTTTTTAAAAACAGTTTTTAGGTATGATTAATCTATAGACAAGTTCAATGTATGTTTTTTTATTTTTTTTAAAGTTTAATAATTGAGTATTTTTTCTGTGTTGTGTTGTTTTTTGTTTTTTTCTATACTTGAAATCAGTTAACAAGTATTTGGGGAATAAATTTATAATATATTTTTTAAAAATTAGACCTCCAACATTAGTTTTGTATATAACTGACACAAAAAGTGCAATACTTGACTTTAAAAATTTATTATTTATAAAAATCAATGTTTAAATTCAAGTATTTCACTTTTACTATCGTTTTAGACAAAACTGACAATGAAAGGCTCAAAAATAGATTTTATTTATACTTTTAATGTCATATTACTATAAAAACATATTTTGAAATCTTTTTTTAATGTAAAATTCTAATAATCGATGTTAAAATTGTTGTTTTTTACATTAGATGTAGGAGCATTGTTTTTAACCAATGTTAAAAATGAAAAAACAACATTAAAAGGTTGTTTTCTAGTAGTGAATGTCCTCAGAGTACTTTTCACATTGAAAGGTCATAAATGTTCCTTCTATTGATGAGAACAATGAAGTACCATGATAATATTCTAGAACATAAGTCTTATATTCTTATGAAGACTTTTAAAGGGACATAGATGATACATAATATCGGTTTTTTATTCTTATAAGGAGATGAGGCTTTATCTCTGGAATTTCACACTTGGAAATATTCAAAACTGGATATTTTAAGGTTAAACCCAAAAGTTGAAAATCCACATGTATTTTTCTCATTGTATATTCTTATCTACAAACATGTGTAATGATATTTATGCATTAATATCATTATTAATGCATATCACAAATCACATACTTTGATGTATTTTCCAAAATCAAGGATCTATATATTTATAGTGAAGTAGGATACATTGGGTGTATCACAAATGATATGTTATTAATGAATAATTCAAAGAAGGATTTTACCCTTCCATATTTATGGAAGTTTATATCTCAACCCTTTTATTGGAATGGAATTATTGAGATAAAATCTATGGTCATGGTGTATTGATAGTTTCATTTTAGAAAGTAAAAGAAATACATATCGAGCTTATAGGTTTATTACGTGAGAATGAAACATTTTTTATGATATTTCAAGACAAAGGGAATATATTACACAATGAGTGTTTCTATATGGATACTTTCATGGTGAAATTAATTTCTTACTCTATGGGTGTCTTTACGCATTGTTAGATGCTGATATTGGACTTTAGGCCAACCCACCCAATGTCACAGGGGAAGAGGCATAGAGGCCCACACACATAGTGTTTTATTTGATCAAAGCTAAATTCTATTTAAATTTAATAATTAGAATAAATATTATTCTCCACATTGAGGAATAATATCTATTCAGGATTTATTTATCATAAATATTCAGTCACTATTTTTGTGTACGTTGAATACTAAATAAATGTGTATTAGTAAGACCATGAAAAATATTTATTTATTTATTTATTGAAAGAATAATTTTTATTATTCAAGGTTAAATAAATATCAATGAAGGTGAATGAGATGAGTTATGTTCTCAGTAACAGAAATGATATATTAAATATCATTTAAATAAATATTAATTTATTTATTGATATATATATTATCCATAATACATGCATGCATAAAATACTACATTATTATTATTATTAGATGTGGGATTCGCTAAGGATTATAATATTGGTTATGTACTAATGTGAAAATATTAATCATCTAACCCCAAATATTAATATACCAAATTATATCATTTATATTGTGTGGTGTAAATCATTTGTTTTGTGTAATTATTTACTATCTATATAATTATCTCATTGAATAACTTCTATAAGTTTTTCTCTCAATATTGATATAAATTTTCCACATTATCCTATACTCTCATAAATGAGAGAATAATAATAAGTCCTTTACTTCAAAAATATTGAGTCATGGTCAAAGGATAGAAACATAAGATGATCGATACCACCACACTAGAATGTGAAGTATCATAGATGATACTTTGAGATCAAGGAGCAGGTGTGGATCACTACTAAAGGGATTCTATTTTCGATCCTCTCAACACAGTGACAGTACAAGCCAAATAGAGGTTCAATTGATCAACACCTACATCAGGGAAAGTACTCAAGCTCAAGGCAATTTCTTATTATTAAATTTATTATAAATTTAATGTGAATGATCCTCTATTTGGATAAAATATCATTTTGTTAGTATTCTACATTAATGATCCCAAGACATGTTTTTATTTGTAATTATCTTCTTAGTTATTCATTGGATTCAACAAAAACCCATTGTTGGGAATGGTCTTGACCGAATTTTATTGCGCCCATAACCATTAGTAGACATATCTCATGATATGAGAGGCCTTATCCTATTTTAAACAACAATAGATACATATATCCAATGCATAAAATAACCACCTATAGTACATACAAAAAATAAATTGAATTGTAAAAAAAATGCATCATACATATGATATAAGTACAACACCACATCGGTAAATTCTGAAGGAATATATCTCACAATGCTTTAAATCTTACGTACCCAAGATACCATAAGGTTCATCCTCACTATGTGTACTTTTGTATTGATATCTAGCTACAACAATCACTTTTTCCATCATAAATGACCATGATCCACCATGAATCGCCAAATATAATCAGGCATCATCTCCTAATAAGAAATGTTGCCTCCACATCCACCAAGACCACCAGTAAAACTTACATCACCTACAAAAACACAACATGTGTGGGAAAAATCCCCTACAAGGGTGAGTATAAACATAACTGGTAGAAAACCCCAAAACAACAATGGAAAGATAAGAAACATGTTATCTTAACCTTTGGTATATAAGAGTAATTATAAGGAAGAAAAATAAAGAAAATCCAAATACATTATACAACGAGAATTCTCAAGAAAAAATAGAATTATCAAACATCTCATCCTAACCCCATTACGGTTAGTATTCACGAGAAACAAAAATTCTCAAAGATACTGAAAGGTCCACAATGTATAATGTTTATAGCCTAGTTATATATCACATCTCAAAGGTAACCTAGGGGTTCCAGACGGTTCACAATTCTCTATATATCGGATATACTCAACCTTTTTTCCATTCCACCATTACAATATTTTGAGGATGGACATACTCCTTACTAAGGTATGCACATCATTCGAGAGAGTACAAAAAATCATTGTCCACGATCATTGATATTACTTCACTATTCTAGAAACTGATAGGGATGCCTACACATTTTCCAAGAATAGGTCTTGGTTAAGGGAGGTATTAACACCTACTATCACAACCATCCATGTACGTTGTAAAGGATTGAACCTAAAATATAATAAATAGTATCACTCTACTAAATCCAACTATAATAGAAAAACTAACATGAAAATCTAATAATATAAACATCCTAAATCTAATAACTCATAAATCTTCTCTAGAGATATATTGAAGTATCTCGTGACCATGATAGGTAGGGGAATACTGACACTAATAAATTATCCCCCACCCTATCCAAGCTCTTTGGATAGGGAAATAACAACTCCATATATATAGAATTTTGTGCCCTATGTAAGTGGGGGGATACTGACCCTATCTAATTTGAAGGTAGATGATCTCTCACCCTGAGAAACACACATCAAATGGGTGAGTATTGAAACTATCTAATGATGGTGGGGGAACTCACACCCTAACACATCCACACTACCAAATAGGGTTTCCAACCCAGAGAACACCATGACCGTCATGCCCAAACCTAGACACCAGCCCTACAAATCTAAATTTATGATCTTCATATATAACTAAACAAGAATCCTCATATGGAAAAATAGACCATTTCATTATGATCTATGTAGAAAAATACTTTGGATATGCTACTTATTTTTTCAAAACTAAAACTTAGTGAGAAAATAGTGAAAACAACACAAATGAAAAATGGACTATGTGGAAGCCACTAATCATTCCATGTGGTGTGATTGGAGGGGGAGGGAATTACCACACATGATGTGCTACTGGGGCTTCACCCCCCTCCTAGGTTGAGTTAAGAGAGACCCATCCTGATCCAGCTATATACTCAAACCACAGTGCTCGGCTTGTAGGGGAGGGGTCAAACCTGTAGCACCCCCACCTGCTATGTTGTGTGAAATGTTCCATCTTATACCAAGGTATCACATGAATAGTGGTGGGTGAACCCTAACTCCCCCTTTACCCTTAATTTGGATCATGACGTCGGCATGGGTTTCCACCTCCTCTAGTCAGCCTTGTCACCATTTCCATCAGCGGTCATTATGGTCGACCTTTTCCACACCACCAACCATAACCATGAGCAAATGTTTCCTCAGTCATCATCATGACATGCCCTTTATTCCACCTAGAACCACCATGATATTGTTCACATCACATGATTTATACCCCACCTAAGCTACCTCACACCGTAACCATATTTTTCGAGCCACCCCACATGCCTCCTCCATTCACCGATGACATCATCCAAGGCTAGTGGATTTAATCCATGCTAAAAAGGTGCATGGATTGGCCAAGGGAAAATAGTATAGCATTTGGGATCTTATTTGAACACCTCACCTTGATTATTTAACTATTCATAAAGGTTTATTGCACCAAAATAAGAGAACGATTAAGGGGTAAAAGTATATCCTAACATACATAGAATTAAATAAAAACTAAGGTATGAGGAATCAATTGTGAATTTAACAAATATTTATCATTAATAATGAATAAAAAATAAAATAATGAATCCAACTGCAAATTTGGATCAATTGTGTGTAAATAATGCATCTATCTTAAGCGGAATTAATGATTTTTATGTGTTGATCATGCTCTATGACTCTCAAATACTCTCTCAAATACCCTCTCAAATTTTATATTTTATGGTGGTTAACCCTATAATTATATTAAGATATGATTAAATGCCACAAAAACTAGATTTTTTGTGTTTAATTAGGATACACAAAACTAGGGTCGGTCTCAAAAACCACAGAGGAAAACTCAAGTAATGGTGATCTAAGGGTAAACCCCCCATTTTAGAGCAACTGTTATCTCAGATTTACTATCCAAGTATTTTTTATTGTAGAAAATAATTATTCCCACAAATTAATTAATATGATCTAAAAATAATATACTATACTTAATATATTATTTTTGAGGTTCTGTAACACCTTCCACTCCATTCTGACTTGGATTGTGGGTAAGCATGATACCTTATGTTCAACAGAACCATCAGAAAATTTTTCTGAGGTCATCATCTAAGGTAAATTTACTATTTTTATAGCTGAGGAGGTCTAAACACTCTTAAACACAAAAATTGAGTTAATTGATGGTCTAAAAAAACTAAGGTCACTAAATTATATCTCATTGGATCACAATGTAATTTGTGTTATCAATTCCAAGAATGTGGGTCTTGTCCTGATATTGAGTAGTTCAATGTGATTCTTGAGGTGCATATATCTTCTAGCCATGTAATATTGGGTATGGTTTGCATGTGCATCTGTGATATGTTTATGGGTGAGTGAGTTTCACTGGTGAATTATTTTCACTCTCCCAGGATAAGCATACACGTCCTCTTGATCATAATAGTATTCAGTGTGTTGAGTCAATAAAGGGAATCCTACTTGGTTGTTGGAATCACCCTTACGCATTGTCCCCAAAGGTGTTAATATTTCACTACAAGAAGGGGTGGATTGTAGTTTAAAACATGGAGATAAAACTTTATCCCACTCAATGTGTAATTTTATCAGATGATATGTCTTCTGATCAAAACAAAATATATCAGAGTAAACAAAGTATAAATGTAGTGAAATATAAAACTATAAGCGGTTAAAAAACTATTAAAAAAATGAAATAATCAAAGTGGAAATTAATTATCTAAGGGTTAAATAGACTAAAATAAAATATAAAATTAATCATAATAGAAAATAAGATATAAACTAGGAATTGAATAATAATACAAATACCATAAAGTAAATTATTTACCAAAAAAATTCCAGTAATGGAACCCTTCATGTTTAGACCAAAGCAGAAGGTGGTTTGTAACATGAACCAAGGTATCCCCATTATAATCCTAGATCATCCTCTACTATAAACCCCTCAAGTGGTATTAGTTTCCTATCCTTGGACACTTTGTCTTCCTAGTCACAAAATCCATTGACCAACTGGATGAGACAAACTTTTCCTCCCAGATCATGGAATCCCTTAATCATGAAGGATTTCACATGCCACCTTCCAACCTGAAAGCTACCCGATCTCAATGATCAGATAAAGAACATTTAAAATAATATCATATTAGATAATTTTCAATTAAAACCTTAGAAAAATATACTCTAGTTAAATAACTCTAAAGAAAAAACAATATAAATCACTTTAGGATATAAGTTTTTTCAATCATTAAAATGAATTAAAATTAGTCACCTTGTTTGATGTAAAAGTTTCTCTTTTTCCATGATGACTCATATTGAATTTATAGTTGTCAATGTAAAAAAAATCTATGTCTATATTCAATGTTCTTTGGGTTCAATTATAGTAGCATCAAACTTAACATACCATTGTCCGATGAATGTAACTCTCCATCTATCATCTGATGAGTTCAACGCCATCAAATCAATCATGTATGTTTTAGAATATGTAGTGATTGGTTCAAATCATTGTAACATTAAAAATGAAAAAACAACATCTTTACATATAGAAACATAAATAATATCCCTAACAATTAATCAATTACATCATGAGTGTACTATGATATTTAAAACAAGGATATGAATGTAGTCTTTCACCCAATAATCTCTCTATTTTTAAAAATAAAAAGATAGATGAAAATGAAGCAATTTTGACTAAAATATATTATAAAAACTCTATATAATTTCTGATAAACTCTTTATCTCATTTTCAAACTCCCCCTCTTAGAAATTTAAATAGGTAAATCAAGCCTTTGAAAGGTGAAAAAGGAAACTTATTGGAATCCTTAAAAAAACCTATTGAGATCCTCAAAGCTCTCCCCATTTGTGATAGTAAAAAAATATCACAAAAGTAATTATAAGAAATAAAACAAGATCAATGTGAAATGGATTTAAAAATAATGCCAGTATAGTTATATCCCTTTAATTTATGATGGTGTGAAAACACCTCTTGAGTTTATTTTCTATTATATTTTCATTTTTTCCTCCAGGTTTCTTCAAATTCTACCCCTGATGATTTACATACTCCCCCATTAAAAATAACCATAACAAAAATATCAAATAGATTCCCCCTTATGTGAATAAATTTTATTATACTATTTATTCTCCCCCGTTATATATGGTATAAATATAAATGTTATGGAAATGAAAAAATTCATTTAGTATCTAACAGATCAAATCCAACTTTTAATAAATAATGTAGACAAATATCATTTGTTAAAATAATCTCTCCTCATTAAAAATTAAAATGTTAATATACGAAATCAAAATACTTAGTAAAAGATCTCACCAGAAAATGGAGACCTCTCTCTAGCTATCATCTGGTAACCTTTTTCAATGAATATGTTCTTCAAAAATACTATAAGTAAGTTCTCCAATCAATACTAACTATTTACAAAAAATTAAATAAAAATATAATACTTTAATTGAGTATTTAATCAAATAATCAAGGATAAATTTAATATATTATTTTAAAAAAACATACATATACTACATAATATAGAATAATATTATAAAAATTAATAAATTTTCTCCTCTGAAATCTAACAAATTGATTTCATAAGCATTAAAAAATAATACTTTAATCTTTCATAGAGATAAGTATGTTATGTGTAAAAGACTATGTGAAAATTAATTGCATTTATAAGAATTTATGATGAATCACGATGTAAAAATACAAAGTATTGGTGTTTTTTATGAGAAGAACTTTTATAATGATAAACATGAATAGAAAATATACAAAAATTAATCATAATGAATCCATTAGAATATAAATTTGTAGTATGTGTAAAAAATGGTTTAGACTAAATTATATAAGATGGGGTTAAATAAAATAGATATCAAAAAGTTATCCACCATGATATTGATTTGGTCTTCTTATTTAAAATATGGTTTCAATGAATTCATTTGAAAAAATTATTATCATTTGTTAAAGGTTATGGAAAATAAGAATAATTAAAACACACTGAAAAGTTATACAAATAAAATAAACACCCCTTAATAAAAAGTGTTATACTTATAAAGTAAAACTTTAAAATTTAAAGGATTTAAAAAAATTATGATATTAAATTCCTATAAAATAAACATAAGTTATAAAGTACTGGATATAGAATTCTAGTTGTCAGTATGAAACAACTTCATTTGATTAGAAATCAAATTCATGGAACCTAGACCTACTCAAGTTTATAAGTATTTTTTAATGGATATTTAGACACCCACATCTATATAACCCCTTTATGTTCAAAAGTAGTAAGAACTATTGAAATGTAAGATTGATGTTAATCGAGGGATTAAAATTTGTTTAGAGAGAATTAGTTTTTCTAGTGTCCACCACATTGAAACTTTGAACAAAAAGGGGAAATATTTGGTTTAAAATATCTAGGTTGATAAAATTAACATCAGATCGATTTCTGCCTTAATTAGAAAGTTATTCCCTTAATTTTGAGTTGTCTATTGATATTCTCAATAAAATTACTTCCTAGGATAATGTTGGTTAATAACTTTATTAAGCTTTCAACTTCTAATTTTGACAGAACTTTTTCATTCTGATTTTCTAATAATATTAATGAGACTAGGTTAATTTTTAATTTTTAATTCATCTCATAAATTTCTCTTTTAGATTCATTTATACAATTGATGAGTTTACCATTTGACATCTCAGCCTAGAAATTGTTAACATATCTATTGTTTTACTTATAATAATTTTTAGAAACTTCATTATTTAACACAACCAAATATGAAAATAGATTAAAATTTTCATTGTTTGACTTAACCAAACCTGGATATATCTTATATTTTTCTCCTTTTATTTAGAAATTTAATTTTTATGTTCCATTTATCTTAGGTATAACTTCTTATGGGATTCTTCATCTTTAATAATATACTATTTATTGGATTTTCCTTTCTTCTCATCATCATAAGATGGTATTTTATCATCACTATCTTCCTTATCATCCAGGAAATATTTCACCTTATTGTATAATGAATATTGAGATAAAGAATCTTACTACTTATCTTTCCTATGAACTTTATATTATTAGGAAGTTTCATGTTAGCATGAAATCCATGATTCTTTGGCCTATCATCACTATCATCTGATTAATAGTCAGAATATTGATCTTTATTGAAGTTTCATGTATAATTCATGGTATGAAAATATTTTCATTATTTTATCTTTAAAGACAAATTCTTATTTTCTTTGTCTTTTTTTTAACTTATTGTGAGTTCTAATATGACCCATCTTCCCACATTCATAATAGATGGTTTCTAAAGATTCATTCTTTTCTCATCTTTCTTTTCAATATTTTCTATCATTTTAGTAGTCACAATGTAATTTTTCACTTTTGAGAAATATTCTTACCATTTGAGAGAAATAATTTTCTATAATTTCTGGGAAACCATCATCTGAAAAATATTAAAGATTATTTTAAAAGTAGTGGGAGTAGAATCACATGATCTAGAATTTAAGGCTCCAAAAGTGAGTTAATTGAAACATCATTCATCTTTTTCTCTTTCTCAACATATCTCTTTAAAATATTTTCATATTTCATTAAAGTTTCTATTAAATCATTAATAATATTATTTGTAATATGATTTCTGTTATATACTATTATCTGTTTGGATTTTCATTCCTTTGATAGGATGTTGAAGGTTTTCTCAACAAATTGATCATTCGATGTTTCTTTCACTCTAAGTAACTGTAGGTCATTTACTATTGTCATAAGTCTTTGATTCGTCTAATATATTGATCCTCCTGATATAAAATTGGAA
The DNA here is from genome assembly GCA_963277665.1 of Viscum album. Lineage (NCBI taxonomy): Eukaryota > Viridiplantae > Streptophyta > Magnoliopsida > Santalales > Viscaceae > Viscum > Viscum album. Next base: position 1,497,487,984 of record OY728132.1, read on the forward strand.
CTTGATAATCATCCTTGATAATAATATATTTATTTTCAATATATTTACATGTTCTAAAATTTTTCACTCCTAGATTTTTTCAAATACCATTGAACATCTAAAAATAGGAATTTTTACTATAAATTTTTCGTTGAATTACACATAGAGGAGTATTTATCACTTTGAGGTTGAGTTAAAGTTATGCTTGTTCAACTAAAGTGGATCCATAAACTTATTTTTTCTGGTATTTTATAATTTTTGGTAAGCATCAGAAAAATTCAACACCAGTATTGAGGACATTTGTCTCCATGTGATCTCTCCAATACTAATAATCTCTACCATAAATAATTGGTGGTTTTTTTGGATTTAAATTCTCTAAATCTTAAAAAATAAAAAACACATATCATATAAAAAACAATATTTTCTCTTGTACACATTACTGTAAAGAAAATATGGTAAATACTGGTAAATAAAATGGATAATATGAAAAATAAGAGAACAACCCACAAGAGATTTAAGCTAGAATATCAAGAGGATTTCTTTTAATCCAAGTTTTGGCCCTGAAAGGTGTGAATATAGAACTACAAGAGTAGGGTGAATTGTAGTCCAAAACATGACTATCAACTTTCAACCCACAAAAATTGTATGTTGATTTAGTGATATGCCTTCTGAACAAAATAAAATCTATCAATGTAAACATAGTATAATTTTAGTGGGATATAAAAACATTGTTAAATAAAATACTTCCGGATAAATGATATAAGAATAGTGGAGATTAATTGGTATATAGTTAAACATACAAAATTGAAATATAATATCATGCATAACTAGAAATTAGAAGAAAAAAACATGTATTGGATAACAATCCAAAAACCCCAAAATGATATTATTTACCAAAACAAATCCCAGTAGCGAAGCCTTTCAATTTTAGACCAGAGTGATGGGTAGTTCGCTACTTGAACAAAGTTATCCTTAATCCAATATTGGATCAGCCTCAACTATAAAATAGTTATATGTAATCAAAATCTTATCACCAAACACTCTATCTTCCTAGCCACGAATGTCATCGATCAACCAGATCAGGTAAGCTATATCTTTCAAAACACAAAATCCCTTGATTGGAAAGTACTAGAGACACTAGCTTCCTGACCAGAAGCTCCATGATCTCAATGTTCAGTCAAATAATAATTCCAATAAGAAAAACTTAAATCATTTACAATGAAAACATCACACACAGATGAACTAAGTGAGTCTCTCTGAAGAAAATACCATTGGAAGTTCTCTAGGAAACAAGCTATTGTAAACTTCAAAACAGTATAAAACTCTTCAACTCACTTAATGTAAGATTTAATCCTCTTCCAAAATAACTAAAATTGAAATTTGAAACATCCACATAACAAACACCAACATTTATATTCTGACTTACTTGGGTTCAATCACAACAGTGTTGGATGAAAATGACCATCATCAGAAAGACGTAACTCTCTGTTTATCATTCGATGGGTTCAACAACATCTCAATTCTCTTTTATGATCTGATAGGTGTGAAGAAATGTCCAATTCATCGAAACATGAAAAATAGACAAAAAAACATAAATAAAAACTAACAATCTTTTTAGTATTCAGTCAAATCCATCATGAGTGTATAGTGATTTTCAAAATAAGGATATGAAAGTGGAATTTGACTAAAAACTACTAATTTAAATGAAATTAGTTTTGATGTGCATGGGTAGATCTTTATGTATTCTTTTAGGGGAAGGTATCAGGTTGGATTTAGACACATTCTTTGAGTATAGCCGCGTACACGGAGTTTGAGTTCTCAACATGAGATTCATTGTGAGTTGGGATGGAGACCATTATATATATTCCTTTAGGTTATGATACTACTTATACATAAGCCAATTTTCACCTAATTTATTTATTATTATGCTATTCATATTTTTCTGGTATTTCATTGTTTACTATTGATGCATCATGTAAAATTTTTATTTCTTTTATATTATGGACTATAGGGGTTCTCTTGGCTTGGGTTTATTTATCTATATGATTCGAGTATGATTACTATATGGGCGTGTCATGTTGTTGTTTTATAGAATCGAGCATGATATCTAAAGCTTTATTTTGAGAATATAATCTCCTCACGATGGTTCTAGGTCATCGTCACTAGATGGAAACCATTATCGTATGGGGAAGTGTGTTCAGGGACATGTGGCACCCCCAACACTGGTATCGTTTGAGAAATTTGATACATAGTGTCACATAGGTACACACATTACAGTCTCATATGATTAAAAAATGTTAGATCAACTGGTCCACGTTTCTCAAAAAATATACATCAACACCAATTTTATTTTTTAAAAATGAATAATTTACACATTTTATGAACAACTAGTTTGATCAAACCACCCAGTCCTTTTTGTTTTTCAAAACACAATTTTCACCACTTAAATTAAGAAAAAAAGTTTGTAAAAAGTGAAATAATGAAAATAAATATACAGACTCAATATTTTGGGACATCATAAAATTCAGGGAAAACGTGACCTCCAGTAGCCGTATGAGATAATTTTAATTGGTCTAAACATAGAATTAGTGGTAATAATAACAATAGTGAAAGTGACGAAAGTAGTAGAACTGGTGTAACACCCCGAACCCTCTAAGCTAGAGCCGGTGCATTACTTGTGATATTGGAATGGTTATAAGGAATGAAAATCCTGAAGGAACGATCATTTTAGTGGTCTTAAATAAACTAGATATATAGAAGTTACTCAAATTACATTGGAAAAGTTTACAAAAATAAAATACATAACGAAAACTAAAAACTGCATCCACAAGAACTCAATAAATAATCTCCACTTTGTCAATTGTTGAAACTAAAAAATGAAAGGGGTGAGCTCAAACACTCAGTAAGGGTTACAAATAGTGGAATCATGAATATAGTAATAATTGAATCATAATCAATCTGACATAATCAATACGGCATGGTGAATAGATGAAAAACTCACACCATTAATAAACTGAGAAAGAAACTGTATCTATATATTTGGTCATAGTGAAAATCTCATGGATAGTAATAAATGATAATGAATAAATAGAATGATTATTAATTGTACATCATGTATCTGGAACATGAAACAATAATACCATTAAAACGGTTTAGTTCTTTGGGTAGAAACCCGTCTGATTTTTGGAAACAAACTCGAAGGGTTTTTCGCTAACTGGTTTGTCTAATTTGACCTACCAAGGAATCGAGGGGATATAGTGGGCCCCACCCACCAAGGCATGTCCAAAGAATTATTTATACATTGATTCAATACAAGAGAAATTTTCTTTTTAAATATTCATACATAGTAGAGTATACGGATTCATCAATACTTCCATAATTAAAATAACTTTCCAAAGAAAAACGTATATGGTTTAGAAAAAAACATATACATGATATGAGATTATGGATATTTAATATAAATATAATTTCAAAGAAAAACTGATCTCAAATGGGAAGTAGGTACACAGTATAAGGATTATTCGGTGCACCATACAAAGTCGGTCACAACAAAATAGTAGTTTAGACAAAGTGTCTTACCACAATGTAATCGGTCGAATCATATGACCAGAACCTAATATCCCTGAAATGAATCATTAAATAACATGAATATAAAAATAATAATGTTATTATATATCAAATGGAAGTACAAATATACCACATATAAGAAATAAGTGGCGAACAATGAAAATCTCACAGAAATGAATGTGAGATGAGAAACCCCATTCAAACATTTCAGCGTGGTAACGAGTGTTATTGAGAGGCCTTAATGAGAGGTAAATGGGTATTCCATTTTTTATATGGAACAAGGGTAGTATGGGGGAGTTTCAAATACATAACCCATCATTAGGAATTAAAAATAAAAGGGCAAACATAGGGGAGATTCCTGAACAAAAGTGAGAGAGAGGATCCCTTACCTTATGCTCAAAGGTGTTCTTGATTGTTCTTAATGACCTAAATAATAAAATTTAGATTCATTAATTAATAAGTCCAGAACCTGATAAACATATAATTGATATGTTATGACCTTATTAGGTTCATTAATGGCCTTTTTTATATTTCAAGAGATTAAATTTTATGGTTTTGGTAGCATTTTCTTCTTTGGTTTTCACGATCTGTTTACTTGTATTCATGAATGGATGATTGTTTGAAATATGGTTAAAAATAAAAAATTGATAATATAAATTCAAAGTGAAATTAAAGAGGTATAAATGATCTTATAATGATTCTGGTTATATACCATGAGGATGACTCATTTTATGAGTTAAAATAAACGCTTGGATTTGGCTTGGCGGTTCTGTGCACAATAAACTTATTTTGTATTATTATTCTATATTATGAATGTGTAAATATTCAAGAACATTAATCAAGATAAAATACATATATTATGATCTATCTCAACCATTTAAAAGGTTTCATGAATAGTATTGATGATAGTAATACCAATTGAAAACCCATCTTCCTTGAGTGTGATAAATTTACACATCTCGCATGGAGTTTTCATTTATTGTATAAAAGGAGGGGAAAAAGAGAGATTATGATGGAAAATTCCATTAGCACAATGAAAATATAGTAAATTTAAGGTAATGGAATTATCATGGCATTTGGATGAGGGGAGGTGATAAGGGAGAACAAAAGAATGGATCTTTATAAAAGAAATTGAATGAAAAGAGAAGGAAGGTTCGCCTCTTGAGTACTCCTCCTTGAAAATCTACTTAAGGCCTTTGTTTTTGGCTTTTTGGTGAGACCATTAGAACTTGGATGTAGGAAGAGGGCTGGGGAAGAGTATTTGGCCGAATTTAGGTATGTCTTGAAGCTTAAGTGGTGTGGGAGGAAAAGGGGTTGGGGTGGTGTATATAGTGGAGGGGAGAGGAGTTTTCTTAATATTATAATCATTAATTTATTATTTCCACTCAAGACAACCAATAGTGATTATTAAATCACCAAGAATAGTAATATATGCATTTCACTTCTAACCAATTGATCTTACATCAGCATATCACCATTAATGACTCAATAAATTCATTATTTGGTAGTTATCATAAATTATCACATTTTACTATTCATCAAAAATTTAAGTATTTCAGAAAAATCTCAAAAATTCAACCTAATCCTTTTTCGACATGTAGAATCCAAAAATTAATCCCATTTTTCAAAAATAATTTTATAAATATGATTAATTAAATATTTAATTAAAATAATTATTTAATCAAAAAATATAAACACTTAAAATATTCATCTTCATTCTTAAGGTGCCTAAATTCATTTATACATTCAAGGGCATGGATACCTTTCATAAGATTTATATTACTATTCATAAGGGTGAGTTACAATTCATAAGGGTAAGTTACTATTCATAAGGGTAGGTTACTATTCACAATTTTTTTTTAATTCTATCAGACTCTAAATATCATCTTGAACACAATTGTGTATGTCATATTTTTAAAATTCAAATCGCGGAGTTGGAAAATTTAAGTTTAATGGCTAGGTTATTGATATCTCCTATAAGTAACCATGTTTTTTCCATATAGGTTCAATGATTCATGAAATATAGGCAATAAATAGAATTTATTTAAGAGAAACATACCATTAAGTGTTTGGGGTGCTACATTATTCCCTCCTTCAGAAATTTCATCCACGATATTTTATGTGTGGAGCCCACTAGAAAGATTTGGGTGGTTATTTTTCATTAAATCCTCTAGTTCTCATGTTGATTCCTCCATATTTTGGTTCCTCCAAAGAACCTTTACTAGATGAGATGTCCAATTTCTCAACACCTGCTCTCTTGTGTCAAGAATCCCAATAGGCTTTTCGTTGTATGACAAATCAGGTTCTAGTTCAATTTCTTCATAGGTGAGTACATGCATTGGGTCTGGCTTGTATTTCTTCAAAAATGACACATGGAACACATCATATACTTTTGAGATATTTGGCGTCATTTCTAAATGGTATGCTACTACTCTGATTCTTTCCATAATTTCAAATGGTTTGATATACCTGGGGCCCAGCTTCCCTTTCTTACTGAACCTTAAGACACCCTTCCATAGAGATACTTTCATAAAGACATGATCTCCCACCTGGAATTCCAAATCATTTCTCTGACTGTCAGCATAACTCTTCTACCTACTTTGGGATGCTTCAATATGGGCCTGGATTGTCTTCACCTTTGTCTTGGTCTCTTCAATAAGTTCGGGGTCTATAAGTTTCCTCTCACCAACTTCCTTCCAACAAGTTGGAGTTCGACATCTCTTTCCATAAAATGCTTTATATGGAGCCATTTGAATAATAGAATGGATACTATTTTTGTAGGAAAATTACACAAAAGGCAAGTATTGATCCCACATACCATGGAAGTAAAGAGAGCATGACTTCATCATGTCTCTTAGAGTGTGAATAGACCTTTTAGATTGTCCCTCAGTTTGAGGGTGATAAGCAGTACTCATTTGAAGCTCATTATTCAAAGCCTTCTGGAGACTTTTCCAGAATTTTGATGTAAATCGGGGATCTTGATCAGACACAATCGATAGAGGTGCACCATGAAGTCTTACAACATTATTAATATAAAGTCTTTCCAAGATCTAAAGTATAAAATCATCTCTTATAGGAAGGAAATGTGCTGATTTTTTGAGATGATCAACAATTACCCATATTGCATCATTACTTCTAGGTGTCCTTGATAATACAGTGAAAAAATCCATATTAATGTTATCCCACTTCCACATAGGAATAGGTAGATTTTGCATCACTCCTTTGGGATGTTGTCTCTCTTCATTCACTTGTTAAAAAACTAGACTTCTTGACACGTAGTCAGCAATTTCCCGCTTCATATTATCACACTAAAAATATTCCTTCAGATCTCTATACATCTGTGTGCTACCTGAGTGTATAGAGAAATTTGAGCTATGAGCATCGTCTAATAGTTCCCTTTTTAGCTTAGGTACTGAAGGAATGAATAACCTTTTCCCAAATTCCATAACACCTTCTTTATAAAAAAAATCATCCAGTCTCCCATCCTTAACTGCATTAATTTTCTTGTGCAGATTTTCATCATTAGATTGAGACCTTTGTACCTTATCTAGTAAAGATGGTTTGGCAATCATTTGAAAGAGGAGTGATTTTTCCACTTCCTTAACAATTCCCATATCCATATTTAGTAGATCTGAAAATATAGGATCTATCTCAATCCTCATTTGAGTTAGAAGGCCATGATCTTTCCTGCTTAATGCATCTTCCACATTATTCGCCTTTCTGGGGTGGTAGTGTATTGAACAATCCTAATATTTTAGTAACTCAAGCCATCTTTTATGCCTCATGTTGAGTTCATTTTGTGTGAAAATGTATTTCAAACTCTTGTGGTTCGTATAAATCTCACATCTCTCTCCATATAGATAATGCATGTATATTTTCATAGCAAAGATTATGGCTGCTAACTCAAGATCATGAGTTGGATAATTTTTCTTATGTGTCTTCAACTGTCTTGATGCATAATAAATAACTTTATCATTTTTCATAATAATGAAACCAATCTCATTCTTTGATGCATCACTATATATTAAAAATACATCTCTTCTAGATGGAAGATTAAAAAATCAGATCATTCACCAATATTTATTTCAATTATTTGGAGAATTTTGTACATTCTTTTATCCACCCAAACATAACTCTTTTACATGTGATCTTGGTTAGTAGGTTAGCCAGTCAGGAAAAATTCTGAACAAAATGCTGATAGTAACCTGCTAAGCCAATAAAACTATGTACCTCAGTTATGTTTGTTAGTGTGGGCCAATCTTGGATAGCCTTTCTCTTTGCAGGATCAACTAGGATTCCATCCTTAGAGACAATATGGCCTATAAAAGAAACTTATTGAAGCCATAATTCGCACTTTCTAAACTTCCCATATAATTTATTTCTTCTAAGAGTTCTCATAATAACCCACAAGTGATTCTCAGGGTCTTCATAGCTTTTTGAGTATACGAGGATATCATTGATGAATACCAAAACAAAATTATAAAGATATTCCTTGAAAACTCTATTCATTAAATCCATGAAAATAGAGGGTGCATTTGTCAGTCCAAAAGGCATCACTGTAAACTCATAATTCACATACCTAGTTCAAAATGTTGTCTTAGGAATATCTTCTTTCCTCACACGCAACTGATGATATGCGGATTGAAGGTCAATCTTTGAAAAGTATTGAGATACATGAAGTTGATCAAATAAATAATCAATCCAGGGAAGAGGATACATATTCTTTATTATAATAGCATTTATTTCCCTGTAATCAATGCATTGTCTCATTGATCTATCTTTCTTGTTGACAAAGAGGACAGGGGCTCCCCATGGAGTATAACTAGGTCGAATAAATCCTTTTTCACTCAAATCCTCTAGTTGTTTCTTTAGCTATAATAATTCCACAGTGTCCATTCTATATGGAGTCTTTGATATAGGTCTTTCACCATGAATTAAATAAATAGAGAACTCAACTTCCCACTCTGGAGGATGTCCAAGTAAGTCCTCTCAAAATACATCAATGTACTCTTTCACTATGTGCACATATTCAATTTGAATATTTCTTTCCTCAACCATAGATATTGGTTTATCTTCCTCTCTAGCTATTTCATTCAGTAGAGCTACTATGGGAGGTTCTAGATATGAATCAGGTGGTGAAGTTTCTTCCCTAAAGACATGGGATTCTACACCATTTTCAAAAATTGTATCTTCATTCTTCATACAATAAATCTTTGCATCATAATTTGACAACCCATACATACCGATAATTATATCAAATTTAGTCATTAGTATGATGACAAGGTTAGAAACTAAACCACTTTTTGGTGTCTGGAGGGGGACTAGTCGACATGCCTTTATTTCAATGATACATCCCCAGGGAGTTTTGATTGAAAACTTCTTTATTAAATCAAATTGGACATATCTAATTTTCATAGGAAAATGAGAAGATATAAATGAATGCAATGATCCAGAATCAAATAAAGTATTGGCTAAGTTTGAGGAAACAATTAAAGTACCTACCACCATGTCATTAGGAAATTCAACCTCCGCGGTTGTAATCGCATAGGCTCGCTCTTGTTCTCTTGTCTTTTTCTAAGGCATGTTTCCTTGGAACTTAGGACACACATTTTCATAATGTCCCATCTCTCTGCAATTATATCATTGAATATCATTGAATTCTTTCTTCCCTTTTCATTCATCATATCGATGACCCTTTTCATTGAAGTTATAGCAGACTCCCATGCCATTCAAGCATTTATTGATATTATTTTTTCCACAGTTATCACGTAATGGGAATATCTTTGTTCCCTATCTCTTCTTTGGTGCTTCTCAATTTCCTTTGTTATCATAGTGCCGCTTCTTATCTTGGTTTCCTTTGAAAATATTTGATCTTGAAAATTCCTTCTCTATTTTGATGGCACTTGATACAATTTCATCATATGATGAAAATGATTGAGAAGACAATTACCTTAGAATATATGTCTTAAGATCTTCAAATAAATGATCAATCTTTTCTACCGAGTCACGTACGTAATCTACGACATACCTATCCAGCCTTGTGAATGTAGCCTCATACTCTGCAACACTGTCTTCTTCCCTTTGTTTTATGCTAAGTAATTTCCTCTTTATTTCAGTTCATTTATCATGAGGGAAATATTATTTGAAAAATATTTCCATAAAAGTCCTTCATTCCATATCTTCTATTTCTTCTTCCTCTGTGGTATTCTGAATCAAGGGCCACCATTGATTAGCATCGCCCTTGAGATAATATACTACAAGTACTACCTTTTCATTTTCATTGCATCTTAATTCCATGAATATCTTTTCAAGGGACTTGATCCATTACTCAGAAAACACTGGGTTTGTAGTCCTACTAAAAGATGGGGGCTTCTACTTGATGAAATGATCAAACATAGGTGTTGAATGGTTATTTGTTACAACCTGAGTATGTTATCCCAATATGGTCATGATCTGATCTGCTCCAACATTGACTGTATTGACTTCTTCAGTAGGGATATCCCTACCTTGCCCACATGTATTGATTACCCTTCTTCTGTTAGACGCCATTTCTAAATAATGGGATAGACTAGATTACTTTATGAATCTCAAATAGAAAAGCACTAAACATAGATTGAAATTCTATGCATAGATAATATTATAAACATGGTTTCTCTGAGTAAAAATTTACATTTAACTCTTTCATAATGGCTTGTAAAGAAAATTTGAATTATCCTAAGAATATCCCCCAGGAGTGTCGTATCCAAGAGTGCAGCAAGACCCGTTTTCTTGCACCAGTTCCCATTCGAGTTTATCTCAAAGCGGTGTTTTCAGGTTTTACCCCTAGATACATTTGTGCCAGTGCCGCCTCTACCTAATCGTATCCAGATAGGGTGATATTACTTAAAGGATCCACATAATATATTCCTTACCAAAATACCAGTACATTCTTGTGTGTTTATCCTCAAATACTACTATAGGGATTTGTTCCCTACTATACATTTCCTACTCTAGTTTCTATGTTTTCTACTAAACATCCTCTGATACCAACTGTAACACCCCAACCCCTCTAGGCTGGAGCTAGTGCATTACTTGTGATATTGTAATGGTTATAAGGAATGAAAAATCCAGAAGTAACAATCAATTTAGAAGTCTTGAAGAAACTATATACATATATGTTACTCAAATTACATTGGAAAAGATTACAAAATACAATATACAATGAAAACAAAAAACCGCATCCCCACGAACTTGATAAATAATCTCCTATTTGTCACCAGTTGAAAGTAAAAAATGAAAGGGGTGAGCTCAAACACTCATTAAGGGTTAAAAATAGCGAAATCATGAATAAAAAAATAAGTGAATCATTGTCAATCTGACATAATCAATATGGCATGGTGAATGGATGAAAAACTCACACCATTAATAAACTGAGAATGAAATTTCATCCATCAATTTTGTCATAGTGAAAACCTCATGGATAATAATAACTGATAATGAATAAAGAGAATTCTTATTAATTGGACATCATGTATCTGGCACATGAAACCATAATACATTGAAAACGGTTTAGTTCTTTGGGTAGAAACCTGGCTGATATTTGGAAACAAACTCGAAGGGTTTGTCGCCAACTGATTTGTCTCATTAGACCTACCGATGCATGAAGGGGATATAGTGGGCCCCACCCACCACTGCATGTCCAAATAATCCTTTATAATATTTTTTAATACAAGATAAATATTCCTTTTCAATATCTATATAGAGTAGAGTATACGGATTCATCAATATTTCCATGATTAAAATAATTTTCCAAATAAACACTGTATGTAAAATGGAATACGATTTAGAAAAAAAACATATCCATGTTATGAGATTATGGATATTTAATAAAAATATAATTTCAAAGTAAAATTGATCTCAAATGGGTTGTAGGTACACCATATAAGTATTATTAGGTGCACTATACAATGTTAGTCAGAACAAAATAGTAGTTGAGACAAAGTCTCAAACCACAATGTAATAGGTCAAATCATATGACCAGAACTTAATAACCCTAAAATGAATCATTTAATAACATGAATATAAAAAGAATAATTTTATTATATATCAAATTTCAGTACACATATACCACATACAATAAATAAGTGGCAAATAATTAAAATCTCACAGAAAATAAAGTGATATGAGAAACCCCTTACAAACATTTCGGCATGGTAACAAGTGTTATTGAGAGGGCTTAATGAGAGGTAAAGGGGTATTATATTATTTATATTTCACAAGGGAAGTATGGGGGAGGTTTTAAAACATACCTCATCATTAGTAATTAAAAATAAAAGGGCACGATATAGGGGAGATTCTAGAACAAAAGTGAGAGAGAGGATCCATTACCTTATGCTCGAAGGAGTTCTTGATTGTTCTTAACGACCGGAATAATAAACTTTTGCTACATTAATTAATAAGTAAAGAACATAATCAACATATAATTGATATGGTATGACCTTATTAGGTTCATTAATGGACTTTTTGATGGTTTAAGTGATTAAATTTTATTGTTTTGGTAGCATTTTCTTCTTTGGTTATCAAGATCTGTTTACTTGTATTCAGTAATGGATGTTTGTTTGAAATATGGTTAAACATCCAGAATTTTTAATACAAATTATTAGTGAAATTAAAGAGATATAAATGATCTTATAATTATTCTGGTTATATACCATGAGGATGACTCATTCGATGAGTTAAAATAAACGCTTGAATTTGGCTTGGCAGTTCTGTGAACAATAAAATTATTTTGTATTATTATTCCATATTATGAATATGTAACGATTACAGAACATTAATCAAAATAAAATACATATATTTTGACCTGGTTTAACCATTGAAAAGGTTTACTGACCATTATTGAAGATAGTAATGAAAATTGAAAACTCGTCTTCCTTGAGTGTGTTAAATTTACACATCTCGGACGATGTTTGTATTTGTTGTATAAAAAGAGGGGAAAAGAGAGATTATGATGAAATATTCCATTAGAATAATGAAAATACATTACATGTAAGGTATAGAAATTATCACTACATTTGGATGATGGGTGGTGAGAAGGGAGAACAAAATAATGAAACATTGTAAAAGAAATTTAAAGAAAAGAGAATGAAGGTTCACCTATTGAGTACTCCTCCTTTAGAAACTCCTTAAGGCATTTGTTTTTGGACTTTTGGTGAGACCTGAAGGTCTGGGAAGTGGTAATAGGGCCTAGAAAGGGTATTTGGAAGAATTTAGGCATGAATTAAATCTTGTGTGGTGTGGGAGGAAGAGAGGGTGAGTGGTAGTTTATATAGTGGAGGGGAGAGGAGTTTTCTTAATATTATAATCATTAATTTATTATTTCCTCTCAAGACAACCAATAGTGAGTATTTCATAACCAAGAACAGTAATATATGCATGTGACTTCAAACCAATTGGTCTTACATAAGCAGATCATCATCAATGACTCGATAAATTCCTTATTTAGCATTTATCCTAAATTATCGCATTTTACTATTCATCAAGAAATTAAGTATTTCAGAAAAATCCCAAAAATTCACTCTAACAATTTTTCACTGTGTAGAATCCAAAAATGAAGTCCATTTTTCAAAAATAATTTTATATATATTATTAGTTAAATATTTAATTAAAATAATTATTTAATCGAAAAATATAAACACTTAAAATATTCATCTTCATTCTTAAGATGCCTAAATTCATTTATACATTCAAGGGCATGGATACAATTCATAAGATTTATATTACTATTTATAAGGGTAAGTTACTATTCATAAGGGTAGGTTACTATTAATTGGGTTAGTTTACTATTCAATGAAAATTAAGTTAATTCTATAAAACTATAAATATCATCTTGAACACAACTGTGGATGTCCGATTTTTAAAATTCAGATCGCAGAGTTGGAAAATTTAAGTTTAATGGCTAGGTTATGCATATATCCAATAAGTAACCTTGTTTTGTTCCATATTGGCTTAGTGATTCATGAAATATAGGCTATAACTAGAATGTATTTAAGAGAAACAAACCATGAAGTGTTTGGGGTGCTACAACTGGTGACAACATCATCAGTTACAACAACATCATGAGATGAAATAAAAGTAAACGTTTTGGTGTTTAAATTTTTTATAATAGAATATGATGATCAAATACGATCATTATTTATTTATTTTTATAAAATAAATAAAAATAATTTTAATTATAATTTAAGTCATTATCATCATATTTATTATATAATATATTTTTAATATTTTTCAAAACATTATAGTGAATTATTATTTATTCATGCAGACGATGATTTTTTTGATCTAGAGGATTCTATAAAAAGAATATAGGTACAAAAAGAATGACTTGTAATCCCAAAATATCATTTTATTGAATTTTATTAAAAAATAAACTATGCCTAAAATATGAAACTAAAAATTTGGTTCCTATATCCAAATGTAACCATAGTTCAAGCGAACCATGAACAATGTTTATTTTACCGGAACCCAATTTGGTCCACTCAGTACAGTAAATCCAATGGGTGCTCCCAATCGGCCAGGCTGGTATCATACCTCCTGCATGAAATGTGGTTCTGTTCCTGGCACCAACAACTTTATTTTCCCTCATTAGGTTAGGCCATTGTTTAAGAGTTTTTTTCTTATGTGGTAGTGGGATAACACGTAATGGCCTCCCAAGCCATCTTTGGTCATCCCATTTCTGTGACCCTCCAAACCAGGGGGTTAAAATTGGATGGATGCAAAATCAAGTTATTTTTAAATAAATAAATAAATACATATAAAACAAAAAATAGGGAAAATAAAGTGGATAAAAATAAGGTTGATATTTTGTAATTTATTAATAGAAAATGATTTTATATATTTATTTTATAAGAAACAATATAGTAAAACCACTCTATTCCATTATGTACTCCCAAAAATTCATGTAGATTATAAGAGGTACCTGAGTATTCCCCGAATCAAAAATGGGTATTACATGTAATAAATGAACCTGATTAAAACCCAGTTATGAGGCACCTGAACCCAATTTAATTAGACCGATTAGGGCTGATTGCCCTATTTATGGGCACCCATTTCCATCATCATTATTCTCTACAATTTTTTATCACATTCAAATGTCAAAACTATCAAATTATAACTATTCAGTTTTGTGATACTTTCAAGGTTTTTATGTGATATTATAGTCGAGAACAACTTTGTTTCTCATTGGCATGTGAACGGTATTCTTTGAATTCACTTTAGGATGGGAGGTGGAGAAATGAATAATGGTGTGGATAATGAAAAATATGGAATTACAATGAGAACAAAAATATTTTTTGGAGGGATAGGAGAGAGTGTGACTGAAAATAATGTTCGAAAGAATGTTTATTCTTTGGGTTTGGTTAAAAAAGTTGATATTGTTCACAGAAAATGTCACAGCTTTCCCTACATGAATTTCAACTCCAACTCTGATCACACTTTTTATAAGATCTTTATCATGGTTCTCTCTCTCCCTCCCTCTAATTTTCAATATTTCCCCCATGTTTATACATGTTTATTTATGTATCTTTTCATGGAATACATTTTTAATTTCTATTGATTATTTAGATATTTAGGGTGTATAGATATTTAACAAGTTAATGGTTAAAGAATTGATCGTGTTAATGGTCTGACTCATACTTATAATCCCTTCATTTTTTTCATCAACAAATAATAAGCTGATCTCATTGAGGTGGTAAATATTCTGAGTATTCTCATTTTACATGGTATTAAAAACCCAATAACACTACAATCAATATCCCTCCTATGTTTTCCCACTTTCTTATCCTAGAGAGAATACTTGTTATATTTTCCCCAAAGGGGGATAACAGTGGCCTCCATAGACCGGGGTCACATTCTTTTCCAGTCGCCCCTCGACCCCTCCCTCTAGGTGCATTTGTCCCCTTTATTAAAGCCTATGCCGCTGAGCTCAAGGAGAAACATCGAGAACAGAAGTAGACATGTTCAAACTAAAGTCCTTGGATCTTTACTAAAGTGATCTTGTTGTTGGTTAGTGCTTGGATATTTAATCGGCTTGTTGTTCATGCAATGTATCAAAACAATAAAGGACACAAACACTATGATTTACAAGGTTCACTCACAAATTGTGAGCTAGTCCTTGGTTATCAGTGAACGTTATTCCATGTATCATGGTGTTTGTCTTATTATCAACGAAAGACTGGTTAGGGGGATAGTCTTTGACCCTTAAAATCTTGATGAGAGCTTGATTGTCACATCAAACATGTGTAGGTTTCCCAATCTGGTAGCCGATATTCTGTAGGAACCAAAATAACCGTAAATTCTCTATGATCACATGAGTCATGGCTCAATACCCTGACTCAACACCATAGTGGGTTGTAACAGTTTTTTCTTTAATTCACTAAGAGATCAAATTAGTGGTTGATGTAATATTCATAACTATCTACCACTTTAAACTAAATTGGTCTCATTGTTGGCTGGTGCTTAGATATTTTCTCGACCTGTTGTGCTCGTAATCTAAAAAAACAATAAAAACACAAACACTATGATTTATAAGGGTCACTCACAATGTGTGAGCTAGTCCTTGTGACCAGTGAGTATTATCCCACATCTCACGGTCTTTGTTTTGTTATCAAAAAAATACTAGGAAAGACGATAGTCTTAGCCTCTTATAAAGATGCCTCTCGACACATCATATGTATCCTATACATTTAACCACTAAAAATAACATGAAACATGAAGATCTATAATTAATAGAAATTTTATAAAGATGATCTTCTTCACTTGTTCGATTTTTTATCATGTGCCTTGAGAAGAATAAAAATTATATGTTATCCTTCAACTCATAACCTTAAATTGGCCTTCATGAAATATCTATATGAATTTTTATAAAATTATTTAATGGATGACCTTTCTTCTTCTATGAATCTCTCTCTTTTTCAGCTCTCTTTATATTAACCACTTCACACAACAACAACCTTTTCAATATATAGAGATTCCATATCTTTATGTTTTCCTTTAACAATTGTAATTCATTCTGGATTCTTCGATAGTCTCATCTTGATCCATGTGTCTGGCCTCTTAATTCTTTAGTCAAATACGTTTAAATATGTTGTCAAAATATCTACCTTAAAATACTCAAGACTTTCCATATTTGAAGGGCACTCAAAATCTATAAATCACAGAGATATAGACAAAACCATTGTTTTTTGATCTTCAACATGATGTGTTGGACTCTAGTCAACAACTCCTCCAAAAAACATGGTATGCCAGTTGGAAATATCTTGAAAATCATGTCATTTCCATATCTTAGAAATTCAACATATATATTCAACATGATGGGTTGATATTAACCACGACATGTTGATATGTTTCTCCACAAACAACTTTAACCATGACATGTTGCTCATCTAGTGTTGATTAGTAATTTCACCTTCTTCACTGTTTTCAACACATGTTAACAAGGTGTGTTGATTAGCCCGTGCTGGACATTATCAACAACATATTTTTCACACCTTACCTTCAAGGTGTGTTGCGTTTCCTGTGTTGGCTAGAAGGGTCCATGCTGAATCATGCTCTCTCAACCACTGATGCGGAAACATCGGGAGCCGCAATGACAAAACAATGAATCAAAGAATAGTATAAGGGAAAAACAAGAACACAAGGATTTACATGGTTCAAGAATAATCCCTACGATCACAAAGAGGTAGAAAATCACAATAATTATGGAGCACAATTTAAGGGGAGTTTTTCAAAGTTCTCTCTCACCCACACACACACACAGAAACCCTAGCCTGAAAATGGGCTAATGTACAGGACAAATCACTATTCCACCAACCGTCATAAAGTCTGATGTGCTATAGTGAAAGACGTCTCGAAATCTGCATCACTACATTGAAAGGCGGCCACCCATGTCAAAAGTTCTACGGTGTCTGCCGGCTAGAAGTCCAAGGAGCTATAGTACTGTTGACTCCGAAGTCTGCACTGCTACAGTACCTTGTCGGTGTCGGTCAATCAGCTCTATTACAGTGTTCAGAGTTCCTACAGTCCCCCAAAATTTGGGTAGGGGACCTCCGCCCCCAGACCCCCATGCAAGGGCGCATTGCTCCTACAACCCCCAACGAGCTCACTACGGAGCTCGACCCGCAAAAGTTGCGGGGTGGTACCACTACGGAAAAAATGGATATTTACGACGAGTTAAGGGATCGTCACAAATAACCCCTATTTGTGACAGGGTCTTACCGCCCATCGTAAAAGGCTTGGCGTGATTTACGTGCCAAATCGCTAGTAAAGGCAATTTGCGACGAGTTCCAATTCCCGTCGCAAATAGTCGTCGACTGTTTTTAGTATCTGCAACTGGATAACTTCCCTGTCGCAAATACTTTGTCGGCTTGTGGTATTTGTGATGTGGCCCATTGCAAATACTCTAACCTATACATACCTCCATTCGTTTTCCTTCTCATTTAACTCTTTACTCAACTTCTCTCAATCTTTACAGAAACGTTTTCTTCTAAAATTGTTCATAGTTTAAACTTTCAAATCAGAGCATTATTTGTGACATTAATACTCTAAAAGCTTCAGTTTCAAGGTATTTATCTATTTTTTGTTTAGTCAATTAATTTTACATTAAATTTTTTATAATTTTTTCTTAATTAGATGTAAATTAATTAAATTAGAATTAGATATTTGTTTTTTAGTATTTATTTTTATTAATAGTAATATTTATGTGTTAATTAACAATAAATTGTAATAATTAGAAATAAATAGTAATGAATAGTAATAAATAGAAATAATTAGTAATAATTAGTAATAAATATTAATAATTAGAAATAAATTGTATTAATTACTAATAAATTATAATAAAATGTAATAATTAGTAACAATTGGTAATAATTAGTAATAATTATTAATAATTTGTAATAATTAGTAATAAATTTTAATAATTAGTAATAAATTTTAATAATTAGAAATAAATAGTAATAAATAGTAATAATTAGTAATAATTTTTAATAATTAGAAATAAATTGTAATAATTAGTATGATTAGTAATAAATTGTAATAAATTGTAATAAATTGTATTAAATTGTAATAAATTGTAATAAATAGTAATAAATAGTAATAATTAGAAATAATTAGTAACAATTAGACATATATTAGTAATAAATTGTAATCATAAGTAAAAAATTGTAATCATTAGTAATAATTAGTAATAATTAGTAATAATCAGTAATAAATAGTAATAAATAGTAATACATAGTAATAAATAGTAATAATTGGTAATAAAGGTAATAATTAGTAATAAATAGTAATAATTAGTAATAATTAGAAAAAAATAGAAAAAATTAGTAATAATTAGTAATAATTAGTAAAAATTAGCAATAATTAGTAATAACTTGTAATAATTAGTAATAATTAGTAATAATTAGTAATAACTAGTTATAATTACTAATAATTAGTAATAATTAATAATAAATAGTAAAAAATTGTAATAAATTGCAATAAATAGTAATAAATAGTAATAATTAGTAATAATTAGTAACAATTATCAATAATTAGTAATAATTAGTAATAAATAGTAATAAATAGTAATAATTAGTAATAACTAGTAATAACTAGTAATAACTAGTAATAATTGGTAATAATAAGTAATAACCAGTAATAATTAGTAATAATTAGTAAAAATAGTAAAAAATTGAAATAATTAAAAATAATTGGTAATAATGAGTAACAATTAATAATAATTAGAAATAAATAGAAATAAATAGTAACAAATAGTAAAAAATTGTAATTATTAGTAACAATTAGTTATAAATAGTAATAATTAGAAATAATTAATAATAATTAGAGATAAATAGTAATAAAATAGTAATAAACTAGTAATAAATTAGTAATAAATTAGTAATAAATTTTAATAAATTGTAATAAATAGTAATAAATAGAAATAAATAGTAATAAATCGTAATAAATCATAATAAATCTTAATAAGTAGTAATAATTAGTAATAAATCATAATAATTAGTAATAATTAGTAATAATTAGTAATAATTAGTAATAAATAGTAATAAATAGTAACAAATAGAAATAAATAGTAATGACTAGTAATAAATAGTAATACTTTTTAATAATTAGTAATAATTAGTAATAATTAGTAATAAATAGTAATAAATATTATTAAATGGTAACAAAAAGTAAGAAACCGTGATAATTAGTAATAATTAGTAACAAATAGTAATAATTAGTAATAACTAGTAATAATTAGTAATAAATAGTAATAAATAGTAATAAATAGTAATAATTACTAATAATTAGTAATAATTAGTAATAATGAGTAATAATTAGTAATAATGAGTAATAATTAGTAATAATTAGTAATAATTAATAAAAAATAGAAATAAATAGTAATAAATAGTAATAAATAGTAATAAATAAATATAATTAGTAATAATTATAAATAATTATTAATAATTATTAATAAATAATTATTATTAGTAATAATTAGTAATAATTTCAAATAATTAGTAATAATTAGTAATAATTATTAATAATTAGTAATAATTATTAATAATTAGTAATAATTATTAATAATTAGTAATAATTACTAATAATTAGTAATAATTAGTCATAATTAGTAATAATTAGTAATAATTGGTACTAAATAGTAATAAATAGTTATAAATAGTAATAAGTTGTAATAAGTAGTAATAATTAATAATAATTAGAAATAATTTGTAATAATTTGTAATAATTTGTAATAACTAGTAATAATTAGTAACAATTCGTTATAATTAGTAATAATTAGTAATAAATAGTAAATAATAGTAATAAATTGGTAATAAATTAGTAATAAATTTTAATAAATTGTAATAAATTTGTAATAAATTTTAATAATTAGTTATAATAAGCAATAATTAGAAATACTTAGTAATAATTACTAATAATTAGTATTAATTAGTAATAATTAGTAATAATTAGTAATAATTAGGAATAATTAGGTATAATTAGAAATAATTAGGTATAATTTTGAATAATTAGGAATAATTAGGAATAATTATTAATAATTATGAATAAATTACAATAAATTGAAGTACATAGATAAACTGGAACAATTTACAGTGGATTGGAGATATTCTTTTTGATTGACACCTCAACTCCTTGCAACTTTCTCCCACTGAAATCAATATGAAATTTCTTCTTATACATACATCATAGAAGACTTTCTGTAGTGATTTAAGTTGGAGAAAGTTGCATAGGGGTGATCTGTTGGACAAAAGAGGCTATTTTACTCGATGACTCATCCCCTTGAAACTTTCTACGACTCACATCACTCTAAATAGTCTGATCTAACATATTAATATTCATTTTTGTATGCGCGACAGCATGGATAGAAGCATGGGGAGGCCTCCCTACTCCCCATCCTTGTGCATATGAAAATGTATATTTGTACGTCGGAGTAAAATTTTCTTATTGCTTTTAGTCTTATAAAGATGCAATGGGATGAGTTATCGGGAAAAAGAGATTTCACCAATCCATTGGAAATTTTGATGCCGATAATTAACAATAATTAGTACAAAGTACCTGAAATTAATAAAAATTAGTTATAATTGGTATAAATTACTATAAATGTGTATAGATTAGTATAGAAGCTTAAAAACTAGTATAAATAACTATAAAATAATGGAAACTATTATAAATTTCTAGAAAAGAGAATTTAATTGTCTTCTATTTTTTGGATAGTGTTTATCTTATATCTAATTATACAAAATAACTAATTATTTTAAAAAATTAGAAAAATATGGAATGAGGAGGTCGAAAATAGTCATTATTAGATGATCATGCTTGGATAACTCAGTACAGGAATCCAGAAAGCTCTAGTTTATATCATATATATATTGAGGGTGTTCATGCTTTCTTATTATTTGCATCATTGAAACCAAAATTTGTTTCAGACGGGAAAATTAATTTTTATTGTAAAAAAAGTGCTCTAAGGATGTATGACACATGTGAAAATGTTGGAAGTCTTATATTTCATTTTGGTTTTCAACTATATTATGTTTTTTGGTGTCAACATGGTGAACACATATATAAAGATGATATTAATAATTTGGTTCCAGATCCAAAATAGTTTCAAAATTTAGTACATGATGTGGAAGGTCTATCTGTTCAAAAAACTGAAAATCAGAATGATGTTGATTTAAATCCTGAGTTAGAACCATCTCATTTATATAAGTTGTTGAGGTTTGTTGATAATTACTTATATCTGTGTTGTAAGATAAGAATGTTTGAAGGAGTTTCTAAATTTATGGCCATTAAATCAGATAATGGAATGTCAAATATTTGTTTTGATCAGATATTATCTCTATTAAAAACACTTCTAACTGAAGGAAATGCTTTCACTTCTAATTTCTATGAGAGAAAGAGGTTGGTTCATAATATGGTTCTTGGTTATCAAAAGATTCACGCATGTTCAAATGACTACATATTATATTATGGTGAAAATGAGTTGTTGGAAAATTGTCTTACGTGTGGACAATCAAGCTATAAATAATCTCAACCAAGAAATTATGTGTTTGTTCCTATAAAACAATTGAGATATTTCCTGCTCACACCAAGATTGTAGCATTTATTTATGTCTCAAAACACAGCATCATTGATGTCATGGAACATAACCAACGTATCAAACACTAAAAGCTTAAATCATCCCTCTGATGGTGATTTATAGAAACATTTTAACCAAGTTCATCTGTCGTTTTCTTTAGAATCATGAAACATGCGATTGGGTATTTCTACTGATGATTTCTGTCTGTTTGGTTCTTACGGTAGTCAGTATTCATGTTTTCCCGCCTTTATAACCGTGTATAATTTACCTCCATGGATATTGATGAAGTAGTCATATATATTTTTGACCTTATTAATTCTAGGTCATCCAAAAAATAATATTGATGTTTATTTGAATCCATTTAATGATGGGTTAAATTCACTATGGAGTAATGGTGACAGTACATATGATGTTTTTGTGAAAAAAACTTCCTACTGAAAGTTGCATTAATGTGGATAATTAGTGACTTCCCAGCATATGGCATGTTATCTGGTTGGAAGACACATGGTTCAAATTCATGTCCATGCTTTATAAGAGACATCAAATAATTTATTATCATCAATGGAAGAAAACCCTTGTTTTTTTGAATGTCATTGTATATTTCTTGCAGTCAATCATCCCTTTCAAAGAAAAAAATATCATTTTAGAAAATAAATAGTTTAAAAATATGGGCCTCTAACAATGATCTCAAGTATAGAGTTAAAATAAATTATCTCTTTATTACCTCCCATCACATTTGGACCAACAATAAACCAATAGAAAATTAATGGGTTTGGAAAAGAGCACAATTGTATTAAACAGAGCATTTTTTTGGGATTTTCCATATTGGTTTGATTTTTTGGTTCGCCACATGTTGGATGTGATGAATATTGAGAAGAACTATTTTGATAATTTATTTTATACAGTTTTGGAAACATCAGGTAAGACAAAAGATAATGTGAAGGCATGATTAGATATTTCCCAAATTTGAAAGTGAACAGAAGTTGAACTGTTTGAAAATGTCATATCACAGAAGTTTATGAAGCCAAAAGCATCTTATACACTGCCCAATGAGATTCTTTTATTATTTTGTCCGTGGATTATAGATTTGAGACTTCCAAAGAGTGATGCTTCCAATTTGGGTAGATGTATCAGAAATGGTCATGTTACCAGAATGAAATCGCATCATTGTTATGATTTAATAGAAATACTTCTTCCAATCGGATTAAGAGTTTTGTTAAATCCTATGATTTGGGATGCACTAAAAGACAAATCATATTTTTTTTGAGACATTTGTACATCGACTATAGACTTCTATTATGTAAGAAAACTTCAAAAAGATGTCATTTTAATTTTCTGTAAACTAGAAAAAATCTTCCCACCAGGTTTGTTTGATTCAATGCATCATTTGATATTAAATTTTTTACATGAAACAAAATGTGGTGGTCTGGTGTAGTTCTAATAGCTGTACCCCATTTGATAGATGCATGTAGAAATTGAAAAAAAGTACATAACAAAGCATCACTTGAAGGCTCAATTGCAGAAGCTAATTTTCAAGAAGAAATTTACTTTTTATACTCTCATTACATTCAATATGAATATCCCTCAAAACACAACTGCATGAGACATAATGAGGGAAATTTTTATGATGAAATTGTCAATCAATTATCAGTTTTCAATCATCCTGAACTTGGTTTTTGTGGAGTTCATGAATGATGGATTTCAGATGATGAACATCATAGAGCTAATATATATATTCGGATGAACTTTGAAGAAATGAGATCATCAATACTGTGAGTTCTCCTATCACTTATTATACAAATTTTATAACAATACATTAATTATATTTTATTTGTAGGTTATATGATAATCATATTAAGAAACAATTTACACAAATTACAATAGCTTCTCTTGAAGAACATCGTAAAAAAAATTTCATACTGGTTTCAAAAACTAGTAATGTAAATTATTTTTTATTTCACATAAATAATTAATTTAATACTTCTTATGGTGATAATTATTTTACAACTTTTCTGGTATCTCAACATGGAGATAAAATTGATAATTGATTGTCTGTATTGAGTAACCCACCAATGAAAATAGTTAAATATTATAATGCATATGTGGTGAATGGTTATCAATTTCATACAAATGCATATAGAGAATAAAAAAAATAATGAATAGTGGTTTTTTCTTGATAGGATCTCATCATAGTGAAACTGAAGTTTAATTTTATGGCATGATGGTAAAAATCGTTGAAGTGTGTTATCTAGGACAACATTATGTAAAAATATTTAAATTTAAGTGGTTGGAAACTAAGAGAGGCTACATGTTCATCAGATCCATGGAATCATTGATATTAAATATAAAAGTCTTCTTGTAGTAAATGAACCATTTTTATTAGCTCATGAGGCACATCAGTTTTATTATGAAAATTATTATGCTACTTCTCGGGATATGGGTGAGTAGTGGAGCATAATAAAAATTAAATCTAGAGAGACTCAATTTACTGAGAGTGATTTTGGTTCTCCATAATTGCAAGGAATTGAAATTTTTCTATAGATTTCTCTTAATCCATATTTTACACAAAGAGACTTGAATATCATTGATGACACCACATGGTTAAGGGCTGACGGTGATGATGATGTTAATGATGTGAAAACTGAATTTGAAATGACAAGTGATGATGAAACTAAAACTAATATAGAAATTGATAATTTTGAGGATGAAGATGAAGAAATTGACATCAATAGCTAGGAAAATGAACATTGACATTGTTAAATACTGGTTATAATCAAATAATATATATATAATAGTTATTTTCAATTGTTTTCTAATTACAATGATTTTGTGTTTTAGATGGATGAAGATCATTTTCATATGTTGCAGTAGGGATATTTACCTTTGGACAAGCCTGAGGTAGAATCAGCTGACCCTCAGACTGTGGGTTGTTCAGGGGGCACACAGAGGGGGCATGGTCTTGCCTGACTGATGATTTCCGAGCCTATACCCTAGCAACGTCCACATATTGGGTTTGATCCTTGCATGAATAGGTATGTTTACCTATGAATTTTAGTTATATTTTTTTAATTAATTTATATTCTAATTGTTTGATTAATTATTCTTTTTGTCACACCTTTACACATATATAAGTTGGAAATGTGAGTGCTATATTGTGAAATTATTTTTCTGATGCATGGGTGTCGTGGGATCAGATTCCCATTGATGTTTAGCAGTTCATATTGATGAATTTTCTATCACATAAATAAATAATATTTATTTTAAAATTAATTTAATTAATAAATTGATATAATAATTTTTTTTAGGGTTTATGGTATCCCATTGAGGAGAGTATGTGTGAGCCTATTTGGAAGGCATGACATGCAGCTGTGCATATGCATTGCACTCAGTTTTTGCAAAATTTGAAAAGGAAAGCAATAGAGAAATCAGGAGTGCAAGAATTTGATGAGACGTGTCACATCCACCAACCTGATTATAATTCATCTCAGGTTTGGGATGGATTATGTACACACTAGTTGAGTAGGTGGTTTTTGAGTAGATAATTAGTATATCAGAAAAATCGAGGGAGACAAGATGTGACACATTGAACTGGTATTCGTACATTCAGTATGCATAGAAATAATATGGTAAGTACTTTTTTTAAAAAAATATTTCACATATATTTTTAAATGTAAATAGTTTATTTTATATTCATATAGGAAGATGCATAGACAGATATTCTGGGGTGTGATGTTTTTAGGAGGATATATAGTGATCCAACCACTAGAGAGATTAGAGGTGCTCGCCAGTGTCAGATTGTGGCCAGTATATGTTTTTTTGAATATTAAATTTAACCTCAAATAATATTTTAACTATTTTAATATTAAATTGCAATTGAAGGAGTCATATGAGGCCATGACGTCTCACATAGATGTTGAGAGTCAGGCCAAGACTGATGGTCAGACCTGTGCCACACGATTTGATGAGGCAACATGGATGTAGGTGACACAGTATGGCTTTGAGAAAGGCCGAGTTGTTGGTATCAGCTCTTGAGTGACCCTGGGGGTTTTATGGAACCTCTATGAAATTGGCGTCTAACATGAGAGGAGCTCGCGGAGATTCATCATCATATCATGCACATTATCAAGAGCAGCTGTGAACTCAAGGTGAACTTATAGAGACCATGCGTAGGGAGTATGAGGATATCTGCTAGTGGTAGTAGCAGTAGCAGGAAGAGTTCCTCTGATAGCAGCAGTAGTATTAGTAGATGTAGGATGAGATGTGTCAATGATGGCTGGAGAAGTTGTAGGAGAATATGGAATACATGCGATATCTGACTCGCAGTTTAGGGATGGATTTCCCTCCACCATCCCATTCAGCTACACCAGACAACCCTCCCCCTGATCAGTGATGTGCTTTTATTTTATAATGAAACATTTGAATTTTTTTTAATATTAACTATTTAATGTTTTAAACAGTGTGTGTTTTAAATTGTATCAAAAATTACAGATTTTTTTAATTTAATTTTATATTATATTTATTATTTTTTAAAAAATATATTTTTATATTTTTGTGAATACTCATGTTTTTATTATATCACTAATATTATTATGTCATTAATATTATTAATAATATTATTATATTAATTAATTATTTTATAATTAATTTTATTTTACAAATATTAATATTATTATTTTATTTATATTAATATTTTATTCTATTTATTATTTTATAAATAATTTTATTCTTTTAATATTAATTGTATTATTTTATTTATATTAATATTATATTATTATTAATATTTTTAAATTAATTATTTTATTTTTTATTTTTTCTAACTATTTGTGACATACCGTCGTAAAAGGGTTAATTTTTTTATATTTTGAGGAGTAGTTACGAAGGACCGTCATGATTATTAATTGTGACGGTTCGCCGCAACAATGTAAAATAGAGGGAGGCTATTTGCGATGAGTCGCTGGCCCATTGCAAATAGTTTATTAAAAAATGCCGAATGTTTTTTGTGACAGATCAACAACCTATCTCAAAAAATAAGTGTTTGCGATAGTCTGTCGCAAAAACTAATATTTGAGATGATGTTTTCTATGACAAGTTATTTGTGACAATACCCCATTATAAATAGTCTTTTGTGACAGGGTCCCGTCGCAAGTAACCCATCACAATAATCCATTTTTTAGTAATGTACATAGTACGTTCCACAAGAATTCATCCTAATCAGATTGGGATACACTAATCCAACAACCACTACTCTTTTTGTTTTCTCCATGATACGTTGGTCACAAAAAATTAGAAACCATTGCATGTTGATATTCTAACACAACATGTTTTTTATCGGACACACTTAATATGTATGTGCTTCATCATAATGCCTTCAAATCAACTAATAATCAACTTTTATATCTAGTATCAATATTTTACATCACCCATGTTGAACTCGCATATGATATAACAATATTATTATCAGGTCACTTGGATATGTTCTCATGAGTATGTTCAAGACACAACCCTAACATATGTGTATATAATAAACATCAGTGTGTCGTGTGATGTTTACCATAAGAAGAATCCATAGCCAACTCCCATTTGGAGGTTCATGTCACCACACCATCATTTCACCACATCATAAATTTAAATGGTTTTTTAAGGAATCTCCATGTAACACCCTTTAGATTTTCAAGTCGTTATTTTTATAGTAGGTTTGAATTTTGATATAAATTATGGGTTGTTCAATGAAATGGGACTCAGATTGGGAATATGAGCATTGGATAATCTTAAGGAGATGTTTTTGGACATGGAAAAAGACCCTAATGGGTGTTTGGGTGCTTGGGTAAGTGGCAGAGAAAGGATGGGGTGATCATGCAGCTAAAATTTCAGCTATTGGCAGGCACTATGGCACAGCATAGGGCACTGCAGCGTGGTGTTTTGTGGTCAAGGAGGCCATGACATAGAAACTAGGGCTATTCCATGATGGTTTTGTGGGGTAGAGAACCATGTTTTCACTCATAGGTTGTTTTGTGGGAGGGGCTACCATAGGAGGGTGCCCTGCAAGGTACCCTTTAGGGCCACACTGAAGGAGGGGGAAGTCATTCGGTTAGGGAACCCTGCCCCATTGAGGGTGGTCGTACTGTAACCTAGGGGATATGATGCATCGTGAGATTAGTTGAGGGGGACCACGACCCAACCTAAAGAGCTACATTGTACCAAGGGTTGTTGGGGCCAACCCTTTGGCCTGGTGTTGAGGTGCCACAACCTGGTTCTCATGATCATGTTGTTGACTATACCAAGAGGGTGAAGGGAGGAGGCCATTCGGCTGAGTCTCCCCCTCCTCTGTTTTCCCTTCAACCCCCATGGTGTGGGATGTTTTTGTGTTGTTTATGCATTGTATCCGAGGTGATATATCCTCCTCCGCTATTTTTTATTACTTTATTCTATTTTCACTAGTTTGTGATATCTCTAGGATAGGGTTCTAGTGAAACTTTCACCAGATCATGGTGAAATCGTCTAGATTCAAACAGTATTTTTCTCAGCATGGCTAGAGGAGTCCATCAGGTGATGGACACACATTATTTCATTAAATTCATGTCACCCAGTGAATTTATTAAGGTTTTTAGTCAAAATTGAATGAAATTGGTTATTCACCATGTGATGGGTGACAGTTATTTTTCCCGTGATGGTGTTGGGAATGCTCTATGGGCCTTCTATAGTGGTTAATCAAGGTTTCGGTGCGACGACGATGTGTGGTGAGTTTTATGTTTATTATACCTCATTGGATTAAATTAAATAATTAATTATAAATTGTTATAACAAATTATATATGTTGAATAGCGTGAGATAGGGGTTCTATAATTGATGTGGGTATGGATGATCTTGGGAGAGAATCGGTGGAGCTTGGAGAGGTGTTAATTCCATGTTTGAGGTATCCCCCACGATACAATTTCACAAACATGTTTATTTATTAGCGTGCATGACTGTATAATTTCATGGGTCCATGTAGAAGGTTCAGGGACTGAAGGTGCCCTGGGTAGAAGAAATAAGATGACATTGAGCCTTCCATGCTTGGATTAAGTGTTGTTTAACACTTTGGAAATTTGAGATCGCCCGATGACTATGTCTCCAGAGGTTGAGGGTGTCGATCGAGCTAATGTGAGACCTTAGGTCGGTGGATAGTCAATACATCATCGGGATTCCAGAGCACATTTGAATCCTACATGATTAAGTTCCTCAATTAATGCTAGATTCATAATTTAGATGTGGTGTTGGATGAAGTCCAAATGTTGGATTTATGCTTTGGATTATGGGGAGGTGATCCAAGAGAAAGTCAAATTGAAGATGACCCAATGTATGGGTGAGAGCATAACGACTGGAGTGGGTGGTTGGTGATCCAACTATTTAATTACACCTTGATTTGGGTTTGGGTTTTGGAGACAGGTTTGGGTTTTGGTGTGGGCATTTAGAGTCGAGTTTAGGTTTTGGTGTGGGGGTAAATGCATCATGATCAAGTAGTTTGATGACACATCAGCGGGTGCGACCAAGCATTTTTAGTAAATTTTGTCCAGAGGAGTTCTAATTGGTGTTCTAGCATGGGATCAGATGTGGTGATGTGAAAATTGTGTTGATCATGTTGTTGGATAGTTGGAGGAGCATTGTTTAGGTGATTCCTATGGTATGGATCACCATGGAATGAAAACAAACACTTTTAAGGGAATCCTTATGGTGGGGAGCACTACGAGCCTTTGAGATTAATTAGTAGAATACACTGTGATGTCTTGGGATGGACGGGTTTTTTTGAGTGTCATCTCGATGTTGGAATTTTTGGTGAGCGGGTGACTCAGTTTCTAGTGAATAGTGTGCCTCGATGCTTGGAGTAGCACAATGGAATCGTGTTCGACATCCAGAGTTGGAACATAATGAGTTCATAGTGACTTGAAAACTGGGGTAGGTCAGAAGTGGTGATTTAAGGACCACCATGTATTCTCATATACTAAAAGCATTATGGTGGTGAGTTTATAATTCCCCATGGTTTTTTAGATAGTTATTTTTTAAAGGAAGTTCAAATTTTGATATGGAGTAGGGTTTGTTCCATCAATTGAGACTCAAATCGAGAATCTGATTGTTTGAACATCTCAACGGGATGTTTCTGGACTTGGAATGATGTCGAGATGGGGTGTTTGGATGCATCAGTAAGTGGTGGAGAAAGTCCAGGGTGGTGGCTTGTGGTTGAGGAGGCCACAACACAATAGCAAGGGTTGTGATGTGGTGCTGCTTTAAGGGAGAGAACCACATTGCAACCAAGAGGTTGTTCTATGGGAGGGGATCCTATAGGTG
This sequence comes from Viscum album, assembly GCA_963277665.1. Taxonomy (NCBI): domain Eukaryota; kingdom Viridiplantae; phylum Streptophyta; class Magnoliopsida; order Santalales; family Viscaceae; genus Viscum; species Viscum album. Next base: position 1,497,518,459 of record OY728132.1, read on the forward strand.
GGATCCATGCGGTGTAACCCTTAGGGGACATGCATAAATAGGTGGAAGCCCTCGGAGTTTGGCGCCACTCCCTCTCACGGGTGTTTTTTTCATTGACCCATTGGGCCATGTCACAACATGGCGCTAGTTGCGGGAGACCACAGGGTAGCCTAGGGAGCTACATTACGGCGGGGACTATTGGGTTGAGTCATCAGGCATGGTGTTGAGGCACCACAGTGTGGTCCTCATGACTATGGTGTAGTCTATACCTCGGTGAGTTTTTTATAACAAGGGTGAATATTGGTATTTTACCAGTCGACCTCCCTTTGTTTTAAGGTGTAGTGGGTGATGGGGGGAGATATGTCGTGGTAGGGTTTGTTGGGGTCATTCCCTTGGCTAGGCATTGTGGTGCTATAGTGTGGTCCTCATGACAATGTTGTGGTCTTTTCCTGGGTGTATTTTTTAACTAGGGTAGGACTGTTCATTTACCAACCGAACCCACTTTTTTAGGGTGTGGAGGGTGATGGGGGAGTGTACTCGGATGAATATCTCTCTCCTCTCTTCTCCCTTCGATTTCCCATGGCATGGGGATGTTTTTGTGGCATTTTTGCATGGATTCAAGGTACGATCTCTTTTTTCTCCCTTCATTGTTCCTTTTGTTTTCATTGATTTCTGATGTCTTCGGGCTAGGGGTTCGATGATTATTTCCCCTAAACATGCTGAAATAATCTCGATTAGATGATTCTTTTTCCCAAATGTCAACAGAAGGTCTCGAGGTGATGGTCACACGTCGTTGTGTGTCATTTTTTGATGGTACATCACCTGATGAATTTATTAAGGTTTTTTTTCTAAATTTGATGAAATTGGAGATTAACTGAGTGCTAGATGATATGTATTTTTCTAATGATAATTTTGGGAATACTATAAGGGCCTTCTATTAGTGTTTGGTCAAGATTTCAATGTGACAATGATGTGTAGTGAGTTTTAGGTTGATCATGCCTCGTTGGTTTAAATTAAATAATTAACTATAAATTTTTATAATTAATTATTTATGTTGTATGGTGTGATACCTGGGCTCAGGAATTGATGTGAGCTTAGATGATACATGGATGATCTTGGGTGAGACTTGAAAAAGATTGGTAAGGGGTTAACTCAGTGTTCAAAGTAGGTGAGCTCTATGATACACATATGCATGTCTATTTAAGAGCATACGTGTCTACATAATTTTATGGGTCTATGTATAGGCTTAAGGACTAAGGGTTCACTGGGTAGAAGAAATAGGATTTCATTTGGCCTCCCATGCTTGGAATAAGTTCTCTTTATCACTTGTGTAATTTGAGATCTCGTGACGACTATGTCACCAAGGGGAAAGTGGTACGTGAGGCCTTGGGTAGGTCTTAGGGTATAAGTGTTGATGTGGGATAACCTCTTTTTGGTTCCTAGGGCTGGCGGACATGTATCTCCCCTGCTCAGATAGGTGTTCTGGGTCGAGGTATCACTCCAATTCCTAGAGAGTAAAGAGTTATGTAACCAATGACAACTCATTTCACCTTCACATGGAGTCATCATATTCAACATGATTTTCATAATCAATCTGAAATATCTCAAACTAACTTAAATGGTATTCTTCTTCAGGAACTAGGTATATGATCTGGTCCAGCATCTCCCTTGATTTATTGAAAACTGATATTCTTCAGTCTTTCATAGTCATCTCATGCATGATCCAAGAACTTCATTTATGTGTACCCATGAATCATATTCTCCTCAATTCTCCTTCATCACAAGCTCATGGATGTCATCATGAACCCCCTCATCCTTCAATAATATCTAGAATCTCCTCATTGAAAATTAAAAAAAAAATTTGACATGGAATTAATGAGATAATCAATGTCTTATGGATTTGTTGTGAATATGTGATCATCACAACTCCTATGCATTTTGATACACCATACAAAATTATTGGCACAAAATATTCAACTCATTTTCTTCATGTTCCTATAATTAATGATGGAGATATTCCCTAAAATAATGATACATATGAGGTTCTTAGGCTATATCATATATTGTATGATAAGGGAATATCATAAAACATGGTTTTCGTGTTACTGAAATAGCCTATTGTATTGGATGACTTGGGCATATCTTAGTGCACCAGATCATATCGTACTACACAAAAAACGCCCTATGATTAACATAAAAGTTTAATGATAAGTGTTTTTATTCTAACTTTCTTCAACATTGGCTATCATTATTGTGAATGTTTCATTTTATGGAATTCATGAGAGGATCATAGCATTCATGTGATGAATGCATGGATAAATGAAGGATTAACTCATACGTTATGTAACGTATGAGTTAATTCATGAACACTCGAGAATGTCCTCAGGGCTATGTAAGGGATCCACCGTGATTGGGATGAGTGTGTCTGTATGTTCCCAAGCTCTCACCAATTATCCTTTCCACATAACTCCCTTCTTCTTCCTCCTTTACCATGAGATGTATTAGCATACCATGAAAGGGTGTGGAGACCCACCTAAATTTTTAGTGATTCTTTCAACCCATGAATACACCATAGATGAGTCCATTATTATTTTTTGAGTTACCTTTTTTGAACATATTGATGAAGACAATGATAGTGGTGATCGTATGCATGTGTTCTTCATTTTAGCTATACTTGGGAGATATTTTGAATGAGGATTCTAATTGATTTTATGCATTGATTAAGTGTTAATGGATGCTAGGAAACCTATCAGTTGTTTTAGAAACATTCTAGGATCATTCATTCTCGAAATCATGGTTTAAAAGGAATAATATTTTATATCATTTTCGAATTGAATGGATTTTCATTAAAAATGATTAGAGAAATTGGACCATTTATTATTTTATGATATATGATATCATAAGAAGTGGTATAGGTTTTGAACTAAATTGGCATTACGTAACACAATAACATAATTGAGTTAGAATCATGATTAATGGTATATAATATTGTTGGTGGAGATGCAGTTCATTTCCCTAGGGTTTTTATTTATTGTAGTGTATGATATGGGTTATCATAAGAAACGATAGCACTTGTTGTAGATGAAAAATAGAGCATCGTATTTTCATTATAGTATAATATATATCATAGGATACGACATGCTGGGCTATGAGGGTTATATTGAAAACAATACATGGCTTATAACTTAGATATAAATTGTGTATTAAAATTATAAGAGTAATTTATAAAATGTTTATAAATTAAAAAATAAGGTAAAAATATAAGAGTTCATATTTAATATTATGAATTGTTCATAATTATTTAATTTGAAATGTTCAAATTAATTTGCCTTATTTGGTAATTATTTATATCATATCATAAGAAGTTTTAATAATTGATTTGATAAAAGTTTAAATAATGTTAAATGTTCGATATTCTAAATATTTACATAATATAATAAAAGTTCATATATGTAATTGTTATATTCAAGATATTATATATTTGAATTAAATATAATATAAAGGATAATATGAAGTACATATTATAAACTATGAAGTATTTATAATTTTCATATTGATGAATTATTCGTAAATTGTTTACATTATGTTTAAATGTATGGATTTTCCATTTATTTAATAGTATTTCCTACTATATTTGTAAATATAATTTTTATATTGTGAATGAATGTATGGTTTTGTTTAAAGTGGTCAACTACTTTTATAAATTTTCATAAATGTATATAAGAAGTAACATGTTGGGTATGATGATTTGTTTAGTTTTCTTCTACCTTGACATTGACATTTATTAGGTTATGAATTTGAATAAATAAGTTAATTATAATATATACATATTAGGTGTTATAATCATAGAATTGTGGTCTCTCCTTGGGGTTGGATTGTTAACAAGCCTTGAGGTCTCTCCTTTGGTTTGGATTTTTCACATGATTGGGGACTTATTCCATGTCTAGAAAAGTGGGTGTTGATTACATATCGCTCCAAGATTACTCTTATGAGGATGACTAATTTCATATGATTCTAAACCTAGTAATGAAAAAGAGGCAGTCCAGGGTGGGACGGGCCATGTCCATATAAGTTTGTCTGCAAAAGCTTGTATACAATGCGAACAAAAAATTTCAAGACTGCCCCGCCCCATATAAGCATGTGGGTAGCCCACGGTCTTCTCCACATTAAAAAAAATACTATTTATAATCATTTAAATATTTTATTTTTTTGTCATTCTTAACGGTTGTTGTGGGGAGAAGGATGAATCAACCATATCATGAGTTTTAAGGTATATGAAGGAACATTTTTCAATGAGTTAATGATGGCATTATGTGATACCGATGTGATGACGAACTTTTATGATGCAAAGTACGTGATTCATCGGCGAGATATGATTAATTGTGATGTCGTTTGTGTGACAATGCAAATGGTTGGACCTATGAATGCACTATAACTCTCAGGGAAACGACTGGTTTTAGAGAAAATTATTAGAGTAACCATGAGGTCATTTATTTTTTTATTAATAAAAAAAATAAAATTATATAATAATATTAATAAAAGGTTCCATCGTGGATACTCTAAAATTATTTCTAATTTTTACTTCTTAGGTGTAGTAGAGTGGCTGATCAAGGTTGTCTCTCAAAGGTGAAAGTAAATTAAACAACAAATTAATGGTATTACTATAATTAAATAAAATATAATAAACAAACTACATAAATATGATGAGTTTTTTTCATTTATAATTATAGAATAAGAATTCATTTTTTTATTTTTATTTTGGAAATGAAATTCTATTAATAAGGCGCAATGAGAAGATGTTTTTTAGAAAATATTTTTAGAAGGCATAATGGATCTAAATTTACCTCTTTATTTAATCATTCATCATTATAATTTAAATTAATATCTAGTTAAGTATTATCCTCTAATTTTTTAACCCACAAACCCTTCGAAAATTAAATTAACCACTAAGATGAAATTAATTAAACCCTAGGTTAGTTCTGGAACATGCAATCATAACACACTGCTTTGATTGGTGTTATAAGGAATGATTATGATCAGTAGTGAATTAAGGCACATATACACTCTGTAAATGAGAATCAATTGAGTTTTGGTATTATATTTGAACTCTACAAATTGATCACCCTTGGTCTTGTATTACCGATTAAGATCTTTCACTCACAATTCACACAATTTTTGACCTCACATGTTCTATGTTTATTGTTCAATTACATTCATAGTTTCATTTAAATTAAAAACTCAATTCATAGATCATATTAAGTGAATAATATTATCTCATTTATTTCAAATAAATTAATAAATAAGGTAATAGGTAGACCGATTAATAAAAATAACTACTCTTCCATGGGCGGAGCAGACATCATAGAAACGTTTTGCATTTGCAAAAGTCATGGAAAGGGTATAACCCAATATTGTTTATAATCTTGATTTATAGACCAAATGGAAATATTAATAGAATAATAAAATTTAAAATAACAAACTAAATTAAATATAAAAAAAATATTTTATTGAAATCATAATAATATTACAAAGTGAAGAAGAAGAAGAAGAAGGCTTCGATGAAGGGATCCTAGCTTTAAGATATCTCCCTCTTGAAATGCCCATATAAATGGAGTGAAACCAAATCTATTCTACCTTAAATCTCCCAATTCATGTTCCAAACCCTCCAAATAAGAAAAAAGACAATTTATATAGTGGATGGGAGACTATGTTTTAAGGGGGTTCAAGTATGAATGGGGAAATTCGTCCAAATAAATTAAGCTAACTTTCACTTCTAGTTTGACCATAAACACATGGGAATAAGCTATACTTTTAGAATGGTGATTTGTACAAAAATGGGTCTTCAATATTCTCTCAAAATTTGGGCCCAATCTATGGATTTATTAAGAAGTTATGGCCCATGTAGCTAACCAATGTCCAATCTGGCGAGTCCATCCCATCTTTGAATTCATGGCCCTTTTACACTAATAAAATGAAAGATTTAGCTCCCATGTCCTGAAAAAAAAAATTATCCCATTAAGTTAGGAACACATTTTTAAGTTAAAATAATTCATATAAAAATATTTATGTCTGAATTAATGTAGTTCACTTTAAAGGGTAAAATTGGAATTTTCCTCAAATTTTTAAATGAATGATCTAATCCCATATATTTTATAAATTCATATATTTAACACAATGTGAAGAAATTATATTATTTATTATCAACAAAATAATCAATAAAATTTTGTTTTATCAAATTCCCCACACTTATTCTTTTGCACTCATGGGAAAAGTCACATGTGATGCATTCCAAAAAAATCATGATAAGATATGCATGTTCATATTCAATAATCAACAGTGACAATATAGGAAAATTAATATTCCCATTATGAGTCAATAACAAAAAAAATTTAAAATTCATTGTCTCATAAGTTGTGTCAAAACAAAATCCAGTGAGAATAATAATAGTAATCAGTGAAAAAACATGGCATGGGTCTACTATATCACTAATTTCCCACATGTGTGTGTTAGTCATTTCAAGCTTGTCTCTCCCCCATTTATCCGGTATACATAGGTTAATAAAAAGTTTTCATCTTACCTAATTATATTTAACCAAACATGTTCAACATCCTTTGTGATAAAATTCCAAAACCCACTCATTTAAGAATCCCCATAAGTCAAACCATGAGCTCCCAACCTAAATATCCCCATATGTTGTACATTTCATCCCTTTCATCTTTATTGATTTATTATTATTATTATTATTATTATTTTGTTTTTTAGGGCATACGACAGTAAGATATTAAGTGCACACACATAGTTCAATCTGGTATAGTGATAGAAATGATCAAAATATAAACGAACATATGGTAATGCCATGTTATAATCTGAAAAGAAATAATTACCTTGAATGTACATTCAATTGGGTTAGAGAAACTACCATGTCTTGATTGTGTGAACGATGTGTGGAGAAATCAATGAAAGAATTTTCCATGAACAAAAATCAAAATGAATAGTGTCAAAATCTAAAAGGTTTTATTATGACACAACAAATAATATCATCAAAAACATCCATTTTTATAAAAATTAACCCTTAAAGATAAATTCTTCTTCATTATTATCATGCCACCAATGAATTTTTAAAATTTGCATTTTCCATATATTCTACATGTAAATGATACATAATATGTTTTTTTGGTTGATTTTTGTTTTTTGGAAAATTTAACCTAAAACATAATAGAAAATACACACAAAACACACAAATAGAAATCCTTAAGATCTACCCCAAAATGATGTCCACTCCCCAACACTTAAAATATTGCATTGTCCTCAATGTGATCCTTTGAGATGATATGTGCGTAGAAAATGTAAAATTTTAAATAGGAAAACTAATATAAAAGTTAAAGGGTTTGGAATAGAATTATATTCCCAAGTGATGATGGGGTTATATAGTATGATGAAATCTACTACATCTGTAGAAAGTACCTCAATGTATTGTTTCAAACACTACCCATTGACTATAAATATCCTTTCAGTGTCCTATTATTTGAACTCCATTGCACCATAAGGAAAAATATTAGATACAAAATAAGTACCTAACCAACTTACAAAGAATCAACTTTCGTCGTGAACTATAGATTATAGCTTTCTCTACTATATGAAACTTCCTTTGTCGGATCATTCTGACTTGATATGCTTTCGATCTATCCTTATAGATCATTGAGTTCTCATATGATGACAATCGAATCTCTTCATGTTCTTTAATTTCAAGATTTTTTTGAAATCCAACTTGGGACAAATCTATGTTTCATTTCTTTATATCCTAATAAGCCTGATCCTTGACCTCTATAGGGAGATGAAAAGCACTTTCTTCGATCCTTTCTATTTGGTTGCACGGTTTTCTAAAAAATTTATTTCAAATCGTGATTTGAAATCTCATCCTAAACATTTTTTTAGGGGGTGGTATGGTGTTGATCTTTTGTGTGTCACACCATACTTTAGAATAAGGGAAGTCAAATTATTATTGAAGAAGTATCTCCTTTGATCACTGATGATAGCCTTTAGTACTCCAAACCTAAACAAAATCTTTTACTTGGAAAAGTCCACTACAACATGAGAATAATTGGTCCAAGTGGCCTTAGCCTCCAACCATTTTCTCACATATTCATAAATGACCAAAATATATAAGAAACCAAAATAAATTCGAAAAGGACCCATAAAATAAATTCCCAAAACATAAAAAATCTCACAGAATAATATGGATTGATGGGGAATCTCATGTCTCCTTGATCTAGTGTGTTTGCAACGTGAAAATGGCATAAAAATACATGAGCATCATGGAATAAGCTAGGACAATATAATCTATAGTCTAAGAATTATATAGATATCTGTTGGGGCAAAAGTGTCCACCAAAATCAATTGTGTGACAAAACTTTAAAACAAATTCAAACTCATGATCTGGAACACACCTCCCAATAATTTGATCACTACACATGTGCTAGAGGTAGGGATCATCCCAAAAATAAAATCTAGAATCACTCTTCAATTTTTGGACTTGGTGTTTCTTTAAATTTTCAGAAATTTTAGAGGCAAAAAGGTAGTTAACTAAATCAACATAACAAGGATGTGTACCTAAGAGTGCATAAAGATTATAATTGGAGAAAGTGTCGCGAAGTGGTACCTGATCCAAGGTGTCATCCTCTAGTGTGCGAGTAAGCCTACTCATGTGGTCCACCACTAAGTTTTCTGATCCCATCATATCCTTTATCTCAATATCAAATTCTTGAATAAGGACAATCCATTGGATGAGTATGGGATTTCCGTCTTGCTTCTTTAAAAGGTACCTCAATGATACATGGTCAGAAAACACAACTACTTTAGATATTAATAAATATGAATGAAATTTATCTGAAGTAAATATGATAGCAAGATAATCCTTTTCCATGGTTGTGTGGTTTAATTGGTTTGAATCCAATTCCCTCAAATCATAGGCAATCACATGTGAAATTCCTTCCACCCTCTATAATAAGGTTCCTCCAACTGCGATGTTTGAAACATCACACATCAGCTCTAATGGAATGTCCCACTGTGGGGGTTGTATGATCGGCGAAGTATTTAGACACCATTTTAGTTCATCAAAAAAAGTCCTATAAGAATCATAAAAAACAAAATCAGAATCTTTTTTTATTTAATCATGAAATAGGAATATAAATCTTATAAAATAATTGATGAAGAGCTTATAAAATTATGCATTACTTAGGAAAGATCAAACATATGAACACATAAATGATATGGTAAGGATGAAATAATATATACATTATATCTATCAACCTATATAAAATTTTTTGAAACTACATGACCTAATACAATCCCATTATCTACCATGAAATGAATCATTTCAATGTTTAAGACTAGATTCTTATCAATATAAAGATTCAATACCTTTCCCAAAGCAGATATACAATTATCAAATACAGACTCATACACTATAAAATAATCCACAAATACCACCATACATGTAACACCCCAGGTAAATAAAGAATATGACATTTTCATATTTATCCATATTTTTGAATAAAATAGTAATATGACTTTAAAGGGGACGCTATTCTCGATGGCGTACCCAACACGCAACAACGAGTTTCTTGGGAATCTTACGTTGCACTCTAATAATAAAATAATATTATTTTAAATGGTAGTTAACATGTAGCCGTTGTATTGGCAGGAATGGATAGAAATAACTAAAATATGATTATATATGTTTTTAAATGTTTTTACATTTATCCAATAAAAGATAAAGTCATTAAATATGGAAAGAATTCAATTTTAGGCGTATATGCCCTAGTTTTCACTAAAGGTTCACTTATCGCCTTTTGACGGAGAACCGTAATTAAATATAGATTTGTTCACTCGTATACATTATATTGGACCAAATAAAACTCTTCTTAAGAATTGGGACATCAAAATTTACTTTGTGTAAATTTTTGGTATCTTTCCGATAAAGTTCATTTTTTAATGAATAGTGTAAAATGTTGTATTTTAATTCAAAACCTCTTTTTAATCTAATTTATTTATATGATTAGATTATATTTTGAATTGGTTTTAAATTGAAATTAGAATATATTTTTACCGTTAAATCCAATAGTGGTCGTTGAAATTAATTTCACTTTGAAATCAGACTTAAACTAGTATCAATCTTTTGATACTTATTGTTTCATAAAAACACGCTATTTGCTCTGACAGCGGGAATTAATTATTAAATTAATTAATGTGAATTATTTGTTTTGAATTTTTTAAAATAGACTTCATTTTTGAATTCGGAATATCAAATATAGCTTAGGTTGAATTTTTGGGTTTTTTCTGAAAAGCATCAATTTTTGATGAATAGTGAAACCACTAAGTGGTACTTATAGAAACTGATTTTTCCATTTAAATGAAATTTATCCATCTTTGTGTTTTGAATTTGAAAAATATGACATAAATGGTTGTGATTAAGAAGTAAAATGTGGTTCAATGGGATAAAAATAATTTTTTTGGTGAATAGTAACTTATTAAGTTTTTAATCGCGATTAGAGGTAATTAGTGTAGTTTAAGGTAAAAATAATGGTTTAATAATATTAAATGAACTTTACACATGTCCTAACCTCATTGGATGTTTCATGGACGACCAAGACAACCCATGTGTCAACTTGGGGACCCCATGAAGCCACTTTGGTTGGAAAATGACATTAATATCTTTTTATTTAAAGTTAAAGTAAAAATGAGACAAACATGAAATGTTTTACTAAAACAATTTTTACATGGGGTTATAAAAATCATATTTTTGACTATAAATATTCATTTGAAAGCTAAAATTATTTCCTACATCATAGTATTTTTTTTATAATTTTTAGACATTAAATAAATTAAATTATTTATGACATCATGATGATGCAGAGATGACTTCATTATTTAACGATTTAAATAAAATGGAAAGATAATGTAATATATAAGACCTACACATGTCCAAAACCTATTGGATGAGTGTATTTCTAACCCTTACCACCTTATCCTCTAAAAACATCAATGTGGGTCCTCTTAAATCCGAATACCATTTTAAAATAAAGTGACTTTTCATTACCTTCCAAGAGTGCCTCTCCTATCCTCTTATAAAAGGCCCCCACCTCTACCTCCTTACCCACACTCCCAAATCCTTTGGCTCATCCAAACTCTTCCAATTTTGTCTCTCCACTTACCTCTGTTACTCCTTGAAGCCTCACTTTGGGCAGAATTCTTCCCAAGGAAGCTTTTGAGCTCAAACCAAAGGGAGTTACCCGATTTTAAGGTAATGTCTTCACTTGAGTCCTTTTGTTTTATTTTGCTTCTCCAACCCCCTAAACTCTTTTTATTCATTTATTTCATAACAACTCCAGTATCATAAATATACTAGGATTTTTTTATAAGAATTATTCTAGCTACACTTTCACACACCTACATCTAATGGTTAAAGAACATACTATTTCTGTGGATGGCGAATTTCGGCCTCCCGAAATGATGATTGTTCAACATTCTTTTAACACGTTCAAAGGTGGCCATTAAGATGACACTATATTTATATATGATATATAATATTTTTATGTTTTCCTTAAGCTTCTGTATTTTTTCATTTTGGGCATACCATTATGGGTAAACGCGATATCTTCATTTAAGGAAGTGCGGACTACCGCCCCCTCAAAGTGATGTGATTCATTAATGCCATATGTGTTACGTATAAAGGATGGAATTAAAGTTATTATATATGATGTTATACTGGAACTATAATATACCTCTATATAATTATTATTCCATTCCATAAAAATATTAAATAGAAATGAAATTATCGTTCATGCGTACGTATGTCTTACCGTCTCCATGAACGGTGCATTTCATTTCTTATCCCCAAATGTAATGTACTATTATAAGTACATGTATATAATGGATATATATTATTAATGATACATATAAATGATGAATATAATTCTGGAATTAAAATATACATACCTCTCATTTAGATTTAATTCCATTAATATGACATAGAAATGAAGGTAGCGTTCATGCGTACGTACGGCTTACCGTTTCCATGAACGGTGCATTTCATTTATTACCTCTAAATGATTATGTAATATTATAAATACATTTATATTATGGATATATATGATATATATGATATCCAAATCATAAATATAATTCTGGATATAATGAACATTTGACCACACGAACAACATGTAATTGTAAGAAGTCCACTTTCGACTTAAGAACCAAATATCGACAAAACAAACATTATTAACTTAAATGATTACATAATGTTTATAACATGGCAATAAGTGATCTAAAAGGAATAATGAACTAGAAAAAGGTTCTTAATAAAGTGGAAATTAACTCAACTTTATTATTCAGGATGTTAAAGAACGATCGAGTCAAGTCGGACCCGAGGTAAGGGATCCTACTCCTCTCTTTCTTTTTAAGTACACTCTTTTATGACATTACTTCTAAGCTCATATTTATTATTATTGGGATGTTATTTTATATTATTCTTACTGAAATTTTTATGTTCATATGATGAGAGACCCTATTCTTTCTCATCAATCCATTTTGGGTGTTTTGAGTGGCGCCGTTAGGCTGCCGAATTTTCATAAGAGATCTAACCTCTCTCTTTCTCTTTAAGTACTCTCCTTTATGCCACTTCTTTTAAGATCCTCTTTGTTATGATGGGGGGTGTTCTTTTATATTCATCTTGCTTTAAATTTTATTGTAATGTGATGAGATACCCTATTTGATCTCATCAATCCATTTTTGTAAGTTTTAAGTGGCGTCGTTAGGCTGCCGAGTTTTCGTAAGGGATTTTTCATCTCACTTTTATTCCCGTGAGATTTATTCTACATTTGCCACAATTTCCTTTGAGTGGTGTATGTACTGACCATTATTTTACTCATTGTGTAATATTCTTTCATTTATGAGTATTTACATTAATTTTGTATTGTCCTTCTTTCACGGGGCGTATGTTTCGAAAGATACCCATGTCGGTAAGGGAACCTTTCACCCTCCTCTTTTTAAAATACTTATTTTGTTATGTCTTTTAATTCACATAATATTATTTTTGGATATGTTCTTCTATATCCTTATTGATGTAAATTTTATGTCCAAGTGATGAGATACCCTTTTTATCTCTCATCAACTCTTTTTCTGAATTTTGAAGTGACGTCGTTAGGTTGTCTAATTATTGCAAGGGAACTTCTTAACCCAATTTCGATTCTTTGGGATAAACTTGTACACCATGAATATGTCGTTCTATTATTATGTGTGAATGTCCTATGATTTTTTTTACACTTAATACCCACTTATATTTCCTGTATTCGTTTGTCACACATAGTTATGTAACTGATTTATCCTTAATCCAAGGATACCTTCTTTGTATGGGACTTCGTCTCAGTCTCCTTTCATTGAGGCATATTTTATTTTATACACAACCTTATTTTATACAGTGTATAAACCCCTTTTACTTTTACTTTTATCCAAAAGGAATCTCTTTTATACGAAGCATTTTACTAAACGATAAATGGGAATGTGTTTGTCATACGTATGCGGCGACAACGACTTCTCCGCCGCCGTGACCATTATTTGAGTTTCGGCTTCCTCTACAAGCCATAGCTTCTTTTTAAAATAAAAATAAATAACATGTTTTACTTTTCTTTTATTTTGGTATTGAAAATGGTTTTCATAATGTTTTTATATCAATGTGTTTTATTGATATCATGTGATTGAAAGGTGGAAATGTTATGTTTCCTTTATGCATGTTTTATGTGATACGATTATGTTGAGGTTCTTGGGAATTATTATGAAGACGGGTGGTTCCGTGATAAACTAAGGGCGGGTGAGCCCGATATAGCTCTCCAATGCATTGGGTAATGCGAAGGAGTGAAATGTTAAGGTTTCTCCAAAGAGATTTACGGAATATACTGCGATGGGTATTCCAAACATAACCAAGAGGGTTACTCCCTGCGTAAGAATGTTATGAATGCCTCAAGTTACCTTTATGTCTTATGATTTCGATGATTTATTCATGGTTTGATGAGGTATGTTAAAGTGCCTATGTTTTATGGGTAAAGTATGATTTCATTCTTATGTATATATGAACTCATGTTTCCTTTCCATATTTTTATAACCCTTACTGAGCTTTTTATGCTCATCCCAAGTTTTTGAAATGTTTTTCACAGGTCAAGGGAAAGGTACATGATGTGATGATACTGTCAAGGATGTGTCAAGAAAGAATCCGTGTTTTATTTTAAATATGTTTCCATTGATGGGAAGAATGAATATTGTCTTTTATGTAACCACTTTGTTTAAATGTGGAATGTAATGCAAGTTTCATGATCTAATTTTCTAAAACTCTAAACCCGAAAAGATCCTCAATGTGTAATCTTGTAATAACTAAAGATTAAGTAAGGTTTAAGGCTGGGGACTTATAGTTGGTATCAAAGGTCTGTTTAGATAACTTTAGAGGTTAGGGTATTCTTTAAGCATAAGTGACATTACCATAATGGTTAGGATTTCAGAAAGATTCCTAGTTTTTGATAAAGTGAATGAGTAAGTATATATTAGTGTTTATCTTCCTAATTAGTACATGATGGTTTTGTTGATATACTCACACTAACATTTCTATTTTTAGTGAATGGATGGATCTAGCAGGAACCAAAGAGACAAAAGGTTTGAAGGAAACTGTGGTGGTTCTCTGATTAAGATACTAGATAAAATGGAGGATTCAATGAGGAAACTCGTGGTTGTTCTAAACCAAATATCAAGGAGTCATGATCAACCACTTGAACCTTGGTATGTTATGTAATGCATCATGTAATAGATGACCAATCGATGTGGAAGTTCAGGTAATAATTATAAAGGTAACCATTAGAGTTTATATGATCCTTACTTTTGAGGTAATTATGGGTTATTATATGATATGCTGGAAAATGAAAGGCATGAGATAAACTTGAGGTTAAAATATGTTATGATCATTTTTGATGATTTTATCTCTTTTTGGGGAATGATTTAATAATTATATAGTTTTGGAAAAAGGACAACACGCAGACCGTGTGACTACCCGTCGCGTCGGACAAAGCTGCGGGAATCGAACCCACAACCAAAGTGCGACTGGTATTTATCCTCTACCACTGGACTACGTGAAGTCCCTGGTTAGTTTGACTGATTCTTTTTAGTTATATGATTTTATGAATTAAGAGTAAGTTGATTTTGGGTTATTTATGAAAATGATTAACCTATCATGGAGGATATGTGATTAGGTTAATTACTTTTCAATACGAGACTTTAGGAGCAACTGGTATTGTTTGGAGATAAATGTTACGATTTAACTTGGAAGACTATGTGACTAAATCCTTCAAATATTTGGGTTTCAATATTAGATTGGTTTAATTTGAATAATTTTATGGACAAATTGTTTATCGGATGGTCCTCGTTAAAATTTGGGTTTTTTTGGACAAATTTTGGAGATTAAGCATAAATTTTCTTTTTAATGGGTTATCCTTTTCTAGATTATCTGACTTTGTACTAACCTTTTTGGTTTTGGTTTTGGTTAAATCCTAAAGACATGGGATGTATATAGTTCTCTTTGGTGGATTATGTGATTCTCTAGAAGTTTATTATAGTACTCTTAATGCGAACAAGTCTCCATAAATACTCATCTTTTGGAAAAAATATGAGTTTGATTAAGGAATCTAGTAAAAGTTGAAAGTCAACATGATAAGTGATTATGTTTCCTTATGAATAAATTCCTCAATAAAAAGTAACTTAAAACAAAAAAAATTTCTATTAACTTTTCCTATCGGGGAATCGAATACTGTTTAACTCATCACAAGTTTGTGATTTTTTATGGTTAACTTTCTCCTAGACATGTTTACTATCACTCTCCCTCAAGAACATGACCCTTTGATTTTTCTTCCATGTCCATGTTTTTTTACATATGGGTTAACTCAGGTGACCTCTGTACTTATCTTCCTTTATTTTAAAGTGATTGTTTTACCGACTCTTGTTCCGATGTGGGACTTTCAAGGATGTTTCCAAGCTCAATTTTAAAAATTGCGAGGACGCAATTCCCAAAAGGGGGGAAGGATGTAACACCGCAGTTAAATAAAGAATATGACATTTTCATATTTATCCATATTTTTGAATAAAATATTAATATTACTTTAAAGGGGATGCTATGCTCGATGGCGTACCCAACACGCAACAACGAGTTTCTTGGGAATCTTACGTTGCACTCTAATAATAAAATAATATTATTTTTAATGGTAGTTAACATGTAGCCATTGTATTGGAGGGAATGGATATAAATAACTAAAATATGATTATATATGTTTTTAAATGTTTTTACATTTATCCAATAAAAGATAAATCCATAAAATACGGAAAGAATTCAATTTTAGGCGTATATGCCCTAGTTTTCACTAAAGGTTCACTTATCGACTTTTGATGGCGAACAGTCATTAAATATAGATTTGTTCACTATTATAAATTATATTGGACCAAATAAAACTCTTCTTAAGAATTGGGACATCAAAATTTACTTTGTGTAAATTTTTGATATCTTTCCGATAAAGTTCATTTTTTAATGAATAGTGTAAAATGTTGTATTTTAATTCAAAACCTCTTTTTAATCTAATTTATTTATATGATTAGATTATCTTTTTAATTGGTTTTAAAGTGAAATTAGAATATATTTTTACCATTAAATCCAATAGTGGTCGTTGGAATTAATTTCACTTTGAAATCAGACTTAAACTAGTGTCAATCTTTTGATACTTATTGTTTCATAAAAACACGCTATTTGCTCTGACAGCGGGAATTAATTATTAAATTAATTAATGTGACTTATATGTTTTTAATTTAGTAAAATAGAATTCATTTTTGAATTCGGAATATCACATATAGCCTAGGCTTAATTTTTGGGTTTTTCTGAAAAACTTCAATTTTGGATGAATAGTGAAACCACTAAGTGGTACTTATAAAAACTAATTTTTCCATTTAAATGAAATTTTCCCATATTTGTGTTTTGAATTTCAAAAATCCGACATACATGGTTGTCATTAAGAAGTAAAATGTGGTTCAATGGGATAAAAATAATTTTTTGGTGAATAGTAATTTATTAAGTTTTTAATCGCGATTAGAGGTAATTAGTGTAGTTTAAGGTTAAAATAATGTTTTAATAATATTAAATGAACTTGAAACATGTCCTAACCTCATTGGATGTGTCATGGACGACCAATAAAACCCATGGGTCAACTTGGGGACCCCATGAAGCCACTTTGGTTGGAAAATGACATTAATAATTTTTTATTTAAAGTTAAAGTAAAAACAAGACAAACATGAAATGTTTTACTAAAACTATTTTTACATGGGGTTATAAATATCATATTTTTTACTATAAATATTCATTGGAAAGATAAAAATATTTCCTACATCATAGTATTTTTTTTATAATTTTTATACATTAAATAAATTAAATTATTTATGACATCATAATGATGCAGCGATGACCTCATTATTTAACGATTTAAATAAAATGGAAAGATAATGTAATATCTAAGACCTACACATGTCCAAAACCTATTGGATTAGTGGATTTATAACCCTTATCACTTTATCCTCTAAACAAATTAATGTGGGACCTCTTAAATCCGAATACCATTTTAAAATAAAGTGACTTTTCTTTACCTTTCAAGAGTGCCCCTCCTCTCCTATTATAAAAGGCCCCCACCTCTACCTCCTTACCCACACTCCCAAAGCCTTTGGCTCGGACAACCTCTGCCCATTTTGTCTCTCCACTTCCTTCTATTACTCCTTGAAGCCTCACTTTGGGCAGAAGTCTTCCCAAGGAAGCCTTTGAGCTCAAACCAAAGGGAGTTACTCGATTTTAAGGTAATATCTTCACTTGAGTCCTTTTGTTTTATTTTGCTTCTCCAACCCCCTAAAATATTTTTATTCATTTCTTTTGTAACAACTCCAGTATCATCAATATACTATTATGTTGTTATAAGAATGATTATATCTACACTTTCACACACCTACATCTAATTGTTAAAGAACATACTGTTTCCGTGGATGGCGAATTTCGGCCTCCCGAAACGATGATTTTTCAACATTCTTTTAACACCTTAAAAGGTGGCCATTAAGATGACACTATATTTATATATGATATATAATATGTTTATGTTTTACTTAAGCTTCTGTACTTTTTCATTTTGGGCATACCTTTATGGTTTCCATTATGGGTAAACGCGATATCTTCATTTAAGGAAGTGCGGACTACCGCCCCCTCAAAGTGATGTGATTCGTTAATGCCATATGTGGGATGTATAAAAGATGGATTTAAAGTTATTATATATGATTTTATACTGGAACTATAATATACCTCTATATAATTATTATTACATTCCATAAAAATATGAAATAGAAATGAAAGTAGCGTTCATGCGTACGTACGGCTTACCGTCTCCATGAACGGTGCATTTCATTTCTTATCCTCAAATGTAATGTACTATTATAAGTACATGTATATAATGGATATATATGATGAATGATACATCTAAATGATGAATATAATTCTGTAATTAAAATATACATACCTCTCATTTAGTTTTAATTCCATTAATATGACATAGAAATGAAGGTAGCGTTCATGCGTACGTACGGTTTACCATCTCCATGAACGGTGCATTTCATTTCTTACCTCTAAATGATTATGTAATATTATAAATACATGTATATTCTGGATATATATGATATATATGATATCCAAATCATGAATATAATTCTGGATATAATGAACATTTGACCACACGAACAACATGTAATTGTAAGAAGTCCACTTTCGACTTAAGAACCAAATATCGACAAAACAAACATTATTAACTTAAATGATTACATAATGTTTATAACATGGAAATAAGTGATCTAAAAGGAATAATGAACTAGAAAAAGGTTCTTAATAAAGTGGAAATTAACTCAAGTTTATTATTCAGGACGTTAAAGAACGATCGAGTCAAGTCGGACCCAAGGTAAGGGATCCTACTCCTCTCGTTCTTTTTAAGTACAATCTTTTATGTCATTCCTTATAAGCTCATATTTATTGTTACTGGGATGTTATTTTATATTACTCTTACTATAAGTTTTATGTTCATATGTTGAGAGACCCTATTCTCTCTCATCAATCCATTTTGGAAGTTTTGAGTGGCACCGTTAGGCTGCCGGATTTTCGTAAGAGATCTAACCTCTCTCTTTCTCTTTAAGTACTCTCCTTTATGTCACTTTTTTAGGCTCCTATTTGTTATGATGGGGGATGTTATTTTATATTCCTATTGCTGTACATTTTATTGTAATGTGATGAGATACCCTATTTTATCTCATCAATCCATTTTTGGAAGTTTTAAGTGGCGCCATTAGGCTGCCGAGTTTTCGTAAGGGATTTTTCATCTCACTTTTATTCCCGTCAGATTTATGCTACATTTGCCAAAATTTCCTTTGAGTGGTGTATGTACTGACCATTATTTTACTCACTGTGTAATATTTTTTCATTTATGATTATTTACATCAATGTTGTATTGTCCTTCTTTCACAGGGCGTATGTTTCGAAAGATACCCATGTCGGTAAGGGAACCTTTCACCCTCCTCTTTTTAAAAGACATATTTTGTTATGTATTTTAATTCACATAATATTATTTTGTGATATGTTCTTCTATATCCTTATTGATGTAAATTTTATGTCCAAGTGATGAGATATCCTTATTTTCTCTCATCAACTCTTTTTCTGAATTTTGAAGTGACGCCGTTAGGCTGTCTAATTATTGCAAGGGAACTTCTTAACCCAATTTAGATTCTTTGGGATAAACTTGTACACCATGAATATTTCGTTCTATGATTATGTGTGAATGTCCTCTGATTTTTTTTACACTTAATACCCACTTATATTTCATGTATTAGTTTGTCACACATAGTTATGTAACTGATTTATCCTTAATCCAAGGATACCATCTTTGTATGGGACTTCGTCTCAATCTCCTTTCATTGAGGCATATTTTATTTTATACACAACCTTCTTTTATAAGGTGTATAAACCCCTTTGACTTTTACTTTTATCCAAAAGGAATCTCTTTTATAAGAAGTGTTTTACTAAACGACAAATGGAAATGTTTTTGTCGTATGTATGCGGCGACAACGACTTCTCCGCCGCCGTGACCATTATTTGAGTTCCGGCTTCCTCTACAAGCCATACCTTCTTTTTAAAATAAAAATAAATACCATGTTTTACTTTTATTTTATTTTGGTATTGAAAATTGTTTTCATAATGTTTTTATATCAATGTTTCGTATTGATATCTTGTGATTGAAAGGTGGAAATGTTATGTTTCCTTTATGCATGTTTTATGTGATATGATTATGTTGAGGTTCTTGGGCATTATTATGAAGACGGGTGGTTCCGTGATAAACTAAGGGCGGGTGAGCCCGATATAGCTCTCCAATGCATTGGGTAATGCGAAGGAGTGAAATGTTAATGTTTCTCCAAAGAGATTTAGGGAATATACTGTGATGGGTATTCCAAACGTACCCAAGAGGGTTACTCCCTACGTAATAATGTTATGAATGCCTCAAGTTACCTTTATGTCTTATGATTTCTATGATTTATTCATGGTTTTATGAGGTATGTTAAAGTGTCTATGTTTTATGGGTAAAGTATGATTTCATTCTTATGTATATATGAACTCATGTTTCCTTTCCATATTTTTATAACCCTTACTGAGCTTTTTATGCTCATCCCAAGTTTTTTAAATGTTTTTCACAGGTCAAGGGAAAGGTACATGATGTGATGTTAGTGTCAAGGATGTGTCAAGAAAGAATCCGTGTTTTATTTTAAATATGTTTCCGTTGATGGGAAGAATGAATATTGTCTTTTATGTAACCACATTGTTTAAATTTGGAATGTAATGCAAGTTTCATGATCTAATTCTCTAAAACTCTAAACCCAAAAAGATCCTTAATGTGTAATCTTGTAATAACTCAAGATTAAGTAAGGTTTAAGGCTGGGGCCTTATAATACATGTCTTAATAAAATCATAAGATATACTCACCATACGTATCTAGAAGGTATGTGGGGCATTGTAAAGTCAAAATGGCATCCTTCGGTAGGTAAATGTGTCTAATATACAAGTGAATGTTGTCTTAACCCAATCTTCTTAGGCTATAAGAACCGAGAAATATCTAGAAAATCCATACAAAAAACAATAATGTGTTTTCCTATCTATTCTTACAAAAATTTCATCAATAAATGGAAGGGGAAATGGTCCTTGCGATTGGATTGATTTAGTTTCCTATAATCAACACACACACAACAACTAATTTTCACCCACATTGGACTAACTTCTCTCTATCATTCTTAACAATAGTAACACTGATTTTCTTAGGTACAACCTGAATAGGAATCACCCAATAGGAATCTGAAATGGGATAAATTATACTAGCCTCAATCAAATTATCAACTTATTTTTTAACAACAAATAGAAGAGTTGGATTTAGTCTCCTTTGTGACTACCTAACTCGTTTATCCGCATCCTCCAAAAGAATCCTATGCATTAAAATGGAGGGGCTAATACCTAATATGTTAGTGAAGCTCCACCTGATTGCCCTGATGTTCTCCCTCAAAAGATTCAAAAAGTTTTCTTCATGATCAAATAGATGATTTTTAGAAATGATAATAGGTAATCTCTCACCACTTAATAATTATGAGTATTTGAGATTTTGTGGCAATGGCTTGAGTTCCAATGCAGGGGGTGATGTATGGATAGAGACATTTAAGGAATTGATATATCTGCACAATGATCATTAGTACCAGAATTGACATCATCAAAATCAGAGAATAATGTATCTAATCAATCAGTATACTCAACAACCAAGTCATAATCTGGGCGAACATGATCAAAATCAGAATATGACCCATTTCAAAATCAAATCTAAGAGTGGTTTGTGAATTAGAAAAATGTGTGTAAGTGATCTTAGATATCAAACTAGAACCAATTCTCATAATCTATCTATAAATGGGACAATGAAATTCTATGAGGTTTTTACTTGGTGGTTCAAAATGGGAGACAAAAAAACCAGAATGGTCCTCTAAGGGGTAAGTCATGGAGTCCATAGAATTAAATATCACAAATTTATCTTTAAAAATCCTTGAAAAGTGTACCCTCATGGAAATTTATGATTTTTTTAGTTTTGGGGAAGGGAATACCTATGATAATGATACCATGAGAACTTACCTGATCATCCTCCATGTTAAGCATATAAAAATCTGCAGGAAAGATTGTGTCTCTTACCCAGACAAGTACATTCTCAAGGACTCCCATTGGATATGTTGTAGCTCTGTTCGCAAACTGCACCACTACTCTTGCCAACTTCAACTCACCAACCTATAAAGAAGAGAAAATAGAGTGAGTCATCACATTAATGTAATCTCCCAAATCCCAAATATCATCGGAAAATTGAATCTCCCCTATGGTGTATGGGATGGTGAATGTCCCCAGATCCTTACACTTTTTTATAATTGTTTGAGTTGGTGTAATGAGTGTTGAAATATTCCTTACAAGATTGATCCTCTCATTTCCCTTGATCCCTCTTCGATTGGTACAAATTTCTTTTTAGAATTTGGTATACCTTGGGATTTTCTGAATGGCTTCAATAAGGGGCATATTTATCTTTACATGCATGAATGTTTCCAAAACCTCCTTTTGCATCACCTCTTCATCCATCTTCTCAGGTTGAACTACTATATTTGGAAAAGTAAGGCATTTAAGAGGTACGTCATCCATATTTTTCTTACCTTTACCTTTATCCTTGGTTTTCTCATCAGTTGGTATGAAATGGGGATTCTCTAGGGTTAAGGTGAATCCCAGTGGAATGATAGGTGCAGATGTATTAGTTATTTTATTCCCACTTTTCAATATGATGGCACTGATATTTCCATTGGGATTTTTATTAGGTTTGGAAGAAAAATTTCTAGAGTTCTTGCTTACCAGTTCATGGAGGGAAGTGGAAATCTGGCTTATTTGATTCTTCAACACCCTTAGCTTCAAACCTTGACTCTTTGTCTCCTTCTATTGATTAAGAACAATTTGTTTAAAAATATCATCATTATTAGAATCTACATTTGGTATATAATTCCTCTGTTGTTTACTTGTGGATTCTTGAACTTCAAATATCATTTTTGGTTGTTGGAAACCCTATCGGTAAGGTGGAGGATGTTTTAAATTTTGTTCCAAAGGGGGCCTTTGTTGTTTTCCAGAGCCATAACCCATGTTTGATTGATCCTTACACCTTTGGTTGTATGTTAGAGAAAATTAATCATATTTATTCTAGGGATGTGTTTATTATTTCTACTGATATGTCCTCTTAGGGAATACTACTGTGCAATCCTCTGTCTCTTGTAGTTCGGGGAAATAGTTATTTGGGTTGTTTGTTTCAGTGAAAATACCACAAGGTCTCATAGGAGTTGGTTGGGATGACTTTTGAGCTAAAATAATTCCTCTCACCATATTGCTCAAATCTTTTAACTTGGTATCAATTAAATGGATTTCAATAGAAGATGGACTTTCCTGATGCACTCCTCTAACATGTGGTGTACCTTTATCACCAAATTGTTGGAAGGTTTGTTCCATCTTGTCAATCAATGCACATGCAACTGCTGGTGTTTTTTCAACTAATTATCCTCTGGCCATGACATCCACCATTATACTTTACATATATGTGAAGCCTTCATATAATTATTATATGATAAGTTTCTTGCCAATTTGGTGATGTGGGTATATTGCACACAACTTCTTGAATTTCTCTCAGTACTCATATATTGACTCCCCTTGGAATTTCTTGATTCCTGATACCTATTTTCAAATGGAAGTGGCCCTTGATGATTGAAAAAAAATCATCAAGAAAAGGAACTTCAAATAATTCCAACATGTTACATCTTCATGTTATAAATAATACATCCAATCATTTGCAGTTACATCAAGTGAGAATGATAATTCCCTTTGTTTTATTTGATCTTTAGATACATTTCTTGATTTTATGGTTGAAAAAACCACAGTAAATTATTTTAGATGATTTTTTGGATCCTCAATAGACAATGCATGAAATTTTGGACGTAGGTTAATTTACCTAGATTTAAGGTCAATGTCTAATTTGAGATTTGGGTATGCAATACAATTTGGATGATAGTTAATATCTGGTGCATCTACTTCTCTAATAGTTCTATTAAGTTCATTATTATTGTTTTTGGACATTGGTTATGGTTTTATGTTTGAATTATAATTTCTTACAATTTCTATGTTACCATAATGGAGGAATTATACAATTGGTAGAATGTTAAAACTTCCTATAGTCTGAGAATGTCTTATTCAAGCCCGAAGGTTACTTTCAATCCGAGGGTTAATATCTAAGAGATCTTTGGGACTAGTTCATATCATACATAAAATAAAAATTAAAAGAAGAAAATTACAGAATAATAAAATAATATTTATAAGTTTTATTTTATTTCCCAAAAAAATATGAAACAACAGAAGAAAAAACAAATTTAGACTGGGTAAAGAAGGAAGAAAGAAGAGAAAAATATAATAAAATGAGAAAAAAAATAAATTCTTCTAATTGGTTGAAAAAATAACTTGAATACATGGGAGTAATTAAAATTTTAAAGGATATATCATATACACTCTCAAATGATGTGAAAGTTTTACTTTTTAGGAGCAGCAGAGTGGTCGACCAAAGTCATCTCTCAAAGGAGGAAGTAAATTAATCAACATATTAAAGGTATTCTTAAAATAAAATAAAAGAGAAGAAAACACTACTAAAAATTATGGGTTATTTTCATACCATTTATAAAGCTATAATAAGTATTCTAAAACAATATTACATTTTTTGTTATAATTTTTGAAATGAAATTTGATTAATAAGGCACAACGAGAAGTTGTTTTTTTAGAAAATATTTTTAAAATATGTAATCAATCTAACTCTTGTTATTAATTAAATAATTTATCATTATGATGTAAATTAATATCCACTTAATTATTATCCCCTAATTTTTTAACCACCAAACTGTATGAGAATTAACTAAACCACCAAGATGAAATTAATTCAACCCTAAGCTAGTTTTGGAACATGCAATCACAAAACCCATCTTTGATTGGTGTTCTAAGGCTGGATTATGGAAAATGGTGAATTATGGAACATATACACTGTGTAAATGGGATTAATTGAATTTATATATTATATTTTAACTCTAAAAATTGATCTTCTCTTGTCTTGTATTACCAATTACGATCATGCTCTCACAATTTACACAATTCTCGACCTTGCGTGTTTTGTGTTTATTATTAAATTGCTTGATTAGTTTCATTTAAATTATATACTCAATTTATAGTTCATATTATGTGAATAAAATATCTCATTGATTCAAAATAAACTAATTAATAAGGAAATAGGTAGATTGATTACTAAAAATAATTACTCTTCCATGAGTGGTGTAGTCATCGTAGAAACATTTTGTATTTGAAAAGGTTGTGGAAAAGGGTATAACCCAATAATGTTTCTACTCTTGATTTCCAGAAAAAATATAAATTTTAATATAATAATAAAATTTAAATTAACAAAATAAATAGATGAGAAACTACGTGTTTATTGAAATCACAATAATATTACAAAGTACAGAAGAAGAAGAAGGCTTTAATGAAGGGATCCTAGCTTCAAGAGATCTACCTCTTGAAATGCCTGAAAAAATGGAGTGAAACAAATTATCATCTACCTTAAATCCCCCAATGAACATAACAACCCATAAAAATGAGAAAAAAACAATTTATAGAGTGGAGGGGAGGTTAGGTTTTTAGAGGTGTGAATGGGGAAATTCGGCCAAATAAATTAATCCAACTTGCACTGCTTATTTGACCACCAAAACGTGTGAACCTACTACCCTTATAGAAGGAAGATTTGTGAGAAAATGGGTCCTCAAGGTTATCTACAATTGTTGTCTTAATGTCAACATGGATAAATAAGTTATGACCGAAATACAAAACTGATGTCCAATCTAGTGAGTCCAGACCATTTTTTACTACATGGATCTTTCAAACCAATCAAATGAATGATTTATCTACCATGTACTAAATTAATGTTTTATCCCATTAGGTTATGAACACAAATTTATGTTCAAATAATTCATATAAAAATATTTATGTTTGAATTACTACAGTTCACTTTAAAGGGTAAAACTGGAATTTTTATCAAATTTTCTAATGAATGATCTAATCCAAAATATTTTATAAATAAACAAATTTAACACAATGTGATGAAATTATATAATTTATTATCAATAAAATAAAAAATAAAATTTTGTTTTATCAAGTAATAAATTGACACCAAAAATTTTATGACTATAACTAACTCTTAAAATTGAAATCTTGTGAAATGAAGATAGGTTCAATTTTTCGAGAGGTGGGATGACACAGAATTTTAATATAATTAATATTTACTATATAAATATTATAATGTTATATTAAAACAATAAATATTAACCTATTTAAAATTCCCAAGTTAATTAATGGTGAATTAGTATGACCATTACGGTGAGAATTTATATATCGTGTTTAAATCATTATTTTTTATAAAAAACATAATTGTTAAAGAAGAATATATTGTAAAAATAATATATTTTTTAAAAATAGTCATGAGGTTAAGCCTACACCTTCATGGGATCAACTCACATGGGACCACACTCTCAAAGGTCAAAATTATTATGCCCACCCTACCCCCATCAGTCCTATATCTACGAAGCCCAGGGGCCCATTTTGTCATTAATGTCTAAACCTTTATTCATGAGATTAATTTAGATATGTATGAATATTGTTGCATTTTAATTTGAGTTAGTAACAAAAACTATGGTTGGGTAAAGAGTTACAAATCAAAATTATTTGAACATATTAGTTTTATATTAATAATATTATTTCAAATTAAATGTATACTTGTAAAAATAATAACATGAGATATTATAGTGAGATTAAATCTCATTTGAAAATATTAACTATAGAATTCCTTTCAATGAAAATACTCATCAAGACCTCGATCATCCAACTAGATAGGTTCATGCCAAATCAGGGTGTCCATGGATTATCTTGCATAAGATAAGAAAGTAATGAGGTGATCTTAAGACTTGGGTGTCTCTTTTTTGGAATTTTAATTAGGTTACACTTAGCTGACAAACCCTAAGAGTTAGGATACTAGAAGAATGGTGCTGAGTTTATTTATATGATGGATTGGAGAAATAGTTGTCCAGTCAACCATCTAAGATCCATATATGATATTATAGACCTTGTTGTATAATTAAATAGCTAATGTGATGAGGTTCATTGCAAAATGGGTTCATTGTTTAGTAAAAAATGGTCATTAGTTCCCTAAAATCTAAAAGGGGTCATCATTTTAGTGGGATTCCATTTAATAAAAGTCATTAAATGTGTATAAAATATGATATTCATGTTATAAAAGTTTATATTATATATAAAATAACATTATCATCATCTTAATTGACTTTGAGATCATCTATTTAAAATAAGATGCTTATTTTAGTCAACTTCTATGCTGATAATAAACGTAAGAATTATTCTTATGTAAGAAGAAAAATTTTATATATTACCTTCATGAATAATCAACTGCTGATGTTGTTGAAAAGGTGATTCTAGATAGTTAAAATAAGAATAATGGGATTCAATAAAGGTTTTAAATGTATTAGATGAAAAATAAATAAACTAACTTTAGTCTCTACTCATATACTCAATATGATTGAGTGTATTATTTACATGGAGAGACTAAATGTTTCCTTAAGGCTTATTCTAGTTATAAAATTCATTTTTCAATCATTGTTATAAATGTACAAATGATGTAAATGAGTACAAGAAAAGTTTACACCATTTTTCTAAAAGTGTTGAGTTTACATAAACTAGGCATGTGATGACCAGGTTTTGGTACTATATCGATAATATAAGTGGGTAAAATTTCAAATCATAAGAAGAAAATTTAGTTGGATATTCTATCAATGATTCTTCAAGTATCCAACCTTGGTCATTGAAACGTAAAAGAGATTTTAGAAAGGGGTAAAATGTTTCCAAATGATGGATATTTCCATAAGGGGGACACTGTTTCCAAATGATGGAATTATCTGGGTTAATTGAAAGAGTATGTGAAACTCTATGGAATTTCCATGTCAGGTATTGTTGTTATAGAAATTAGTTTTCTAGTTTTGAAGGTATATGATACCAACTTTATGTTTTAAAAGTGTTATAAATATACAAGAGTTCAAAATCAAGGATATAATTGATGAAGAGTGTAGTTTTCATTCAAATTATGAAACAAAGGGTCAAAAATATTTTATTTCTTGAAAAAAAATTTTGTGTATCTTAGTATGTTATTCTAAAAATAATAATGTTTAATAGAATTGTGACGCCTCAAACTATTGATCCTAGATCCGGTGCCATAAAAACATACTTTACATACTCACTTTTATACCATTTGTAAAATGTTGGATATAAATATCCTTAATTAACAAATAAATAATGATTATTTCATCTATTACACTCGAAAGATATTTTTATGTTTAGAGAATTAGTATAAAATCCCTTCTTTTTATTACACAATTAAACATAATTTATTACATAAACTTCACTTGATACAACATAGAATATCGAGAGGTCTAGTGTCTTTGGGGATTAGGATAATTACATAACAACTTAAAACACGAAATAAAACATCTTTATGGAAAAATTCCTTTACACGACCACTACATTCCCTCATACTTAGCATTGCATGGGATAACCTGGGGACATGCATAAGAAAAGGGTGAGCTATAAATCCTAATAAGAGAATAATCATGGAATAACATGAGGAATACAATACAAGTTAGACAATAGGAATATAAATACTACACAAGAGAAGAATAAACATAAACGAATGATAAATCATGATAATCATAACATGGAAATGTGGCAACAACACTTAAAATGGAATTAGCATGATCTAAGGATCATTGCACATAGAGCATGATTAAACCCTCATTACACATGAATCATGAGTAAAACCTCCTTGAACATGAATTAGCATGAGTAAACACCCATTTCACATGACGTATCATTATATTATACTTTACCCAATGAATTTGAGTTCTACAAGGGCGCACCCTTATTAAACATTTCATTTCATGCATAAGTGTGCCCCATGGATCATAAAACATTGAATCATTCAACATAATAAATTATTCCACGATAAAAGAATGTGGAATTCATACATGAAACTAGTTAAACAATAATTAAATGTGAATAAAATTGAATACCCTTGATAGAGAAATGGGAATGGCATTCACTACACAATGACTTTGGCTTGAAAAAGCACGGTGCAATTTCAGCAGCATAACGACATGACATAAGAACTAATAAAAATGGTTGTTGAGAGAGAAAGGGGTGTCTCATCATATTTACATGACATGGAAAGTAATGGGGTCATATAGATACATGTCCCAACAAATTTAATGTAATTTAGATTCATGATACAAAAGAATTTCTTGAATGTAAAAGGAGAGAGAAATTCCTTTCGGAATTTTCGCATAGTAACGGGTGTACATGGGAGGCATTTAATGAGAGAGAAAGGGGTATCCCATCATTCAACCAAAAATAGGGTAGTATGGGGGAGGTTCAAAACCATATCCCAACATTTATAATTTCAATTAAAAGGGAATAAAAATTTAAAAAATATTGGACCAAAATGAGAAAGGAAGAAAAACCCTTACTTGGAAGTGTGCTTCCAAAGGCATGAAGGAGGCTTGAGAGAGGATTCTTGGGAGATTGGGTCACCTTGGGAGGATTATATAGAGATGAGGGCAGATATTGGATGAACTCTAAAGTCTTTAAGTGAGGAGGAAGTCGGAGTTTGGGTGGGTTTATATAGGAAAGGTGAGGGAATTCTTAATTATTTAGGTTTGGGACCCCTCACATTAAACTAATACAAACCACAAACCAGACCATGGTTTTTCCCACGGTTTTAGGCAAAGGGAAGAGGAATAAAATATTTTATGAAGAAAAATTTTAAAATTATTAAAATAATGGGGTTTCTTATGTAGAGGTGAGTCATACTCCAATGGAAAACAATTTAAAAAGACAAAATGTTTAATAAGTGATGAAGGGACCACTAAAGCTTTGTAAAATAAATAAAACCAAACCAAAATCACATTATTTTAATGGTGAAAAATATATTGGCTGAACATAAAGTTTATAGTATTTTATTACATCACTATTTGGTCATTATGATGTCATAATACAAGTTATAAATTTAAACGGTATTTAATTTTTACCAAATAATTTGAATGTCTCGGAAAATTATGAAAAATTAAAAATTAGATAATTTCAATGTACTGATTAGAGAAATAATTTTAATTTTTTCTAAATAATTTTCTAAATATGTTAATTTTCACTTTTAAGATAAAAACTAACAATTATAAAAAATTCACTGGTTTTGAAAAAATGGATTTCAAACCATAATAAAAATTACAACTGCATTCATAAAATTATACAATCATTTATATTTAATAAAAAATAATTTTACAATAATAATAATATTTTATTAAAATATTATTTAATTCAAAAATCCATTAATTCATCAAAATTTATTTCTTAGTTGAACATTAACTAAAAATACTATTTGTGATTTAAAAACTATTTACAAGGTAACAATAATAAAATAAAAGTATATTCATTATTATATACTAAAATAATGTACATAACCATAGTAATAAGATCTTCTTACATAACCCCTTATAACACCTCCATAAGACCGAAGACTAAGGTGTGCGATGGTTACAGACTCTTGGGTGGCTCGGATAACATTGCTCGGGTGGTAATCTCTATCAACTTCCACTTCTCTCGTAGGCGGTCCCACTCGAACATAAAATATTCAATCTTGACTTGGGTTTGGTCAAGAGAGAATACCAAAGACACAACCTCCTTTCCGAGATCTGACAAATGGGATTCATATGTGGCACATCAACTGGATGAGGTAATCGCTTCCTTTGTCTGATTAAATTGGATTTGTTAAAGCCCTATATTTATACTAATCATGTGATCACTATTCAATGACTATATTAGCAATGGTCACAATTCTTAATAGTATTTTAAAATCCCAAAACATAAAACCTAATAAGTTGACATTTTATATAAAAATTTTACATAAAGATACATTTAATTAGATCAAGAGGATTTCCATTAATGAAATTTTGGGTCATTACAATCTTCCACCCTTAAGAAAAGTTTCCCTCATAATTTCCTTTTCCCACATAAAATAGATTTGGGTAACTTTGCTTCATCATTTCCTCTGATTCCCATGTTGCTTCTTCAAACTTGTGGTTTTTCCACAACACCTTGACAAGGGGCATTATCTTATTTTGTATAACTGTTTCTCTATGATCTAAGATCTTCACTGGTTTCTCCTCATAATAATGATCATCCTTTAACCATACCACCTCTGAAGAGAGAATATGTGAAGGGTCTGGTATATACTTCCGTAAGAGGGATACCTGAATGAAATTATGTACTTTGGCCTAGGTAGGTGTAAGTGCTAGTCGATAGGCCACATCCCTGACATGATCAATAATCTCTAAGGGGAGAATGTACATTGGAATTAACTTCCCTTTCTTTCCAAACCTCATGACCTTCTTCCATGGAGATATGCATAAAAATACCATATCTCCAACATTAAACTCAAGGTCTCATTGACGGTTATCTGCATAACTCTTCTGTCGACTCCGGGCTGCCTTTATATGATGTTGAATGGTTTTCAACTACTCTACCATTTCTTTGACCATTTATGGTCCAAGCAGCTTACGCTCACCGACCTCATCCCAACACGTCAGTGTTCTGCACCTTTTCCCATAAAGGGCTTCATATGGTGCCATTTTAATGCTTCAGTGGTAACTGTTATTATAATGGAACTCAAATAGAGGAATATTTTGATCCAATCCTCCTTTAAAGTCTATTGAGCATGCTCTCAACATGTACTCAAGTGTTTGGATAGTCCACTCGGATTGACCATCAGTTTGAGAATGATAGGCCATACTGAAGTTCAATTCAGTATTCAAATATTTTTTAAGAATCTTCCAAAACATTGAGTTGAATATTGGATCTCGATCTGACATAATAGATAGCGGTACTCCATGAAGACTTACCACTTCCCTGATATATATTTGTGCCAGTTGATCCAACGAGAAATCCTCTTGAATAGCAATGAAGTGTGCAGCCTTTGTAAGACGATCCACAACAACCCAGATTGTATTGTTGCCTTTGGATGTCTTCAGAAGTCCGGTGACAAATTCGATGTTGATTTTCTCCCATTTCCATTCTAGTATGGGTAATGGTTGCATCATCCCCTTAGACTTATACCTCTCTTCCTTTACTTGTTGACACACCAGGCACTTTGATGTATATTCAGTGATCTCTTTCTTCATATTATCCCACCAATAATTCTCTTGGAGATCTCGATACATCTTTGTGTTTCCTGAGTGAATAGAGAAATTTTAACTATGTGCATCATCCCAAAGTTCCTTATTCATCTTTGGACTTGATGGAACACATAGTATTTTCCCAAATCTCACAATTCCTTCTTCATTAACATTAAACTCCGAGGATTTCTTTTTTCTGATAGCTTCCACTTTTTTTTGAATTTCCACATCATCCTTCTGAGCATCCTTTAACCTTTCCAAAAGTGATGGTTGAGCAATCATTTGTGAAAGGATTGATTATGTTCCCTTATTTATTATTCTCATGTATATGTTTATCAAATCTAAGAAGATTGGATCCTTTTCAATTCTCATCAATGATAGAATAGCTGGGTCCATTCTACTTAGGGCATCCGCCACCTTGTTCGCTTTCCCAGGGTTGTAATGGATTGAGCAGTCATAGTATTTGATCAGCTCTAACAATCTTTTTTAGAATAAGATAAACTCTTTATGTGTGAATATATACTTGAGGCTTTTTTAGTCCGTATATATTTCACACTTCTCCCCAAAAAGATAATGCCACCAAATATTCGTAGAGAAGATCACTGCAACCAACTCGAGGTCATGTTTTGGATAGTTCTATTCATGAACTTTTAATTTCCTTAAAGCATAGGCAATGACTTTTTCATTTTGCATCAATGCATATACCAGGCCCATCATAGAAGAATCACTAAATACCACAAAAATTTATCTACTTATGGGTAAAGTGAGCACGAGTGCAGTGATAAGCCTTCTTTTCAACTCCTTGAAGCTTTCTTTACATTCATCACTCCAAGAAAACTTTTCTCCCTTATGATTTAGAATGGTAAGAGGGTTGAAAAATCATGATAAATTTCTCACAAGTAGTCAATAATATCTAGCTAACCCCAAGAATCTATGGATATCTGTTACTGATGTTGGCCTCGACCATCCCTTAATTGCATCTATTTTGGAGAGATCCACAGATATCCCTTTTCTTGTGATTATATGGCCCAAGAATTAGATAGCCTTTAACAAGAACTCACACTTTCAGTACATTTAATAGAGCTTCTCCTTTTACAAGGTCTCTAGTATAGTTCTTAGATGCTCTTCATGATCCTCCTTGGTTTTGGAGTATATCAGAATATCATCAATAAAGACTATCACAAATTTGTTGAGGTAATCTCTAAAGACACAATTCATCAAGTCCATGATGATTGCTAGAGCATTAGTGAGTCCATAATGCATTAATATGAATTCATAGTTCCCATATCTTGTACGAAAAGCAGTCTTGGAGATATCTTGCTTATTCACCCTTACTTGATAATAACATGACCAAAAATCCACCTTGGAGAAGTATTGTACTCCACGCATCTGAATGAACAAGTTATCAATTCGTGGGAGAGGATACTTTTTCTTTATCATGATTTTGTTGAGCTCGCAATAATCAATGCAAAGGTGCATTTACCCATCCTTCTTCTTGACGAAGAGGACTGGTGCACCCCATGGTGAAGCATTGGGCGTATAAACCATTTATCTAGATTCTCCTGTAGTTGTTTCTTCAGCTCCTCAAGCTCCATAATAGCCATTATATACAGATTATTGGATATTGGAGATCACCCAGGTATATAATCAATTGAGAAGTCAACATCTCTTCTAGGAGGAAGACCAAGAAATTACTCGAGAAACACTTCAGTGAATTCCATCATAATAGGCATGTCTTCTAGGATGGTTGCCTCCTTAGAATCAATCATCAGAGCCAGATACGCATGCTAATTTGGTAGTGATATCCAATATTGAGATAATGGTTCTAAATAAGATTCATCTTCCTCCTTGAAATTTTAACGAATCAGGGGTCGATTCTCTACATAGAGAGTGATTTCTCTCTCACAGTAGTTTATGTTAGCTCTATATAAGGAAAGCAATCCATGCTAGGAATTTCATCAAATTCCACCAGAGGGAGTATAACGAGGTTCTCTGGGAAGTTACATCCAAAAATTATGACAGGGGAGGAGTTATATTCATGGGATTCAATGATTTCCACATTTCCCGTACTCACCGACATCTTCACTTCCACGATTTTTGGTGGTTCTGGGATTGTTCTACTAAACTTTCAAGATATAAAAGAATGCGTAGAACCAGAATCAAAAAGTACATTCTCTATTCATGAATGAATAACTATCATACCTATCACCACTTCTTTGTCGGGGTTTACTTCGGCAATAGTGATGGAAAAAACTTGCCTCTGCCTTAGAGGTTGTTGGTTGCCAGTGAAAACCCTTGGTATAGGGCACTGATTTAAAATATGCCATGTTTTTCTACAGTGACAAAAAGGAACCATGAATTGAGGCTCAAACGAAGAGTTCATATCCTATGTCGCAGTTGTGGTTATTTTTTCCGACAGTTAATAGCCAGGTTCCCTTCTCTTCCACACCTAAATCATTTCCCCATCCCCTTCAGGCAATTTCTGGGGTGGTTCTTTCCACACCTTTGGCAAGTGGGGTGCTGTATCTTCTCAGCACCATTGGATTTATCCATCGGACCACCATAATTGAAGTAAAACTTGCGCTTATTATCCCCATGATACCCCTGATATTCTCTGATCTACATTTTGACCTTGAGGGCACATTGGAAAAAAAATTTATAGTTGTCAAAGTCACGGTTCACCAGTGCTTTCTGCAGGTTGGGTTTCAGCCCACCAAAGAAGCGGTCAACCTTTCATTAGGGTGTAACGACAAATCCGAAATCATATCATGCAAGGCTTGTGAAATTTTCCTCATATTATCCAATAGATCCATCATTTTCTTTTCTTGAGGGCAAGGAACTCCCTTTCCATCTTATGCTGGAGGGTGCACGGAAAATATTTATCGAAAAACATCTTCTGGAAATCCTTCCATTCCAACGCCTCGATCTCCTCCTCAGGCTTCATATTTTTGATCAACGTATACCATTGATCATATTAACCCTTGATATGATAAAAAACTAGGAGAATCTTCTCTTGTTCAGAACATTGAAGGATGGTGAAGATATTCTCATTGTAGTTGATCCATTGTTCAGTGATTGAGGGATCAGATGATCCATTAAAAGTAGCAGGCATTTGTCTAATGAAGCTCTCGATATCGACTTGTTCTTTCTTGGGGGGGGGGTTGAACATTCCTCTTGACCCATGTTTCTATTCAAATCTTGAGTTAGCTGAGAGAGAAGCATGAAAAAGTTCACAATTCATGCTCCCATTGGATTTGGCATCTCATTAGTACAATCATCAAATTGATCTTCACATCTGTTGTGAGCTCGAGTCCTCCTATTACCGTCCATTGGCTGGAATAAAAGAAAAGTCAGGGGTAACGTGTAAAGGGAAATACAAGGACAAAACTGATGACATATAAATAACTTTTATTTCCTTAAAATATGAATCCATTGGCTTCAGTCTATGTTATCCCTAGTCTACTTTCTAACATATATTCTTAGGGAATTTTTTTGTCTATTAATAATGGTTCATACTAAGCTTGTGAATTTACCAAAGCATATCTTCCGGGAGTGTCGTAACCAAGAGTGTATCAAGGCCAGTATTTGTGCACTAGTTCCCATTCGAGTCTAGCTCAATGCGGTGTTTTCGGGCTTTACCCCTAGGATACATCTGTGCCAGAGTCGCCTCTACCTGCTCATATCCAGACATGAATGTATTTTCTTGACAAACCACCTACTCAATACTCACCAAAGCATAGGGATTTTTTTATTATACTTAGTCTTGTATCTAAGGCTTTACTAGGGTTTTCTATTCCTAATCCCATAAAATAACTAAACCTATCCTCTGATACCAACTATGACAACCCTTATTTTTATTACACAATTAAACATAGTTTATTACATAAACATCACTTGATACAACATAAGAAGATTTAGAGGCCTAGTTTCTTTGGGGATTAGGATCATTACATGAAAACTTAAAACATGAAATACATCATCTTTAAGGAACACTTCATTTACATGACCACTACATTCTCTTGTACTTAGCATTGCATGGGATAACCTGAGGACATGCATAAGAAAAGGGTGAGCTATAAAGACCAGTAAGGGAATAATCATGGAATAAATTGAGTAATACAATACATGTTAGTAAATAGGCATATCAATAGAGCATAAGAGAAGCATAAACATAAAGTCATGATAAATCATGATAATCATAACATGTAAATGTGACAACAACACTTAACAAGGAATTATCATGATCTAAGGCTCATTGCACATGCAGCATGAGTAAACCCTCATTGCAACTGAAGCATGAGTAAACCCTTGTTTCACTTTAATTAGAATGCGTAAACACCCATTGCAATGATGTATCATGATACTATACTTTACCTAATTCATTGGAGTGCTATAAGGGCACAACCTTCTTAAACATTTCATTTCAGGAATAAGTGTGCCACTTTGATCATAAAACATTGAATCATTCAACATAATCAATTATTTCACGATAAATAAATGTGAATACATACATGAAACTCTTTAAAAAATAATTAAATGTGCATAGAGGTGAATACCCTTGATAGAGAAATGGGCATGACATTCACTACACAATGACTTTGGCATGGAAAAGCGCAATGCAATTTCGGCAGTATAACAGCGTGACATAAGAACTCATAAAAATGGTTGATGAGAGAGAAAGCGGTGTCTCATCATATTTACATGACATGAAAAGTAAGGGGGTCATATAAATACATGTCTCAAAAAATGTAATGGAAGTTATATTCATGATAAAAAATAATTACTTGAATGTAAAATTAGAGAGAAATTCCTTTCAAAATTTTGGCATAGTAATGGGTGTACATGGGAAGAATTTAATGAGAGATAAATGGGTCTCCCATCATTAAAACATAAAAAGGGCAGTAAGGAAGAGGTTCTAAACCATACCCTAACATTTATAATTGAAATTAAAAGGGCATAACAATTTAAAGAATATTGGACAAAAATGAGAATGGAAGAAAAACCCTTACTTGGAAGTGTGCCTACAAAGGCTTGAGATAGGATTCTTGGGATCTTGGGGAACCTTGGGAGGATTCTAAAGAGAGGAGGGCAAGGTTTGGATGAACGCCAAAGGATTTGAGTGAGGATGAAGTGGGATCTTGGGCAGGTTTATATAGGAACGGTGAGGAAATTATTAATTATTTATGTTTGGGACACCTCACATTAAACTAATCCAAACCACAAACCAGCCCATGGTTTTTGGCAAAGGGAAGTGGAAAATAATATTTTATAAGGAAAAAGTCTGAACTTCTTAAAATAATGGGGTTGATTATGTGGATGTGAGTCACACTCTCATGGAAAACAACTTAAAAATTCAAAATGATTAATAAGTGTTGAAGGGTCCACTAAAGCTTTGTAAAATAAATAACTAAAAACCCAAAATCACATTATTTTAATTTTAAAACATATATTGACCGAACATAAAGTTTATATTATTTTATTACATCACTATTGGGTCATTATGATTTCATAAAACACATTATATATTTAAACGGTATTTAATTTTTACCCAAATATTTGACTTTCTCAGAAAATTATGAAAAATTCACCATTGGATAATCTTGAAGTCCTAATTCCAGAAATAATATTAATTTTATCTAAATAATTTTCTAAATATGTTAATTTTCACTTTTAAAATAAAAATTGAACTTTATCGAAAATTTATCAGTTTTTGACAAAAATGGATTTCAAACCATAATAAAAATTACAATTGCATTTATAAAATTATTCGATCATTTATATTTAAAAAAAATTAATTTAATAATAGTAATAATATTTTATTAAAATATTATTTAATTCAAAAATCAATTAATTCATAAAAATAGATTTCTTAATTGAACATTAACTAAAAATATTATTTTTGCTTTAAAAACTATTTACAAGTTAACAATAATAAAATGAAAGTATATTAATTATTATATACAAAAATAATGTACATAACCATAGTGCTAAGGCCCTGTTACATAACCCATTATAACACCCACATAAGTTCGAAGAGTAAGGTGTTCGATGGTGACAGACTCTTGGGGTGGCTCAGATAACATTGCTTAGGTGGTAATCTCTATAAATTTCCACTTCTCTCGTAGGTGGTCCCTCTCTAGCTTAACATATTCAAGCTCAGCTTGGGCTTGGTCAAGAGAGAAGCACAAATACGCAACCTCATTTCTGAGCTCTGACAAATGGGCTTCATAAGGGGCACATCTACGGCATGAGGCCATCGTTTCCTCTGTCTGAGTAAATTGGATTTGTTAAAGCCCTATATTTATACTAATCATGTTTTCACTGTTCAATGGATTTATTAGCAATGGTCAAAATTCATAACAGTATTTTTAAATCCAAAGACATAAAACCAAATAAGTTGACATTTTATATAAACATTTCACATAAAGACACATTTAATTAGATCAAGAGAGATTTCCATTAATGAATGTTTGGGTCGTTAGAGTTAGATAATTATGACAAAACACAAAAAAAACCCAAGTTATTTGTATCAAACAAACATTTTTTCACTGTATATATGAAGCTAATTAATCCGAATAGATTCTTTAATATCTCTCATAAATTCTTTCACACTTTATATCCTTTAAAACATGTCATTTGTACTATTTTTCATCATAACCTAGAGAAATAGAAACATAAAAAGGGATGACATCAAATGCTCAGGAAGGGAAAACCTACAACTAAGAAAATCATGACATAAATATTATGGCAAGAATAAGTTGACATCATGATGTTATAATCAACTTGAAACTAATAGATTTATATATTCTTGAATATAAGTGAAAACATGGATATTAATAATACTGTCTTCATACTGATGAAATTCATAATACTGGATATAAAAAATATTGTGTTCAAGCCTTGTGCCAAGACACTATTCTATTATGGGGAGAGGTATACACCAAAAACCAATCTATTTGGTCTCATGTGACCTGTTAATGCATCGAGGTGATATATAATTATGGACCCCACCTATCACAAAATCAAGTCCAATGTATTCACCAAAATAGTATACACGATCTTTTATATCATTCCTTAAGGAACTTTTGGATGAATAAAAACATGAATATTAATATAATAATGAATATATAATATCAATATATGATCAACTTGTGTTAGCATTCAATAGTCATCAAAAATTTAAATACTTTTCCCCATGTCAATAACATGGATAACATGGTCATAACCCCTCAAGAGAATGAAGGTGAATGATTAAACAATACATAATCAGCTTTCCAATAATATTTTGTATAGGAATAAAAATATACAATAAATTAATATATTTCCACGTGTCAATAGAAAAACATTTTTTCTAGGTGAACATCATCCAATTTGAATTTTGTAAAATATGACGTTTACACTATAGAGAGAAATGGGTATACGACTAGTTAAACATTCGAATAACATGATAATAATTCATCTTGAGAAAGGTGGTTGATGTATGAGAAATAACATAACCCCAATTAAACAAAGTAAACATAAGAGGATGTCAAAAATAAATGAAAAACACATTTTTAAAAATAATGCTTCGAATAGTATCACAAAAGGTGTCAAGAATTGAATTGTTTTATACCGTGTGTTTGATCCCATAAATGATAATATATATCTATATATATATGTTAGGGGATGAATCATGAATCATAAACCCATTTTAAGGTAAATCCTTTTGAAAATGATATGGGAATTGAAAGCGAAAACTGAAAAGATCTTTTACAAAACATTTTTAACTAATGTGAAAAATAAAAATTTATATTTCATTTTCAAAGGCAGATTTTGAAAAGGTGGCATCAAAGGCTTTGAAATCCATTAATTTTAAAAATAATATCCTGTAATGTATCCTTGAAAAGTCATAGTGTATCTTTGGTAAATGAGGAGAGAAATACAAAACCAGTGACAGTGAAAATAGAAACCATTTTAGTTATTTTCAAAACACATTTGTTCAAAATTCAAAATTTAAGAATTGTAACAAAACATTCATTTTTATTAGAACTTAATTTTATCAAATTGAATTATAAAATACCATATAATAAAATATTATGGTGTGAGAACCCAAGAATGTAATAAATAAGTTCACAATGAAACAATATAACTCAATGAAATGAGACTTGAGTTATCAATATCCCTTACGGGAAACATACTCTATGAAAAATGAAACATTTGAAAAGGGGTTTATCTTATAAAAATATATACCGTGAGATAATACTGCATAATACAATCAAAAGGAATAATTCACCCTAATTATATGAAATAATTTCAAGTGAAAGATCATAACTCTCTGCACAAAAATTGAGTTACAAAAAAATCATACGGTTAGGGTAGCACTTTTGTCCAAAGTCATTTGAAGAAAAGAACATTATTTGATGTAGTTTATATCATGAATTACAAAGAAACAATGTATAGAACATTCATGGTATAATAAATCAATAAAATACCTAATATAGCCTGTGGGGATCCTGCCACATGGCAAGTCTAATCCCAATGTAATTAGGACATGAGAGGGGAAATGTTAGTGGGGAGTAACGTGGGGACTAGGTTACACATGACTCTTATTTTACTGGGAAATAATGCAAGGGATGGGGCTTCGTAGTCAATTAGGAAGTTAGAGATTGGAGTCCCTCAACTGAGTCTTGGGCGGGAGAGCAAAGAGACATCCCCAAGTCATTCTTGTATCCTATTTTCCTTTCTTATTATTCCCATGAGAATCTATAGTTTTCTGAACTATACTTCATGTTACTTTTGAATACAAATTTTATATAGAAGTGCTTTTTTTTAGTTTGAGAACTCTAATATTTGGTCTGATCTGCTGGATCTCCACCTCAGTCAGTCATCACTATCACCTTACTATTTGATTTCTTTTCCTTCTTTACCCAATTTTGGAGATATTAAACCTATATTGAATATGGATACTTTCTTAAAAACTCACCTAGAGGCTCTAGAATAGTGTAATGAGAAAGTAGAAACGATGTGTGACCATATAATTGAACGAGATGAAGTGACTGTATTAGAATTAGAGACTTCTGTGGGAGCATTTAAGCAAGAAATTTCTGATCGGAAAGAATTGTAGAAACCAATGGATAGAATTTTGAAGAGACTAGAGAAGTTTCTAATCCTGGAAGAGGTGAAACAATCTACTCCTAATTTTACATCGAGGGGTCTATTGATTCATGTGCAAGAGAAAACGAATTTGATTGATGAAACTCATGGAGTGGGGGAAACTATTAATGAAGGTCTTGCATTAATGATAGTGGTTTGATGAGTGAAAATAGTAGTTTTTTATGGACATGATCCCCAAGGGTGGCTCAACAAAGCTGAGTTATACTTTCAGATTAATCATACTCTTGAGCAGGCCAATATTTCATTGGTCCAAGTGATTTTGGAGGGGGTGGTTATTCATTGGTTCACTTTTTTAGAGGAGGTGTATTGACAATTTATGTGGAAACAATTTAAGATGAAATTAAGGGAAATATTTAGTGGATTGGAAGTACAAAATCCTTATTAATAATAAGTTGTGAACCAACATCACGGAAAAGTCCAGGAGTATATTGATCGGTTTTAATTTTTGGATTCCCTTATTCCACAACATCCTAAATCTCACTATATTGGATAATTTTTACATGGATTGCAAGAAGGAGGTAAGAAGATGGGTTCGAATCCATAATATGGAGACTCATGTATAGGTAATGTAGTTGGATCGACATGTTGAGATGGCCCTTGGTAGAGGGGCGAGACCACAACTCTAGGTTGGAGGATCATGAGGGTCGGGAAGTAGGGAGTCAACACAATCCTCTCAAACTCATGTAGTCCAACAACCTAGTTCATCACCCCAGGTTTTATGAAGGGAAGGTGAATCTCTTGGTAGGTTCAGAAGGGAAGTATGACGTACATTTTCAACGGTTTGAAATGGAGTTCATCAACTTTCTAGCTGGGAATGGTAAGATTGTATGAGGAAAGGAATATGTTTTCACTATGAAAATCGTTATAATACCATGCATTAATGTTCTGATCCCAAAATAAGAGTATTTATTTTGGGATAAGATGATTATGAGACTCAAATTACACTTTTAGAAGAA
Source organism: Viscum album (assembly GCA_963277665.1). Classification (NCBI taxonomy): domain Eukaryota; kingdom Viridiplantae; phylum Streptophyta; class Magnoliopsida; order Santalales; family Viscaceae; genus Viscum; species Viscum album. Next base: position 1,497,561,106 of record OY728132.1, read on the forward strand.
GAGGTAATTGAGAAGATGGAAGTTATGGATGAAAATTAGGAGGCTGTCAATAAACTAATGAATTTGCAAGGTATGGGAATTTTGTACAGATTTGGTAATGATTCGAATGAATAAACAATGAATTTAAAATTTTAAGTCCCTATTAAGGGAATTAAATTTTTTTACTGGATAGTGGATCCTCGCACAATTTGATTATCCCAAAGCTAGTCAGAATGCATGGATTTCCAGTTTTGGATACCAAAATAATGAGAGTGAAATGCATAGATGGTTTTAAAACACGAACTAAAGGTGTCTTCCAACACATTTGGTTAGTGTTAGGAGCTTATAGTTTTTCTATTGAAGCACACGTCTTAGAAATTGGGGGTTTGGATCTCATTTTGGGGTAACATGGTTAATTACACTTGGAGATATATGCATCAACTTCAAATCTATGGTCATGAAATTTTTGGTGAACAAACAACGTTATAATTTTTTGGGAGTGCAATAGATAGATCAAACAACCTACTCCTTGGATCTGTGTGCTTGATGTCAATGAATCCAAAATGGGAATTGTCAATTTATGGGAGGTAGAGTTAGTAATGGAGAACAGATTTTGACCAACCGCAAATGCAGGAAATTACATCAGGTTTTTTATCATTTTAAGTTAGTTTTTGATGAATCTAGTGGAATTCAATCACAAATACAACACGATCATGCAATAAATCTTATTCCTGGTCAAGGGCTTGTATCAATTTGGCTATATCATTACCCCTACTTTCAAAATAATGAAATCAAAAAGTAGGTTCAACAAATGTTAGACAGTGGAATTATACGACCCAACACTAGTGACTTTTTTAGACCAGTATTGTTTGTTAAAGAAATATGGTACATTGAAGCTATGTGTGAATTATAGAACCTTGAACAAAGTTACCATACTAGATAAATTTCCAATTCGAGTGGTAGAAGAATTCCTTGATGAGTTACATGGAAATACATACTTTTAAAAACTAAATATCTGAGCAAGCTACCATCAGATTCATCTGCAAGACTGTGATGTGGAAAAACCACTTTTTGGGCTCATAGTGGCCATTACGAGTATCTTGTAATGTTGTTTGGATTGATGAATATACCATCCAAATTTCAGTCTCCTATGAATTAGTTATTCCATTCTTTTTCATGACATTATGTTCTCATTTTTTTTATGAAATCCTTGTTTATAGTAGTCCTTGGTTGATGCACTTATAGCATCTCATAGTGATTCTTCAGATTCTCCACACACATCAATTTTATTCCAATTAAAAAAATAACATTTCGGTCAATGGGAATTTGAATATTTGGCTCACATAATCTCAGTTTCGGGTCTTTCCTTGGATTCGTAAAAAGTCCAAGTAATGTTGGATTGGCCATTTACCACTACATTAAAAGTAGTCTATGGATTTAATGGTTTATCTAGGTATTATAACATGTTTATTTGAAGATATGGAAAGGTGGAATGACAGCTTACTGACCTCACTCACAAGGAAAAATTATTCTAGTCAGTTGAGACCCTTAAAGAATACAATAAGTTAAAGCAATTAATGATTGAGGCTCATTTTCTAACTTTTAAAGACTTTTTAAAATAATTTGAGTTAGAGTGTGAAGTTTCGGGGCATGGGATAGGGCCTATCCTCATGTAGGAAAGATAACCCATTTCTTACATCAACTCTTCTCTATCAGATCCTCAACTGGCTAAGTCTATTTATGAAAAAGAAATCATAGGTATAGTTCTTTCTATTCAGCAATGACGACCTTATTTACTGGGAAGTCCATTCATAGTCTATTCAAACCATCATAGCCTTAAATATTTTTTGTAGCAATGTATTACCTATGTAGATCAGTAATTCTATATAAAAAATTTACTGTGGAATCAATTTGATATTTTTCATAAACCGGGTAAGGAAAATTTTGTTCCCGATGCTTTGTCCAGGAGATAAGAGGTGGAGTCTCACCTTGGTATGATAAAATCATAGCCTTAATGGAAGGTGGGGGTCTCTTATGATCTATTCCATGGAATTATTCTGAGTGTGATGCATGTTGGACAGCCCATTGCACATGGTTTTTCACATAACTTGGGTGTTATTCTTTATCGTGGACATTTATCCATTCCATCCACATCCCCATGGGTTTACATTTTATTATCTGAGATTCACTCTACTCCTTAGGGGGGGAACATGGGTTTTTATTGAACTTATAGAAACTTGTCCACTAATTTATATTGGGTGGGGATGAAATAGGATACTACGAATTATGTTATTCACATTGATGTATGCCAATTCTTTAAGTATTCTACACTTGCTCCCGCAGATTTGGTGAAACCCCTGGAAGTTCCTACATAAGAATGATCAGATTTTTCGATGGATTTCATCTCCAGACATTGAAAATACAAATTATATGATGTAGATTTAGTGGTTGTCATATGACTATCTAAATATTCTCATTTTCTACTTCTCAAACATCCTTATATTCCTTGGTCAGTTGCACAACATTTTATTCGTGAGGTAGTTCATTTACATGACCTACCTACTTCTATAATAAGTGACCAAGATCCTCTTTTTCTTACAGAATTATTTCATCAACATGGAATAGCATTATAGTTTAGTTCATCCTACCATCCCCAAATGTATGGTCAAACAAAGGTTATAAACCATTGTCTTGAAATGTATTTTCAATGTTTTGCGGGTGATCAACCTCATAATTTGTCCTATTGGATTAAATGGGATGAATGGTGTTACAACATCACCAAGAATATCTCTATTCATACCACTCCATTTTAAGTGGTCTATGGTTTAAATCCTCCTCCAGTATGTGGTTTTTTACATTCCAAAATTTGTGTACTTATCGTAGATGTTTCATTAGGGGATCAGAATGAGGCCCAACAACAAATCCACCATCATTTTCTTGGTCACAAGACTATATGAATCTAACAATTTATAATCATCGAAAAGCCATTGTATTTTAATTCAGAGATCAAGTTTTTTTAAAACTTAAGATGCATAAGTAGTATACAATTTGTTAACAAATTCATTCTAAGATAGCTACCAGATTTTATGGTCTTTTTACCATATTGAAATAGATTAGTTCTGTAGCATATCAATTAGATTTACCAGCTACATATTGCGTTCACCAATTTTTCATGATTCCCATTTGAATAATGTAATTTGAACACAACTGGTGCACCCTAATTTACTACCAAGTATGGATTTAGATTCTATCCATTATCCTGAACCATTTACAGTCTTGTCTTACTGATTGTACATGAAAGATGGTATGGCCCATCCCCAGTTCTTAATTCAATGGACTGACAAACTGACTAATGATGCAACCAGGGAGGATGAATCCACTCTCCACAAAAAGTTTCCTTACACGATTCTTGGTTACAAGACTTCTTTCAAAGGTGGGTCCATTGTTAAAGATGGTGGTGACCCTCCCACCTGAAAAGTCTACTGCCGAAGGAAGCAGTCCATGAGAGGTGGAGATGTTAGTGGGGAGTCATGTGGGGACTAGGGCACACATGAGTATTAGTTTCCTATGGAATAAATGTAAGTTAGGTGATTGTGAGTCATTTAGTTAGTTATATATTAGAGTCCCTCATGTGAGGCTTGGGCAGGAGAGCAGAGAGCCATCCCAAATTCCTTCAGGTATCCTATTTTCCTTTCTTCTTCTTCCCTAGAGAGTTTGTAATCTTATGAACTATACTTTAGGTTACGTTTGAATATATTTTTTCTATATAATTGATTTTTTTCAGGTTTAGAACTCTAACATAACTATAAAAATAAAACATAGTTTATAACATGTAACATGTCTCAAAGAATCAGAATTGGGAAGATGAAAACTCTTTCGGATTGATTAACACTTTAATAAAAATACCATGAAAAATTGAGCATTTAATTGAACTTCAAATACCACAATTAAAAGATAAATCATGATATAATATCTTAAATAGGTATTATATACATAACATAAATTAAATTAGATGCATAATACCAAACATGCATCGAAGAGAGGAATTTGAGACGAAAACCTTTACATTAGTCCTAATTTGTTTGGAACATTCACAGAATGACCTGAATAATTAAATTAAGTTCATTGAATGAATACTCAAGATACTTATTTTAACTATAACCATCTATAATACTCATTTATAATCATCATATAAATATATATTTTATCTTGTTTGTTACCTATTTTTAATGTTGACCATGATTAATGGATGATTATGAGGTTGCTTAATTGTACTATCTTGATATCAGAAGAATAATGATCTCATTAAGTGTTTATTAGTGTGTTATATCGTAATTTGAAATAATTATAAAGAGAATAGAATTTATATTATTTCATTACTTGAAATTAATGAGATTATTTTCCTCTAAGTTCACTCATTTTAGATGATTTAAGTAGTGATAATCATTTTATTAATCATATCATTGAAAGGTTCTTAAATTTGTCATAATAGAACATTAATAATATCATAAACATAATATTTATCCTGTAATTACATCATTATGACTATATATATAAGGCATTCATGAAAATTAAAATTAAAATCAATTATTCCATGGTAACGGTAGTCCACATGTAATCATGGTTGACGATTTCATTTTCCATAAATCAGAATAAAGGATTAAAATAATATAATGATTCAGAATCATAAACATGATATAAATATCATAATTATTTAGTTATTCAAAAATAAATATTGAAAATTACTACAATATTCTAATAATTTAAATTAAGAAAAATAAAAATTTTAATTATTTATGTTAATAAAAAGTTAATAAAATGTATTATAATAATAAAATTTAATTTAATTTTATGATCACAATAATATATTTTCTATAATGATTATTTTATCATTATAATAATATTTTAAAAATATTAATTGATTTTCTATGTCTTTTCTCTTATTTATGGGATGAAAGAATGGACATTGTTCTTAACCACCTGGGAAGTTGTAGGGGCACTGTTGTTTTCCTCTATGTAAATGAAATGACTGATGAGAAAATAAAATGGTCGTTGTCTGCCAACCAAAAGGGCTATAAAATAAATATGAAAAAAAATAAACAAGAAAAAAGATATTGGAATGTGATATTGAAAATTTTCTCCTTAATGATTGGGAAATTGGTTATATTTCCAACCCATGTGTTCTAAGTATTGGTTGTTTTCTCCATGTCACTTGTTCAAAAAATTAATAGTATTATACTAACTTGGATCATTATTTATTTATGTTAGGAATGTGGGGGATTTTCATGCTTGGGGTGTCAGCTGTGTGGGCATGGATGATAGGGCTGTCTAAGGGGAAACATTGTCTTTTTAACTTTTAATAATTGTTGGGGGTAGGGTGGAAATAGTAGGGTAGGGATAGGAATCATTTTGGGATTTCTTCAGATGGCTGATAGGAGGATTGGACCATGGGATGCTTCGATCTTGGATCTTTGGAAGAGTTGTCTTCTCCAAGGGAGTTCTTATGTTCTTCCTTGTCTCCTATATCTTTTTCTTCTTATTTCACTGTATATTATGTTTCCTTCCCCTATATTCTTTTTGTTTTATATTTTCAATTCCTTTTTTCTACTATATATCTTACTCGTTAAGTTATAATCAAAACAATTGGTGTTTTATTTGAGAGTACTAATCATTGTTGAACTCATGGATAGGGAGATGATGGAAACAATCATGCTCCTACTATGAGATGAGATCACTAGGGAACATACTCACTATGTGTTTGTTTGGAACAAGACAATCATTGAGAGGTAAACTAGATACTAGTGTGGCTATAGTGGGATGAATGTTGTTGATTGAGAGTCAACAAGGCTGGTATTAGGTTTATGAACTAAAATAATTCGTTAGAGCTGGTGCGAGCGGTTTTTTACCCATGAAAAGAATGTTTCTTTGGTTTCAAACATTATTGGAGTTAATAAGGAAAGTATGGAGTATATGAGGAAGTTATGCGAGGTATAAGAAGTGTTATAGGAGCATATAGATGTTCTACAGAGCTCAAGTGGCAGCACATATTTAACTTCAGTGGATGAGGATAGATGTTTAAAAACATGCTGATTTGTATAGGAGAGGTATGCTTTGCATAATAAAAAAACAATGGTGACCGAAGGGATAGAACTGTAGGCCAATCATTTTTATGATTCCAAAAAGTAGGGCATGGAATCTCTTTTGTTTCCATGTGAATGTAGAAGTTGAAAGGAGGTCATTGAGAAGGAGGCTTAAATCTGGAAGCTGCATCTCGAGCTTAAGATATGAGGAGTATGACAAAGAGAGTAGAGTTACTAGTGTTTTTCGGAGTGGATCCATTTTTCTAGATCCCCAAAACAGAAGTGTATTTCTTGGTAAATCAAACACCATAAGGCATGAATCCTCTTTGGGAACAGTTAAATATGTAGTGGACTGACATGGGTTTAGCTGATGTCAGCACTTATGGAAGAATATGGGAACGGCTTGGAGGAACTCAGTTTGACCAAACAACGAATATGTGAGGACAAATTTGAGTTTGGTTTGGAATTTTTTAAACCTTTTAAAGAGGAGGATAATCATTTTTTTATGGAAATTAATGATAGTAATGAGCCTGGGGAGAAGAATGGGTCCATTTTAGTTCGTATGGAAGAGGTAATTCCCAATCAATGTTTTAGCCCAGATAAGTGGGTTCCGAGAGACCATGTGGAGCCGTTTCACCGCAGTCTACGTTCAATTCCTCCAATGGTTATAGTATCAAGTCCTGGAGTATGTTGTGAGGTAGGAGTTTAAGGTTTTGGGTGCATCAAAAGTGTGTGATAGGTCGGATAAAACTTTTGTCATGATTGATGATATATCTGAGATCTATATGATTATAAACATCATGATCAATGAAATTGAATAAAATAAAATATACAATGTAAATTACATCAAAACCATGATACTGAAATGTCGACAGTCATAATGAAAAAATAGGTTTGCAGATTAACAAAATACAAAAGAAATAATCACACAATGCAAAAAGATTTATGTGGTTCTAGAAATGATCAATACATGCATAGAGAGCTAGAAATGTCACTAGGTTTGGGGGGAAAATTACATGAAGTATCAGACCATCACATAAAGAAACCCCAGCCCAAATAATGATAATAAAGAAGATGAAACACTATTCCACCAACCATACAGATTATTTGTTTTGCTACAGTGCAACAACCACCCAAGTCCAAGGTGATATAGTGGCTGGTGGATGAAAGTCTGTAGAGCTATAGTAGTTGTGCCAAATTCTGCTCTAATACAATTCCCTATCGAGGTTAGTTAGTTAGCTCTTCTATAGTTGTTCAGATATGCTACAGTTCCCCCAAAATTTGGTCTAGGGGTCCTTTGGCCCTGGAACCCTAGATAAATGGAATGCTTCCCCCTACAACCCCCAACGATCTCACCATGGAGCTCAACCCACGAATTTGTGGCCTGGTGCAAAATATGGGTTGTGATCATTCAACCCAACATCATCCAAAGAGGATCAAACTACACTAGTCCAACAAACAAGAGGGAGGTTAGTCACATATTATTTATAATTAATTTAATTAATTAAATAATTACCTCAATATAATTTATTCTTTTTTGATGCCTCCATCAATATAGTTGTGTTGCACCGTCGTTGCGTTGTAGGAATCAAGAGAATATTCCCTCTAGAAGTGATCAACATGTGTTCCAAAAATCTCTAAAACTCGTTATAGGAATCTCAAGGTGCAAGCATGAAAGATCCCATATCTTGCATCATCCGCCTTTGATCACCTCGAGATCGGCTCTAAAATCATTCACCTGTATATCTCTCTTGACATGAAAGTGGGATGCGGAGAAAGGTCTCCTTATATTCCTGGGAGCTTTCTTGGAGAAGGGAGATCTCTAGGTCTTGAGAGGATTCTCTAAATTCATTGTGCACAACCAAACAGATGAATTGTCTCTCTAAGAAAATAATATAATTGGGTTTATATATCTCTAGAGTCAAAATAAAATAATTGCACAAGTGCCCTTTATTATTTAATTAATCCCTCCATAACTCCTTTTCAAATAATAATAATATTATTATTTCTTGTCATGCAGTTATCTTGAGAATTAAATTAATATTATTTAATCAAATAATATTCAATATTTATTATTCCTCACTAGACCATTAAATCTGGCATTCCATTCCTCCAAAATAATTACCGTATCTTGAATAATAACTATTTATTTATTAAATAAATATCACTGCAGTATTCAACAATAAATAAAAAATTATTATATTCACTATATAGAAAATAAATATTTATAAAATATTACAATCACATTATATTCTCTATAATAACGGTTGAAAAAATATACATGATCATGTAAACATGAATAAATATTAAACCACGTGCAGGAATAATATTTATTCAACTTGTTAAATAATAATTAATAATATATTATTTAACTGAGATTTTGTATACACTTAGTATGTGATTCTCTAGGCCTCTTTCTCAGGGACATTAGGTGAAACAACATAAAGTCCAAGGTTAGTGTTTATCTGTAACATCTCGAGCCTAGTTATCCAGAGTCGGCGCATTATTACATAACATTGGTATGATCACAAGAGATCAAGTCTCAAAAGGATGATTAGTTTAGTAGCCTTGGATGTACTAGATACATAAATAAGTTTTACATTACATCATGAAATGGAAGAAACAACAACATTGTGTCCCCTTTTAACACACTCATATCCCTTAGTCTATTCCTTCAGGTTAATCGTAATATACTTCTTTGCATCCTAAGAAAAATAATACCTAGAAAGGGGTGATCTTAGATGCTCAGTAAGGATTACAATATAGTGGAGACTATAAAAAACAATCATAAACATTTAAGACAATGTATAAGACTAAAACATAAGCATTTTAAACATAAAATTCAGCATAATATGGAAAAGATAAATCAAATAATTTCATTTACTTACTCACATGGATATTATACTACTAAAATAATTGTTGAAATAGTGGGTGCCCTAGACCCAACCATTCAGTGCTTTTGATTACCATATCTTGTATACATTTAGCTATGCATGATGTCATCTTACAATTATAGTGTAGACTTTTCTGCTTCCACTATTGAAATAGTAATTTCCAAAGATTAATTTTCATATTGAAAGGTTATAGTAGTTCTCAGGCTATAATGAGAACCTCTAGATACTATCACTACTGGAAATGCTGTTTTTCCCAACGGGTGTTTACCAACGGTTTGCTAAAACTGTTGGGCTTGAAGGATTAAGAAAGCCTTTCCCAACGGTTCATTGAAACCGTTGGGAAAATCCTCCCCTTTTCCAACGGTTTGAAGAAACCATTGGTAAAGGGGTGTGTTAATCACCTTTTGCCAACGGTTCAAAGAACAGTTGGGAAAGGGTCACCCCTTTGCCAACGGATTCCTCAAACCATTGGCAAAGGGGTCCTTAGCATCTCTTTCCCAACGGTTCTTTAAAACCGTTGGGAATTATTTCCCCCAACGGGTATCTTTTCATTTATACACATATACTTCCTTATTTTTATTATTATTTCTTTAGTATTTTAGTTTTAAGTTATCAATCCACCTCCAGCTCTCTGCTGCTCTCCAAATCCCCCATCCGAATAGGTGAAAACCCATTTGAATCATCTCAAATCAAGCAATTTTTTCTTTATACACATATGGTACCTTGTTTTTATTGTTATTGATCTAATATTTTAGTTTTAAGTTTGGATTTTGATTTGATTTCACCGTGTAAAATAGGGAAATGAATAAATATTTTGTTAATTAATTAGTTTCCCCTGGAATATCAGTTGTGTTATAATGTCCATGCAAAATAAAGGGGTAATGTAATAAAAGACCTTGAATAAATAAATTGTGGAAGTTGGGGTATGTTGCCTCTATGAGAGGTTTTTTGTTGTGTTTCATTGTATGTTGTAGGCTGTTTTATGGGGATTGAGGTGACCAGTTGGGCTTTGTGATATGTGGGGTTGTAATGTGATGGTTAGTGGGCATGGATGTGTCATGTGAAGTTGTATGATAGTGATGGTGTGTGGGGGTGTTGTGTCGTGTGGAGGTGTTGTGTGATGAAGTTGTGGTGTATAATGTGGTGAGGTGGTTTTGGTTGTGCGGTGGTTTGTGATGTGCAATATTTTTATTGTGATATGTGGTTGTTTTGGTGAGATGTTTGGTCAATGTAACATGGTGTTGATGGTTATTGTGAGATGGTGAGTTGTTGTGTGGTAGTTTTATTAGTTTCCTGGTTATCTATGGAATAAATTATGCGGTTAAAACAAAAAAACAAGATATTAAATAAATGAGATGGAATAGAAATGGATGTGTGGTAAATGGATTTAATTAATTTAACATTAAATGAATGGACAATGTAAGTGTGAATGAAGTGGCTTATAAATGAATGTGAGAAATGCTATGCATCTTGTGTGGTGGTGGTGTGGTTTCTGTGTTTTATGGTAGTAGTGAAGTGTGTGATTATGTAGTTAATGTGAACCCATAGGTTGAGTATTTTGTGCTATCTATATATCATGTATTTTTATGTTATTTCTACACATTCCAGGGGGTGGTATGTCTAGGTGGTGGTGGTGGGGTTGCAGGGGAGGGGGGTGTGGGCTGTTTGGGAGGGTGGGAGGGGCTATCCAGGGGGGGTACGGGGTGTCCAGGGGGGTACAGGGGTGGGCGGGCTATCCACAAGGGTGGACGGGCTGTCCACGGGGGTGGCCGGGCTGTCAAGGAGGGGTGGGCGGGCTGTCCAGGGGGGGTGGGTGGGCTGGCCACGGGGGGTAGGGGTGTCCAGGGGGGTGGGCGGGCTATCCAAGGGGGTGGGGACTGTCCATAGGGAGAAGGGGTGTCGAGGGGGGTGGGTGGGCTGTCCACGGGGGTGGTTGGGCTGTCTAGGGGGTAGCGGGTGTCCACGGGGGTGGGCAGGGCTGTCCAGGGGGTGTGGGTTGTCCTGGGGGTCTGGGTGGGGTGTCCTGGTGGGGGAGGGGTGTGTGGGGTGTCCAGGTGGGGTGGTATGTCTAGGTGGTGGTGGTGGGGTTGCAGGGAAGGGGGGTGTGGGCTGTTTGGGAGGGTGGGTGGGGCTATCCAGGGGGGTATGGGGTGTCCAGGGGGTACAGGGGTGGGCGGGCTATCCACAAGAGTGGACGAGCTGTCCACGGGGGTGGCCGGGCTGTCAAGGAGGGGTGGGCGGGCTATCCAGGGGGGGTGGGTGGGCTGGCCACAGGGGGTAGGGGTGTCCAGGGGGTGGGAGGGCTATCCAAGGGGGTGGGGGGCTGTCCATAGGGGGAAGGGGTGTCGAGGGGGGTGGGTGGGCTGTCCACGGGGGTGGTTGGGCTGTCTAGGGGGTAGGCGGCATCCACGGGGGTGGGTGGGTTGTCCATGGGGGTGGGAGGGGCTGTCCATGGGGGTGGGAAAGGCTGTCCACGGGGGTGGGCGGGGCTATCCAGGGGGTGTGGGCTGTCCTAGGGGTCTGGGTGGGGTGTCCTGGTGGGGGAGGGGTGTGTGGGGTGTCCAGGGGGTTGGTATGTCTAGGTGGTGGTGGTGGGGTTGCAGGGGAGGGGGTGTGGGCTGTTTGGGAGGGTGGGCGGGGCTATCCCGGGGGGGTACGGGGTGTCCAGGGGGGTACGGGTGTGGGCGGGCTGTCCACAAGGGTGGACGGGATGTCCACGGGGGTGGCCAGGCTATCAAGGAGGGGTGGGCGGGCTGTCTAGGGGGGGTGGGTGGGCTGGCCATAGGGGGTAGGGGTGTCCAGGGGGTGGACAGGCTATCCAAGGGGGTGGGGGGCTTTCCATAGGGAGAAGGGGTGTTGAGGGGGGTGGGTGGGCTGTCCACGGGGGTGGTTGGGCTGTCTAGGGGGTAGGGGGTGTCCACGGGGGTGGGTGGGTTGTCCACGGGGGTGGGCGGGGCTGTCCATGAGGGTACCCTACTAATATGGTTATGGGATGAGGCATGCTATGATCTGATAACACATTAAGTTCTTGTTGGTTTTACATTTTTTCAATAACACATTAGTATGTTTTTTTCACATGTGTAGTTGATACCATGATTATTTTCTTCCTTTATCGTTTACTTAAATGTATTTTCTATTAAAGTTCAATCCTATTGAATTGTTTATGACAAAATGACTTATATGAATTTTTTTACAGAATGGACAGAAGTTGGATGTATGAAACCGATCGTATCTCAAGCGATTTTGAAAACAATTTGGAGACCTTTATAGATTTTGCATTTCACAATGCTTCAGATAGTGGTCGCATACACTGCCCATGTTCCAATTGTGTTGGTAGACCTTGGTTGAGTCGTGAAGAAGTCAGCTACCACATAACCAAAAATGGTTTTCAAGCAAACTACTTTGTGTGGTATCACAATGGGGAGAAAATGAATTCTCAAATTGGCGATGATCGAAATGAAAGGACTGGAATGGAGAATTTGTTAGATGATCAGTTTCCGTTTATTCGTCATCATGAAAAAGAAAGGATTTCGACTCAAGAAGACGTCGATATGAGGACAACTGATGCATCTAGTGAAAATGATGATATTGATAGGGTGAAAAAATTGAATGATGCTGCCACGACTCCAGTATATCGACAATGCGATAAAATGAAAAAGCCGGAATTTTTAATCCGATTGTTTCATGGAAAAACTATGTATGGGATTTCTAATACAGAAATCGATTACATTCTTACCCTCTTGAAGGATTTACTTCCAGATGATGCAGATATTCCCTCAAACCACTATATGGCATGGAAGTTAGTTGAAGAACTTGGATTTTCCAGAAACAAAATTCATGCTTGCCCGAAAGATTGCAGTTTATTCTGGGAAGAAACCGCTGAACGAAATGAATGTATAAAATGTGGCACATCCCGCTGGAAGTCAAAATATGATGGAACACCATCCCACGTTCCACATAAAGTAATGTGGCACTTTCCATTGATCCCCAGACTCCAGAATCTTTTTATGTCTGATGACATATCAATAAAAATGAGATGGCATGACACCGAGAGAAAGAAGACTAATGATGAGTTGGTTCATCCTGCAGATGGATTTGCATGGCAGAGATTTGATGCTCAACATCCTGATTTTGCAGCTGACATGCGTAATGTGAGGCTGGGTCTTTCATGCGACGATTTTAATCCGTTTGGGAAGATGCTTACTTCGCACAGCACATGGCCAGTTTTTATACACATTTATAATCTTCCCCCATGGTTGTGTATGAAAAAATCTTTCACTTTCATGAGTATACTCATATCTGGTCCTTCTGATCCCGGCATTGATATTGATGTATACATGCAACCTTTAATAAAAGAGTTGAAACTTCTTTGGGATGTGGGTGTGCGCATATACGATGCATGTTCGAAAGACATATTTCATATGCGTGCTGCGCTTATGTGGATGATCAATGATTTTCCAGCTTATGCAATGATGTCTGGATGGAGCACGAAGGGAAAACTGTCATGTCCAGTTTGTATGAAGAATACACGATCCAGAAGACTGAAACATCGTTGTAGTTTCAGTTTTATGGGACACCGACGATTTTTGCCAAAGGATCATCCATATAGAATGAATCATCGAAGATTTGATAATACTATAGAGACCGATGATCCACCTCAGCGTATGTCTGGAACTGTTGTGCTTAATGAATTGAAAGATTTCAGTTTTTCTTTCGGGAAGGGTCAAATGAAATCTGGAAAGAGAAAGAATGTTTCCACAGAAACCTGTTACAATTGGAGGAAGAGGAGTATCTTTTTTGATTTACCTTATTGGTTAACCAATTTGCTACGTCATTGCTTAGACGTAATGCATATTGAAAAGAATATATGTGAAATGTTGCTTTCAGTTCTTCTAAATGTAAAGGGGAAGACAAAAGATGATTTACGATCTCGACGTGACTTGGTGGATTGTGGAATCAGACCATAATTGCATCCTGTGCGTATTAGTGAAAATAAATGGAAACTTCCATGTGCTTCTTATGTGATGACACATACTGAAAAAAAAAATTTGGAAGTATTAGAGACTATTAGAGTTCCTGATGGCTATTCAAGCAACATATCTAAACGGGTCAACAGATGAGAGTTGAAGCTAAAATCTTTGAAGACTCATGATTATCACGTTCTACTGCATGAGTTGCTTCCAATAGCAATCCGTCATCTTTTGTCCAATAATGTAAGGGTGGGTGTTATTCGGTTGTTCCATTTGTTTAGAGATCTTTGTGCTAAGAAGTTGTCCAAGTCTTTCTTGCAAAAAATGTTGACAGATTCCCCATTAATTTTGTGTGAGTTGGAGAAAATATTTCCCCCATCATTTTTCACATGCATGCTGCATCTGACTGTCCATATTCCAACTGAAATACTTCTCGGAGGACCTGTTTCTTTTTTTTGGATGTATCCAACTGAAAGAAATATGTTCACATTAAAGTCTTATGTTCGAAACAAGAATCATCCCGAAGGTTCTATCGTGAACGGTTACTTAGCTCAAGAATGTATGGATTTTTGTTCAATGTATTTGTCTGATCTTACTACAAGAATGAACAGACCAATGAGAAATGAAGAAGAACAATATGAGAAAATTGAACCCAGTTTTCCATCACTTCCTCAAATAGGAGGAATTCCTGGATCATATACATTGAAGACATTAAGCCTTGAAGAGCGGGAGATGGCACATCGCACAATTTTGTTCAACTGTGATTTGTTCGATGACTATATCAGGTAACAAAATTGAATATGTATATCTTACATATATATCTGTTAAACTATTCATATTTTTTTATCTACAGGGAACATAAAACAATGATAAATAGGAAGCATCATTCTTTATCTTTGAGAAGGAGAGAGACTTTGCATAGAAAAGAGTTTTCTGCTTGGTTAAAATTGAAGGTAAAAATATTACTGTTTAAATTAATTATTTCAATATTTACTTAAGTTTAACTGTCATTTATATTGCAGGTATTGAGTTTGTCTGCTGACTCTGTCTCTGAGGAAATAAGAGATTTGGATTTTGGTCCTAATACCGTGGTTCGTGACTGTAAATCAATTGTTATCAATGGGTACAGATTTATTGTCACTGAACGAGCCAAAAACATGAGAACACAACATGATGGTATTATGGTTACTGCCAGAACAGATTTTTATGCCAGTGCATCAGATAGTAGACCGCGACTTGAAAATGTGGGTTATTATGGAGTCGTTGAGAAAATAATAATATTGGATTATTACTCTCATGGACGAGTCACAATGATGAAATGCCATTGGTTTGATTTGATGACGAGACATGGCACATTTATTGATGATTGTGGATTTCGAGTAATTAATATGACCCGCACTCTTGCAACCGAAGAACCATATGTGTTGGAATCAATGGCTAAACAAGTTTTTTATGTCCAAGATCAACTTCAACCTGAATTTGGTGTCATAGTTGAAGTAATTCCAAGACATATTTTTGATGATGCTGATGATGGAATTGACACTGTCCCTATTTCCATTGGAACCAATCCATTTATTTCTTTTGATGAATCCAATAGCTCAATTTTCAGAGTTGATTGTGAACCTGAAGTTGTGGTTGGAAATATATAGAATCATTCATCCATGATCTCAATTCTTTTGGTTTACCTCGAGTTGGGTTGTTAAGGTTGGTAATATTGATATTTATTTAGTATTGATCACAAATATGTTTTAGCTGACTTGACAGTTATGTGAATTTTCAATGTTTATTGGTTGCTGTTTTATTTGAATTGCATTTTCTAATTTGGAATTGAACTATATTCAAACCAAATCAAACAATATTTCTAACATGGTGAACATTACAACTTGTATGTTTTATTAAATTCATTCAAACTCTTCTAAAACAATTGATAGCTAAATTACCAATAAATCCCCTCATTCCCTCATATATTTAGTTTTTTGGTTTACACATTAATTTTCTTTTTCTAATTAATTACATATTTGTTTTCAAATGCAGTAAATGCAGCCAATTGAAGAGAGACGGAGAAAAAAAATGGCGGAGAACAATCGTCGGATGGAGGAGATGGGCATTCCACCATTAGTGCCTACAGTGAGTACTTTATTTCAAATATATATATATATATATATATATATATATTTACAGAATATATAATGTCATGTGATTAATTTTTTTTGTAAACTTTTTTGTAGGATCCACCATTACGTCGACAGTTATTCGACGAGGAGCCTAGTACTGGTCCTAGTACTCAGGCCGGTGGTACGAGGAGGGTTCGTACCAGAGGTGGACGTAGAGCTGCGCGTGCCCGACTAGACCCTGCCCCTCCCACGGACATTTTAGCCTTCCCACATTCTGATCCCGGGGTGTCGTTAGGGACACACGGGGTATTTAGGACTCCCATGTTTTCGCTACCTTCTGCATCTTCTGCCCCATCATTTTCACATCCCATGATGATTCCCACTCCCCAGTCAGCATCAGGTCATATAGCTGTTCCATCTTCTTTTCCTTCTACCTCTGTCTCTCCGAGCTTTTATATTCCATCGTCTTCGACTCCTATTCCACCAGAGGGTGTTCCATCAGGTTCTGTGGATCCGGCGCCACTCATTGATCAGACTAGCGCAGGTATATTTATAAAACCCTAACAAATTTTTATAGCAATATTTATTTTCATTATAACATGCTTTGATAAAATATTTGTTTTTCTTTCATGACAGATACATCTACTGACAGGAGGCGGGGGCGGGGCCGTACACGCATGCGTTCGGTGTGGAACCGTCGCACACAGGTTATGGTGGAATATAATGAAGACAATCATATGGTTGAGAAAACAGGGCAGCAATGTCAGAGTTTTCTGGCGACTCTTTCCAAATACTCCGACATCATTCCCGTCAGCCCGCTGTCGTGGAGACATTTCCCAAATGAGGTCAAAGATAGAGCTTGGGCAGAGATATGGGTAAAAAAATATGTTGTATTTAATGCCATTAATTATTTTTGTATTTATATGAATTAATATTTTGATTTCAGCATCGATTTAATTTTCCTGATGGTGAGGGTGCACGACTGGAACGTCTAAAGGATTTAGGCGAGATTTGGAGAGCCTACAAGCATGATCTGTATATTGGCTGGCGTGCTAGAGTTGGCACTGAGTTAGAGGCGGTACCAGTCGTGGATGATTGTCCTACAGAGCAGTATCGTCAGATGATTACTCATTGTACGAGTACCCAGTTTAAGGTATGAATTACATTTGAGGTATTTAAATAATAACTTTCAAGTTTTTTCATTAATATTATCCTTTTCATTATCGAATTTTATTTAGGAATCATCTGGAAAAAATAAAAAAAACATTGATGCAAAAAAATACCTCCATACACTAGGACGCACGACGATGCCGGATCATGAGAGGCAGCAGGTATGACAATTGTTTATAAGTTTTCTTTACGACTTACATTTTCTTTTGTTTCCTCAATTATTTAATCATTTGCTTAAATTTTTTATATAACTTTTGTTTTCAATGTCATTTTAGAGGCAAGTACAAAATATTGAAGGATGTGTGCCTTGAGAAAAACTGTTTTGCTCGAGTAGAAGAAAAAAGGATGGAAGTGCTGTCAAGGAAGCGACTCAGCAGAAGATTGTAAGTTTTAATCTGTTGATTTTATATTTTAATATCTATTTTGTAACTTAATAATATATTTATATTTGTAACATGATGCTTTAGAGGCCCTCGATGCCCAAGAAGCAGACAATTTTGGGCCATCTGATCACTTACATCAGGTGTTGGGAGAGGATCATTCTGGCAGAGTACGCTGCCGACCTAGGATAGCCCCGACGAGGTATTGGCCTGCCTCAGGTACGAGTTTTAGTGCCACCGAGCTGCATCAAGTTAGGGTACAAGCAGAACATGCTGAGAAAATGGCCACAAAGACGGCAGAACAGTCTGCTAGGGAAAACAGTGCATTTATGAAATTTATTAAAGTTCTACATCCAACACTTCCAGCAGAGGTCAGCCCAGCGATTGATGAATACATGTCGTCGATACATTCTATATATGGTGCACCGGGTGGCAGTTCCAGTGGTGTTCAGGCCGATGTCCAGCTTGAAGATGATGATGGCGAGGAGTCTAATGCGGAAGAGGAGGGAGATGAGGAGGGCGAGGAGGAGGGCGAAGGCGAGGAGGAAGGCGCTGTGGAGGGTGAGGACGATGAGGAGGACGATGACGAGGGTTATGATGATGATGATGATGATGTTGATGGTGATTCTGATGTGGGACATATTGATCCGTTACATTTTGGACATATATTACTGAGATTTGATGTTTAATCTATTCTAGTTGTTGGTTTTATCTAGACTCGTAATATAGTATTGGAGTTGAGTTATTTTTATATGTTGTCTATTTTTATGGATGTTGTTGTCTTTTAGTGGTTGTGTGTTTTTGAACTCCCTGGACAACCCCCCTCATTCTTGGACCCTGGACAACCCCCCCTCCCCCTTGGACCCCGAACACCCCCCCAAACACCCCCGCGGACAGCCCCGTGGACAGCCCCCTGGACAGCCCCCCCGTACAACCCTCCACCCTGGACCCTGGATAGCCCCCCGGACAGCCCCTCGGACAACCCCCCCCCCCCCCACCCTCCCCCTTGGACCCTGGATAACCCCCCAAACACCCCCCGGACAGCCCCCTGAACAACCCCGGACAACCCCCTGAAAAACCCCTGAACAACCCCTGAACAACCCCCTGAACAACCCCCGGACAGCCCCCTGAACAACCCCAGACAACCCCCTGAAGAACCCCCAAACACCCCTCGGACAGACCCCGCACATCCCCCCACCCTCCTCCTTGGTCCCCGGACAGCCCCCCGGACACCCACCGGACAGCCCCCCCCCCCCCGGATAGCCCCCGCGGACAGCCCCCCGTACAGCCCCCAACCCTCCACCCTGGACCCCGGATAGCCCCCCGGACAGCCCCCCGGACAGCCCCCCAGACAACCCACCCCCCCCCCCCCCACCCACCCTCACACTTGGACCCCGGACAACCCCCCAAACACCCCCCGGACAGCCCCCTGAACAACCCCGGACAACCCCCTGAACAACCCCTGAACAACCCCTGAACAACCCCTGAACAACCCCCTGAACAACCCCCGGACAGCCCCCTGAACAACCCCGGACAACCCCCTGAACAACCCCCAAACACCCCCGCACAGACCCCCGCACAGCCCCCCCACCCTCCTCCTTGGTCCCCGGACATTCCCCCAGACACCCACCGGACAGCCCCCCCGGACAGCCCCCCCGGACAGCCCCTCCACCTTCCTTAATTTCATTAGCTCTGAAATGTTTCTTAGCATGATCAACTAAAATCTAATCCATACTAAATATGATATAAAAACATTCTATATGAATTTCCATAAGATTTTAAGTGAAAACAAAAAGTGAAATACGAATAACTGACCAAACGCATTCGAAATGTGTTGGACGCCCGTTTTGGCCGTTTATGACACCAGAACTACGTTGTCGGTCACTGCGGGCACACGGCATGTCCGATTGATGTGTCGTCTACTCGAGCACTTCATAAATCACTCACCCGTATTTGTCGTCTGATTTCAGGCCATTCCGAAATCGTTCGGCCTATTTGGACCACCCTCACGCGCGTTTACGAAGCGCACGCATCACTTAAAACACGAATATTGAGCCGTACCGCGCAAACCGCACGTCCGATTGACGTTCTGTATACGTGTACACGTCACGAATAATAATGAGAATTTTTCACGGTGTTTTCAGCTCAATCCAAGGTCGTCCGCTATGAATTTGACCGTTTGACGCCCGTTTTGGCCGTTTATGACACCAGAACTGCGTTATCGGTCACCGCGGGCACATGGTACGTCCAATTGACGTGCCGTCTGCTCGACCACTTCAGAAATCACTCACCCGTATTTTTCGTCTGATTTCAGGCCATTCCGACTTCGTTTGGCCCATTTGTCCCCCCCTCACGCGCGTTTACGAAGCGCGCGCATCACTTAAAATACGAATATTGAGCCGTACCGCGCAAACCACACGTCCGATTGACGTGCCGTCTGCGCGTACACGTCACGAATAATAATTAGAATGTTCCACAGTGGTTGCAGCTCAATATGAGGTCGTCCTCTTTGAATTTGACCATTGGACACCCGTTTTGACCGTTTATGAGACCAGAACTGCGTTGTCAGTCACCGCAGGCACACGGCACGTCCGATTGAAGTGTCGTCTGCTCGACCACTTCATAAATCACTCTCCCGTATTTTTCGTCTGATTTCAGGCCATTCCGATTTCGTTCGGCCCGTTTGGACCCCCCTCACGCGCATTTACGAAGCACGCGCATCACTTAAAACATGAATATTGAGTCGTACCGCGCAAACCGCACATCCGATTGACGTGTTGTCTACGCGTACACGTCACGAATAATAATTAAAATGTTGCAAGGTGGTTTCAGCTCAATCTGAGGTCGTCCGCTATGAATTTGACCGTTTGACGCCCGTTTTGGCCGTTTATGACACCAGAACTGCGTTGTCGGTCACCGCGGGCACACAACACGTCCGATTGACGTGCCGTCTACTCGAACACTTCAGAAATCACTGTCCCGTATTTTTCGTCTGATTTCAGTCCATTCCGACTTCGTTCGGAATGTTTGGACCCCCCTCACGCGCGTTTACGAAGCGCGTGCATCACTTAAAACACGAATATTGAGCCGTACCGCGCACCCCGCATGTCCGATTGACATGCCGTCTGTGCATACACGTCACGAATAATAATTAGAATGTTTCACGGTGGTTTCAGGTCAATCTGAGGTTGTCCGCTATGAATTTGACCGTTTGACGCCCGTTTTGGCCGTTTATGACACCAGAACTACGTTGTCGGTCACCGCGGGCACACGGCACGTCCAATTGATGTTCCGTCTGCTCGACCACTTCATAAATCACTCACCCGTATTTTTCGTCTGATTTCAGGCCATTCTGAAATCGTTCGGCCCATTTGGACCACCCTCACGCGCGTTTATGAAGCGCGCGCATACGAATATTGAGCCGTACCGTGCAAACCGCATGTCCGATTGACGTGTAGTCTGCGCGTACACGTCACGAATAATAATTAGAATGTTTCACGGTGGTTTCAGCTCAATCTGAGGTCTTCCGCTATGAATTTGACCGTTTGACGCCCGTTTTGGCCGTTTATGACACCAGAACTGCGTTGTCGGTCACCGCGGGCAAACGACATGTCCGATTGACGTGCCGTCTACTCGACCAATTCAGAAATCACTGTCCCGTATTTGTCGTCTAATTTCAGTCCATTCCGACTTCGTTCGGCCAATTTGGACCCCCCTCACGCGCGTTTACGAAGCCCGCGCATCACTTAAAACATGAATATTGAGCCGTACCGCGCAAATCGCAGGTCTGATTGACATTCCGTCTGCGCTTACACATCACGAATAATAATTAGAATGTTGCACGGTGGTTTCAGGTCAATCCGAGGTTGTCCACTATGAATTTGACCGTTTGACGCCCGTTTTGGCCGTTTATGACACCAGAACTGCGTTGTCAGTGACCGCGGGCACACGGCACGTCCAATTGACGTGACGTCTGCTCGACCACTTCATAAATCACTCACCCGTATTTGTCGTCTGATTTCAGGCCATTCCGAAATCGTTCGGCCCGTTTGGACCACCCTCACCCGCGTTTACAAAGCGCGCACATCACTTAAAACACGAATATTGAGCCGTACCGCGCAAACCGCACGTCCGATTGACATTTCATCTACGCGTACACATCAAGAATAATAATTAGAATGTTGCACGGTGGTTTCAGCTCAATCTGAGGTCGTCCGCTATGAATTTGACCGTTGGACGCCCGTTTTGGCCGTTTATGACACCAGAACTGCGTTGTCGGTCACCGCGGGCACACGACACGTCCGATTGACGTTCCTTCTACTCGACCACTTCAGAAATAACTGTCCCGTATTTGTCGTCTGATTTCAGGCCATTCCGACTTCGTTCGGCCCGTTTGGACTCCCCTCACGCGCGTTTACGAAGCGCGCGCATCACTTAAAACACAAATATTGAGCTCTACCCGCGCAA